>OX451737.1:1550144814-1550744814 GCA_948472305.1 Vicia faba | reverse complement strand
ATAGAAATGCCTCCTGATGCCATGGTTAAACTCGCCTTCCTCTCCTGGTCATACCTATAGCCATTACTAAGGCTGATTTTACCTGAAACGAAAACCCCTAAACCAAACCTTGAAACCCTAGCTATGGTGAATCACAATACATGTTAGATAAACAAAATTGAATGATGCACATAGCTTGGAAATGTTGTGAGGATTACAAATATGCCAATAATTTGTTCAAATGATGCAAGAATGGAGAGTTACGATTTCAAGAACAGAGCTAGATATCATGACACTTACAGCGCTTGTGAAGGTCTGAGAACGCTTTCTTTTGATCCAGATCGCTTGTATGAACACCCAGGAAGAGATTGGGACAGGTCTCAGCCTCTGAAAGTGCCTCTAGTTATGGTTTCGATCTCAAGTTTTTTGGTGCTTTTTTCAATTTCTGTTTTGCCTCCTTCTGCAATTGTCAACCCTTGTTTCGATTTCTTTTGCTTGCTTATGTACTATGGAGTGTATTAGGGTAAGAATTATGGATTGAATCTTCCCATATCAATGCCCTAGAATTTGATTTGATCTCCTCTTTACAACTTGCCAAATTTTCCAAATCTCAATCTTTTTGCACATGAATTGGTCTTATTCGATTTTGATGATGTTAATAATGGTAATCAAATCCTGAAATAGCCAAAAGATCTCATGTTATCAAAGTATTGGATTTTCTATGATTTTATTTGATAAAAAATGAATAAATTCAATAAAAAATCAAATAAAATAATAAAAATAAAATATGAGCTCATGGCTGAAGCTAGGACACGTGGGAAATGATGCAAGCTCAAATAAAGTGGAAAAGAATGGGCCTATTTGACAAATTTTGAAGTTTTGGGGATAGTTGACTTTTGGCAATTTTGCAAAAATGTCCAACTTCAACAATGCATAACTTCTTCAATTTTGAACTTTTGGAGGTGTTCTTGGACTTTTTAGAAATCTTGAAATTTCCTCTAACCAAAACTTTTGGTCTCATCTCATTTTTATATACCATGCTCAAGTTATAAGCTTTGGCAAAAAAGGTGTTTTTGTTGACATTCAAAAATGACCTATAATGTCCAAATTTATAACTTCTTGTGAGTGCATTTTTTGATCTTGGGGTATGAAGATGGATTGTAGGAAATTGCATCATATTCAAAATGATATTTGGATGGGTCATTTATTATAAAGTATGAGAAAATTATGGTTGGTCAATGTTGAGTTGACTTTTCTTATAATGCCCTAATTTAGCAACTTTTAAGTCTTGATGAATTTTGAGCAATCCTTGATGAATCATGATCAAACCTTGATCAAATGATGAAATATCCTCAATAATGAGAATGTTGACAAAAAATATTGAAGTTTGACTGTATTTGGGTCACAGTTGACTTTTGCCCTAGCACAGTCGATTTTTGGACCTTTGAGCAATTGACTGAGCAAACTTCCTCTGCAAGGCTTGAAACTTGACATGGATGATCTTGAGAACACATTATGACATTTTGGAGCACTTGATTTCATTTGGACTCAAAGATCTTGATGCAACACAAAACCCTAATTTGGGGTAGACTGTCTTAGGAGATAGCTTGCCTGTCCAACTCTTGAGCAACCTTGAGCAACTTGGAGATTTTTCTTGCAATGTTTTGAGGAATATGAGAAGGAAAATTTTGGGGTACAACAGATATGTTTGGTATCCAAAACCCACGCCCATTAGTCTAAAAGATCCAATTTGCTCACATTGACTTTTGTGCATTTTCCTAAAATTGGTCAACTTTAGCAATGCATATCTTTCTCAATTTTAACCCTACGAGAGTATTATTAGACTTTTAAGAGAGATTAAGATGTCCTCTAAACAACCCTTTTGGTTTCATCTCAAATGGATCTTCCATGTTCATGTAAGGAGAATTGACCCAAAAGGTGTTTTTTTTTACTTTTTGAAAGGACCTATAATGTATGAACTTGTATCTTTTGATTGAGGCATTTCTTGAACTTGAGGGATGAAGATAAGTTGTAGAGAATTGGATTATATTCAAAATGAGCCTTTGATGAAATATTTCTGATAAAGTATGAGAAAGTTATGCTTGGTCAAAGTTTGGTTGACTTTTCCAATAGAAACCCTAATTTTCCATTTTTGCCTTTTGATGAGTTAGGAGCATCAAATGATGGATATTACTTCAAAATATTGATGTTAACCAAAAATCTTGAAGTTTGACTGTACATGGGCCATAGTTGACTTCTGACCTAGTATAGTTGATTTCCAAGCATTTAAGCAGTTGACTGAGCAAACTTATTGTTTAAGGCATGAAATTTAGCATGGATGGTCTTGAGGACATATTAGGACTATAGAGAACATTTGGGATCCTTTGGACTCAGACATCTTGCTTAAAATTGAAACCCTAGTTGAGGTTTATTGCCTTATGAGGAGAACTTGTCTGGTCAATTCTTGGTCATCCTTGAGCAATTGAGGACCTCTAGAAGTATGTCTTGTGTAAAAATGAGAGGGCAAATTTTGGGGTATAACAGTAGATATTCAGACGCCTCTTACCTAGTGATCGATTATCTTTATGACGAGTATATATATGAATATGTTGAATTTACATTATATGATAAAATGCTATAACATGATTTTTCGTGTGTGCTATGCAATATATGGTATCGTATTAGATAATTGTGATTTGCCCGTCGTTCCGGTTGAACGTTCGGTGTTGTGTATTCTTGTGATTTGATGTATGCTTGAATTGGAGTAGGCCCGGATACTAGGACGTAAATCACTTATGACGTGGACCTTGTGTGTCATTATACCGTTGCGATGTGGTCGTGTGGTCATGTATGGCGTTTCCACCAACAGAACACTGCATTCGCGTGCTCGGTATGTCATAACACCCTAGCTACCATTGTGATGGACTTGTGTGGGTCCATGTGCAACGTTACACTAGTTATGAATAACATCGTGTGCTTGGTATAATGGGGTTGTGATGCCACTTAGTCAATATCACAACGTGACTAAACACACCACTAATGGTGCCATATAGGCAAGACTATTAGGCATCGCCCGATGGACTCGTATTGTCGAAATGGAAATTTCACCAGCGGTTGATCATATGCTTTTGGATGACGGATGAGATGTGACACCTTATCAGCAAAGTCACTCTTGGACTCATCACAGATGAAATTCAACTTAGAAATGATATGGGTGATCGTGCTATGATCGAGGCAAGTCTCTGATGTGATGCACGGGGGGAACTCATTGAGGGTGTGAAAGTGTAACCTGAGTAGAGGCAAGTAAACTTACTCCTGGGTTCCTCATACACGGGTACGGGTTTTTGTATACTTGGTTATTTTTGGTTATGTGTTTGTTTTTACTTTATTGGGAAGTTATGGGACTTCCAATGGTGGTGTATCGTTGTTGTGTACTTGTACCCAGCTGCGAGAGAAAATTCGAATTTGAGGTGAATTTGTACTGATGCATGCACCTTGTAGAACTAACTGTATCCCTAAGATAGGGGAACTCACTGAGATTTAGTAATCTCATCCCAATCCTCTTATTATTTTTCAAGAACAACTCATTAAGGTAGAATTGTAAGATGAACAGTTTTGAAGACTGTAGACGAGCAGCTGGCGGGAAGAACTCGTAGAAGTTATCATTATGCTGTGTAATATTGAAGACAAGCTTACTGTATACGTTTAGTTTTAGAATTGTGTTATATACAATTTAAATTTCTTGTCTTTCCAGCCATTTGTATATTTCTTTGTATATTATTGAAGACATATATGTATGGGTCGTTACAATAATCCTCTTTGGTTCACATTATATTTTAAGAATACATATATTTTATTGCATTTTAAGGGTTATGATAACCAATTATATTATTTTCATAAAAGTATTTTAATACATGAATTAATACCTATAAAAATAATTATATATTCATCTAAAAAATGATATATATATATATATATATATATATATATATATATATATATATATATATATATATATATATATATATATATATATATATATATATATATATATATATATATATATATATATATATATATATATATATATTACGTATGTATTTAAAAAATAAAAAGTTAATAAATCAGAATAACTACACATTAATGACAATTATTATTATAACAATATAAATTATAATATATAATTATATTATACTTTTTGAATATTAAATAAGGTATATTCATATTTTAATCATTATATAATTATATTAATGATTTTGATTAACATAAAGATGATAATTTTTATTTTTGGAATACAACGATCAATAGTAGTAGCAAATATTTTTTAAAATTAATATAGAGCTCTATTAATTGTTTTAATTAATGTGTTAATGATTTTGTATACGAAGACAATGAATAACAATATTTTACTATAAAATACAAACACCATTGATAAAATAATTTTATGTAATAAATAATCTCTAGTAATAATTTGATAAAAAATATATGTTTCATCTTAAGAATAATGATAAAAGAATAAACTATTTTTTATAAATTTTCTATTATAAAATAATTTACATGTGGTGTTTGTTATTCTATCATTAAGATATAAATATTAATTTTCAGTCAATAAAAAGAGCAGCGATTAATTATTTAAAATCGTTAATATATTTACTTATTAATCCAAAAACTATTATAATAGGTTTTAATTTATGTATTACTTTATATCTTTATAAAATAACTATAGATAATTGGTTATTATTTTAAAAATATTTTTAAAAAAACCTACCAGTACAAATATTTTAATTTAAAAAAATCTAAACAATATACGTCCAAGCTCTAGGATTCAGAAAACTTTAGATTCAAGTTTGCAATTGCTTTCTTCTTTTTGTTTGCGTTCTCCCTGAAATATTTCACAATATCAAAAATAGCATAAAACACATAAATAAAATCTAGACTCACATTATTGTTTCTCCTTTGACAAGATCGAAACAAGATAGATGATATAGAAAATATAGATAAACAAGCTAAGAGGAATGTACATCAAATAAGAAGAATATATAAATACACATGATACAATAGATATTGACTATAATAATAATAATACAACAATTTTTTAATAAAAAATATTAATATTAATAATGATAATACTAATGATAATAATAATAAAAATGAATGGTTTTGACATTACTTATAAAAAAGTCATACCACAACCGTTGGAAAAAGAAATATCACAATGAATTACCAACCATTGTGAGGTAAGGTAAAGGGTGGTTGTATGTCTGGTGCTTTCCATCACAGTCGCGAGACTACGGTTAACAACCGTTGTTATATATATTTTGGTATTGGATTCGAAAACCAGCAGCTACAAAATACATTTCATCACAGTTACACTAGATAACTGTTCTAGAAAGTATCTAGATATTATTATATAGTATTCTTGAAAAACAACTTAAATTGTTTTTTAAATTGCATGCACGTCACAACTCATATCTTACTTTTTAACATTTAGAATATAGTTCAGTGTCATATGTCCTTCATGATATCGATTGCTTCGCTTTTAGTTTTATTTGAATAACATCAATTTATTGGTTAAGTCTACCTCATCACTATCACTTATGATGATAATTGTGGCGTAGACTTATCATCGTAACAATCATGATGATAAGTGACAATAATGAGGTAGACATAGCCAATAAATTGACGTTATTCAAATCAAACTATTAGAGATGATGTCGATGTCATAAGGAACTTAGGTCATAGAACCACATTCTATATGGCAAAGAGCGTGAGATTAATTATGAGACCGGTGCATTTTGTAAAATGTTGATTGATATAAGTTGGTTTTCTAATACAACTTAATTTTTAATTTATAAGTTTCTATGTCAATTAAAATGAATGAGTTTTCAAGGAAGGGTTAGTGAAACAAACAATATGCATACAATATAATAAACTCAATTTTATCTTTTATCAATCTGCATAAGAATTTAAAGAATAAAATATTGCTAAGTCACAAGAAGCCTTTTTTTATTATGACTTAGCAATGTTTTGTTCTTGTTATGAGAATATTAATCATTAAGAACAACAAAGCAACAACAGCATACAACAACATAAAAAACATATCTTCTATTAACTAAATACTAACAACATATAACAACACAAGATATTATAAAATGTTTCAAGAACACGCATTTTATTGAAAACAATCATTAAATTGGAGTCATGATGACGTTCATATAGTTTATGTTGCTATAAAAAAAAGAAACACAAAGTGGATGAAATTTACACAATAACTTCATAGAAACA
Source organism: Vicia faba (assembly GCA_948472305.1). NCBI lineage: Eukaryota > Viridiplantae > Streptophyta > Magnoliopsida > Fabales > Fabaceae > Vicia > Vicia faba. Next base: position 1,550,738,550 of record OX451737.1, on the reverse strand, counting down.
CAAACCATATGTAGCATAGCCAAAGTATGTGCTTTATTAGGGTTTTTTCATCATTCACTTCCTTGTAAGTAAAAAAACAGCAAGGCATTAATAGCATTACATGGAATATTCACCAAATGAAAAAACGAGAAACCATATTTAACAAGAAAGGAAAACGAAACCGGAACATTATTTTAATGAACAAAACTCAAGGTAGTCATTGGTGAAGATGAATCTAAATGTTACAGTATGTGTGACAATTGACATTGATGTTAGGGTTATGTTTCGAGAGAGAAAAGTAAAATATGTTAGAGTTTTTATAGAGAAACGACTTTTATATACTGAGCGGGATAGTTTCTCTTATATATTAAAAATTATCATTTTTTATCACGGTTGACAAGAAGAACCGTGATGAAATGATTGGAATTTACACCACACTCGACTAAAATAATAGTGACAATTTACACCCTGTAACTCTTGGTATATCTAACTACATATTTAAACATTCATCGTAGCGAAATATTTTTTACTAAATACAAAAACAAAAAATACGCCCAAAAATTTGATTCCACCATGGTTAAAGAAAGACCGTTGTAATACTTTTTGACGAAAGGTATTTTGTGTAATAATGTGAGGAATATAAACTGTTTAAAATTTTATTTAATTTTTAGGAATATGATCAAAATCATAAATGTAATTTTTTTATATATTCACACCATTTCATAAGATTATTGTAGTATATTTTAAAAATAGTTTTTTAAAATAAAAATTGTTTATTTATTAATAGATAGAATAACCTTGAAAATGTTATCTTTTTATAAAAATATTAATATATTTATAAAATAGACAAATTATGGGATTGCTCAACTCTTAGAAACAACATTTGTTTGTATTTTCTCATAATTTATTATTGTAAACAAGTTGTTATACATATTGTCATACTCCAAATTTGCCCGCCTTAGCGGTACAGTCAAATTTATTTTCGAATCTGGGTTTTACATGGTGCAAGATTCCTTTGGTTTAATTACATTAATATTTTTGGGCTTTTAATAAATATTTGCTTTCAAGTCTGTTTAAAAATATAATAATTATTTCACTATTTCACTATTTTATTTGATTTATTATGATTTAAATGAATAAAAATTCGAATAAATAAAAACAAATCTCATAAAACTAAAATAATGGATTTAAATATCTCACATAATTCCATGGATATGTTTGGTATCCAAAACCCACGCCCATTAGTCCAAAAGATCCAATTTGCTCACATTGACTTTTGTGCATTTTCCTAAAATTGGTCAATTTTAGCAATGCATATCTTTCTCAATTTTAATCCTATGAGAGTGTTATTAGACTTTTAAGAGAGCTTAAGATGTCCTCTAAACAACCCTTCTAGTTTCATCTCAAATGGATCTTCCATGTTCATGTAAGGAGCTTTGACCCAAAAGGTGTTTTTGTTGACTTTTTGAAAGGACCTATAATATATGAACTTGTATCTTTTGATTCAGGCATTTCTTGAACTTGAGGAATGAAGATAAGTTGTAGAGAATTGGATTCTCTTCAAAATGAGCCTTTGAGGAAATATTTCTGATAAAGTATGAGAAAGTTATACTTGGTCAATGTTTGGTTGACTTTTCCAATAGAAACCCTAATTTTCCATTTTTGCCTTTTGATGAGTTAAGAGCATCAAATGATGGATATTACTTCAAAATATTGATGTTAACCAAAAATCTTGAAGTTTGACTGTACATGGGCTATAGTTGACTTCTGACCTAGTATAGTTGATTTCCAAGCATTTGAACAGTTGACTGAGCAAACTTATTGTTCAAGGCATGAAATTTAGCATGGATGGTCTTGAGGACATATTAGGACTATAGAGAACATTTGGGATCCTTTGGACTCAGACATCTTGCTTAAAATTGAAACCCTAGTTGAGGTTTGTTGCCTTATGAGGAGAACTTGTCTGGTCAATTCTTGGTCATCCTTAAGCAATTGAGGACCTCTAGAAGTATGTCTTGTGTAAAAATGAGAGGGCAAATTTTAGGGTATAACAGTAGATATTCAGACGCCTCTTACCTAGTGATCGATTATCTTTATGACGAGTATATATATGAATATGTTGAATTTACATTATATGATAAAATGCTATAACATGATTTTTCGTATGTGCTATGCAATATATGGTATCGTATTAGATAATTGTGATTTGCCCGTCGTTCCGGTTGAACGTTCGGTGTTGTGTATTCTTGTGATTTGATGTATGCTTGAATCGGAGTAGGCCCGGATACTAGGACGTAAATCACTTATGACGTGGACCTTGTGTGTCATTATACCATTGTGATGTGGTCGTGTAGACATGTGTGGCATTTCCACCAACAGAACACCGCATTCGCGTGCTCGGTATGTCATAACACCCTAGCCACCATTGTGATGGACTTGTGTGGGTCCATGTGCAACGTTACACCAGTTGTGAATAACATCGCGTGCTTGGTATAATGGGGTTGTGATGCCACTTAGTCAATATCACAACGCGACTAAACTCACCACTAATGGTGCCATATAGGCAAGACTATTAGGCATCGCCCGATGGACTCGTATTGTCGAAATGGAAATTTCACCAGCGGTTGATCATATGCTTTTGGATGACGGATGAGATGTGACACCTTATCAGCAAAGTCACTCTTGGACTCATCACAAATGAAATTCAACTTAGAAATGATATGGGTGATCGTGCTATGATTGAGGCAAGTCTCTGATGCGATGCACGGGGGGAACTCGTCGAGGGTGTGAAAGTGTAACCTGAGTAGAGGCAAGTAAACTTACTCCTGGATTCCTCATACACGGGTACGGGTTTTTGTATACTTGGTTATTTTTGGTTATGTGTTTGTTTTTACTTTATTGGGAAGTTATGGGACTTCCAATGGTGGTGTATCGTTGTTGTGTACTTGTACCCAGCTGCGAGAGAAAATTCGAATTTGGGGTGAATTTGTTCTGATGCATGCACCTTGTAGAACTAACTGTATCCCTAAGATAGGGGAACTCACTGAGATTTAGTAATCTCATCCCAATCCTCTTATTATTTTTCAAGAACAACTCATTAAGGTAGAATTGTAAGATGAACAGTTTTGAAGACTGTAGACGAGCAGCTGGCGGGAAGACCTCGTAGAAGTTATCATTATACTTTGTAATGTTGAAGACAAGCTTACTGTATACGTTTAATTTTAGAATTGTGTTATATACAATTTAAATTTCTTGTCTTTCCAGCCATTTATATATTTCTTTGTATCATAATTAACATCTCTGCATATTATTCAAGACATATATGTATGGGGCGTTACAATAATCCTCTTTGGTTCACATTATATTTTAAGAATACATATATTTTATTGCATTTTATGGATTATGATAACCAATTATATTATTTTTATAAAAGTATTTTAATACATGAATTAATACCTATAAAAATAATTATATATTAATCTAAAAAATGATATATATATATATATATATATATATATATATATATATATATATATATATATATATATATATATATATATATATATATATATATATATATATATATATATATATATATATATATATATATATATATATATATATATATATATATATATATATATATATATATATATATATATATATATATATATATATATATATATATATATATATATATATATATATATATATATATATATATATATATATATATATATATATATATATATATATATATATATATATATATATATATATATATATATATATAATACGTATGTATTTATTACATGATGAAAATAATACTGTTTAGTTTATTACTAAACAGTTAGTTTTAGTTTGTTATAGTTTGTTACAAAACAGTTTATTACTTTAACAGTATAAATAATGTTGTTTTGTACATTCTAAATCATAATGAAAACTATGAGTTTATTCCAAAATTAACATGGTATCAGTTTGAATTCTCTTTTCTGCGCCTTTCTTCTTCGCGCCTTCTTCTTCTTCTTCTTCCCTTGTTGTTTCAGCATTTGTTATGGCGCTTCCTTACTCTGATTTTGCTACCAATCCTTCCAATCCTTACAACATGCACCCTAATGAAAATCCCTCTCTTGTTCTTGTTCAACCTGTTCTTGATACCAAGAACTACCAGATCTGGTCTAGATCAATGAAAGTATCTCTTATCTCCAAGAACAAGATCAAATTCGTTGATGGCACTCTTTCTCCTCCCCCTACCTCTGATTCTTTATACGAACCTTGGCTGCGATGCAACAATCTCGTCCTCTCATGGCTTCAACGCTCGATTTCTGAGGAAATTACCAAATCTCTTCTATGGTATGATCGTGCTTCTCTTGTATGGAAAAGTTTGTAAAATCGTTTTTCTCAGGGAGATATTTTTCGAATTGCTGACATTCAAGAAAGTGTTGCTCGTCTTCAACAAGGAACTCTTAATGTCTCTTCGTTCTTCACAAAATTGATGACGCTTTGGGAAGAAATTGAGAACTTCCGGCCATTTCGAGATTGTACTTGCGCTATACCGTGCTCCTGTGGTGCTGCTTCAGACTTACGCAAATTCAAAGAACAAGATAAAGTTATCAAGTTCTTGAAGGGCCTTGGTGACCAATACGCTAATGTTCGATCCCAAATTATGCTGATGAAACCACTACCAACTCTTGACAATGTGTTTAATCTGGTTCTTCAACAAGAACATCAATTCAACCTTCTTTCACCTTCTGCTTCTTCGATTGAGTCTCAATCATCTGTGAATCACCTTTCTCAAGCACCTTCTCGTTCTTCTCACAACACTGGTCATGGTCGTGGCCGTGGTGGCCGTGGAAACAGACTATGTACCCATTGCAACCGCACCAATCACACCATTGAGACTTGCTTCTTGAAACATGGCAATCCCCCTGGATTTCAACAACGCAAGCCTACTACATCTTTGGGGAATTCTGCTGATTCTACAGTGAATTCGATTCAAGATGCTGCATCCACATCAAACACCAGTCCAAGTGCTTTGTCTACAATTCAAGAACAATACACTCAGATTCTGGAGCTCCTCCAACAATCTAATTTGCAATCTCCTTCACTTCCCTCGATTAATTCAGTGTATACTGCTAATTCTGTGTTCAATACCTCTGGTAAGAATTCCTCTGGTAAGAATTCCTCAAATCTTCCTTGTCATAACTGGTGGATCATTGACACAGGTGCCACTGATCACATCACCCATACCTTTGACAGTTTCGTTTCCACATACCACATTGCACCTAAATCTATGACAATGCCTAATGGTGACTCTGTCACTACAACTACTGTTGGTTCAGTTTTACTATGTGGTTCACTTGTCCTTCACAATGTTTATTACTTTCCTTCATTTCATGTCAATATTATTTCTGTCACCACTCTTTTTGACTCCACTTTATATGATGTGAAATTTTCTCCTAATTGCTATCAAATTATGCAGTTGCCCCAATCCAAGATGACTGGATTTACAGCTAGGAGGATTGGCAAATTGTATGTTCTTGATGCCACCCCACCTAAAACCATCTCTCCCACATCTGGATCTGTCAACACCTCCTCTTCTCCCCAATTCGATCCTGCTACTATTTGGCATCTTAGGCTTGGACACTTAAGTCCCTACATACACAAATGTATTTCCTCTCAATTTCCTTTTGTCACCTACAATGACAATCATAAGCCCTGTAACACTTGCCATTTGGCTAAGCAAAAACATTTTCCCTTTACTCACAGTAATACTAAGTCTGTTGCCACCTTCGATTTACTTCATGTTGATATTTGGGGCCCTCTTTCCACACCTTCGATATGTGGCCACAAGTATTTTTTAACCCTTGTAGACGATTACAGCAGGTTTACTTGGACAATTTTTATGGCCAACAAAAGTGAAATCAGAAACCATTTAATTCACTTCATATCCTTTATCGAAACCCAATTTAACAAGAAACTCAAGTGCATTCGAAGTGATAATGGCCCTGAGTTTCTTATGACCACTTTCTACCTTTCTAAAGGAATCATTCATCAAAGGTCTTGTGTGGAAACGCCTCAACAGAATGGTATCGTGGAAAGAAAACATCAACACATTTTGAATGTTGCTCGTGCCCTCTCTTTCCACTCTCACCTCCCTCACAACCTTTGGCACCTTTCCATACAACATGTCATTCATATTATAAACCGTCTTCCCACTCCTCTTTTAAACAACCACTCTCCATACCAAAAACTCCATTCTACTCCTCCCAACCTTAGCCATATGAGAGTCTTTGGTTGTCTTGCGTATTCTTCGACCTTGCTTAACCATCGCACTAAATTTGAACCATGAGCAAGGAAATCCATTTTCCTTGGCTACAGGGAAGGCACAAAAGGCTACCTTCTCTATGATCCTATCACACATGAATTTTACATTTCAAGGAATGTATTCTTTTATGAAATTGTGTTCCCTTTTGTATCCATCCCACCTGCACCTAATCCTATAATTCCTACTCCTGACCCTCCTTCGATTGATTCACCTGATATTTTCACCAACATTCCACCCAACTTACCTCCACCATCACAAGAACCTTCCTCTCCTACCTCTCTCCCCCAGCCAGAATCTCCCACTAACCTCTCTTCTTCCTCGAATGTCACTAACAACTCCCCTTGCCCCTCCCTTCCTGTGCCAACCAGAAAATCCAATCGAAATAGTAAACCTCCAGCTTATCTTTCAGATTATCATTGCAATTTGCTATCCCCCACGCTTCCAGCATCTGACTCAGGTTCCACTAACTACCCTCTCTCTTTTGTATTATCTTATAGCCAATGTAGTCCTGATCACAAATTATTTTGTCTATCCATAAGTTCTTTCACATAACCAAAAACCTATAAACAAGCATGCAAATTTGATTGTTGGAACAATGCTATGTAATCTGAGTTAGATGCTCTTGAATCTACAAATACTTGGTCTGTTGTTGATTTGCCTGCAGGCAAACAATCGATTGGTTGCAAATGGGTCTACAAAATCAAGCATCATGCTGATGGATCCATCGAACGATACAAGGCACGTTTAGTAGCGAAAGGATATACTCAGTTGGAGGGGTGGATTATTTCGACACTTTCTCACCTGTTGCGAAGCTTACTTCTATTCGAACCCTTCTCTCAGTGGCTGCCATTAAGAATTGGCACTTGGAACAACTTGACGTCAACAATACCTTCCTTCATGGTGATCTACATGAGGAAGTGTATATGGATCTGCCTCCTGGATTCATGCTTCCTGCTTCTTCGACCAACGAAGTCTACAATTCTTCGACCAACAAAGTTTGCACTTCGAGCAACGAATTCTGCACTTCTTCGACCAACAAATTTTGCATTCCTTCGACCAACAAAGTTTGCACTCCTTCGACCAACGAAGTTTGCACCTCTTCGACCAACGAAGTTAGCACTTCTTCGACCAACAAAGTTGGCACTTCTTCGACCAACAAAGTTTGCAAACTACATAAGTCTCTATATGGCCTGAAGCAAGCTAGCAGACAGTGGTTTTCGAAATTATCCACTGCCCTTATCTCTCTTAGCTACTCATATTCTTCTGCTGATCATTCCTTTTTCACAAAATCACATGACTCTTCTTTTACTGTTTTATTAGTCTATGTTGATGATATTGTCTTAGCCGGTAATGATTTGCAGGAAATCAAATATGTCAAATGCTTCCTTGATTCCACTTTCAAAATCAGGGACCTTGGTAGGCTAAAATATTTTCTTGGTCTAGAAGTTGCCAGATCCACTCACGGCATTTTTCTCAATCAGAGAAAGTACGCTTTGGAATTGCTCGAAGACAGTGGCTTATTGGCTACTAAACCTTGCTCTACTCCCTTCAATTCCTCCTTAAAGCTTCATGATGATAACTCACCACCTTTCGAAGACGTCACAGCTTATCGAAGGCTTGTTGGAAAACTTCTATATCTGACTACCACCAGACCTGACCTTGCATTCATCGTTCAACAGCTCAGCCAATTCATCTCACATCCTATGCAAGTTCATCATTTTGCAGCAATTCGAGTACTCAAGTATCTCAAAGGTGCTCCTGCCAAGGGTTTGTTCTATTCATCTTCCTCTCCACTCAAACTCTCTGACTTCGCAGACTCAGATTGGGCAAGTTGCCATGCTACCCGCAGATCCGTAACTGGATATTGTGTGTTCCTTGGCAATTCCCTCATATCCTGGAAATCCAAAAAAGCAGTCTACAGTATCCAAATCCAGTTCAGAAGCAGAATACAGGGCCTTGGCAAGCTTGACTTGTGAATTGCAATGGCTGCAATATTTGTTCAAGGATCTCCACATCTCCTTCGATCAACCTACCTCAGTCTATTGTGACAACAAAAGTGCTATCTACCTTGCTCACAACCCCACCTTTCATGAACGAACAAAACATATCGAAATTGACTGCCACGTCATTCGTGAGAAAATCCAAACTGGTCTCATCCATCTTTTACCAGTTTCTTCTGCTGCTCAACTGGCAGATATTCTCACCAAGCCTTTGGCAGCTCCCTCTTTCGATTCTCTTGTTTCCAAGCTTGGTCTATTAGACATCCATAGTCCAGCTTGTGGGGGGCTGTTACATGATGAAAATAATACTGTTTAGTTTATTACTAAACAGTTAGTTTTAGTTTGTTATAGTTTGTTACAATTCTGTTTAGTTTGTTACTAAACAGTTTGTTACTTTAATAGTATAAATAATGTTGTTTTGTACATTCCAAATCATAATGAAAACTATGAGTTTATTCCAAAATTAACATTTAAAAAATAAAAAGTTAATAAATCAGAATAACTACACATTAATGACAATTATTATTATAACAATATAATTATAATATATAATTATATTATACTTTTTGAATATTAAATAAGGTATATTCATATTTTAATCATTATATAATTATATTAATGATTTTGATTAACATAAAGATGATAATTTTTATTTTTGGAATACAACGATCAATAGTAGTAGCAAATATTTTTTAAAATTAATATAGAGCTATATTAATTGTTTTAATTAATGTGCTAATGATTTTGTATACGAAGACAATGAATAACAATATTTTACTATAAAATACAAACACCATTGATAAAATAATTTTATGTAATAAATAATCTCTAGTAATAGTTTGATAAAAAATATATGTTTCATCTTAAGAATAATGATAAAAGAATAAACTATTTTTTATAAATTTTCTATTATAAAATAATTTACATGTGGTGTTTGTTATTCTATCATTAAGATATAAATATTAATTTTCAGTCAATAAAAAGAGCAGCAATTAATTATTTAAAATCGTTAATATATTTACTTATTAATCCAAAAACTATTTTTATAGGTTTTAATTTATGTATTAATTTATATCTTTATAAAATAACTATAGATAATTGGTTATTATTTTAAAAATATTTTAAAAAAAAACCCACCAGTACAAATATTTTAATTTAAAAAAATCTAAAAAATATGCGTCCAAGCTCTAGGATTCATAAAACTTTAGGTTCAAGTTTGCAATTGCTTTCTTCTTTTTGTTTGCGTTCTCCCTGAAACATTTCACAATATCAAAAATAGCATAAAACACATAAATAAAATCTAGACTCACATTATTGTTTCTCCTTTGACAAGATCAAAATAAGATAGATGATATAGAAAATATAGATAAACAAGCTAAGAGGAATGTACATCAAATAAGAAGAATATATAGATACACATGATACAATAGATATTGACTATAATAATAATAATAATAATAATACAACAATTTTTTAATAAAAAATATTAATATTAATAATGATAATACTAATGATAATAATATAAAAAAAGAATGGTTTTGACATTACTTATAAAAAAGTCATACCATAACAGTTGGAAAAAGAAATATCACAATGAATTACCAACCATTGTGAGGTAAGGTAAAGGGTTGTCGTATGTCTGGTGCTTTCCATCACAGTCGCGAGACTACGGTTAACAACCGTTGTTATATATATTTTGGTATTGGATTCGAAAACCAGCAGCTACAAAGTACATTTCATCACAGTTACAGTAGATAATTGTTCTAGAAAGTATCTAGATATTATTATATAGTATTCTTGAAAAACAACTTAAATTGTTTTTTAAATTGCATGCACGTCACAACTCATATCTTGCTTTTTAACATTTAGAATATAGTTCAGTGTCGTATGTCCTTCATGATATCGATTGCTTCGCTTTTAGTTTTATTTGAATAACATCAATTTATTGGTCAAGTCTACCTCATCACTATCACTTATGATGATAATTGTGGCGTAGACTTATCATCATAACAATCATGATGATAAGTGACAATAATGAGGTAGACATAGCCAATAAATTGATGTTATTCAAATCAAACTATTAGAGATTATGTCGATGTCATAAGGAACTTAGGTCATTGAACCACATTCTATATGGTAAAGACCGTGAGATTAATTATGAGACCGGTGCATTTTGTAAAATGTTGATTGATATAAGTTGGTTTTCTAATACAACTTAATTTTTAATTTATAATTTTCTATGTCAATTAAAATGAATGAATTTTCAAGGAAGGGTTAGTGAAACAAACAATATGCATACAATATAATAAACTCAATTTTATCTTTTATTAATATGCATAAGAATTTAAAGAATAAAATATTGCTAAGTCACAAGAAGCCTTTTTTTTCTTATGACTTAGCAATGTTTTGTTCTTGTTATGAGAATATTAATCAACAAGAACAACAACAGCATACAACAACATAAAAAACATATCTTCTATTAACTAAATACTAACAACATACAACAACACAAGATATTATAAAATATTTCAAGAACACGCCTTTTATTGAAAACAATCATTAATTTGGAGTCATGATGACGTTCATATAGTTTACTCCTTAATAGTAGGATAATATTGTCTAAAGGAAGCGAAAACGAACAAACTTTTTTCGAGTAGGTAGATAGTTTCTAGGAACTTGCTCAAACAAACAAATTTCACACAAACACTTTTCAAAACACTTTTCAAAAACGACTTCGTCACACTCTTGAAGACGGATACAAGGGTTGTCACGAAGTTAAACAAAAACGTTTCAAACACATACACAAGCAATTTCAAAATGAGCAAGTACCTAAGAGCCCATGGAAAACCATGGATAGAAAGGGTGCTAACATCTTCCCTTTCTATAATCTACCCCCCGTACTCAGAAACATCTCGAAAAAGGTTTTTTCATGTTCTTTTTCCTTTTCCTTTGTTGTATGAAATAAAATCCGGTGGCGACTCTTGCTTACCGCAACATTTGCAAACAAAAAACGCAAACCAGTATAACAGTCGGTTTTGCCACCGTATCACACCAACCATATGAAGAAATGGTATTGTTGAGATTGTGAGTAGAATGAGATCCAAATGTGAGATTAAAGGAAAGAGTAACGATTTATTGATATGGTCAAAGTCTTCTCACTGGATAAAGACTTCCTTTGGAACAAAATGATTTGGATTATAATTGGTGTAGTAGTTTCTTGTATTAGAATGTACTTAACAATTGTGTTGTGTTGCGTGCATATAAAGGAGACTATGAAATGAAGTTTTGACGTTTATGTATCATTGACGAGGTAGAAATGAAGGAAATTAAGAAAAATGTTTCTAAGCCTTGGAGAGATTGTTGGACATTATGCTTAGGTAACTTTGAGCACAAGGTGAAAGTTGCTATTATAGTTAGGTAACGATGATTTATGCCACCATTATGGTTGTCGCCTACCTATTGACAAATTGAGGAATTGGTCACCCTTAATCTCTTGTTGATAGTAGATGGGACCATATTGGATGTGATAGACTTGTCTTGCTAGACTGATAGTGAGTAAGATGGATTGGCGTTTTGTCGAGAGGATGGTGGTTCACCATTTTGCGTGAGCCTAATACAAAAGTGTCTATGAAAGAGTTGAGACTTATTGAATAGTTCGAAGACTTGAGTTGGTATGCGAGCTAATGCCGCATAGTAGACGGTTGAGGATGTCGAAAAGTGAACAATGATTTTCTGGTGTTTACTAAGGAGAGTCTGAAGATAGATGTGGAACTTGTAGATCTGATAGTGGATGGAAGTCAAATAAGGCAATGACTTAGAGTAGATGATCAGAGTGGCGTAGCAGAAGCGTGATAAGTCGTAGCTTGTTATACGAGTATGAATTATTGAAGTCAATGGTTAAACATTCGAAGCTACAAGGATATTGAAAACTATTGGACATTTCAGATTGTAAGTGATGGGTGAAGGGTTTGTATATTATTTGTGTTATTGTCATTTCAATAAATGTATTAAGTTGTAAGCTCGATTGACGAGATATAGCATTGTGGTACTGATGTATGTGTCAATGATGTCGATATTATGATGATGTTTATGTTCTTATGATGTTGTTATGTAATGAAGTGGTTGATTTTGTATCCTAAGAGTGATGGGACAAGAGGTGAGATGAGCGGGTATGTTCATGACCCGAACGCAATGAATCTTGTGGAATTATTGTGGTTGGAGATATGGAATGTTAGATGGTAATATTCAAAAGGTTACTAAGGATGCGAGAGTCATATTCAGAGTTGTTAGTGTCAAGTGAATTTTTTAGGACGAAAATATTCTAAGCGGGGGAGAGTTGTAACGCCCCGATTTAATTAGAATTATTTTATTTAAAATAATTAGATGATGCGGTGTATTTTCATGAGTTGATAGATTTTATGACGTGTTTACTGATGTTGAAATACTAGATGATGTGATGTGATGTCTTTGTTGGGGATTAGATGCCTTAGAATTAGAAATTGAGATGTTGGGGGTGTATGACTAAAAGCGTAGAAAACATGAGGTAAATATAGAATATGAGCATTATTGGAATTATTATTATTATTATTATTATAAATATAAAGTTATTTATAATATTAATTAATTATTTAAAATAAGGAAGGGTAAGATGGGGATTATGATTTAGGGGCCTAAGAGTTAATATTGGGATAAGCAAGGGAATAAAGATCACAATTGTTATTTGATCGTGAAAACCAGAGAAGAGGTAAAAAGAGCACTTTTAGGAGAAGGGGAGAAAAGGAAGAACCTAGGGCTAAAGGGAAGACTCCATTGGAGAAGGGAAGAGAACTCAAAACTTAAGGTAAGGGTGAGGTTCTGACACTATAAGGGTTGTATGATGATGGGTTATGGTAGGGTTATGTTATGTAATTGTATAATCTACTTTGTGCGAATTGTGATGTGTTTGTGTGATGATTGGTGATGGTGATTTGGTGTGATAAACCTTGATCTTGATGATATAAAATGATCCCAATTTGATGGCTTTGAATTATGCATGTTCATTTGAATGATTGTTTATGTTTCATGATGAAAATTGGTGTTTTGGGGTTTTGAACAGATAAAAATCGCAATATGTAAACCGCAAATCTTTTGGAAAAATAGCAGTGGTAACTGGTTATCATTGGGGGGCAACCGGTTACCGCGTGCAAAAATCAGGTTCTTGGGAAAAATTGTGAGGGGGGTAACCGATTACCATAAGTGGGTAACTGGGTACCCAAAGCCTTGATAGAATGGACGTTTTCTGGAAAAAGTAGTAACTGGTTACCACTAGAGGGCAACCGGTTACCGCAGGGAATTTTGAAATACATAGCTACTGTTTCTACAGTAACCAGTTACCACTAGAGGGTAATCGGTTACCACTGAGCCAGAATGACCAATTTTCTGAAAAACTTTAAAAACTCATAACTTTTTACTCAGGTGTCCGTTTGATGCGCCGTTTAAACCTACGAAAAGCTAAAAAATATTTTTTACTCAATAAAAATGATTTGAAAACAGTATGATATTATTTTATGGATTTTTTTGTTCCAATGTTGTGTTATGATTTCAAAGTTACGAATGTGACGATGAATATGAAGAGATTTCATGACGTAGTGATGTGTGACGATGTATGAACTGCAACGTGTGATTAATGAGTTGTATTGGCTTGGTGTGTTGATGTGTGTGTGTTATAATTTTTGTATTATTCTGGTAGTTTTATGCAATTGTCAAGTTGTGAATATGATGATGGAATCAATGAAATTCCATGATGTGATGATGTTGCGACAATGTATTGATAGCAATATGTACTTGGTGGCTTGTGTTGGTTTGGTTTGTTAATGTGTGTCGTGTCGTTGCATTTGTTGTCATAACATATTAGTGTTGCATGCATATTCATAAGTTATGATGTAGCCTTAATGGCAAGTGATGACGTAGCCTTAATGGCAAGTGACGGTGTAGCCTAAATGGAAAAGAGACGTTGTTATGATACCACATGTGTGATCGGTGGATCTGGAACTGACTGTTTTAAAGCTGGTTCGCGAAATGTCGCGGAAGCAAGAGTCGCCACCGTCTTTTATTTTCTCCAATTGGAAAGGACAAAAGCACAGAAAAATTCCTTTAAAAGAGATTGCTCTCGGTTCGGGAGGTAGGTTATAGAAAGGGAAGGTGTTAGCACCCTTTCTATCCATGGTTATCCATGGGCTCTTAGGTACTTGCTCAATGTGTTTTCAAAATGTTTGTTTGCTTTTCAATGTGGGTTTCAAAAATATTCTTTGAAAAGTTTCAGTTCAACTCGCACGTCAGAGTGTTTGAAAAGTTTGTTTTGAAAGTTTTTGAAAGTGTGTTGGTGTGAAAAGAGTTTTGGTTTTGTTTGAAATTAGAGCAAGTATCCTTGAGAACCTACCTACCCTAAGGAATTCGTCTGTGTAGATGTCCTTTAAAGTAGTGTCATCCCACCATTGAGAGGTAGGTAGCACCACCGTTGGAGGTGTTCGGGTCAATTCGAGTTTTAGGGACGTAGTGATCACCAGAGCAATAGGAAGACACCTTAGAAGCTACCCTCATGCCAGGTTCCCGGATCATGAGGACTTACTAAGACGTCCTCTACTCGACGATCACCTTTCGAAAGGCAACAGTGAGGCGTACCCTAGGGGTGGTGTGTGCGAATTGTGTGCCATTTTCAGTTTATTGTTTGTCTTGTCATGCATTGGTGATCTAACGATTCGATTTTATTTTTGGGCATTCATTCTTTCATGTTATTGTTTAACAGTTAAAAGTGCGGGAATTAAAGTGCGGAAAAGATAAAAGTCCTACGCTATTACAAAGGGCGAGGGTCTACAACGCCAAATTAATCCAGACCCGTTTTAAAATAAATTGCAGAAAAGAAATGTCTAATAGCTATTACATGGCTTTGGTACAGGTACATTATATTCACAAAAGAAATAAATGAAACGCGCGAAAAAGAAAATAATCAAATGCGAGGGCGTTGAACCCTTTAAAGGAATTAAAATAATTAAGTTATCTAAAATTAAAATTAAATGAAAAATGGTATCTTTTTGTGTTTTTTAGATTTAAAAGAAAAAAGAAAAATTAATTGAAATTAAATTAAATATTAGACCTAATTCTATTATTTTTTAAGTTTATTATGAAAATTTTAACTTTTAACCTAATCTAATTCTAAATTAATTTATGTACATTTTTTAATTTATGAAAATAAATAAATAATATTATTATTCTGAAATAAAAGGAAAATTAAAAAAGAAAATAAAAGTTATTAAACCTAAACTCTATTTTTTTGGATTTTTAGTTATTAAGAAAGTATTAAAATCTAACCTAAAATGCAACCCTAGTTTAATTATGAAAAATACTAATACTATGGCAAAAAACAAGGAAAGTTAAAAGGAAAAAGTCATTAACCTAATTCTATGTTTTTGTTTTGATTTTTATTAAAAGGAATTAAAGTTGAAAACCTAATTAAAACTAAATATTTACATGTTATTATTTATGAAAATAATTATAATATAAATTATATATTTTGGCATTTTTTGATTTTTATGATGTTTTTATTATATTTATGTAAAAAATAATTAATTAAATAAATAGCAAATAAAAGAAATAAAAAAAGAAAAGTTAAAGAAAGAATAAAAATTAATAAGGCAAACCAGGGGGGTAGACCCCAAAATTGTGAGGTGCAGGCCTAGCAAATCAGGCCCATTTGCATTGAATTGGTTGACTTTTTCAATCTTGTGTGATGCTTTGACTGGGATTCATGGTGTTCCTTGATCTTATGCCCTTGATCTGAGTGGGATGGACGCGTGGATGGTGGGAGGATGAAGGAGCATGGTGCGCCTTAATGAGAAACCTGCACAGGAACTTGAATAGAAAAATAATGGAAATTGTGTAGACCTGGGACTTGAACCCAGGTCTTGAAGGCCACATGCGCGTGTCCCTGGCCACTGAGCCATTTGTGGTTCATTTAACATATAATGGCAAACAAATAATAAAAAACAAAACCAATGCATAGTCATCAAAACGCGCGCAAATTTAAATGAACCTGTCCTTGTGTGACACGACACCATCTTCTTCATCCCTGTAAAAAACAAAACGCATTGGCCACGGTTTTTCATGCGTGGCTTAAAGCTAGCTACAGAAAAATAGCGATTAGCTTGTTTCCAAATATAAATTAGGCGCGAGTGTATGAATCTTTTCGTCCAGATGCGTTGAGTGTGATGGCAATGGTCTTGAGCTCTGATTTTTCTTATTTACAAAAGCCCTAAATTAAACTCTACAAAACCCTAGAACATGAAAATGGTGGAATCACGTATGATCACTAAAAATGCAATTGAATATAATGGAGAGCTTAGTAACTTTGCAAGGAACAAGGATATATGTTTGAAATGCAATGAAGAGGCTTAGAATTGAGAACACGATTTCAAAAAAAGTTCTGTACAGTTTGAGTACGATCCACCAATTCCTTACGCTTTTGTTGTTGTTTGTGATTGAGATTCGTTCAGGAATGTCTAAGGATGCTTATGGAACAAAAATTAAGGCTTGAAAGATCCTCTAGCACTGATTTCAGATTTGCATTATATGGCCAAAATTTCAAATTGTCCCATGGCTTTTGAGCGAGCCTTTTGCTATGTTCTAGTTAGGGTTGGACTCAGTGATCATCATGGAATGGAATAGGCTTGCTATTTGACCTTAATCCATGCTTGGGAAAGAATTGGTCTTAGGGTTTTCACTCTTAACCATTTTTCCTCCTTTTTAGCCAAAACCTAGACCTAGTGTGCAAATGAACCCTAGCCTGATTTCTTGAGTAGGTTCATGATACATAGAAATTGTCCAAGTTCACATAACACTATTCCATTGGTTTTTTAAATTTTATTTGAATTTTCAAAGAATTAAAATGAATTAAATCATCAAAAATTAAATAAAATAAAAAAATCAATATTTGGTCTTGAAATTAACCATGGGACACGTGTGTGGCATGACAAGGATGAACCAAGTGGAAAAAATGGGGCCCTTTTGTCAAAAATTGGATTTTCAAGGATAGTTGATTTTTGCCATTTCACAAAAATTTCCCAACTTCTACAAGGCATAACTTGCTCAATTTTTAAGCTTTTCACATGTTCTTGGACATTTTGGAAAGGTCTTTGAGTCCTTTAACCAATGCCTTTGGTCCCATGTCATTTTGATTTACCAATCTCAAGTTATGGCCTTTGACTTAAAGTCCCTTTTTGTTGACTTTTGAAAATGACCTATAATGTTGAAATTGATAACTTTTTGTGAGAGCATTTCTTGGACTTGAAGTATGAAGATGAGTTGTAGGAAATGTCTTTCTCTTCAAAATGAGCTTTGGATGGAATTTTTCTTATAATCCATGTGAAAGTTATGCCCTGGTCAATTTCAGTTGACTTTTTCAGCTGTCCAAATATAGCAACTTTTGCATCTTTGATGATTTCTGAGCCAAATTTTGAGAATCATGATCAAGCATTGATCAAATGATGTTTGTGGCTTCAAAATGATATATTGACCAAAAATTTGAACTTTTGACTGTCAAATGACCATTTTGCCCCTACAGTTGACTGTAGTGCAATTTAGGGTTTTGACTGTACAATCTTGAGCTGAATGCCTTGAAACTTGATATGAGGATGCTTGAACATGTTTGTAAGCATATGAGACTTGATTGAGCCTTTGAAAACTTCCTTTTCTTGATCAACACACAAACCCTAGTTTTGACTGTATGGAGGCCTTTGCATTGTGCAATTCTTGGGGAATTTTGTAGCTTGGCTTGGCAGTTTATTGGAGAATATGGGAGGGCAAATTTTGGGGTACAACAGTTTCCCCTGTTCAATCTTCTTAGACCTGAGGATGGAGATTGGCTGACGTGCCTTTTGTAATCCGAGGGTAGAAGATGATTGGACACTAGAGTGCCCAGAAATTTGCGCTCACATGGTAGCAGTGTGGTGAGGGAATGGGCTTATAGATGCCATTTAGAGATTGATGGGTAGGATGATGGGCTTATAGATGCCATCTGGATGTTGATCGCAAAAGAAAATGAGTACCTGACACGTCGCAGGAGCTGGTTTTCAGATGCTTGGTATAGATATGTCCTGACTGGTTACAGGAGCTGGGTCTGGATCTTCAAACGGTGATGAAGTTGTCTCTACTGACAGGTTGTTTCCAAGGACGAGTGGTCTTTAACGATGGGTGTCTATAGCGACTAGTGTCTATGACGAATGTCTATAACGACAAGTGTCTACACTGACGAGTGTCTATCATGACGAGCGTCTATCACAACGAGTGTCTATCACGACGAATGTCTATCACGACGAGTGTCTATCACGACGAGTGTCTATCACGACGAGTGTCTATCACGACGAGTGTCTATCACGACGAGTGTCTATCACGACGAGTGTCTATCACGACGAGTGTCTATCACGACGAGTGTCTATCACGACGAGTGTCTATCACGACGAGTGTCTATCACGACGAGTGTCTATCACGACGAGTGTCTATCACGACGAGTGTCTATCACGACGAGTGTCTATCACGACGAGTGTCTATCACGACGAGTGTCTATCACGACGAGTGTCTATCACGACGAGTGTCTATCACGACGAGTGTCTATCACGACGAGTGTCTATCACGACGAGTGTCTATCACGACGAGTGTCTATCACGACGAGTGTCTATCACGACGAGTGTCTATCACGACGAGTGTCTATCACGACGAGTGTCTATCACGACGAGTGTCTATCACGACGAGTTGTATCAGAGGAATCTTTAGGCATTGACTTAAACTGGATTTGTATTCTTTGACCGGATTTGTCTCTTATGACGGGATTCGTCTTTTCTGACGGTGTTTTGTCTATTTTGACATAACTGATCATTCAACTGTATCCTTCCTGAAAGGTAAAGGTCAGTTATATGCAGTACGTGATATGAATCAAGCAACAGCATAAATGCAATTGTATGACATGATGCGTACATGCATGTGTCATGATGTACGAAAATGTGATGTTTATGAATGTATGCTTTCGTCTAGGAAAATAAATCCTTGACGGGTGCCGGGAAGTCACTCCTGGGCTGGTGTTGGAGAATAAGCTTTTGCTTCCGCTGGGGATGATAAGACTTTACTGAGGACGGTCTTTTTCGTGGCTATTGGCTGAGGATAACCCAGTTATATCTTATTAAGGAAATAACTCTTTGAATAAAGCCGGACGACGCATTCGTGTTCTGCGGGGAGTGAAAATATCTGGGTCGCATTCTTTAGCCGAACCTATGATGGACAGAGCAACCGGATCTTTTAGACAACTCCTTATTGCCCCAGTTTCAGTGGGAGGAGGCACTTGTGGGAGTACTTGACGAGTCTTCTGGTAGGCAGGTGCCGAGATGCTGGGACATACTCGTACGCTTTGATCCCTAACTTTTGCCTGGACCGCCTTTTCGGGTTTTCAGTCCACCGGGATACCCATTTTTGCCCAAGCCGCCTTTTCAGGTTTTCGACTTGCCGGGTGTACAGATTTTTTTCATTTCATCCCTTATTTTTGCCCGAACCCTTTTGGTTCGCCGGGAATCCCTTATTTTTGCCTAGGTGTGTCAACCTAGCGGGTCTTTGATTTTGCGTAGTATTCTTTCGACTATGTCCATATTTCTCAGAATGTGGGGAGTTGCCCCTGTTGGAAATACTTTGTCATGCCCCAGATAATGGGCAATGCTCCTACTGTGCCTCTTGATTGGAGGTACTTCTGTTCACAAGATATTCATCGTGCGAATTTCCCTGCTGTTCAGACAAAAATTCATATGCAAACAAAGTTATTTTAAGAATGCAAAAGTCTATGTCTGTCTTGAATATTTTAAAAATGCATTTTGTTGTAATACAATACGGTGTCAACTCAAGATTTTACAGCAAACCTTCAGGAGTCAGGATACCTTCGTAACAGTATGCTTTCGAACTAACCCATGCTTCAGCTAGGACTTTTAAGGGTTATATCGTGGCCTGGTTCACGGTTTAAGAAACAAAGGATAAAGGCCCAAACTATTTGTACCCACCCGCTCTTTCGTGATGTTCTCCAACCCTAAACTCAGTTGATCATACGTTAGACCTTGTTTGAGTCTTTGCTCTGATTTTCCGGTGATGGTCCAAACATTGATGATTTATTCTGACTAGGCAGTCACTTTTTGTTGAGGGTTTGTGAGACCTCTTTCTTGATTTTTGTTATCCCTTTCTTTTTTTGCCTGAACTGTTTCCTTTTTGGAATTACAGTCAGCGGGATGCCCCAGTTTCGTAAGTCTCTTTTCATAGGTTTTTGACTTACGGGGTTTTTTATTTTTGAGATAATGACTGCCTTTCTTTATTGATTATTCGGAACCATCACTGTCTTTCTTCGTTTTGTAAAGATCTCTTCGGTGCTATTCGTCATGCACTTGGATCAACTGAGAGAACTACCCTGCCCCAGTTTATGATAAAGGGTTTTAAATTTCGAAAAGAAAAACTCCTATTTCTTTGGCTCAGAGGGGTTGACGAGGGATTATCATCCTTATAACTCCAGTGTTTAGGGATTGAAACAATGCCTGTACCTCATCAGCGGGGTCTGTTCAAAAGCATACTGTAGATTATGGTATTGTTTTCGTCATCCTCCCTCAAGAGGCTTAGAATTATTGATTGAGAGAGTTGACATCAGAACAAATATGAAAATAATTTGCGTATAGTGAATACGAATATATTGATTCAAAATGGACATAAGCGATGCATTAATGAAATAACAATGTTTTAACAATGAGTAAACGTTTGAACAAAAGAAAATTGCAACTTGAACATTCGAATGAACAAAAATTTCTAGTCTCAGGGCTTGTCACTTCAAATGGTGAGCCTTGGAGGGATGGTAGAAAAATTCAGCCTGACCATCTTGTGTGAATTCCAGTGCTCCTTCGTCAATCAGGTCCTGGATCTTGTTTTTCAAAGCCCAACACTCGTTTGCATTATGTCCTGGACAGGCAGAGTGGTAGGCACACCTTTTATTGGGATCGTAAGCAGGATGTGCTGTGTTGGGGTTCTGGGGATGATCCCTTAATGTGATCAGGTTCAATCTCAACAGGCGTTGTAAAGCTTGAAACGGCGACATATTGAGCGGGGTGAATTGCCTCCTGGGCTTGTCTGTCTGAAGTTGGTGAAGTTGCTGCTGAATTGGTGATACTGGAGCCATATGAGGAGCTTTCTCCTTGCCTCTTTGTCTCAAAGGTGGTTGAACGATGATTGGCTTTTTACCCTTAGATGTTTGCCCCAGTTGGTTGCCCTGAAGCAGTTTGTTGATGAGAACCCCGAGCTCATCTTGTCTTTGAGTTAAACCCTGAATGGCAGTCATCTGCCCCAGCATCTGGGCTTTCAATGCATCCACCTCAGCTTGTAGGTGTTCCAGCCTTTCATCCTCAGCACTGTTCCTGACAAAAGTCTCCATGATAAGTGTCCTTAGCTCTTCCTGCCCCTTGGATAGATTCAGGAGGATTTTCCCGAACCGGGTCTCTTGAGCAAGAAAGTCCTGATTGTCTTGTTGGGAAGCCATGGCTGAAATAAACAGCGGGAAAGGTGAGTGACCTGTAAAAGGGATACCTGTGATGCAATGATGTGTATGATATGCATGCAATGTTTTCAAGGACCTCGCGGGGTAAACAAGGAAATTTGTTAGCATTTGGAATTTAGAGCTTGATTGAAGGACACCCATGTTATTAAGAACTCCTCTTCAAGAGTCAAAGGCTCACCATATCAAGTGGGTCATAGCCCCTGACTTTAGTCATCATGTCTGGTTTTGATTTCCAAACAACCTTGGTTAGGGAACCTTCTTCAGGAGTCAGAGCTCACCATATCAAGTGGGTCATAGCCTCTGACAACATTGGCTAGAGGAAAATAAATCCTCTTTGCCCCTTGCTAGATGTTTAATTTATATGACCTGTATCACAAGCCCTTGAGATCCTTGAAATGGGTTAGGATGTATGCAATGGTATGATGTTATGCTATGCATGGGGATGATGTAGGTAAACCCTGTTATGAGTCCCAATTAAGGACTATAAACAGACCCTGCAAGAAATTCAGTACACTTTGTTATGAGTCCCAATTAAGGGCTATAAACAAAACCTGCAAGAGATTTGGTAAACCTTGTCATGAGTCCTAGTTAAGGACTATAAACAAAACCTGTAAGTAGTTTATGTGTCAGCTAACAAGCATGCGAGTAGGCAAGTACAAAGGCACACAAGTCACACAAAAGAGCCCTTAGAGTTTAGGCCAGCATGAAGTTTGGGGTACTACCCTCTTGAAGTGGGCGGGTTCAACCTGTCCTAATCAAAGTAACCGGGTTCTAAGGTTCTCAATATCACGGGATTGCTTTCATTGTTCATCGTTTCGATTTAGCCACTGAACTGGCGACCGAAATATTCCAGGAAAGCAACCCTCAATTGAGTGTAGTATCGAGTATCAACCAACCTCGGACTGCACCAAAGTCAGTTATCTCACTACCCTAAAGAGGCCAAGATAGTTCAATTAAGGTTCCTAAGGTCTGTTGATGCTTCATGACACCACATGGAGGCCCCGTACTCTCCTTGACTGACTCAAGGGTTACCGGTACACACCAAAGTGCCACATCAACGTAGCAGACTGTTTCAACCATGTCGGTATACCCCGCACAGTTCCCTCACAGCCTTGTTGCTACTTTCTAAGAAGGTATCCCCAGATCCGGGTTAGGATCTATAGAACTCCCAAGCAACCCACAATTTTAAAGCACACAAGGAAAACAATTGAAAACACAGTTGTAACTAGCCCTAAGGTACACCTCACTTTAAGCTCATCCCCAGCAGAGTCGCCAGTTCTGTGATCGGTGGATCTGGAACTGACTGTTTTAAAGCTGGTTCGCGAAATGTCGCGGAAGCAAGAGTCGCCACCGTCTTTTATTTTCTCCAATTGGAAAGGACAAAAGCACAGAAAAATTCCTTTAAAAGAGATTGCTCTCGGTTCGGGAGGTAGGTTATAGAAAGGGAAGGTGTTAGCACCCTTTCTATCCATGGTTATCCATGGGCTCTTAGGTACTTGCTCAATGTGTTTTCAAAATGTTTGTTTGCTTTTCAATGTGGGTTTCAAAAATATTCTTTGAAAAGTTTCAGTTCAACTCGCACGTCAGAGTGTTTGAAAAGTTTGTTTTGAAAGTTTTTGAAAGTGTGTTGGTGTGAAAAGAGTTTTGGTTTTGTTTGAAATTAGAGCAAGTATCCTTGAGAACCTACCTACCCTAAGGAATTCGTCTGTGTAGATGTCCTTTAAAGTAGTGCCATCCCACCATTGAGAGGTAGGTAGCACCACCGTTGGAGGTGTTCGGGTCAATTCGAGTTTTAGGGACGTAGTGATCACCAGAGCAATAGGAAGACACCTTAGAAGCTACCCTCATGCCAGGTTCCCGGATCATGAGGACTTACTAAGACGTCCTCTACTCGACGATCACCTTTCGAAAGGCAACAGTGAGGCGTACCCTAGGGGTGGTGTGTGCGAATTGTGTGCCATTTTCAGTTTATTGTTTGTCTTGTCATGCATTGGTGATCTAACGATTCGATTTTATTTTTGGGCATTCATTCTTTCATGTTATTGTTTAACAGTTAAAAGTGCGGGAATTAAAGTGCGGAAAAGATAAAAGTCCTACGCTATTACAAAGGGCGAGGGTCTACAACGCCAAATTAATCCAGACCCGTTTTAAAATAAATTGCAGAAAAGAAATGTCTAATAGCTATTACATGGCTTTGGTACAGGTACATTATATTCACAAAAGAAATAAATGAAACGCGCGAAAAAGAAAATAATCAAATGCGAGGGCGTTGAACCCTTTAAAGGAATTAAAATAATTAAGTTATCTAAAATTAAAATTAAATGAAAAATGGTATCTTTTTGTGTTTTTTAGATTTAAAAGAAAAAAGAAAAATTAATTGAAATTAAATTAAATATTAGACCTAATTCTATTATTTTTTAAGTTTATTATGAAAATTTTAACTTTTAACCTAATCTAATTCTAAATTAATTTATGTACATTTTTTAATTTATGAAAATAAATAAATAATATTATTATTCTGAAATAAAAGGAAAATTAAAAAAGAAAATAAAAGTTATTAAACCTAAACTCTATTTTTTTGGATTTTTAGTTATTAAGAAAGTATTAAAATCTAACCTAAAATGCAACCCTAGTTTAATTATGAAAAATACTAATACTATGGCAAAAAACAAGGAAAGTTAAAAGGAAAAAGTCATTAACCTAATTCTATGTTTTTGTTTTGATTTTTATTAAAAGGAATTAAAGTTGAAAACCTAATTAAAACTAAATATTTACATGTTATTATTTATGAAAATAATTATAATATAAATTATATATTTTGGCATTTTTTGATTTTTATGATGTTTTTATTATATTTATGTAAAAAATAATTAATTAAATAAATAGCAAATAAAAGAAATAAAAAAAGAAAAGTTAAAGAAAGAATAAAAATTAATAAGGCAAACCAGGGGGGTAGACCCCAAAATTGTGAGGTGCAGGCCTAGCAAATCAGGCCCATTTGCATTGAATTGGTTGACTTTTTCAATCTTGTGTGATGCTTTGACTGGGATTCATGGTGTTCCTTGATCTTATGCCCTTGATCTGAGTGGGATGGACGCGTGGATGGTGGGAGGATGAAGGAGCATGGTGCGCCTTAATGAGAAACCTGCACAGGAACTTGAATAGAAAAATAATGGAAATTGTGTAGACCTGGGACTTGAACCCAGGTCTTGAAGGCCACATGCGCGTGTCCCTGGCCACTGAGCCATTTGTGGTTCATTTAACATATAATGGCAAACAAATAATAAAAAACAAAACCAATGCATAGTCATCAAAACGCGCGCAAATTTAAATGAACCTGTCCTTGTGTGACACGACACCATCTTCTTCATCCCTGTAAAAAACAAAACGCATTGGCCACGGTTTTTCATGCGTGGCTTAAAGCTAGCTACAGAAAAATAGCGATTAGCTTGTTTCCAAATATAAATTAGGCGCGAGTGTATGAATCTTTTCGTCCAGATGCGTTGAGTGTGATGGCAATGGTCTTGAGCTCTGATTTTTCTTATTTACAAAAGCCCTAAATTAAACTCTACAAAACCCTAGAACATGAAAATGGTGGAATCACGTATGATCACTAAAAATGCAATTGAATATAATGGAGAGCTTAGTAACTTTGCAAGGAACAAGGATATATGTTTGAAATGCAATGAAGAGGCTTAGAATTGAGAACACGATTTCAAAAAAAGTTCTGTACAGTTTGAGTACGATCCACCAATTCCTTACGCTTTTGTTGTTGTTTGTGATTGAGATTCGTTCAGGAATGTCTAAGGATGCTTATGGAACAAAAATTAAGGCTTGAAAGATCCTCTAGCACTGATTTCAGATTTGCATTATATGGCCAAAATTTCAAATTGTCCCATGGCTTTTGAGCGAGCCTTTTGCTATGTTCTAGTTAGGGTTGGACTCAGTGATCATCATGGAATGGAATAGGCTTGCTATTTGACCTTAATCCATGCTTGGGAAAGAATTGGTCTTAGGGTTTTCACTCTTAACCATTTTTCCTCCTTTTTAGCCAAAACCTAGACCTAGTGTGCAAATGAACCCTAGCCTGATTTCTTGAGTAGGTTCATGATACATAGAAATTGTCCAAGTTCACATAACACTATTCCATTGGTTTTTTAAATTTTATTTGAATTTTCAAAGAATTAAAATGAATTAAATCATCAAAAATTAAATAAAATAAAAAAATCAATATTTGGTCTTGAAATTAACCATGGGACACGTGTGTGGCATGACAAGGATGAACCAAGTGGAAAAAATGGGGCCCTTTTGTCAAAAATTGGATTTTCAAGGATAGTTGATTTTTGCCATTTCACAAAAATTTCCCAACTTCTACAAGGCATAACTTGCTCAATTTTTAAGCTTTTCACATGTTCTTGGACATTTTGGAAAGGTCTTTGAGTCCTTTAACCAATGCCTTTGGTCCCATGTCATTTTGATTTACCAATCTCAAGTTATGGCCTTTGACTTAAAGTCCCTTTTTGTTGACTTTTGAAAATGACCTATAATGTTGAAATTGATAACTTTTTGTGAGAGCATTTCTTGGACTTGAAGTATGAAGATGAGTTGTAGGAAATGTCTTTCTCTTCAAAATGAGCTTTGGATGGAATTTTTCTTATAATCCATGTGAAAGTTATGCCCTGGTCAATTTCAGTTGACTTTTTCAGCTGTCCAAATATAGCAACTTTTGCATCTTTGATGATTTCTGAGCCAAATTTTGAGAATCATGATCAAGCATTGATCAAATGATGTTTGTGGCTTCAAAATGATATATTGACCAAAAATTTGAACTTTTGACTGTCAAATGACCATTTTGCCCCTACAGTTGACTGTAGTGCAATTTAGGGTTTTGACTGTACAATCTTGAGCTGAATGCCTTGAAACTTGATATGAGGATGCTTGACCATGTTTGTAAGCATATGAGACTTGATTGAGCCTTTGAAAACTTCCTTTTCTTGATCAACACACAAACCCTAGTTTTGACTGTATGGAGGCCTTTGCATTGTGCAATTCTTGGGGAATTTTGTAGCTTGGCTTGGCAGTTTATTGGAGAATATGGGAGGGCAAATTTTGGGGTACAACAACATGCATATAATTAGTGAAGTTGGTCTCATTGTAATTATGATGTTATTTGTGAATAAGATGTGATTTAATTGATTGTTGGATGTAATTGTTGAAACTATGAGGTGTATTGGTGTTAATGCATAAAGTATGAATAATTATGATGTTGTTGATGAATAAGATGTGATTGGTTTGAGTGTTGGGCGTCATTGTTGAGATGGTGTCATGTATTGGTGTTGATGCATGAAGTATGATATTATGATTATGTATGACATACTTTACCTGTTCATTATCATATATTCATTTATATTGTTATGATATATCACCCCTTACTGTTTGAATGTTGCCTCCACATGGGTAATGTGCGGGTGACGAAGATTAGATTTGCTTGAGTTAGAGTTGCGCCTTGTATTACGTAGATTGAGTCGGGTCTTGCTCTGATACGTAACATCGGGGATGAACGCTCGTTTTATTTAATTGATATTTTCTTTGAAGAATATTTTGGGAGCTTTGTAAACTCTCTTTTAATTGATAATTGTTGGTCATATGGCGAATTGATGATGTTGGAATTAAATTATGAATTCTTTTTTGTTGCATTAATGAAGTCGAGATATTGATAACTATGATGATGACGTTGTCAGTTTATCCAAAATGTGTGTTATGTATCTACTTGTTAAATGTTTGAGTAATTTGTGTGATATTAAATGATGTGTCATCTTGTTTTGTTGTTGATGTAAAAATTTAATTTACTCTGATTTTATTAAATATGCGATGGAGAAAATAGGGTGTTATACCATGCATGTCATGGCTGATGGTGTTGTACCCAAAAGAACACAAATCAGCAAGACCAAAGTATCATATGACACTTTGGAACCACTTGTCCTTAGGTTGATAAAGCTTATGAATCTTTTGCATTTGGTTAACAAATTTCAAATAACAGTGTCTCTGTTAAAAATAAAATATAACAATATTAGTCACATTGAATTTGGTTAAAATAGAAAATTAACAATTATTAACAAATATACCTTTTTGAACTAGACATGCAGTGCAACATGGTCGTTATAATATATCAATAATGATGTATCAATAAGCCCTCCTAGATAAGGGTTTACAAGTGGAGTGACATCATCATGTGCAGCAGAAGCCTCCTTCTGGTATACGTAAGCCTGGGATGAGGACCCATGTGGCAGGAAGCTCCTAGAAGTCGACGCTTCCCTATCATAAGACCTAGGGACGGCTCCCGCATAGCTTTGGCTTGCTCATTTTGAAGAGCCCTCTCGCGACGAGCGGATGTAGTTAGGGTTTCACGGCCGAGTCTCATTCTGTTGTTGTTTGCAACCATTCTCCTGAAAAAAGAGAAAAAAAGACATTAGTTTGAAATTATGTAGCATAAAGGACCTAATTCGGAGATGCGTCTCTTAAAATCAGAAAGGACTCAATTCAAAGATGCATCTCCGAAAAAACTCGTGTTTTACTTCAATGGTAGAAACAGATACTAATTTTGCCCTAACAACTCAAAATACATCCAAATCATAGTGCATGTCTGTAACATTACCTATTTCGAATTATAATACTACCTAATGCATTAAAAGTAAACTATTTTACTTAATACATTAATCAAAAGTCAAAAAAAGTTAAATGAAAAACTTATTCAAAAAAGTGTTGATAAGGATGAATAATGTTCAATGTAGTATGTGGAGTGAGTTGGGATTGGTAATACTGAAGTAGAGGTTCTTCTGTTGTTTAATAAACTGACTGGAACAATTTTTCTCACGAGCTCCAATGGGGAAAGAAAAAGATTCTGAAAATGGAGGAGAGAGAAGGTCTGGAGCTCGGTATATATGCATTGAAAACCTTCAGAGATGGATCTCCAAAAATTTCCCTTAATTTAAAAACAAAGGTTAATTTATAGATACATCTACGAACAAACTCTAAAACACATTTGGAGATGCGTCTTTAAATTAAATTTTAACATAGTGAGGAGAACTCAACAATTTACACTTATTTTGTTTTAAAATTGTGCGTCTAAAGATATATTTCTGAAAATATAAGACATTTTTTAATTTTTGCCAAGGATTTGAGAGAACATACCATGATGGAAAAAGAAAGTGCCTTAAAAAACCATCAAATTTGCATATAATAGAGTATTTGCTTGCAAACATGCACCACGTTTTGATATAATTAATAGAAGGCCCTTCAAATCATCATAATATCACTCTGTCTTGTTAATTCATAAAACATCTTTACAAATATTTATATAATTTATATATTATTTATGAGTCAGGATATGTTTTACACTATATGTCAAACTTTAATTTGACACCAAATATTATCTATTAATTTTATTTAATCTAATAATATATACTTACTCACTCAAAATATCACATGACAAAAAGATTTAATTTCTCTCTTCTTTAAACATATCTTTTTAAAATTTCTTATAATATTTTAAAAGTTATTAAAAATTTGAATAAATTTTACTATGGATACATAATTTAAATATCTTATAATAATTAAAATATTTTTCAAAACTGGATAAGAATTCTCGACAACTAAATTATTTACGGCATGTAGTATAAAAAGTGTTCATTAGATTGATTAATTGAAATAGATTGAAAATCTATAAAAAAATCACTTGTGATTATTCTAAATAGATTGAAAATTCTATTTAAAAAAATCACTTATAATTATTCTAAATAGATAAAAATTCTATAAGTCTGTTTTTGTTTTTTTTCTCTTACAATTTTGACGGAGGGAATATTAAGGAAGAGAAATTGTACAAAAACTGAGCATTTTTCACTATATTCGTAGCTTGTAAAAGGGCATAATAAGCTGCTGTTAACAAGAATATGCAAATATTAAATTGGGGGACTTGTAGTATATAACAAAGTTATTCTCAAAGCTTTCACTTTTCTTACTCTTATACATCACTGACAGTCTTGAGCTCTTGCAAATCTTCCAGGTTTTGTCATCGACTGTAACACACTTCAAGAAGTTCAATCAAAATGATTCATTTTGATATGTTATGTGTCGTGCAGTCTATTGTAGCTCATACGATGAAAAAGAGAAACCCGATCTTCCATCATTTGTGGCTTTCAACTCAAGCTTCTGAAACGGGCTGCAAAGGATTCATGAGTTTTATGTTAAAAACTTCTTGCAAGTTTTATGTACATGCAAGTCGTATCGTATCTCAATTCAATATTAAACTGCTTAATCATTACGAATCGGAAGAGGAAGTCACCTGCTATTTGGATCGTAGTAGAATCCGCTGATAGAGCCATCGCTGCACGAGAAACAAACATAGTAAAATCCAGCTATAGTTAACCCACAGTCAGTTCCGACATTCACAAAGTACTGCTCCTTCCATCTCTGAAATGAAAAACAGTGTTTTCATTTCACAAACTATAAGTTTTTTCAATATGTTCATTTTATATTGGAGATCAATTTACCATGAATATGTAGGGATAGTTGCTTAGGTCCATAGACTTGCCACCATCTACCTCTACTTGACTCTACAAAAATGAAGTACATTAGAAACATTACATATATGACGCATCATCTTACACATGACACCAAAGTCAAGGTCGCTACCAATAGAGGGGAAAACGACGTAAACTTAGTCCAATGCCTTATATCATCTTCTGGCCTGAAAAATGACGAAGAAATAAATTAAAAAAAGTTATCAAAACATAAAAACTTCATGCTTCATTTAATTGTTAGTTATTGCATAATAACGTACGCTGCTTCCCATTTGCCGGTGAAGAAAGTATAATTCCTTGCATCAACAATCTCCCCTTCCCAGAATGTTACTACCTGGTATAAATCATTAGAGAAAGTGAATGTGAATGATTAACCAACCAAGGATATAATTAAACAAACTAGCTAGTTCTTGTTAGAGAAAAATGTTTTCTTTTCTGTTTTCTTACATAAGAAATATGAACTAGAGAGAAATTCCTTACAGGTGTGTCTGCCATAGGAACATTAAGAGCTTCCATGGTGCCACATAGATATCCGTGCTCAAGATCACATCCTTGTAATCGGACATTTACCCTCCATGCTTCATCTTTTTGTAAGCTTGAAACATTCTGAGTCCCAGAAAAGGCCTGAGAGTATAAAACATGTAAATAAACTATTACTAGCTGAGTTTTTCTGTTTTCTAACTTTTCCCTTCAAATCATGGAGTGGCTTGGGACTAGCCAAGACTAGTTGCAAAACAATACAATCAATACAATCCATCTCATGCTTCAAATCTCACGCAACCCAGAATTTGGCTATACATCATATATTCATGGTATTTGTATCAGCTCTATAAGATTACTGAAACAAACCTAAAACAAAGAAACCCAAATTTTTCAAAAGGGTTTTCATTTGTTTCCCAAATTTCTCCAAGATTGAAACAAAAACATGGAAATTAATAAAGTAAGTACCTGTCCAGCACATAGAAGAGTACAAGATTGGACTGAACGACGCCTTGGAGTTACAGCTAAAGATGAAGAATTAAACAAGATTTGAATACAATAAAGGGTTAACAATAAGGAAAAAACAGTGAAACGCGGAATGTGTATATACCAGAAACGTGAGAAGGGGTGGGAGTGTTCTCCAATACTACTCTCACAGGCATGTTGTTGCAGACGAAACAACACTGATCGCGCTGATCTTTTTTTTTTTTTTGTTTTGAATCAAAGCCAAAAGAGAAGAAAACTAACAAGAGAATTTCAATAAAATGAAGGGGAAAAATAGATTTTATAATTTTTGTCCAATTTTATTTTGTTTTTTAATGTCATCTCTTGTAACTTAACTTAAAGGTTTATTATGGTCTTTTAATTTATAAAAAAAAA
Source organism: Vicia faba (assembly GCA_948472305.1). Classification (NCBI taxonomy): domain Eukaryota; kingdom Viridiplantae; phylum Streptophyta; class Magnoliopsida; order Fabales; family Fabaceae; genus Vicia; species Vicia faba. Next base: position 1,550,706,708 of record OX451737.1, on the reverse strand, counting down.
TGTACATATTAGTTTATTAATTCTTAAAAATATATTATTTAGTCTTTTTTGATTAAATAGCAATAAAAAAATTAAAAAATTGGTCATTTCATTCGTCACTAATTAGATAAAAAAAATTAATATGATATGTTTTGAATCGATAGGGGAATAGTATAGATTTTTTTTTTTAAGTTAAAGATTCTTCCACCTCTATTTTCTCAAACTTACTCATAACACACCCAAACAACATCAAAGAGTATCAGTCTTCATCAAACATTTGACTATAAATAACATTGAGTAACAACAATCTACTCTTGAAGACATAAATTTTAAGTTTTTTTTAAGTTTATTGAGTTTATGTAAAATTGTGTAGAAGTTGAGTTTTAGGTTATGAAATCGGAATATTGTTAGTGTTTGATAGCTTAGAACGAATGAGGAACGATTTAGTTAGGTAGTTTTTATGATCAATAGATTATTTTTTATGTTTTATGGTATCATACTCCAAATTTATCATACCCTTTACTTTTATCTGATTTATGCATCTTACAATTTGTTATACTCATCTTTCTATTAGGTCATCTAACACATCATGCATTCACTAATAATTAAGGCTTGATACTTGAATCAATGGTCATGAAAAATTAAAGTTTCACAAGACATTATAGTTTCATTGACTTTCACAGGTTTGTTTCAATTGAGGATCAAATATCATGGATTAAGATTTGCCTCCATATGCTTATGGTTATCAGATGGACCTCAGAGTTTTGGCTATGCATTCCTCATGGACCTCTTCTCAATAATTTGATGTTACTCATTAATCAAGACATGATTCATCCTTATTTTCTTGTGATACAAGTTGGTTTCTTTGAACTTCATTCAAGAGTTCTCATATGAATTGGGAATCAGCATTGAATCATTTTATATTATTCAAGTCTTCTAGATTCAATTTCATCCATATGAAGAAATGGAGGGAAAAGAAGAGCAACTTCTAATCCATTTGGAGAAAGAATTTAAGCTTCATTATATTTTGAAGTCATGGTCAAGTATATGTCCAATATCCAATTGCATACTATATCACCATGCAAATTACACAAATGGTACTTTAGGGGCCAAAATTCTACATGAATCTCTTGGTATATTTTCATCTCATCTCACTGTGCATTCAAAATTGAAGTAAGATACTTGGAAATTCAAATTAGAAGCAATTGAAGGAAAGATACATATTCAAATTCCATTTGAAAAGTCAGGACCATTACAATTTCACTCAAGTCACATTACAATTTCCATTACACTATACCACATACATAGGAAATTACACAAAAATTACATACTGAAGCCTATTGTTTCTAATCCTAAGATTCCCAGAACTTCGTCTGTGAGTGCGACTTCACTATTAGATGTTTTACATGATGTCAAAACTCAGAAAACTAGCATTTCAGTATGGTGGACGGTATTCTTATGTCTTGTGGCACCCCCTTTGTATTAGAGGTCTTAGGAATCATTTAAAACAATTTTAAAATTGATCCCAATCATGAAAAATCAGTTGTTGCACAAAATCAACACTTATGTGTCGACTTGAAATTTGTATATGTCGACACATAAATTATGCATTTTTGCATTTTCTTAAGTGTTTCAGTAAGTGTTGACACATATGATTTATGCATCGACACATGTACTTCAATATTAAAGCTTTCAAAAATTTTGCTTTAAAACACAGGCGCATGTGTCGATACATATGATTTATGTGTCAGCACATGTACTGCATTATTAAAGCTTTTAGCCATTGTTTCGCATGTGTCGACACAAACTTTTCAGGTCAACACATACTGTTTTATGGGTCATTTTTTCATTATTTTTTCATTCTGAAACTACCCTCTTTTACCTAAAAAGATCCAACATAAATATATTATTCATGCATCATTTCAATTTGATGATACCATTAAATTAGTCTACTTTCTCTCTTCTTCTTCAACCTTCCAATCTATGCATATACACCAATATTACATTGTGATGATGTTTTGTCAAGGTTCCATCTAAACAAAGAACTGTGGATTTCCAATTGGTTTGGGTTGAGTTTTTATAGGGGTCTTCATCTGTAAAAACCATCGGATTTCTCTTCCAAAATCATTTGTTGAATTGGGGGTTTTCGTACGAGAAAGAATTGTCCATGTGAAAAATCCCTTGGAGTGTTTGAAATATTTTCAAGGAACCTTAGAGTGTTTAAATATTTTTAAGGAAGTATCAAGAATTGGATGATAAAATCGGTGATCTTGTATTGATAGTATGCAATCGGACTTACTCGAGTGAAATACCTTGGAGTGTTTGAAATCTTTGTAAGGATTCTTGGAATGTTTGAAATCTTTGGGAGGAAGTAGCTTAAGTGGCGAATAGGTTGCATCTATCGGTCTTGGTCTTGTTGAAGATCAAAAGAAGAGAAGGAGTTGAATCGACATCAAACGGTTATGATTTGTAATGTTGCTCTGAACACTTCTCTTGTATTCATACTTTTGCAAAGTAAGGAAGTATCTCAATTTCACATTGGAATTGGGCGCAGACGTACCCACATGCGAGGACGAAAGTGGGAAACTGTGTAGACAAATCGTTGTGCCTCTTTTCTTTTATCGCTTTTACTTGCTTTAATATTATTCAATAAATTTGTCAAATAGCATTGCGTTATCAATTAAATTGTAAGTAATTTTCTGAACTGTTTTTTGATTTACATCAAGTGTTGATATTGCTTATAATCACTTTTGATTATAAGTGCTTTTGTGTATCAACACAACTTAAAGGAAATTTTTGAAAACTCACTTGCACACCAAGTGTTTGACAAATTGTTTAGCTTGTTCAGCTCAAAGGAAAATTGCAATGTTATATTACTTACTCTCTATATGCAATTTGTTGAATGTGTTGTTTGATCGATTGATTCGTATAGAATTTCTCTTTGATTATGAAAGTTTAAATTATTATTTTTATTAGCTTATAATCACTTTGATTGTAAGTTCTTTTGCATATCAACAAAGCTCAAAGAAAATTCTGAAAAATTGATTGTGCGTCACATGTTCGATAAATTGTCAAGTTATGATTTTAATCTGATTTCATTAGAAATAGGAAACTATTGTGTTAGATATTAAACAGGTAATTTAGATATTATTATGTTGATTAATTTTATCATTATGTTAATTCCATCTGACTCGTGCATATCCGAGTTTTCAATAACTAGGTTCGTTTAGACTACTATATTGATCCAGGCCAAAAACCTTTCGCTTAACATTATTTTTCAAATAAGTTTTAAATAACCATTTTAAAAGATAGTTTTCATTTAGAGATCTATTCACCCCTTTTAGATATGGTTTCGTAGTCTAACACCATCTTGTAACTTATTCAAGCTTTCAAGCACCTACTCCGTGCTAACATGCCTTCAAGCCATGTCGATGAACCTTGTCTTCCATGACTCCTTTTTCAAAACCTGCCATGAATTGAATAATAAATACCACACTGTGATCGGTGGATCTGGAACTGACTGTTTAACGCTGGTTCGCGAAATGTCGCGGAAGCAAGAGTCGCCACCGTCTTTTATTTTCTCCAATTGGAAAGGACAAAAGCACAGAAAAATTCCTTATAGAGATTGCTCTCGGTTCGGGAGGTAGATTATAGAAAGGGAAGGTGTTAGCACCCTTTCTATCCATGGTTATCCATGGGCTCTTAGATACTTGCTCATTGTGTTTTCAAAAAGGGTTTGTTTGCTTTTCAACTGTGGGTTTTAAAAAAAGTTTCTTTGAACATTTCAGTTCGACTCTTGTATCAGTCCTCAAGAGTGTTTGAAAAAATTGCTTTCGAAAGCTTTTTGAAAAGGTGTCGGTGTGAAAAGTATCTTTTGATTTGTTTTGAAATTAGAGCAAGTATTTAGAGTCGTCTACCTACCCTAAGGAATTCGTCTGTGTAGATGTCCTTTAAAGTAGTGCCATCCCACCATTGAGAGATAGGTAGCACCACCGTTAGAGGTGTTCGGGTCAATTCGAAGGTTCGGGACATGGTGATCACCGGAGCAATGGGAAGACACCTTAGAAGCTACCCTCATGTCAGGTTCCTGGATCATGAGGACTTACTAAAACATCCTCTACTCGACGACCATCTTTCGAGGGGCAAGGCAACAGTGAGGCGTACCCTAGGGGTGGTGTGTGATTCGTGTGTCGTTTTCAGATATTTTGTCTTGTCATGTATTGGTGATCTACGCGTTGCTTTTATTTTTGACATTCATTCTTTCATGCGATAGTTAACAGTTAAAAGTTGCGAGAACATAAAAATCCTACGCTATTACAAAGGCGCGGGTCCACATCGCCAAATTAATCCAGGACCCGATTTGAAATAAAATAAAGTGCGAAAAATAAATAAATGTCTAATTAAGCTATTACATGGCTTTGGGAGAATTACATGAAAAAAGGAAATAAAATAAAATGCGAAGAGGATTAAAATCGGGAATGCGAGGGCGTTGGACCCTTTTTAGGAAATTAAATTAAAATTACGAAATTAATTAAGTTAAAATAAAAAGAAAAGATTTTTTTTGGAGTTTTTTTGCATTTATGGACTTTTAGTAAGAATTAAGGGAATTTAAACCTAATTCTAACTATTTTTAATTTATTAAAAAAAATGTGAAAATTAAACCTAAAGTTAACCTAATTAATTAATACAATTTTATTTACAAAAATAAATAATTAATTATTAACAATGGTGAAAAAGAAAAGAAAAAAAAAAGATAAAAGTATTTAAACCCTAATTCTACAAATTTTTAAGTTTATTAAGAAAATGTTAAAATTAATCCTAGAATTAAAAACTAAATTAATTGATAACATTTATTTACAAAATAACATTTAAATAAAATATATTTTATTTTGTGACTTTCTGATTTTTATTATTTTTTTATGTTAAGGAAAACAAATTAATTTAAAGAATTACATTGAAACTAAATAAACAAATAAAAATAAAAAAAGATAAAAGAATGAAAGAAGACAAACCAAAGGGGGTGTTGACCCCAAACTGGAGGTTATGCGGTGAGTAATTAGGCCCAAGAAGCTTGGCCCTTTTGACTTTTCCTGGAAGCGTGTGGCCTGGTTGACTTATGCATATGGTGCTCCTCAGATCAAAGCCCTTGGATTGATGCTCTAAGACATGTGGCGCGCTTGGATCTAAGGCTGCATGGTAGTCCTTTTGTAAGAAGCTGCATGGGATCAAGTTAAAAGAAAATATATTGAGAAAGGAGGGGACCTGGGAATCGAACCCAGGTCCCAGTGTTCAGAGGACAACGCATCTACCACTTGTACCAAGCGCTTTCTTTGTCATTATAGTGGAAGATAAATAATATATAAAAAAACAAACGCTGATGCTGTTAATTCAAAAAAACGCGCTAAACTTGAATTGTCCTATCACATGGAGACAAGTCATCATCTTCTCCGTTTGTGCGTTTTGCCTGAAAAAACATAAAACAAGATTGCGGGGGTTTTAAACCCCCACTATATGATATATGGAAAAATAGCGAACAGGCCATCGTTGATCAGAAATTACGCGCGACCTATGCATTGAGTTCGTTTGAAGCTCCTGGTTCTAATGGTACAAGTCTCATGTCTCAATTTTTCCGTAACAAAGAAACCCCAAATTTGCAGTCATGAAACCCTAGCAAGCTTCAATGGTGATTTCGCGTATAGGCAATAAAAACTCAATTAAACAGTATGGTTAGCTTCAGAGTGATAAGACTAGCACAAAACAAGCGTTAGAAATCAAAAATATGGCATGAATGAAGAAACACGATTATGCAAAAAATATGAAACAGTTTGACTTCTATGTACCAATTCTTGATGCCATGGGCGTGGAAAAGTATTCAGTCAGGTTCAATGATGTCTTAGGAAGCTTTTGGGATCAATATTTTCCTTTGAATCGCCCTCTAAGACAGTTTTCAGTTTTTGATTTTTTTGGCGAAAGTACAAACTTTGTTCTTGATGTGAGGCGCAGTTTTCAGGTCCCTAGCTTTAGGGTTAGGTTTATGCTTGTATAAGGAACGATTTTGATCAATAATCCAAGCCCGAAGCTTTGTCTTTAATGGTTTTCAAGATTTGATTTTTATGAATCTTTTTCAATATTTTCTTCATGAAGAATCATGCCAATTTGCACCAATTCTTTCCTCTTTTGATATGCACGAGATCCTTAGGCCTTGATGAGAGTTTATTCTGCACAAAAAGATTTGAAAACCTTGTTTTAGTATTTTTGTCATATTTTATTTTATTAAATGAATTAATGGTAATTAAAAATTCAAATAAATAAATAAAAATGATCAAATAAATCCCCTTTGGGCCAAATGGTCGTGCATAGTCCTTGGATGATGAATCTTGGAAGAAAATGTGGCCCATTAGCAATTTTGAGGCATTTGAAGTAAAGTTGACTTTTCAAAATTCCCAAAAATTTCCCAACTTCCACAAGGCATATCTTGCTCAATTTTTAAGCTTTGATCATGTTCTTGGACATTTTGGAAAGGTATTGAAGTCCTCTAACCAATGCCTTTGGTCCCATGTCATTTTGATTTACCAATCTCAAGTTATGGCCCTTGACCTAAAGTGCATTTTTGTTGACTTTTGAATTTGACCTATAATGTAGAAATTGATAACTTCTTGTGAGAGCATTTCTTGGACTTGAAGTGTGAAGAGGAGTTGTAGGAAATGTCTTTATCTTCAAAATGAGATTTGGTTGGAATTTTTCTGATAAACCATGTGGAAGTTATGCCTTGGTCAAGTTACAGTTGACTTTTTCAACTGTCCAAATATGAAAACTTTTGCATCTTGAGACTTTTTGAGCCATGCCTTGAAAATCATGATCAAGAATTGATCAAATGATGTTTGTGGCTTCAAAATGAGATGTTGACCAAAAATTTGAACTTTTGACTGTCAAATGACCATTTTGCCCCTGCAGTTGACTGTAGAGCAATTAGGGTTTTTGACTGTGCAATTTTGTGCTGTAAGTCTTGAAACTTGACATGAGGATGCTTGACCATGTTTATAGGCATGTGGGACTTGATTGGACCCTAGGAAACTTCATTTTCTTTGTCAGAACCAAAACCCTAGTTTTTGACTGTTAGGAGGCCCTTGAACTGTGCAACCCTTGGGGAGATTTTGAAGTATGCTCTTTGCAATCTTGAAGAATATGGGAGGGTAAATTTTGGGGTACAACAGTTGCCCCTGTTCAATCTTCTTAGACCTGAGGATGCAGATTGGCTGACGTGCCTTTCGTAATCCAGAGGTGGAAGATGGTTGGACACTAGAGTGCCCAGAAATTTGCGCTCACATAGTAGTGTGATGTGGGGAATGGGCTTATAGATGCCATTTGGAGATTGATGGATAGGATGATGGGCTTATAGATGCCATCTGGGTGTCGATCGCGTAAGAGATTCCTTGGCGAGAACTTGCGTACCTGCAAAAGAAAATGATTTACCTGGCCTGTTACTGGAGCTGGTCTTCAAACTCTTTGTATAGATGCGCCCTTACTGGTTACAGGAACTGAATCTGGAGCTTCAAAAGGTGATGAATGAACCAGGGATGGTTACTACCTCAACGGGTTGGTGAGAGAACCTTGGACGATTACTACCTCAACAGGAACGCTGAGAGAACCTTGGATGATTACTACCTCAACAGGAACGCTGAGAGAATCTTGGAGCGATTACTACCTCCACAGTAACGGGGAGAGAACCATAGGCGACTTCAACCTCAACAGTAACGTTGAGAGAATCTTGGGCGACCTCAACTTCAACAGTAACGCTGAGAGAATCTTGGAATCTTCATCTGGATAAGAAACAGGGAGATCTTAGGGTCGATCTGACTGAACCAGAGAAGGCCTTTGACTGGATAAGAAACAGAAAAATCTTAGGGTCGATTTAACTGAACCGGTCTAGGTCTTGAAATCTTCAACTGGATAAGAAACAGGGAGATCTTAGGGTCGATCTGACTGAACCAGAGAAGGCCTTTGACTGGATAAGAAACAGAAAAATCTTAGGGTTGATTTAACTGAACCAGTCTAGGTCTTGAAATCTTCAACTGGATAAGAAACAGGGAGATCTCAGGGTCGATCTGACTGAACCAGAGAAGGCCTTTGACTGAATAAGAAACAGAAAAATCTTAGGGTCGATTTAACTGAACCGGACAAGGTCTTGAAATATAGCTGAGAACTTAACTGGATCTTTCCTGAAAGGTAAAGGTCAGTCATATGCAATGCATGATATGAATCAAGCAATGATGTTCTCAATATAAATGAGATTCGTAAGGTACGATGCGTATATGCATGCTGTAATGTATGAAAACGTGATGTTTATGAATGTATGTTTTCGTCTAGGAAAATAAATCTTCGACGGGTGCCGGGAAGTCACTCCTGGGCTGATGTTGAAGAATAGATCTTTGCTTCCGCTGGGGGTGATAGTTGCAAGAATACCGGTAGGAGAAGATAACTCCGTTGGGGAGTACACTTGGCGAATGGAATATTCTGCGGGGAGAAAAGTACTCTAGTGATATTTACTGGGGAGCAATACTCTGTGGGGAGAGAGGTACTTTACTGGAATGTTGATGGTAACTTCACTGGGGATACCGTTGTTGTGTTGGAAGTGTTAATAGACTTCGCTGGGGATAAGAAAACTTTGCCGAGGACGATCTTTCCGTGGCTTTTGGCTGAGGATAACCCAATTATATCCTGGTAGGGAAATAACTCTTTGAATAAAGCCGGGAGACGCGTTCGTGCTCTGCGAGGATAAGCTTCCAGAATCTACTGGGGATAAGCTTACTGCTTGGGGAGATGGATTCCAACCTTCCTGGGGAAACTGGATTGGACTCTCCTGGGGAAGTTTTGAACTGGGGAAGTAGCTCCATTGAATGTTTGGTATACCGCCGGAGAACAATCTTTAGGTCAAGACTGCCGGGGATGCTTGTTAAGAATGCCTGTACATTGCTGGGGAATATTGAGATCTGCGGAGGGTGCCCAACTTCCTTAAGGTTTGATAATACAGCTTGGGGAGAGTGCACTGACTTGCTGGTTCACTCTCTGGGGAATTAAGATATACTGGTTATGCTGAACCTACCTTGATACCTTGGAGGACAGAACAATTAGATTGCTTAGACAACTCTTTATTGCCCCTGTTTCCAATGTTACCTGTAATTAATCCTTTGTTTCTTATGCGAATATTTATGAGTTAGCAAATTATTGTCAATGCATATATCACAAATTGAACCTTGGACGTTCTTCGCAAAACAAAACAGAAAAAGGAAAACAAAAGACAGTTTGAGCTGAAAAGTATATTTGTATTGATTTTTTGAATTTGCCTGTGAAATAGGCGTTTATGTACAAGAGGCTGACGTCCTAGTAAGAGAACGCCACCGAACAAAAAGAATTTATACAAGTTTGTACAAAAGAAAATAAAACAGTTGTGTGAAATGAATGATCCACTGGGTTCCAACTCTGCTATTGTCTTTATATCTCTGAGTGTCTCATCACTTGATGACCTTAGTTGAAGATGAAGCTGACTGATCGATGTCGTCTGAACTTGATGTAGATACCGGATTCTGGATGCAAAGTGATCCAATGAGACATAGTATTACGCTTTATCCCTAACTTTTGCCTGGACTGCCCTTTCGGGTTTTCAGTCCACCGGGATACCCATTTTTGCCCAAGCCGCCTTTTCAGGTTTTCGACTTGCCGGGTGTACAGATTTTTTTCATTTTCATCCCTTCATTTTGCCCAAACCCTTTTGGTTCGCCGGGAAGCCCTAATTTTTGCCTAGGCATGTCAGCCTAGCGGGTCTTTATTATGCGTAGTATCTTTTTACTATGCCTGCATTGGTGGGGTGAGGAAGATCGTCACCATCCATATTGGTTAGAATCATGGCTCCTCCTGAGAACACATGTTTAACCACAAATGGCCCTTCGTACGTAGGGGTCCATTTGCCCCTTGGATCACTCTGAGGTAGGATGATTCGCTTGATTACCAGATCCCCGACTTGATATTCTTGGGGTCTGACCTTTTTGTTAAACGCCCTGATCATCCGTTTCTGATACGTCTGACCATGACAGATATCATCAAGTCTCTTCTCGTCAATAAGGTTGAGCTGATCAAGTCGTGTCTGGATCCAATTATCTTCGTTCAGATTTGCATCCTTCATTATCCGGAGAGAGGGTATTTGCACTTCGATCGGTAAGACTGCCTCCATACCGTAGACCAAGGAGAAGGGAGTTGCCCTGGTTGACGTCCTAGCTGAGGTACGGTACCCATGTAGAGCGAATAGTAACATCTCGTGCCAATCTTTATAAGTCACTATCATCTTCTGCACAATTTTCTTAATGTTCTTATTTGCTTCTTCTACAGCCCCATTCATCTTCGGTCTGTAAGGAGAAGAGTTGTGGTGCTGTATCTTAAACTGCTCGCAGAGCTCAGTGATCATCTTGTTATTAAGATTGGTACCATTGTCTATAATAATTCTTTCAGGGACACCGTATCGACAGATCAGGTTGTGCCGAATGAACCGTGCCACAATAGTCTTGGTTACCGTAGTGTAGGATGCTGCTTCGACCCACTTCGTGAAGTAATCAATCGCTACCAGGATGAAGCGATGCCCATTGGACGCTGTAGGTTTAATCTCACCGATCATATCTATGCCCCACATTGCAAACGGCCAAGGCGCAGTCAGAACATTTAGAGGAACTGGAGGAACATGCACCTTGTCTGCATAAATCTGGCATTTGTGACATGTCCGAGAGTGCTGGTAACAGTCGGCTTCCATTGTGGACCAGAAATACCCTGCCCGAAGGATTTTCTTTGCCATAGTGTATCCACTGGAATATGTTCCAAAGGTCCCTTCATGTAGCTCTTCCATGATCCTTTCTGCTTCTGTCTTGTCCACACAACGCAATAAGGTCGAATCATGGTTTCGCTTGTACAGGATGTCGTTGCTAAGAAAGAACTTGGCTGCGAACCTTCTCAGAAACTTCTTATCGTTGACAGATGCACCCTCAGGGTATTCACGAGCTTCCAAGTATCTCTTCACCTCATGGTACCAAGGCTTCTCAGTCACCAATTCAGTCTCAAGATCACAACAGTATGCTGGTTCATCCAGTTTCCAGATAATGATCCGAGGAGCTTCATTGTCCCATTTGACCTTGAACATAGAAGACATCGTAGCTAACGCGTCCGCTAACTGATTCTCCTCTCTTGGGAAATGCTCAAAGGTTATCTTTGTGAAGTGGGGGATCAAAGTCAATACACATTCTCTGTAAGGAATAAGATTCAGATGTTTCGTATCCCACTCCCCTTTAATCTGATTGATCACGAGAGCGGAATCTCTGAAGACACTCAGAAACTTGATCCTTAAGTCGATCGCAGCTTGAAGACCCATGATGCATGCCTCATACTCCGCCATGTTATTGGTGCAGTTGAAACATAGCCGGGCAGTAAGTGGAGTATGAGTGCCTTGAGGAGATATGATTACAGCGCCGATACCGTTACCCAAAGCATTGGAGGCTCCATCAAAGTGCATAGACCATCGGGATCCTTCCTCAAGTCCTTCATCCGGTCCAGGTACTTCACAATCAGTCACTATCATGATACTCTCGTCGGGAAACTCAAAGTTCATTGACTGATAGTCGTCTACTGCCTGATGTGCCAAGTGGTCTGCCAATACACTTCCTTTGATGGCTTTATGGGTCGTGTACTGGATGTCGTATTCTGTCAAGATCATTTGCCATCTTGCTATTCTCCCAGACAGAGCAGGCTTTTCAAATATGTACTTTATAGGATCCATCTTTGAGATTAACAAGGTAGTGTGAGTCAGCATATACTATCTCAGCCGGCGAGCAGCCCATACCAAAGCGCAACAAGTTTTCTCGAGCAGTGAGTATCGGGTCTCACAGTCGGTAAACTTTTTGCTAAGGTAATAAATGGCATGCTCTTTTCGACCAGACTCGTCATGCTGCCCCAGCACACACCCCATTGAGTTGTCAAGTACTGTCAGGTATAGTATCAGAGGTCTCCCCTCAACCGGTGGCATAAGGATGGGTGGTGTGATCGGTGGATCTGGAACTGACTGTTTAACGCTGGTTCGCGAAATGTCGCGGAAGCAAGAGTCGCCACCGTCTTTTATTTTCTCCAAATGGAAAGGACAAAAGCACAGAAAAATTCCTTAAAGAGATTGCTCTCGGTTCGGGAGGTAGGTTATAGAAAGGGAAGGTGTTAGCACCCTTTCTATCCATGGTTATCCATGGGCTCTTAGATACTTGCTCACTTGTGTTTTCAAAAAAAATGGTTTGTTTGCTTTTCAATTGTGGGTTTTAAAAAAGTTTCTTTGAAAATTCCAGTTCGACTCTTGTATCGGTCCTCAAGAGTGTTTGAAAAATTTCTTTCGAAAGCTTTTTGAAAAGGTGTCGGTGTGAAAAGTATTTCTGAATTTTGTTTGAAATTTAGAGCAAGTATCTAGAGTCATCTACCTACCCTAAGGAATTCGTCTGTGTATATGTCCTTTAAAGTAGTGCCATCCCACCATTGAGAGGTAGGTAGCACCACCGTTGGAGGTGTTCGGGTCAATTCGAAGGTTCGGGACATGGTGATCACCGGAGAAATGGGAAGACACCTTAGAAGCTACCCTCATGCCAGGTTCCCAGATCATGAGGACTTACTAAGACATCCTCTACTCGACGATCACCTTTCGAGAGGCAAGGCAACAGTGAGGCGTACCCTAGGGGTGGTGTGTGATTTGTGTGTCGTTTTCATTTACATTTATCTTGTTCATGTCGGGGGTGATCTACGCGTTATTTTTATTTTGACATTCATTCTTGCATGCAATTTATTAGCAGTTAAAAAGTTGCGAGAAATATAAAGTTCCTAAACTATTACAAAGGCGCGGGTCCACATCGCCAAATTAAATCCAGGACCCGATTTAAAATAGAATAAAGTGCGAGAAATATAAATGTCCAATTTACACGGCTTTGGGAGAGTTACATAAAAATTATAAGAAAAGAAACAAAACGTGCGAAACAAATTAACAATCGAAAGCGAGGGCGTTGGACCCTTTTTAATGAAATTAAAATATGATTAACAAATTAATTAAATTAAAGAAAAAAGAAAAGGTTTTGGGTTTTTTGTATTTATGAATTTTTAATGAGAAGATTAAATGAAATTAAAATTTAATTAACCCTAATTCTACAACTTTTATTTATTAAGAAAAAATATTAAAATTGAACCTAAAATTAAACCTAATTAATTAATGCAATTTTATTTACAAAAATAAACAATTAATTATTAATAATGAGAAAAGAAAAGAAAAAGATAAAAATTGATTAAAACCCTAATCCTACAAATTTTAAGTTTATTAAGAAAAAGTCAAAATTAATCCTAGAATTGAAAACTAAATTAATTAACGATTTTTTATTTACAAAAATATTAGAAAAATATATTTTTGATTTTTATGACTTTCTGATTTTTATTATTTTTTATGTTTTATGAAAATATTAATTCAAAGTTTTAAATAAAAATTAAACAAAACAAATAAAATAGAGAAATATGAAAAAGAATAAAAAAAAGCAAACCATGGGGGGTTCTGTCCCCAAACTGGAGGTTTTTTGGCTAGCAATCAGGCCCAACGTTTAAGGCCTTTGTTGACTTTTCCTGGAAGCGTGCATGTGTGTTGACTGATGCCTATTATGTTCTTCAGATCATAGCCCTTTGATTGATCTTGATAAGCGCGTGGCAAACCTGGATGATGGACGTATGGTGGACGCTTGTATTGAAATTGCACAGAAGCATTATTAGAAAAATAATATGGAATAGAAAGGGGGGACCTGGGATCGAACCCAGGTCCCAGAGGTTACCACACTGATGCCTTGCCACTGAGCCGTTCACGCGTTTTGGTTATATTATAGGAAACAAATAATATAATGCAAATCATGAGTTAGTGGACATTTTCGCGCGAAATTTGAATACACCAACCATCGCCTTACACATCACCATCTTCTCCACTGGCCCTGCATTTTATCTGAAAAAACAAATTGAATAGCGGGGGTTTTAAACCCCCACTAAATAACAAGCACAAAAATAGCGATTAGCAACCCTTTGATTATAAATTAGGCGCGATAGGGTAGTTATATTCGTCCAAGCTTCTTGAGTTTAATGGTCCAAGTCTCGCGTTCCAATTTTACCCTATGCCAGAATCCCCAATTCAAGGTCTATGAAAACCTAGAAAGCTTCAATGGTGGATCCTCCAATTTTGCACGAAAACTCAATTAAAGTATACAGTTAGCTTTAGAATCAATCAATTAGTGTAAATCCACAAAAAATTGCAATGAGAATGCTTGAAAACTGAAACACGAATATGCAAAAAAGACGACACAGTCTGACTTCTAGTTACCAATTTTTGATGTTAGAGTTGATGATTTTGATTCAGGCACGTTCCTTGAAGCCTCAGGAACACAATAGGATGGTTTCCTTGCCTTGAAAAGCCTTGGAATCACGTTTTCAATTTTAGAATTTTTGACAAAAAAAACACCAACTTTGTTCTTGAATTCTGGCGCAGCTTCTAGGTGTCTTGGACTAGGGTTTGCATGAGTATAAGTATTGGAACTGATTAGGGTTAAAAATTGGATCCAAAACCCTTTGCATTGATGTACAAGATATTTGATTTTTATGCATATATTTTTCAATCTTTTCCATGCATATTTGATACCAATCATGTCCAATCAACTTGATTCTTTCCCTATCTGATCATGCACGAAATCTTGAGGTTATTCCATGCATAAAAAGATTTAAAAAGTTTGCTTTGGTATTTTCCACATATTTATTTTAATTAAATGAATTATTAGCAATTAAAAATTCAAATAAATAAATAAAAATGATGAATAACTTCCCTTTGGGCCAAATGGTCGTGCACATGCTTTGGATGATGAATCTTGGAAGAAAATGTGGCCCATTAGCAATTTTAAGACATTTGAAGCAAAGTTGACTTTTCAAAATATCCAAAAATTTCCCAACTTCCACAAGGCATATCTTGCTCAATTTTTAAGCTTTGATCATTTTCTTGGACATTTTGGAAAGGTCTTGAAGTCCTTTAACCAATGTCTTTGGTCCCATGTCATTTTGATTTACCAATCTCAAGTTATGGCCTTTGACTTAAAGTCCCTTTTTGTTGACTTTTGAAAATGACCTATAATGTTGAAATTGATAACTTTTTATGAGAGCATTTCTTGGACTTTAAGTATGAAGAGGAGTTGTAGGAAATGTCTTTCTCTTCAAAATGAGCTTTGGATGGAATTTTTCTGATAATCCATGTGGAAGTTATGCCTTGGTCAAGTTACAGTTGACTTTTTCAACTGTCCAAATATGGAAACTTTTGCATCTTGAGACTTTTTTGAGCCATACCTTGAAAATCATGATCAAGAATTGATCAAATGATGTTTGTGGCTTCAAAATGAGATGTTGACCAAAAATTTGGACTTTTGACTGTCAAATGACCATTTTGCCCCTGTAGTTGACTGTTGAGCAATTAGGGTTTTTGACTGTGCAATTTTGTGCTGTAAGTCTTGAAACTTGGTATGAGGATGCTTGACCATGTTTGTAGGCATGTGGGACTTGATTGGACCCTTGGAAACTTCATTTTCTTTGTCAGAACCAAAACCCTAATTTTTGACTGTTAGGAGGCCCTTGAACTGTGCAACCCTTGGGGAATTTCTAAAGCATTGACTTGGCAAATTTTGAAGAATATGGGAGGGAAAATTTTGGGGTACAACAGTTGCCCCTGTTCAATCTTCTTAGACCTGAGGATGCAGATTGGCTGACGTGCCTTTCGTAATCCGAAGGTGGAAGATGATTGAACACTAGAGTGCCCAGAAATTTGCGCTCACATAATAGCAGTGTGATGATGGGAATGGGCTTATAGATGCCATTTGGAGATTGATGGATAGGATGATGGGCTTATAGATGCCATGCTAAGAGATGATGGAGGGTGGATGGGCTTATAGATGCCATCTGGGTGTTGATCGCGTAAGAGATTCCTTAGCGAGAATTTGCGTACCTGCAAAAGAAAAGGATTACCTGGCCTGTTACAGGAGCTGATCTTCAAATCCTTTGTGTAGATGTGTCCTGACTGGTTACAGGAGTTGGATCTGGAGCTTCATAAGGTGATGAATGAACCAGGGATGGTTACTACCTCAACGGGATGGTGAGAGAACCTTGGACGACTTCAACCTCAACAGTAACGCTGAGAGAATCTTGGGCGACTTCAACCTCAACAGTAACGCTGAGAGAATCTGGGGACGATTACTACCTCTGTAGTAACGGGGAGAGAACCATAGGCGACTTCAACCTCAACAGTAACGCTGAGAGAATCTTGGGACGATTACTACCTCAACAGTAACGCTGAGAGAATCTGGGAACGATTACTACCTCTGCAGTAACGGGGAGAGAACCATAGACGACTTCAACCTCAACAGTAACGCTGAGAGAATCTTGGGACAATTACTACCTCAACAGTAACGCTGAGAGAATCTTGGATATCTTCTACTGAGTCTTCATCGGGAAAATCTTTTAGGGGTCGATTTAGCTGGACTAGAGAAGGCCTTTGATTGGATAAGAAACAGAAAAATCTTAGGGTCGATTTAACTGAACCGGTCTAGGTCTTGTAATCTTCAACTGGATAAGAAACAGGGAGATCTTAGGGTCGATCTGACTGAACCAGAGAAGGCCTTTGACTGAATAAGAAACAGAAAAATCTTAGGGTCGATTTAACTGAACCGGTCTAGGTCTTGAAATCTTCAACTGGATAAGAAACAGGGAGATCTTAGGGTCGATCTGACTGAACCAGAGAAGGCCTTTGACTGGATAAGAAATAGAGAAATCTTAGGGTCGATTTAACTGAATCGGTCTAGGTCTTGAAATATTCAACTGGATAAGAAACAGGGAGATCTTAGGGTCGATCTGACTGAACCAGAGAAGGCCTTTGACTGGATAAGAAATAGAGAAATCTTAGGGTGGATTTAACTGAACCGGTCTAGGTCTTGAAATGTCTTCAACTGGATAAGAAACAGGGAGATCTTAGGGTCAATCTGACTGAACCAGAGAAGGCCTTGGACTGGATAAGAAACAGAGAAATCTTAGGGTAGATTTAACTGAACCGGTCTAGGTCTTGAAATGTCTTCAACCAGATAAGTAACAGGGAGATCTTAGGGTCAATCTGACGGAACCAGAGAAGGCCTTGGACTGGATAAGAAACAGAGAAATCTTAGGGTCGATTTAATTGAACCGGTCTAGGTCTTGAAATCTTCATCTGGATAAGAAACAGGGAGATCTTAGGGTCGATCTGACTGAACCAGAGAAGGCCTTGGACTGGATAAGAAACAGAAAAATCTTAGGGTCGATTTAACTGAACCGGTCTAGGTCTTGAAATATTTCTGAGAACTTAACTGGATCTTTCCTGAAAGATAAAGGTCAGTCATGTGCAATGCATGATATGGATCAAGCAATGATGTTCTCAACATAAATGAGATTTGTAAGATATGATGCGTATATGCATGCTATAATGTATGGAAGTGCGATGTTTATGAATGTATCTTTTCGTCTTAGGAAAATAAATCCTTGACGGGTGCCGGGAAGTCAATCCTGGGCTGATGTTGAAGAATAGATCTCTGCTTCCGCTGGGAATGATAGTTGCAAGAATACCGGTAGGAGAAGACAACTCCGTTGGGGAATAAACTTGGCGAATGGATTACTCTGCGGGGAGAAAAGTACTCTAACGATCTTGCTGGGGAGCAATACTCTGTTGGAGAGAGGTACTCGCTGAAATGTTGATGGTAATTTTGCTGGGGATACCATTATTGTATTGGAAGTGTTAATAAACTTCGCTGGGGATAAGAAGACTTCGTCGAGGACGATCTTTCCGTGGCTTTTGGCTGAGGATAACCCAGTTATATCCTGGTAGGGAAATAACTCTTGAATAAATCCGGGAGATGCGTTCGTGCTCTGCGAGGGATAAGCTTCCAGAATCTACTGGGGATAAGCTTACTGCTTGGGGAGATGGATTCCAACTTTCCTGGGGAAACTGGATTGGACTCTCCTGGGGAGGTTTTGAACTGTACTGGGAAAGTTGAAAGGGGGAACCTATGTAGGGTTGCCTGATGATGAGCTCGTGTAAAACCACATCTTGGAAAGAAGGACATCTGTGTAGGGTTGACTGATGACGAGTCCGTGTAAAACTGCATCTTTGGGGAGAGAGAACCTGTGTAGGGTTTCTTCGGGATAAGTTCGTGTAAAACTTTTGGCGGAACCGGAGTAAGGTTACTGCGGGGTAAGTTCGTGTAAAACTTCTTGATGAACCGGGGTAAGGTCATCTTGAGATAAGTCCGTGTAAGACTTCAGGAGGAACCGATGTAGGGTCACTTTGATGATAAGTCCGTGTAAGACTTTTGGAGGAACCGGGGTAAGGTTACCTGGAGGTAAGCCTGTGTAAGACTTTATTTAAGAAGAAAAGGAACCGGTGTAGGGTTACTTGATGGTGATCAAATGGATGATTGTCCTGTTTGGTTTCGGATGTTAACCCACGATCTGGAATTTGTAAAGGTAGATGGTAATCATCTTTGTATTAACCTTTCGTTGGTACTTTGGTTGACAAAGCAACTGGATTGCCTGGATGACTCATTATTGCCCCTGTTTCTATGGGAGAAGGCACTTGTGGGGTGCTGATAGTTGTTGATAGACAAACCTTCTTCTGGTAGGCAGGTGACAAGATGCCGGGATATAGTCGTACGCTCTTGATCCCTAACTTTTTCCTGGACCGCCCTTTCGGGTTTTCAGTCCACCGGGATACCCATTTTTGCCCAAGCCGCCTTTTCAGGTTTTCGACTTGCCGGGTGTATAGATTTTTTTTATTTCATCCCTTATTTTTGCCCGAACCCTTTTGGTTCGCCGGGAAGCCCTTATTTTTGCCTAGGTGTGTCAACCTAGCGGGTATTTGATTATGCGCAGTATCTTTTCGACCATATCCACGCTCTCAGAATGTAGGGAGTTGCCCCTGTTAGAAGTGTTTTGTCATGTCACCAGAAGATGTTTGATCAGGCAAGATTCGTTGCTGGAATGCCCCAAGTGACTCAGGCGGAGATTTGCCCCAGGCTATTTGGCCTTTGAGAGATTCTCCGAATCTTGATTGGATTGCCTCAGATGATAGACCATGATCAGGTCTGCCCCTTGATTGGAAGTGCTTCTGTTCATTAGGCAATCGTCGTGCGAATTTCTATGTTGTTCAAGCAAAAAGTCATATGCAAACAAAGTTATGTTAAAAATGCAAAGCTTATGTCTGTCTTGAAGATTTTGAAAATGCATTCTTTTTCATAAAACAAGTGAATGTTTGTAAAACGTGATGTCAACTCCATATTTACCGTAGGCCTTAAGGAGTCAGGATACCTTTGTAACAATATGCTTTCGAACTAACCCATGCTTCAGCTAGGACTTTTGAGGGTTATAACGTGGCCTGGTTCACGGTTTAAGAAACAAAGGATAGAGGCTTAAATTTTATTTGTACCCACCCGCTCTTCGTGATGTTCTCCAAACCTAAGCTCAGTTGATCGTGCATTAGACCTTGATTGACTCTTTGTCCTGATGTTCCAATGATGGTTCAGATATTGATGATTTATTCTGAATAGGCAGTCATTTTTTGTTATTGTTGAGGGTTTGTATGACCTCTTTCTTTTTGATTTTTGTTATCCCTTTTTTTTGCCTGAACTGTTCTTTTGTGATTGCAGTCAGCGGGATGCCCCAGTTTTGTAAGTCTCCTTCATAGGTTTTGACTTTATGGGTTTTTATTTTGAAAGATAATGACTGCCTTTCTGCATGATTGTTCGGAACCATCACTGTTTTTTGTTTTATAAGGACCTCTTTGGTGCCATTCGTTATGCACTTGGATCAACTGAGAGACTACCCTGCCCCAGGTTATGATTAAGGGTTTTAAATTTCGAAAAGAAAAACTCCTACTTCTTTGGCTTAGAGGGGTTGACGAGGGATTATCTTCCTTATAACTCCAGTGTTTAGGAATTGAAACAATGCATGTACCTCATCAGCGGGGTCTGTTCAAAAGCATACTGTAAGTGTCGTGGTATCGTTTTCGTCATCCTCCCTCAAGAGGCTTAACATTATTAATCGAGCGTTGATCATCAGAAAAATATGAAAATAATTTGCATATAGTGAATACGAATATATTGCTTCAAAACAGACATATGCGATGCATTAATGAAATAACAACGTTTAACATGAGTAAATGTTTGAACAAAAGAAAGTTACAACTTGAAAATCCTAATGAACAAGAGTCTTTTCATCTCAGGGCTTGTTACTTCAAATAGTGAGCCTTTGAGGGATGGTAGAAAAACTCTGCCTGACCATCTTGTGTGAACTCCAATGCTCCTTCATCAATCAGGTCCTGGATCTTGTTCTTCAGAGCCCAACACTCATTTGTATCATGTCCTGGACTGGCAGAGTGGTAGGCACACCTTTTATTGGGATCATAGATAGGAGATGTTGTGTTGGGGTTCCGGGGATGAGCCCTTAATGTGATCAGATTCAACCTCAACAGGCGTTGTAAAGCCTGAAACAGCGACATGTTGAACTGGGTGAATTTCCTCCTGGGCTTGTCTGTCTGAAGCTGGTGAGGTGGATGCTGAATTTGTGACACTGGAGCCATTTGAGGATCTCTCCCCCTACCTTCTTGTCTCAAAGATGGTTGAATGATGACTGGCCCTTCAACCTTAGATGTTTGCCCCAGTTGGTTACCCCGAAGCAGTTGGTTGACGAGAACGCCGAGCTCATCTTGTCTTTGAGCTAAGGCTTGGATGATAGTCACCTACCCCAGCATCCGGGCTTTCATTGTATCCACTTCAGCTTGCATATGTTTCAGTCGTTCGTCCTCAGCGCTGTTCCTGACCAAAGTCTCCATGAGAAGTGTCCTTAGCTCCTCCTGCCCCTTGGATAAATTCAGGAGGATTTCCCCGAGCCGAGTCTCTTGAGCAAGAAAGCCTTGGTTATCTTGTTGGCAAGCCATTGCTGAAATAAACAGCGGAGAAGGTAAGTGACCTGTCAAAAGGGTACCTGTTATGCAATGATATGTATGAGATGTATGCAATGTTTTCAAGGATCTCGCAGGGTAGACAAGAAAAATTGTTAGAATTGGGATCCGGTAGCTTGATTGAAGGAACTCCATGTTTGTTGAGAGTCCTTCTTCAAGGGTCAAAGGCTCACCATATCCAGTGGGTCCTAGCCCCTGACAACCTTGGCTAGAGGAAAATAAATCCCCTTTTGCCCCTTGCTAGACATTTGGTTCATCATGACCTGCATCACAAGCCCTTGAGATCCTTGAAATGGGTTAGTCTTCATGCAGGATGCATGCAATGGTATGATGTTATGCTATGCATGGGGTAATATAGGTAAACCCGGTTATGAGTCCCAGTTAAGGGCAAAACCTGCAAGAAACTCAAGTGTCAGATAGCAAGCATGCAAGTAGTCAAGTATGAAAGCACACAAGTCACACCACAACCCTTAGAGTTTAGGCCAACATGGGGTCTGGGTATTACCCTCTTGAAGTTGGTGGGCTCAACCTGTCCTATTAGAAGTAACCGGGTTCTAAGGGTCCCAATATCACTGGATTGCTTTCATTGTTCATCGTTTCGATTTAGCCACTGAACTGGCGACCGAAATATTCCAGGAAAGCAACCCTCAATTGAGTGTAGTATCGAGTATCAACCAACCTCGGACTGCACCAAAGTCAGTTATCTCACTACCCTAAAGAGGCCAAGCTAGTTCAATTAAGGTTCCTAAGGTCTGTTGATGCTTCACGACACCACGCGGTGGCCCCGTACTCTCCTTGACTGAACTCAAGGGTTACCGGTACACACCAAAGTGCCACATCAACGTAGCAGACTGTTTCAACCATGTCGGTATACCCCGCACAGTTCCCTCACAGCCTTGTTGCTACTTTCTAAGAAGGTATCCCCCAGATCCGGGTTAGGATCTATAGAACTCCCAAGACAGTCCCACAATTTAAAGCAAGCAAATCAATACAATTGAAAACACAGTTATGAACTAACCCTAAGGTACACCTCACTTTATAAGATTCCCCAGCAGAGTCGCCAGTTCTGTGATCGGTGGATCTGGAACTGACTGTTTAACGCTGGTTCGCGAAATGTCGCGGAAGCAAGAGTCACCACCGTCTTTTATTTTCTCCAAATGGAAAGGACAAAAGCACAGAAAAATTCCTTAAAGAGATTGCTCTCGGTTCGGGAGGTAGGTTATAGAAAGGGAAGGTGTTAGCACCCTTTCTATCCATGGTTATCCATGGGCTCTTAGATACTTGCTCACTTGTGTTTTCAAAAAAAATGGTTTGTTTGCTTTTCAATTATGGGTTTTAAAAAAGTTTCTTTGAAAATTCCAGTTCGACTCTTGTATCGGTCCTCAAGAGTGTTTGAAAAATTGCTTTCGAAAGCTTTTTGAAAAGGTGTCGGTGTGAAAAGTATTTCTGAATTTTGTTTGAAATTTAGAGCAAGTATCTAGAGTCGTCTACCTACCCTAAGGAATTCGTCTGTGTAAATGTCCTTTAAAGTAGTGCCATCCCACCATTGAGAGGTAGGTAGCACCACCGTTGGAGGTGTTCGGGTCAATTCGAAGGTTCGGGACATGGTGATCACCGGAGAAATGGGAAGACACCTTAGAAGTTACCCTCATGCCAGGTTCCCGGATCATGAGGACTTACTAAGACATCCTCTACTCGACGATCACCTTTCGAGAGGCAAGGCAACAGTGAGGCGTACCCTAGGGGTGGTGTGTGATTTGTGTGTCGTTTTCATTTACATTTATCTTGTTCATGTCGGGGGTGATCTACGCGTTATTTTTATTTTGACATTCATTCTTGCATGCAATTTATTAGCAGTTAAAAAGTTGCGAGAAATATAAAGTTCCTAAACTATTACAAAGGCGCGAGTCCACATCGCCAAATTAAATTCAGGACCCGATTTAAAATAGAATAAAGTGCGAGAAATATAAATGTCCAATTTACACGGCTTTGGGAGAGTTACATAAAAATTATAAGAAAAGAAACAAAACGTGCGAAACAAATTAACAATCGAAAGCGAGGGCGTTGGACCCTTTTTAATGAAATTAAAATATGATTAACAAATTAATTAAATTAAAGAAAAAAGAAAAGGTTTTGGGTTTTTTGTATTTATGAATTTTTAATGAGAAGATTAAATGGAATTAAAATTTAATTAACCCTAATTCTACAACTTTTATTTATTAAGAAAAAATATTAAAATTGAACCTAAAATTAAACCTAATTAATTAATGCAATTTTATTTACAAAAATAAACAATTAATTATTAATAATGAGAAAAGAAAAGAAAAAGATAAAAATTGATTAAAACCCTAATCCTACAAATTTTAAGTTTATTAAGAAAAAGTCAAAATTAATCCTAGAATTGAAAACTAAATTAATTAACGAATTTTTATTTACAAAAATATTAGAAAAATATATTTTTGATTTTTATGACTTTCTGATTTTTATTATTTTTTATGTTTTATGAAAATATTAATTCAAAGTTTTAAATAAAAATTAAACAAAACAAATAAAATAGAGAAATATGAAAAAGAATTAAAAAAAGCAAACCATGGGGGGTTCTGTCCCCAAACTGGAGGTTTTTTGGCTAGCAATCAGGCCCAACGTTTAAGGCCCTTGTTGACTTTTCCTGGAAGCATGCATGTGTGTTGACTGATGCCTATTATGTTCTTCAGATCATAGCCCTTTGATTGATCTTGATAAGCGCGTGGCAAACCTGGATGATGGACGTATGGTGGACGCTTGTATTGAAACTGCATAGAAGCATTATTAGAAAAATAATATGGAATAGAAAGGGGGGACCTGGGATCGAACCCAGGTCCCAGAGGTTACTACACTGATGCCTTGCCACTGAGCTGTTCACGCGTTTTGGTTATATTATAGGAAACAAATAATATAATGCAAATCATGAGTTAGTGGACATTTTCGCGTGAAATTTGAATACACCAACCATCGCCTTACACATCACCATCTTCTCCACTGGCCCTGCATTTTATCTGAAAAAACAAATTGAATAGCGGGGGTTTTAAACCCCCACTAAATAACAAGCACAAAAATAGTGATTAGCAACCCTTTGATTATAAATTAGGCGCGATAGGGTAGTTATATTCGTCCAAGCTTCCTGAGTTTAATGGTCCAAGTCTCGCGTTCCAATTTTACCCTATGCCAGAATCCCCAATTCAAGGTCTATGAAAACCTAGAAAGCTTCAATGGTGGATCCTCCAATTTTGCACGAAAACTCAATTAAAGTATACAGTTAGCTTTAGAATCAATCAATTAGTGTAAATCCACAAAAAATTGCAATGAGAATGCTTGAAAACTGAAACACGAATATGCAAAAAAGACGACACAGTCTGACTTCTAGTTACCAATTTTTGATGTTAGAGTTGATGATTTTGATTCAGGCACGTTCCTTGAAGCCTCAGGAACACAATAGGATGGTTTCCTTGCCTTGAAAAGCCTTGGAATCACGTTTTCAGTTTTAGAATTTTTGACAAAAAAAACACCAACTGTGTTCTTGAATTCTGGCGCAGCTTCTAGGTGTCTTGGACTAGGGTTTGCATGAGTATAAGTATTGGAACTGATTAGGGTTGAAAATTGGATCCAAAACCCTTTGCATTGATGTACAAGATATTTGATTTTTATGCATATATTTTTCAATCTTTTCCATGCATATTTGATACCAATCATGTCCAATCAACTTGATTCTTTCCCTATCTGATCATGCACGAAATCTTGAGGTTATTCCATGCATAAAAAGATTTAAAAAGTTTGCTTTGGTATTTTCCACATATTTATTTTAATTAAATGAATTATTAGCAATTAAAAATTCAAATAAATAAATAAAAATGATGAATAACTTCCCTTTGGGCCAAATGGTCGTGCACATGCTTTGGATGATGAATCTTGGAAGAAAATGTGGCCCATTAGCAATTTTAAGACATTTGAAGCAAAGTTGACTTTTCAAAATATCCAAAAATTTCCCAACTTCCACAAGGCATATCTTGCTCAATTTTTAAGCTTTGATCATGTTCTTGGACATTTTGGAAAGGTCTTGAAGTCCTTTAATCAATGTCTTTTGTCCCATGTCATTTTGATTTACCAATCTCAAGTTATGGCCTTTGACTTAAAGTCCCTTTTTGTTGACTTTTGAAAATGACCTATAATGTTGAAATTGATAACTTTTTGTGAGAGTTTTTCTTGGACTTGAAGTATGAATAGGAGTTGTAGGAAATGTCTTTCTCTTCAAAATGAGCTTTGGATGGCATTTTTCTGATAATCCATGTGGAAGTTATGCCTTGGTCAAGTTACAGTTGACTTTTTCAACTGTCCAAATATGGAAACTTTTGCATCTTGAGACTTTTTTGAGCCATACCTTGAAAATCATGATCAAGAATTGATCAAATGATGTTTGTGGCTTCAAAATGAGATGTTGACCAAAAATTTGGACTTTTGACTGTCAAATGACCATTTTGCCCCTGCAGTTGACTGTTGAGCAATTAGGGTTTTTGACTGTGCAATTTTGTGCTGTAAGTCTTGAAACTTGGTATGAGGATGCTTGACCATGTTTGTAGGCATGTGGGACTTGATTGGACCCTTGGAAACTTCATTTTCTTTGTCAGAACCAAAACCCTAATTTTTGACTGTTAGGAGGCCCTTGAACTGTGCAACCCTTGGGGAATTTCTGAAGCATTGACTTGGCAAATTTTGAAGAATATGGGAGGGAAAATTTTGGGGTACAACAGGTGGTTCTTGGAGATACTCTTTGATTTTGTCAAAAGCAGCCTGACATTCATCATTCCAACGTACTACCTGATCTTTCTTCAGCAGCTTGAAGATTGGTTCACAAGTAGCAGTTAGATGCGAGATGAATCGAGCAATGTAATTCAGGCGTCCTAGAAAGCCTCTGACCTCTTTCTCTGTCTTAGGAACTGGCATCTCTTGAATGGCTTTAACCTTGGCAGGGTCCACTTGAATACCCTTGTCACTTACCACGAAGCCTAGCAACTTCCCGGATCTGACCCCGAAGGTGCACTTGTTCGGGTTCAACCTCAGCTTGTACAACTTCAGACGGTCAAACAGTTTCTGCAGATGATCCAGGTATTCTTCCTCAGTCTGGGACCTTGCGATCATGTCGTCAACATACACTTCTATCTCATGATGGATCATGTCATGAAATAAAGCAACCATGGCACGTTGGTAGGTTGCCCCAGCATTTTTCAGTCCAAAAGGCATGACCTTGTAACAGAAGGTGCCCCACTGAGTAACAAAGGTAGTCTTCTCCATGTCTTCAGGAACCATCTTGATCTGATTATAACCTGAAAACCCATCCATGAAAGAGAACACTTTATGCTGGGCAGTATTGTCAACCAGGACATCAATGTGAGGTAGAGGGAAGTCATCTTTGGGGCTGGCCCTGTTCAGATCCCTGTAGTCGACACACATTCTGACCTTTCCGTCTTTCTTAGGTACCGGCACCACATTGGCAACCCACTGAGGGTAAGAAGTCACTGCAAGGAACCCGACATCAAACTGTTTCATAACCTCGGCTTTGATCTTCTCGGACATCTCTGGACGCATACGGCGGACCTTTTGCTTGACCGGAGGGCAGTCTTCCTTGGTAGGCAAGTGATGGACCACAATGTCAGTATCCAACCCGGGCATATCTTTGTAGGACCAGGCAAATATCTCCACATAGTCATGTAGCATTTGAGTCAACCGTTGCTTCACGCTGAGCTCTAGGTTGGCACAAATCTTTACCTCCTTTCTGTCTGTATCAGTACCCAGATTTATTGTTTCCACTGGCTCTTCGTGTGGTTGAATTGCCCTCTCTTCCTGGAGTAACAGTCTTGCAAGCTCGCCAGGCACTTCGCAATCATCTTCACCTTCGTCTTCGGCTAAGTTGATCGGATTTTCGAAGTCATAACTGGTAGTAGCAGAGTCGTTACCAGTGAGATCCAGAGTGGATTGAAACCTGTATGAGTGAGTGTGTGTAAATACAGTTGTTTTGTAATATATAAAGGAAGGAAAGAAAGAAAAGGAGCATAAGATTTGAAATGCGAGAAAACGTCCAAGGTCTTTATTCATGATATATGAAATGACAATTTATATGCCCTCACAAATGAAGCCACGGTGCCCCGGGTAAGACACCGGGCCATAGAGTTTTAATTGTTTATTACAAATAACAAAACAAAGGAGTTTATTACTGCGTAACAAAAGTAACAGGAGTATGATCCTTAGCAGTCCAATTGGTCAATCCACCATCAGTCGTCGGGTAGATCCAACTTTCAAACTCTGATTCCTCCACTTCATCTTCGTCCCCAACAACATTCACTCCTGGATTGGTAATGAGCACATGAGGTCTTCTGGTCTTCGCCTTGCGCATAGCCTTCTGACCCTCTGCAGTAAAACCCAGTCCAAACTTGTCAGTTTTTTGCGTAAAATCAGGGAGCCTGCCCCAGTTAGCACACTCACCTTTCTTGATTACGGCCCGGGCATCCTTCAAGGAAGCCATCTTCAAAGGAACATCCTCTTCAACCACTGTTTCCGCTGCTGCCAATGTTGGAGGTACCTCTTCGAAATGCTGAAAGGGGGTTTCAATAAACTCCCCGTCCATCTCAATATACCTGAAGGAATTCAAATGGCTCACCATATACTCCTCCTCTCCCTGCACAGTGACGATCTTCCCTCTGACGGGGTACTTGAGCTTCTGGTGCAAGGTAGAGGTCACTGCCCCAGCTTTGTGGATCCAAGGTCGACCCAGTAGACAAGAATACGATGGGCGGATATCCATCACGTAGAAAGTAGAGTCGAATACTTGAGAACCCACACGAATAGGAATGTCCACCTCTCCATGGACCATCCTCTTGGAACCGTCGAAGGCTCTGACGATGATGTTGCTAGGTTTCAGCTCCAGGCCCTCACAATCCAACCGGTCCAAGGCCTTCTTGGGTAGTACATTTAGGGAAGAACCAGTGTCCACCAACACGTGCGCAAGAGTAGTGCCCCTGAATTCAATAGAGACATGCAGGGCGTCATTGTGGTCCTTTCCCTTAGCAGTAAGGTCAGCATCCGAGAAACCCAAACCATTGTCCGCTGTCAGATTTGCTATGCAATCAGTGAATTGGACAGCAGATGTCTCCTGTGGCACATGGGCCGTCTTGATAAATGAAATCAAGGCCTTAGCATGGGCCTCTGAGCACAGTAGTAAGGAGAGCATTGAGATCTTGGAGGGTGTATGCCCCAGCTGCTCGACAACATTAAAGTCACTCTTCTTGATTATTTTCAGAATTTCCTCCATCTCTTGTTGGGAGGCTTCAGCATTTACAGATTTTGGTGCCTCCATCCGGGCAGGCTCATCTTCAATCCTTTTGCCCCGAGCATTAGATGACTCGGCAGCAGGGGAAACAACTTGATCAGAACTGGGAACAGGTACACTTGTAGGTGTTATAGTGAGGGGTCTTCGAATAGCGGGCGGTGCAATGTCAGGCGAGAAGAGTCTGCCACTGCGGGTAACTTTTGCTGGACCAGTGATATTGCTGATGCTGGTGCCAGTGTTGAACTCTTGCTTGATTCCATGTACATACACGTCTGCCCCATAGTGCCAGGGGACAGCCTTATCAGATTCGTAGGGGAGAGGCCCCGGAACAGTAATAACAACAGGTGCGACAGTCATGATTTGAACCGGCTTCCTTGGGAGAGCCTTGATCGGATTATTAAAGATTGTAACAACAGAAACTTCTTCCAACGGAACAAACTGAACAGCAGTCTTTTTGAACAGAATCTCTTTACTGTCCATCAGGCTTTGGATACCCAACTTCAGCAAAGGACAACCAGAAAGGGAAACGGCACAGAAAAGGCAACCCTCACTACAATCCGGAAATAAACCGGCCAGCAGTAGGTTCCTCTTGACAGTCTTCAAAGGAGTAGCTACATCATTCACAGAAACGGCATACACATCTTCATCGACGACATTTACTCCATGTTGGGGCATAGGAGCAGTCACCACATTCGGCCTCTCAGGCGCTTCAAACTGTATCTCTTTTGCGTCAATAAGGTCTTGCACCTTATTCCTTAAGGCCCAACAGTCATCAGTGGAATGCCCCGGGCTATCAGAGTGATAAGCACAACGGGCATTCGAATTGTATTTCGGAGAGGCAGTATTCACCACTTTCGGGGCCTCCCTGACAGTCACTAGGTTGGTGGATAACAACTACGGCAAGATTTGCGATAGGGTCATACTCAAACGGGTAAACTCTCTTCTGGGTCTTTCAGCCCTTTGAGGATTGGTTTGCCGAGGAGCGGCAGCAGGCTTAGCAATCATCACCGCGTTGACAGATTGGCGGCGCTCAGGTTTCTCTTGTCTTCTAGACCCATATACAGCACTGGCCTCCTTTTTGAAGGGTTTCTTCTCAGAACTTGTAGATGCACCCTTCTGAATTTTACCAGACTTCATCCCAGCCTCTATTCTCTCTCCAGTCAGAATAAGATCAGTAAACCCTGCAGATGAGTTACCGATAAGATGATTGAAAAATGGCCCAGATAGGGTCCCCAAGAACATGTCTACCAACTCCCGGTCAGTCAACGGAGGCTGCACCCTGCCAGCCAGATCCCTCCACTTCTGTGCGTACTCTTTGAAACCTTCGCTTGACCCTAGCGACATACCCTGGAGTTGGGTACGTGTAGGGGCAAGGTCGGAATTATATTGATACTGCTTATAGAAAGCAGTAGCCAACTCCTCCCAGTTACGAACCTTGGTCCCATCCAGCTGATAGAACCATTCGAGATGAGCCCCTGAAAGACTCTCCTGGAAGAAGTGGATCCACAAGTTCTTATCCATTGAGTACGGTTGAATCTTCCGCACATAAGACCTGAGGTGTAGCTTGGGACAAGACGCCCCGTCATACTTGGTGAACGATGGTGCTTTGAACTTGTGAGGAATAATAACACCAGTAGATAAGCCCAAGTCTCCGAAATCCAGCCCAGGCACTTGTTGGATCTCCATAGCATTAAGTCTGTCTTCCAACTGCTTATACCGGTCTTCAGCCGGAGGATACTGTTCCTCATTGAAGTCAGTCTCGTTGTCAGAGACTACTGGACTAGGACCTTTTCCCCCTTGGGGACTGCTCTTGCCTATAGAAGAACCAGCCTCTTCATTCTGCAGAGTGTTGCCAAACCTTCGGCCCGAGTTGAAAAGAACAGTTCTCTTCTTCTTCTTCTTCTCCTTCTTCAGGAGCAAAGCCTTCAGCTCTTCTTGGCCCTGAGCCAAACCCATGATTAGTTCCTGAAATTGTGCGTTCTGCGCCTGAAGAGCCTTGATAGACATCTCGATTGATGATGAGTCAGGATTCATGATGCTGAAATAAACAGCGAAGAACAGTAAGCAACCTGAAAAGAAGAAAACCTGCTATACACATGATGAATGGAATGCGTATGATTTATGTTTTCAAAGACAATCGGGAATCAACTTTATAAACAAAAAGGAACACACTTCATTAGATTCAACTTTGAAACTTAAATTGTTCAACAGGTTGCCCTTAGGCGTTACATGAAAGGGAAATACTGAAAAGGGAAATAAAACTGTAAAAGAACATCCAGAGCTCCTTATTGATCCCATGGTCTCCTCTTCTCAGTACGGATGTAATCATTCAGAGCTCGCTCATTCTCCAACTGCTTGTCAGCTTCTGGATCTTCAATTCCTGCTCGTTGAACTTTTCTCGGTAAGAATCCCGTTCTTCTCGCAGTTGCGACCAAGACCTCTTTAATGTCTCATAATCAGTAGGTATCTGAGGAGGGAGGACAGTTGGAGAAGCCCCATCTTTGTCAGGATACTCAAGAATGACGGGTCTGACAGCTTTGTATGGCATACCTAACTTCTGAGCACGGATGCGAACCCATTTGTAGTAGGCTTCCATAGGTAGAGAAGTCTTTGGCCCCAACTCTTGTGGGTCAGCTTTATGAACTTTTTCCCAAGCCTTGATGAACCTACGACGCAGCTCGTCACTATCCACCTGAAACTCAAAACTGATGTGAGGCACTAACATCTCATGAGGCCCTGCTCTTCTGGCCCTTCCAAACTGTTGGAGTGCTAGACATGGATTGTAAGAGATCCCTCCTTGAGTACCAATCAACGGAACATTAGGGTATTCCCCGCAGCGATCAATAACAGCTATCTCATCCAAGCCTCTGAAAGTCCAAATGATGTCTTTATCAGTGAGAGACATTAACCTATAAGCCCATCCTCTTCCTTCTTGGTTCTTCAGCACGAACTTAGGGAGGTGCGAAATAAACCACCTCACCAACAAATGGATACAACACCATAGAATTCCTCGTCTTCGGGTAGTACGAGCATGAAGTTGTTGCAAGATGTCACCCAAGAGAGTGGGCACATGATTCTGAGACATAAAGATCCTTATGGCAGTGACATTGATGAAGTTGTCAGGATTAGGAAACAAGACTAGCCCATAGATTAAGAGAGCTAGGATGTCTTCATATGCCCTAAAGTCCAAGTCATTCCAGAAACTGTTAGCTTTACCAATCAGAAACTTGGCCAAGAAACCCTTAACTCCGCTTCTAGTCACCCAGTTGTCCATTACTTCTTGATGTGTCAAAGGAAGAGCTGCAGCAACCTCCTCAAGCCTGAGGGTATTTTCCCAACCAGTAAAGGGAGTCTGATCCAAGATAGGGATACCAAGAAAATCAGAGAACTCTTCCAGGGTGGGGACCAGCTGGAAGTCTTGAAAGGTGAAGCACTGGTACAGAGGGTCATAGAACTGAGTCAGGACACTCATCAACTGTTGATCCTGCTTTGCAGTGACTAAACTGAGAAGAGAACCATGCCTCTGGATGAAGGAAGTGGTATTTGGATTCCTGCTAACCAACTCCTCAAGCAACTCAGGTGAGTGAACAAAGTTGAACCGGATAGTATTCCTTCGCACAGGCATCATGATATCCTACAAAACAGAGCAAAGGTGAAACCCTCTTGTCTTTGAAATGGTCAGTCCTTATGCAGGATGCATGCAATGCTCATGATGTTATGATGTTATGATAAAGCACACCACAAATATTTACAAGGCAAACATGGTAAGGCACACAAGTCACACAAGACAAGCCCCTAAAGTTTAGGCCAGCATGAGGTCTAGGTATTACCCTCTTTCAGTTTGTTGGTTCATACCTGTCCTATCAAAGTAACCGGGTTCCTAGAGGATCCCAATATCATTGACTACCCTCAATCGGTCATAACTCCAGCATCGCAATCTTTTCTTGCGGCCAGAACCATCACGAGAGTTTAGCCTCAATGGGCGTAGCATACTGCTACTGTTCTAATGGCCAAGTTGTGTCATTTAAGGTTCTAAGGTCTGTTTGTGCTTAATGACTCCTCAGAAGACCCATATTCTCCTCGTTGCGACACAAGGGATATCGGTACAGACCGAGGTGTCACACCAACGTAGCCACTGCTTCACCCGTGTCGGTCTACGCCGGACAGGTCCCTCACAGCTTATGCTACCTAAACAGGGTATCCCCAGATCCGGGTTAGGATCTATGTAACTCCCATGCAACCCACAATTTAAAGCAAGCAAGTCAATACAATTGAAAACACAGTTATGAACTATCCTAAGGTACACCTCACTTTAAGTAAATGTCCCCAGCAGAGTCGCCAGTTCTGTGATCGGTGGATCTGGAACTGACTGTTTAACGCTGGTTCGCGAAATGTCGCGGAAGCAAGAGTCGCCACCGTCTTTTATTTTCTCCAATTGGAAAGGACAAAAGCACAGAAAATTCCTTATAGAGATTGCTCTCGGTTCGGGAGGTAGATTATAGAAAGGGAAGGTGTTAGCACCCTTTCTATCCATGGTTATCCATGGGCTCTTAGATACTTGCTCATTGTGTTTTCAAAAAGGGTTTGTTTGCTTTTCAACTGTGGGTTTTAAAAAAAGTTTCTTTGAACATTTCAGTTTGACTCTTGTATCAGTCCTCAAGAGTGTTTGAAAAAATTGCTTTCGAAAGCTTTTTGAAAAGGTGTCGGTGTGAAAAGTATCTTTTGATTTGTTTTGAAATTAGAGCAAGTATTTAGAGTCGTCTACCTACCCTAAGGAATTCGTCTGTGTAGATGTCCTTTAAAGTAGTGCCATCCCACCATTGAGAGATAGGTAGCACCACCGTTAGAGGTGTTCGGGTCAATTCGAAGGTTCGGGACATGGTGATCACCGGAGCAATGGGAAGACACCTTAGAAGCTACCCTCATGCCAGGTTCCTGGATCATGAGGACTTACTAAAACATCCTCTACTCGACGACCATCTTTCGAGGGGCAAGGCAACAGTGAGGCGTACCCTAGGGGTGGTGTGTGATTCGTGTGTCGTTTTCAGATATTTTGTCTTGTCATGTATTGGTGATCTACGCGTTGCTTTTATTTTTAACATTCATTCTTTCATGCGATAGTTAACAGTTAAAAGTTGCGAGAACATAAAAATCTTACGCTATTACAAAGGCGCGGGTCCACATCGCCAAATTAATCCAGGACCCGATTTGAAATAAAATAAAGTGCGAAAAATAAATAAATGTCTAATTAAGCTATTACATGGCTTTGGGAGAATTACATGAAAAAAGGAAATAAAATAAAATGCGAAGAGGATTAAAATCGGGAATGCGAGGGCGTTGGACCCTTTTTAGGAAATTAAATTAAAATTACGAAATTAATTAAGTTAAAATAAAAAGAAAAGATTTTTTTTGGAGTTTTTTTGCATTTATGGACTTTTAGTAAGAATTAAGGGAATTTAAACCTAATTCTAACTATTTTTAATTTATTAAAAAAAATGTGAAAATTAAACCTAAAGTTAACCTAATTAATTAATACAATTTTATTTACAAAAATAAATAATTAATTATTAACAATGGTGAAAAAGAAAAGAAAAAAAAAAGATAAAAGTATTTAAACCCTAATTCTACAAATTTTTAAGTTTATTAAGAAAATGTTAAAATTAATCCTAGAATTAAAAACTAAATTAATTGATAACATTTATTTACAAAATAACATTTAAATAAAATATATTTTATTTTGTGACTTTCTGATTTTTATTATTTTTTTATGTTAAGGAAAACAAATTAATTTAAAGAATTACATTGAAACTAAATAAACAAATAAAAATAAAAAAAGATAAAAGAATGAAAGAAGACAAACCAAAGGGGGTGTTGACCCCAAACTAGAGGTTATGCGGTGAGTAATTAGGCCCAAGAAGCTTGGCCCTTTTGACTTTTCCTGGAAGCGTGTGGCCTGGTTGACTTATGCATATGGTGCTCCTCAGATCAAAGCCCTTGGATTGATGCTCTAAGACATGTGGCGCGCTTGGATCTAAGGCTGCATGGTAGTCCTTTTGTAAGAAGCTGCATGGGATCAAGTTAAAAGAAAATATATTGAGAAAGGAGGGGACCTGGGAATCGAACCCAGGTCCCAGTGTTCAGAGGACAACGCATCTACCACTTGTACCAAGCGCTTTCTTTGTCATTATAGTGGAAGATAAATAATATATAAAAAAACAAACGCTGGTGCTGTTAATTCAAAAAAACGCGCTAAACTTGAATTGTCCTATCACATGGAGACAAGTCATCATCTTCTCCGTTTGTGCGTTTTGCCTGAAAAAACATAAAACAAGATTGCGGGGGTTTTAAACCCCCACTATATGATATATGGAAAAATAGCGAACAGGCCATCGTTGATCAGAAATTACGCGCGACCTATGCATTGAGTTCGTTTGAAGCTCCTGGTTCTAATGGTACAAGTCTCATGTCTCAATTTTTCCGTAACAAAGAAACCCCAAATTTGCAGTCATGAAACCCTAGCAAGCTTCAATGGTGATTTCGCGTATAGGCAATAAAAACTCAATTAAACAGTATGGTTAGCTTCAGAGTGATAAGACTAGCACAAAACAAGCGTTAGAAATCAAAAATATGGCATGAATGAAGAAACACGATTATGCAAAAAATATGAAACAGTTTGACTTCTATGTACCAATTCTTGATGCCATGGGCATGGAAAAGTATTCAGTCAGGTTCAATGATGTCTTAGGAAGCTTTTGGGATCAATATTTTCCTTTGAATCGCCCTCTAAGACAGTTTTCAGTTTTTGATTTTTTTGGCGAAAGTACAAACTTTGTTCTTGATGTGAGGCGCAGTTTTCAGGTCCCTAGCTTTAGGGTTAGGTTTATGCTTGTATAAGGAACGATTTTGATCAATAATCCAAGCCCGAAGCTTTGTCTTTAATGGTTTTCAAGATTTGATTTTTATGAATCTTTTTCAATATTTTCTTCATGAAGAATCATGCCAATTTGCACCAATTCTTTCCTCTTTTGATATGCACGAGATCCTTAGGCCTTAATGAGAGTTTATTCTGCACAAAAAGATTTGAAAACCTTGTTTTAGTATTTTTGTCATATTTTATTTTATTAAATGAATTAATGGTAATTAAAAATTCAAATAAATAAATAAAAATGATGAAATAAATCCCCTTTGGGCCAAATGGTCGTGCATAGTCCTTGGATGATGATTCTTGGAAGAAAATGTGGCCCATTAGCAATTTTGAGGCATTTGAAGTAAAGTTGACTTTTCAAAATTCCCAAAAATTTCCCAACTTCCACAAGGCATATATTGCTCAATTTTTAAGCTTTGATCATGTTCTTGGACATTTTGGAAAGGTCTTGAAGTCCTATAACCAATGCCTTTGGTCCCATGTCATTTTGATTTACCAATCTCAAGTTATGGCCTTTGACTTAAAGTGCATTTTTGTTGACTTTTGAATTTGACCTATAATGTAGAAATTGATAACTTCTTGTGAGAGCATTTCTTGGACTTGAAGTGTGTAGAGGAGTTGTAGGAAATGTCTTTCTCTTCAAAATGAGCTTTGGTTGGAATTTTTCTGATAAACCATGTGGAAGTTATGCCTTGGTCAAGTTACAGTTGACTTTTTCAACTGTCCAAATATGGAAACTTTTGCATCTTGAGACTTTTTGAGCCATGCCTTGAAAATCATGATCAAGAATTTATCAAATGATGTTTGTGGCTTCAAAATGAGATGTTGACCAAAAATTTGAACTTTTGACTGTCAAATGACCATTTTGCCCCTGTAGTTGACTGTAGAGCAATTAGGGTTTTTGACTGTGCAATTTTGTGCTGTAAGTCTTGAAACTTGACATGAGGATGCTTGACCATGTTTATAGGCATGTGGGACTTGATTGGACCCTAGGAAACTTCATTTTCTTTGTCAGAACCAAAACCCTAGTTTTTGACTGTTAGGAGGCCCTTGAACTGTGCAACCCTTGGGGAGATTTTGAAGTATGCTCTTTGCAATCTTGAAGAATATGGGAGGGCAAATTTTGGGGTACAACACACACATAACTACAGCCACAACTTGTCCATACATACAATCCTGATTCAAAATCAATATCAACACCAAGAAAAAACAGTTTGCATCACTCATGAAAACATAACCAAATCAACACCAAACCTACATAAACACAAGCAGGTACATCAACATCATGAACCAAACATACACACACCATGCATCGAAGTATGAACCTGTTGCAATATATGAAAATTGTACTGTTGTGCTACTACATCAGGAGATTACAACACCAGTTCCACCTTTGACATGCTTTCAATGCAACCAACATAACGTAAAACCTAAAACAGACACAACATTGACTTGAATCCGAGATATCATAGACCACTAAACATAACATGCACCAACTTCCATCCACCTACTACAATACGCACCAAACTAGTACTACACTAATCATTGCTACACTATGATATATGCCTACTGCAGTAAGTCCAACACATATCACAATTATGCAGTCATGAACATCACATCCATATTTCAGAATATACTCAATAAGAAAATTCATGAAAGTAATGTGGAAGCCATAAACTCAAACAAATTGAACTGATGCCATTAATTGTTAGTTTCTAACCTATTTGAACCAACCATCAACTACATATAACTAACTGAAAATGTATTATAACCGATTCCAGCTCATTCATGATAACATCCCAACTGTTACTAATTGTCCATAACATAATTTCCAAGAGCTAAAAATTAACTCAACCAACATGTAACTGAATCATAACAAACCCTTAATTGTTTCTAACCGAATATAATTATCCTCTAACTGAATTCAACCTTCAACCATCTTTCGCATTCATTCAATATCTCTCTCAATCTTCTCTAAACAATATTCATTCTCTCTTTCTCTCTCAACCCTCGGCACCCTCAAAACCTCTCTGCAACAACCATTATCACCACCTTCAAACTCTCTCAATCATTCTCAGCCTTCATCATCCATCTTCAACATGCAAACCTCACCCTCCGACTTTCTCCGCACCATTTCCTCACAAGTAATTCTTCATCATCGCCCCAATTCAAGCCTCAACCCCATTTAATCAAACTCCAACTTCAGTCTCGCACTCACTCTCACTCACAAACTCAGTCCCTCATGCATTCAAGACTATTTTCAACATACCAACATTTTTTAGAAGAACTACGGTGCTCTGATTCTCTATAGCACTGCGGGGTACGTAGGCACGAGGTTTCGAAACCGAGACAGGCACAATAATAAAAAACTTTTATTTTTCCTTAAGCAATTCATGCATTCATTCTCTTAGCAAGTAAGCATTAGATATAACACACCCTTTGATTAGAACAACAAGAGTGGATCCCGTGGAGTACTGTTGGATGCGGTAAAACGACAAGCAAAAAGTAAAGTATTATTTTACCAAGTGATATAGGTTATATCGTATCGTGTCCACAGAGATTGGTGAGAGAGAAAAACTATCGTTCAACAATTTCAATCCTTCTAAGTTTAGAAAAGGGTTTTGGAGAAGAAGTATGGAAAAAATAAATAAAGCAGTAAAAAAGTGATAAACAATCATATGCAACATAAGAGAAGTCATTCTGGAATCGCATTTCACTCTACCCGTCAGATACTTAAACTTACGAATCAATTGCATGTGACCTAAATCACTTGTTAATACCATCACATATCGCTCACACTAAGGATATCTCTAATGCAAAGCGAGACATCACCCGTATTGCTCTCGTCGAAGATCTCTCAACCAACTCAAATAACCCGGATGCATTTCATAAGCGATACCCACATTAATATTAAGCCTAAATCTATGTATAGAGTCTAAGACCTAATAAATATTCATTCAAGAAAGAGATTCGAAAATCATATGTCTACGACAAATCAAAACTCCACGATTAAGCAAAAATCAAGAATAAACACCGATATTAATTTGTAAAAGAAATTTCATACAATCCCATGATCAACAAATGTACATACAATAAGAGTAAAGATATACATATAACATCCACCATAGGAATGATACATAGGGAAGAAGGAGATGAGTAGGAAACTTCTTGCGGTGTCAACACAATCTGAGATCACCCATAGCCAATCGACATGATGAACCACCCAATGATGTTGCTTGAACCTCTAAGCTACAAAGAATTGGATCAGAGCTCCTCCAAGAGGGGAAGAGATGATAAAAACCTAAAAAATCGGTTTCTAAACTATTTATATAAAATTGATCTTAGCAGACCGCGCTTAGCGGGCTCACCGCACTAAGCAGACTGCAAGATAGTTACACAGTAAACCGACCTAAACCATGCTAAGCACGCTATCCACACTAACTGGGCTAAAAAACAAAGCTTCTACCAAATTTGTCAAAATTGCGCCTAGCATGCTATAGGATACGCTTAGTGCGGTCCCTTGAGCAGAACTTCTCAAAACTGGGTCTTTTATTCCAAAAATATGCATTTGAAGTTGTGCCTTTGACACTTTATTCCTCAATGCTCCAAAATGCAACAAATACCTATAAAAGAAGTAAAATCTATCAAACGTTACACAAATGAATCAAAAACACAAATATATACAAACTAAACATATTTACACAAAAGTCGGGTTTATTCAACGATTATTAACAATAAAGAGTTAATAAGTGCAACAAAAAGTATATACAAAAATAGCTACAATTTGCACTTATCAAGTACCACGAACGTGAGGGGTGCTAATACCTTCCCCTTGTGTAACTGACTTCCATACTCTTTATCTTGGTCTCAAGACTATCTTATCCTTCCTTTTGGGGTTTTCTCGATATTTTTCCTTCCTTCGGGATAAAGTTCGGTGGCGACTCTGTGTTTTTTCGTGGTGCGATAGCTGGCGTCTTTGCTGGGGAAATACCTAAGCAAGTCAATCCTAGCTTTTGTTTGTTTCTTTTCATTGGGCGTTTATATTTATGCATTACTTTCTATGTTTTGTTATGTTTATTTTCATGCTTTATTTTCCGTTTATTTATTGCGTTGCATTTTATTGCTTTCCATATGTTGGACTGTGCTGTTATTTTCTTGGTGGATGGGATGTTACTTGAGGTAAAGGACCCAATACCTAAGCCAAATTGAAACACCTATGAACACATAAGACTAGAGTGGATTTTCATGATACCTATTGGGTTTAAGGCCCTATTAGTGCGATCATGAAGTACCACACATAGACGAGGTTTCTTTGGGGACATTATTGTCATATGTGGCTATGTTACAATGATATGTTTTCATATGAATAACGACTTTGTGGACCTTTTGACCATACCCAGACCAGAATTCACATGTGAGATGGGATAAGAATTATTCTTATAGATACAGATGTCGATCTTTATGGTACTCGATTCCCTTGTGTTCTGAAATGATTATAGACCTTTGATCCAATGATATTCATAAGTTTTGTATAGTAATTATTCAGAGGATTGTATAGTGGTTACCCAGATTCTACAGTGCGTTGATCTCATGCTAGTGCATACCATGACATCATATCATTCCCATTTCTAGGGAATTCCAAAGACAAGTCCTTTTGTTGAGCTTTTCAAAAGATAAATATTGTTAGAAGAATACTTATGGATAAACAAGTTTTTATTTCTCTATTTTCCTGGTCGGCATTATGTTTGGTAAAATGAACTTAGCATAAACATGTTGAATAAAGATGTTACATCATCTGGTGTAACATGTCGAATACGATGTCATATAAAGGTTCTTTCGACATCGTGATTCTGTACAACTGAACTGTTGGATTTTTTAGTTATTACAGGTGCATAATATTCTGAAAGTATTATGTTATTCTACGTGGTTCATAGTTTGAAGATTGAGAAGATTCAAGTTGATTTCAAGGAGTATTTTTAGTTTTTAATTATAGAGATAATTGAGGAAACTAATGATTAATGTCCTATCTTTTAGGAGATAATTCTACAGCACCTATATCATATCCAGCTGTGATCGAAGAAACCCAAATCCAGTATATTAAAGATTATAAAAGGAAGACTTCAAACCTAGTACAAGTGTGGAACTTACTTTGTATTTTTATTAGGGTTTGTATGTTCATTGTGAGCCTCTCTATTATCATGTTCATAAAAGAGTAGGACTATTTTTTAGTTGTAAGTACTGTCAACCATTCCAAAGCTTTGAAGTAGAGAATGATTATGTATCTTTGAAGTATGACTTCTGTTTTTGTTCTAAGTATTTAGAGTTGTTCAATCATTGTATTGTGATTGGAAGGGATTTGAGAAGGGTATCATACCTAGGTGATTCTTAGGTAGAAATTAAGAAAAGGTAATGATTAAGTGAGTAGATTGTAAACTAGGTGAAAGTTTACTGTGGGTCTATGAATTGCTATTATCAAGTTAATTTGGTCCCCAGCTTGGTAGCCCCCAAAGTAGGCATGTTGATTCACCGAGATGGGTTAACAACTCTATGTGTTATTTATTTTTCTGCACTGTGTTTATTGTTTACCTTGTCATTATGTTCAAAATCAAATAATGGTGTCTCGACATCTCTTAGGACATATGTGATTTGAATACCAGAATTTCAATTGGATCAGAGCAAGCATCCTGCTCTGACTCTGGGTGAGATTCAATGAAGTTACTCTCTGGTGTGATGGACAAGAAATGAGGATCTTTAAACAGACCATCCATCCTCGATGGAACCAACTATGATAATTAGAAAGTTTGAATGGTGGCCTTTATCAAATTTGTGGACAACAAGGATTGGAATTCTGTGGTCAAGGGATGGGTTTCACTAACAGTTGTAGGTTTGAATGGTAAATAAGTTGTGAAGCTTGAGGAAGAATGGGATGATAAAGATGAAAAGGCTTCAGAGGGAAACTGCAAATCATTGAGTTCATTTTTCATTGAAGTGGATTAAAACATCTTCAGACTGATAAGCAATTGCACGGTGGCCAAAGAAGCTTGGGAGATTTTGAAGACGACTCATGAAGGAACCTCCAAGGTAAAGATGTCAAGACTCTAAATCCTTACTACCCAGTTTTAGAACTTAATAATGGAGAAGGATGAGAGTGTTCATGACTTTCACATGAATATCATTGAGATAGCCAATGCCTCAGGTGCCCTAGGGGAGAAGATGTCAGAAGCCAAGCCGGTGAGCAAGATACTCAGATATCTGCCTACGAGACTTGACATGAAAGTGACTGCCATTGAAGAAGCTCAAGACATAAACAACATGAAGGTTGATGAGCCCATGGGATCCTTACAAACTTTTGAGTTATGAATCAGTGAGAAAACCAGAAAAGAAGAAAAGCATAGCCTTTGTCTCTAACACTAATGATCCCAAAAATGAGTGTGACTTGGATACAAAATAAGGGATGTCCAATGTTGTTCTGCTTCTTGGTAAATAATTCAACAAACTGTTGAGGAAGATATACTAGAAAGCAAGATCAAGTATCAAGAACTAGTTATCTGACAAGTCATTTGACATCAACAAGAACCAAGATTTTGAAGAAAGAGATGGAACGCATGATAAATCCAGCCAAGGAAGAGGAATCTGGTGTTATGAATGTGAAGGATTTGGGCACATAAGACCTGAGTGTCCCACCTATCTCAAGAAGTAGAAGAAAGGTTTGTCAGTGTCGTGGTCAGTAGAAGACTTCGACAGTGATAGTATAGGGGAATCTACCAACAAGTGAATGCCCTTTCTGGAATTTATGATTCAGAAAATGAAACAGTTGTTGGAGATTTGACTCTTGAAGATCTTGCTACTTTCTACAAGGATTCGTTCCTCGGGAATCAAGAAAAGGTTCAACTGATAAAAATTAAAGAGAATGTTATTGCCAATTGGAGGAAGAAAAATAAGGACAATTGTCTATTATCTCTGGTTTGGAAGCTGAAAAAGTAGAGAACCTATCTGTCATAGCTGATTTGAAAGGTGAAGTTTGTTTGCTCAATTCGCAGCTTGATAATGTGTTTGATAAGATTATTAAGTCTAGCAAGAATGATGGGAAACTTCAAGGGGATGGATATATCAATCAATATATTAAGAGAAAAGGCAAGAAGGCTGAAGTGAAGATGGTTCATCCAAAATTGTAACAGAAGATGTCAAACAAAATGTTCTAACATCTGGATGGACAACAGAAGAATCCCTCAGGAAACAATGACTCTACTGTTCTGGATGAAATAAATATTCTAAATGGGAAGAATATTTTAAAGGTTAAAGTTCTTGGTTATGATAATCAAGCTATAAAGAACGAAGGAGAAAGGCCTGAGGAGAAGTATGTACCTCCAAAGAAGAAACAAGGGCGGAAAATGTTGAACCACATGTCTCAACATCAGCAGAGACATCAGAAAAAGTACAATGGAGGCAGAAATCAACAATAGAGATGTGATTACTATGGAAGGTTTGGATAT
Source organism: Vicia faba (assembly GCA_948472305.1). NCBI lineage: Eukaryota > Viridiplantae > Streptophyta > Magnoliopsida > Fabales > Fabaceae > Vicia > Vicia faba. The sequence goes on along the minus strand of OX451737.1, from coordinate 1,550,663,851 downwards.
TTAAAATCCTTGTGCTACAAATTTTATGGCTATCCCAATCCTGCTACACAACATAGGAGAATAAAGGATAATGTTAAAGTCGAGTCTAAAAGATTTTCCATGGATGACATTCATGGACTCATAGGTCACTTCTTTTAGAGCTTCTACAAGGGAAGATTGGTATTTTGATAGTGGTTGTTCTAGATACATGACTGGTGTCAAGAAATTTCTTGTGAATATTAAACCACTTTCCTCTAGTTATGTCACCTTTGAAGATGCGTCAAAAGGTGAAATAAAAGGTTCTGGTAGGATGAACTCCATTGAGTTTCCAAATCTCAATAAGGTATTGTTTGTTAAGGGGCATACTTCTAATCTAATAAGCATTAGTCAACTGTGTGATCAAGGGCTTAAAGTCAACTTCACTGCTTTTGAATGTCTGGTAACTAATGAGAAGAATGAAGTGATCATGAGGGGGGTCAGATCAAAAGATAATTGTTACTTGTGGATTCCTCAAGAAACATATTATTCATCCACATGCCTAATATCAAAAGAGGTTGGGATGTAGTTGTTGCACAAAAAAACTTGACCAGTTACTCTTGAAAGATGAGAAGAGATTCCAATCAAAGGAAGAATCCAGAAGTATAGCAAAACTCTTGGAAGGCACGACTTGTGGTAAATATCAAGTTGGAAAGCAAACTAAGATGCTCTCTCAAAAGTTGCATCATCAGATTACTTTCAAACAGATGGAAACTCTTCATATGGTGCTGATAGAACCTGATCAAGTCGACGATTTTAATAGGAAGAAATATGTTGGTATACCTTTATAGAAATTACATAATGAGAAGAGTGCAACAAATTATCCATCCTTCCTCCAGGTTGTTGTGAATGGTATTTGTTGTACCCCAAAATTTTCCCTCCCATATTTCTTAAAACATTGCAAGAAAAATCTCCAAGTGGCTCAAGGTAGCTCAAGAATTGGCCAGACAAGCTCTCTCCTAAGACAGTCTACCCCAAATTAGGGTTTTGTGTTGCATCAAGATCCTTGAATCCAAATGACCTCAAGTGCTCACAAATGTCCTAATATGTTCTCAAGATCATCCATGTCAAATTTCATGCCTTGCAGAGGAAGTTTGCTCAGTCAATTACTCAAAGGTCCAAAAATCGACTGTGCTAGGGCAAAAGTCAACTGTGACCTACAAACAGTCAAACTTCAAGATTTTTTGTCAACATTCTAATTTTGAAGGATATTTCATCATTTGATCAAGGGTTGATCATGATTCATTAAGTATTGCTCAAGATTCATCAAGATTCAAAAGTTGCTAAATTAGGGTTTTGCAGGAAAAGTCAACTCAAATTTGACTAAGCATAACTTTCTCATACTTTATGATAAATGACCCATCCAAATCTCATTTTGAATAGTATGCAATTTCCTAAAATCCATCTTCACACCCAAAGATCAAAAAATTCACTCACAAGAAGTTATGAATTTGGACATTATAGGTCATTTTGAAAAGTCAACAAAAACACTTTTTTTGTCAAAGATTATAAATGGAGCATGGAATATAAAAATGAGATGAGACCAAAAGGTTTGGTTATATAACATCTCAAACTTTCTAAAAAGTCCAAGAACACCTCCAAAAGTTTAAAATTGAAGAAGTTATGCATTGTTGAAGTTGGACTTTTTTGCAAAATTGCCAAAAGTCAACTATCCCCAAAACTTCAAATTTTGCCAAATGTGCCCATTCTTTTCCACTTTATTTGAGTTTGAATTATTTTCCACGTGCCCTAGCTCCATCCATGTGCCCATATCTCATTTTTATTATTTAATTTGATTTTTAATTGAATTTATTCATTTTAAATCAAATAAAATCATATAAAATCCAAGGCATTGATAACACATGATCTTTTGGCTATTTCAGGCTTTGATTATAGCTATTATCATCATCAAATTCGTATCAAATCAAATCATGTGAAAAAAGATTGGAATTAGGCAAATTTTGAAGGTTTTAATGGTGGAATCAAATCCAATTCATGGGCATTGATATGGAGAGATTTATACCAAGTTTGTAAACCTAATGCAGTACACATTACATAAGCAAGCTAAACACACGAAAATAAGGGTTGGCAAGTGTTGGAAGAGGCAGAACAAAAGTGAGAAAATTCACAAAAAAGTGAGAGATCAAAATCCAGGTTAGAGGCGTTTTCAAGGATCAAGACTATTCCCAATCAATTCCTGGACATTCACACAAGCTAACTCGATTAAAATCACACATCCTAAGGCCTCCAAACGCACTGTAAGTCTCACGTAACACAACTCTGTTCTTGAATTCGATTTGAAGCATTCTGGCATCCATTGAACAAACTAATGGTACATTCGTGATCACAAGAACATGTTCAAACTTTTTGCATTTTTTAATTTCATTTATGCGCTCTGTATGAAGAAACACCATTGCTAGGGTTTGGCTCGTGGTTTTGGGGATTTTTGTTTCAGGCACAATTGGTCCACGTGAAGGGCATGGTTGCAATCAGGAGGAGATGACGAGTTCAACCATGCTCGTAGAATGTATTTTCATGGCCTGGAGAGAATTTTAGAATAGGGCTGCGCTTTTAGCTGCAGATTCAAATCCGCAGGTATTTTTGTTACAGGTTTGAGGACAGGGACGATGAGGTGTCCCCCGTCCATTGGCTATTTCAAATCTTGGCGCCCTTTTTTTATTTTCTGACCAATTGATTTCATTTTATTATATTATTATTCTTTTGCATTATTATAACAAACAAGGCAATGTGGCGTGGTGGCAAAGCGAGCGTGTGTATCTCCTTCAGGACCTGGGTTAGAATCCCAGGTCCCCCACTTTCTCAATGATTTTTCTTTGCAGATAATCATATGCACGCGCTAGCTTGCTATCCACCATACATCCTCATCCATTCAAACGCCAGATGGCCAAAGGCCAAATCTGATGATCCATGATTGGAGGTCCACCAAGGCACCAGTCAACGCATGAGCACCAGATCCAAAAAGTTCAAAGGGCCAGCTTCTATTGGGCCTATGAAATTGCTACTCACACCTCTAAAACAGGCCCAACACTCCTATCTCTTTATTTATTTTGTCTTGATTAATTGTTTTATTTAATTAACTTTCTAACCAATCACAAAATTATTTTTTATCAAATAAAACCATAAAATACCTTTTTTCATCCAATCAAATTTTAACTTTTATTTTTTATTAATAAACACTAATTAATTAATTTAGGTTTTGATTCTAGAATAACTTTAAAACAGTTTTTGCAAATATTAAAAATTAATTAGACTTAATTAGGTATTAACCACTAATTTAATTATTTTTAATTTCTTTCTTAAATAATAAAAAACTCCAAAAAATAATTTATTTTTCATTTAATTAATTAATTTAATTTAATTTAGTTATTTAAGTTAGGTTTAATTTCTTTCTTAATTTAAAAAACAACAAAAAACCAAAAAGACATAACCAAAAGGGTCAAAACCCTAAAATTCGCACTCGATCTAAATTCCCGCACACTTTATTTATTCTTATCATATTATGTACCTGTTTCCAGATTGTAATAGTTAAATAGGACTTTTAATTACTTTTATCTCTTTATTTTATTTTTCAAAGGGGTTTGTCTTTGGTGATGTAAATACCTGACGCCTTGTAATTTAAATTCCGCATTTTATTTTCGCAAATTATAACTGTTAGATGTTTGATAATAGGGTTGCATGACAAGACTGAATGTTAATCTTAAAATAAAATTAGATCACCTTTAACATGTACAAAGATAAAAATAACTGAAAACGACACACTCGCACATGCGCACTCTTAGGGTACACCCCACTTGGTTGCCTTCGTACACGGTCATTGAGTATAGGTCGTTTTAGAGGTCGCCCTCTTGTCCAAAAGATCATAGTTGCCTAGGAAAGGTTTCCTCGGATATAATTTCCTCGAATAAATGATCTAGGACATTAGGGTTATCGCTAAGGTGTCCTAACATTGCTTTATTGACCGTAAGTCCCGCATTCGAATTGACCCTTAGACTCCAAACGACGGTGCTACCCACTCACTAATAGTGGCATAGCATTGTCTAAAGGAAAATAGCATAGAACTATTCCTTTTTTCGAGTAGGTAGATGGTTCTTAGATACTTGCTCTTTCAAAACAAAACTCTTCACACTTACACTTTTCAAACAAAATTTTCAAAACACTTCATTACACTATTGAGGACAGAAGCAAGAGTTAAATCGAAGTTTTTCAAACAAAAACTTTTTCAAAACCCACAAGCACAAAGAAAACAACTTTTGAAAACAATTGAGCAAGTACCTAAGAGCCCGTAGATAACTACAGATAGAAAGGGTGCTAACACCTTCCCTTTCTATAATCTACCCCCCCGAGCCCGAGAAATATCTCGAAAAAAGGAATTTTTCTGTGCTTTTTTCCTTTCCTTGTTGGATAAAATAAAATTCGGTGGCGACTCTTGCTTACCGCGACATTTTGCAAAAACAAACACAAAATGCAAACCAGCATTCCAAAAAAATAGTCAGTTCTTCCCACCGTATCACAGAACTGGCGACTCTGCTGGGGATGAATATAAGTGGGGTGTACCTTAGGAATAGTTCATAATGTTTTCAATTGCTTGACTTGTATGCTTTATCTTTGTGGGTTTGAATCGGAGTTACTATAGATCCTAACCTAGATCTGGGGGTACCCTTTAGGTAAGTAGCAATAAACTGTGAGGAAACTGTACGGCATAGACCGATACGGTTGAAGCAGTAGCTACGTTGGTGTGGCACTTTAGTTTGTACTGATATCCCTTGTGGCGCAACGAGGAGAATATGGGTCTTCTAAGGGGTCATTAAGCACCAACTAACCTTAGAACCTTAATTGACCAACTTGGCCATAGAACAGTAGCAGTATGCTACACTCATTGAGACCAAACTCTCGCGATGATTCCGGCTGCAAGAAAAGGTTGCTAAACTGGAATTATGACCGATCGAGGGTGGTCAGTGATATTGAGATCCTCTAGAACCCGGTTACTATTTCTAGGACAGGTTTGAACCAACTGAACTGAAAGAGGGTAATACCTAAACTCCTTGTCAGCCTGAAATCTAAGGGCTATCTGTGTGACTTTTTTGCCCTTACCATGTTTGCTATTTGTGGATAGTTGTGGTGTGTTTTCTATCATGACATCATGCATCATGATATTGCATGCATATTGCATTGGACTAACCTATTTCAAAGACATAGGGGATTCATCTTTGTTCTGTTTTGTAGGTCATGGCACCCATGCGTAGAAACACTATTCGGATCAACTTTGTCTAGATTCCCACTCAGCTCAAGGAATTGGTTGCAAAGATTCCAGATACTTCCTCCTTTATCAAAAGACATGGACACCTCCTTGGTTTGGTCACCTCCAAGATGGATGAACAGATGATGAGTGTCTTAGTCCAGTTCTTTGATCCATTATACCATTGCTTTACTTTTCCGGACTACCAGTTGGTCCCTACCTTGGAAGAATTCTCTGATCTGCTTGGTATCTCCATTCTAGAGCAGACCCCGTTTACAGGTTGGGAGAAGATCCTTAGGCCGGAAGAGGTTGCTTCAGCCCTTCATCTGACAAAGGCTGAGGTAATGTCAAACTGGGAAACTAGAAGTGGGATAAAAGGCTTTTTGGCTAAATTCTTGGTTGATCGGGCTAATCAGTTCTGGGACAGTCTAGACTTCCAAGCACTTGAAGACATTCTGGCTCTTCTCATATATGGTTTGGTGTTGTTTCCTAACTCAGATTCCTTTGTTGACGTGAATGCGGTAAAGATCTTCATTTCCCATAATCCGGTACCCACTCTCTTGGGTGACATCCTGCACTCTCTTTATGCCCGTACTACTCGGAAACGGGGAACCCTTATGTGTTGTGCGCCATTGCTGGAGAGGTGGTTTATTTCTCACCTCCCCAAATTAGTTTTGAAGAACAAGGAAGGCATGGGTTAGGCATACAGGATTATGTCTCTCTCTCATAATGACATCATGTGGACTATCAAAGGCATGGAAGACGTGGCTATTATTGATCGCTGTGGGGAATACCCCAATGTTCCACTGCTAGGAACCCATGGAGGAATCACCTATAATCCGTGTTTGGCCTTACATCAATTTGGGCGAGCTAGGAGGGAAGGACCTCATGAGTTGCTGATGCTGAGCATTGTCTTTGACTTCCAAGGGGATAGTGACGAGCAACACTGCAGGTTCATACGAGCTTGGGATAGGTTACACAGGTCTGATCCATATGAGCTGGGTGCGAAGACTTCTCTTCCAATGGAACCATATCTTCGGTGGGTTCGTACACGTGCTCAGAAGCTGGGAATGCCGTACGAAGCTGTCTTGCCTGTGATAGTTGAACTTGCTGATGAAGAAGGGGTACTTCCTATCATCCTCCACCCTTACATGCCTACTGACATTGGGGAATTAAAGAGGTCTTGGATGCAGCTAAGAGAGGAATGAGATACTTACAGAGAAAAGTATCACGAGCAAGAGCGGAAGATCCAGAAGTTGACAAGGCAGTTGGAAAATGAGCAGATCCTCAACGACTATGTCAACACCAAAGGGAAACGACCATGGGAGCACTGATTGTCTTTTGTTATTTCTAGTTTTGCTTTACTTTTCAGTTTTTCTTTCTTGTAACGCCTTAAAGGCATTTGTTGAACAATTGAATCTCAAGTTTATCTAATAAAAGTGTGTTTCATTTTTGGTTTACGAATTTGAATCTCTAAAGTCTTTGAAATCATATCATAAGCATTTCATTCCATGCACCTCATCGCAGGTACTCTTACAGGTTTTCTCATCTTCTTCGCTGTTTAGTTCAGCACATCATGTCTGCTGAAACATCAATTGATCAAGCTATCAAGGCTCTACAGGCTCAAAACGCTCAATTTCAGGAAATGTTCATGAGTTTGGCTAAGGGTCAGCAAGATCTGAAGACCCTTATCTTGAAGGATAAGAAGAAGAAGAAGAAGACAATCCTCCTAAACATGGGTCACAGGTTTGGGAACATGCTGCGAGATGAATTCAATCTATCCCACTCATCTGGAGGGGGGAAAACCAAGAAGAAAGGAGGGTCCCTAGCCCTGTGGTATCTGACCACGAGACTGACTTTGACGAAGACCAGTATCCTCCGGCTGAGGATAGGTATGAACAGCTTGAAGACCGATTAAGTGCGATGGAGATTCAGAAAGTCCCTGGGTTGGACTTTGGTAATCTAGGTTTGTCATATGGGGTGGTGATTCCCCACAAGTTCAAAGCACCAGTCTTTGCTAAATACGACGGGGCTTCTTGCCCAAAGCTGCACCTCCGTTCATATGTTAGAAAAATTCAGCCATACACCGCTGACAAGAATCTTTGGATCCACTTCTTTTAAGACAGTCTTTCAGGGACTCAACTTGAGTGGTTTTACCAGCTGGAAGGAGCTAGTATCCGTAATTGGGAAGATCTTGCTGCTGCTTTTTACAAGCAGTACTAATACAATGCCGACCTCGTTCCCACACATGCCCAACTTCAGGGTATGTCTATGGCTGCGAGCGAAGGTTTCAAAGACTACGCTCAGAAGTGGAGGGACCTTGCTGGTAGAGTGCAACCTCCCTTGGCTGATAGGGAGCTAGTGGATATGTTTCTGGGGACCTTGTCTGGTCCGTATTTCAACCATCTGATTGGAAGTTCGTCGTCCGGGTTTACAGAGCTGATTATGACCGGGAAAAGAATTGAGGCCGGTATCAAATCTGGCAAGATACAGAAGGGTGCTTCATTAAGTGCCAAGAAGAAGCCTTTTAAGAAGGAGTCCAGTGCTGTTTACAGTTTAAAAATCCATAATAGACCTGAACGTCGCTAAGCTGTTAATGCGGTTGTTATTTCAAGACCAAATGTTGTCGCATAACGCAACAATCAGCCAAGGGCCGAGAGACCACGAAGACAGTTCACTCAGCTTAACATGACTTTGTCTCAGATTTTGCCACAATTATTAAAGACAAACTTGGTGATTCCAAAGGAGGCCCCGAAGAATCCCAATACAACATCACCAATGTACAACCCGAACGCCCGCTGTGCTTTTCACTCTGATAGCCCGGGGCATGATACGAATGATTATTGGGTTTTGAAGAATAAGGTGCAGGACTTGATTGATGCTAAGGAGATTGAGTTTGAAGCACCTGAAAGACCTAATGTTATGACTGCTCCTATGCCCAAGCATGGAGTGAATGCTGTAGATGAAGACTCGTTTGTGGTTTCTATGAAAGACATTGTTACTCCGTTAATGAATGTGAAGAAGAACCTTCTGTTAGCTGGTTTATTTCTGGGCTGTGGCAAAGGTTGCCATCTGTGTGCCGTCCTACCTACCGATTTCCATCTTTTGAAGTCAGGTGTCCAACGCCTGATGGATAATAAAGAAATTCAGTTTGAGAAGACTATTGTTCCTTTGGTTCCTACTGAAGAAGTTTCTATAATCACCATTTTCGACAATTCTTCCAAGGCTTCCTCGAGAAGGCCTGTTAGAATTACATTCATTCCAAGAATCGATCCCTTGATCATCACTGTTCCTGGGCCTATCCCCTATACATCAGATAAAGCTGTCCCATGGCACTACGAGGCTGATGTGTATTATCACGGAGTTAAACAAGATTTGAATGCTGAAGAGGCTGATACTGACGTCAGCAACATTGTTGGATCTAGTAAAGTCACCCGCGGCGGAAGACTTTTCTCCCCTGAAATCTCTCCACCAACTGTTTGGAAGCCTGTTGTTATTACACCTGCCAGTGTACCTGCTACTATCCCTGTTCAAGTTCCCATTCTTACCCCTGTTGCCGAGTCAGTTGACACTCGGGGCAAAGGGATCACCGGTGAGCCTGCTCGGACGAAGGCACCGAAGAAGATTACTGTTGAAGCTTCTAGACAAGAGATGGAAAAAATTTTGAAGATCATCAAAAAGAGCGACTATAACATAGTCGAGCAGCTGGGGCAAACCCCGTCGAAGATCTCTATGTTGTCCTTATTGTTGTGCTCAGAAGCCCATGCCAAGGCTCTGATTGCCTTCCTGAAAACTATGCACGTGCCACAGGAGACGTCAGCTGATCAGTTTAAAGATTGCGTGGCGAGTTTAACTTCTGATAATGGGTTGGGTTTCTCTGACACAGACTTGACTGCTAAGGGGAGGAATCACAATGATGCCCTGCATGTCTCTATTGAATGTAGGGGCACTACTCTAGCTCATGTATTGGTGGATATGGGGTCTTCGTTGAACGTTTTGCCTAAGAAAGCTTTGGACCGGTTAGACTGTGAAGGTTTGGAGCTGAAACCAAGCAACATTGTAGTCAGGGCCTTTGATGGGTCCAAGAGAATGGTACACGGAGAAGTGGATATTCCGATTAAGGTTGGTTCTCAGGTTTTCGCATCTACCTTCTATGTGATGGATATTCGGCCATCTTACTCTTGTTTGCTGGGTCGTCCGTGGATCCACAAAGCGGGGGCAGTAACCTCAACGCTCCACCAGAAGCTAAAGTACCCAATGAAAGGGAAAATTGTGACAGTACAAGGAGAAGAGGAGTACATGGTGAGCCACCTCAACTCTTTCCAGTATGTAGAGATGGATGAGGAGTTCATTGAGACTCCGTTTCAACATTTTGAAGAGGTTCCCCAGATGCTGGCATCAACTGAAACTATTGTTGAAGATCCTCCAATGAAGATGGCTTCCCTCGAGGATGCCCGGGCTGTTGTTGAGAAAGGTGGGTGTGCGAACTGGGGCCAACTCCCCGACTTTGCACATAAGACTAACAAGTTTGGTTTGGGTTTCACTGCAGAAGCTCAAAGGGCTATTTGGAGTGCGCGGATCGGAAGACCTCCCCTGTTTATCAGCAATTCAGAAGTGAATGCTATTGAAGACGATGTTGAAGAATCTGAGTTCGAAATTTGGATCTATCCTACTACTGATTATGGACTAAGCAACTGGACAACAAAGGACTTCATCCCAATTTCCTTTGTTACCCAGTAATGAGACTTTTGTTTTGTATTTATAACAGACAATTTTTAAACTTAACGGCCCTGTGCCTTACCCGAGACACCGTGGCTTTGTTTGTGAGGGCTTTATGTGTGTCATTTCCATATATCATTAATAAAAGCATTGGACGTTCCTTGCATTTCAAATTTTGCGCTCCTTGTCTTTCTTTATTTATATATTGCAAAACAGCTATTTTACACACACTCACATATACAGGTCTACATCCACTCTGGATCCTACTGGTAACAACTCTGCTACTGCCAGTTATGACTTCGAAAGTCCGATCAACTTAGCCGAAGACGAAGGTCAAGATGATTGAGAAGTGCCTGGTGAATTTGCTAGACTGTTACTTCAGGAAGAGAGGGCCATACAGCCGCATGAAGAGCCGGTGGAATCAGTAAATTTGGGTACAGAGGTAGACAAGAAAGAGGTCAAGATTGGTGCAAATCTGGAAGCTAGTGTTAAGCAACAGTTGATTCAGATGCTACGTGACTATGTTGAGATCTTTGCCTGGTCTTATGAAGATATGCCTAGGTTGGATACCGATATTATGGTTCACCGATTGCCTACCAAGGAAGACCGTCCTCCAGTGAAACAGAAGGTTCGCCGAATGCGCCCAGAGATGTCTGAGAAAATCAAGGCTGAAGTGATGAAGCAGTTTGACACCGATTTTCTAGTAGTTACTTCTTATCCACAGTGGGTGGCCAACGTGGTTCCTGTGCCGAAGAAGGATGGTAAAGTTCGAATGTGTGTTGACTATATGGATCTGAGCAGGGCAAGCCCCAAGGATGATTTCCCTCTGCCTCATATCGATGTTCTGGTTGACAACACCACACAACATAAGGTATTCTCCTTTATGGATGGTTTCTACGGTTATAATCAGATTAAAATGGCTCCCGAAGACATGGAGAAGACAACCTATGTTACTCAATGGGGTAGCTTTTGCTACAAGGTCATGCCTTTTGGATTGAAGAATGCTGGGGCAACGTATCAGCGTGCTATGGTCGCTTTGTTCCATGACATGATCCATCATGAGATTGAGGTATACGTCGATGACATGATTGCAAGATCCCAGACTAAGGAAGAACACATTGACCATCTTCAGAAGCTATTTGACAGGTTGAAGTTGTACAAGCTGAGGTTAAACCCGAACAAGTGCACCTTCGGGGTGAGATCTGGTAAGCTGCTGGGTTTCGTTGTAAGTGACAAAGGTATTCAAGTGGGTCCTGCAAAAGTGAAGGCTATACAGGAAATGCCAGCTCCCCGAACAGAGAAAGAAGTCAAAGGCTTTCTGGGACGTCTGAATTATATTGCCCGATTCATCTCGCACCTGACTGCTACTTGTGAGCCAATCTTCAAGCTGCTGAAGAAAGATCAAGTGGTAAGATGGAACGATGAATGTCAGGCCGCTTTCAAAAGAATTAAAGAGTATCTCCAAGAGCCACCTATTCTGATGCCGCCAGTTGAAGGGAGACCTCTGATCTTATACTTGACAGTACTCGACAACTCAATGGGGTGTGTGCTGGGGAAGCATGACGAGTCTGGCCGAAAAGAGCATGCTATTTATTACCTTAGCAAAAAGTTTACCGACTGCGAGACTCGATACTCGTTGCTTGAGAAAACTTGCTGCGCTTTGGCATGGGCTGCTCGCTGGCTGAGACAGTATATGCTGACTCACACTACTCTATTAATATCAAATATGGATCTAATCAAGTATATCTTCGAGAAGCCTGCCTTATCCGGAAGAATAGCAAGATGGCAGATGATTTTGATTGAGTATGACATCCAATACACGACCCAAAAGGCAATCAAGGGAAGTGTGTTGGCAGATCATTTGGCACATCAGGCAGTGGACGATTACCAGTCTATGAACTTTGAATTCCCGAACGAGAATATCATGATAGTGACTGACTGTGAGACACCTGGACCGGATGAAGGACCTGAGGAGGGATCCCGATGGTCTATGTACTTTGATGGAGCTTCAAACGCTTTGGGTAACGGCATTGGCGCCGTGATCATATCTCCTGAAGGCTCTCATACTCCATTTACCACCCGACTATGTTTCAACTGCACCAACAATATGGCGGAGTATGAAGCGTGCATCATGGGTCTTCGAGCAGCTATTGACCTAAGGATCAAGTTTCTAAGTGTTTTCGGAGATTCCGCTCTCGTGAACAGTCAGATCAAAGGCGAGTGGGATACGAAACACCCTAATCTTATTCCTTACAAAGAGTATGTGTTGACTTTGCTGCCGCAATTCGAGGAAATAACCTTTGAACACTTCCCTAGAGAGGAGAATCAATTGGCGGACGCGTTAGCTATGATGTCTTCTATGTTCAAAGTCAATTGGGACAATGAAGCTCCTCGGATTACCATTGAAAGGTTGGACGAACCTGCACATTACTGTGACATTGAAACTGAAGAGGTAGCAGATAAACCCTGGTTTCATGAGGTAAAGAGGTATCTTGAGGCTCGAGAATACCCTGAGGGTGCATCTGTTAATGATAAGAAGTTTCTGAGGAGGTTCGTGGCGAAGTTCTTCATCAGCAATGACATTCTTTACAAGCGTAACCATGATTCGACCTTACTGCGTTGTGTGGATAAGAACGAAGCATAAAGGATCATGATAGAGTTACATAAAGGTATCTTCGGAACTTATTCCAGTGGACACACCATGGCGAAGAAAATCCTACGGGCAGGATATTATTGGTCCACAATGGAAGCCGACTATTATCAGCATTCTCGGACATGTCACAAGTTCCAAGTCTATGTTGATAAGGTGCACATACCTCCAGTACCTCTGAATGTCTTGACGGCACCTTGGCCTTTTGAAATGTGGGCCATTTATATGATCGGCGAGATCAGACCTACAGCATCCAACGAGCATCGTTTCATCCTGGTAGCAATTGATTACTTTACGAAGTGGGTTGAAGCAGCTTCCTTTGCTACTGTGACCAAGAACGTCGTGGCACGGTTTATTTGGCACAATCTGATTTTTCAATACGATGTACCTGAGAGGATCATTAAGGACAATGGTACGAATCTCAATAATAAGATGATCACCGAACTCTGCAAGCAGTTCAAGATACAACATCACAACTCTTCTCCTTACCGGCCGAAGATGAATGGGGCTGTTGAGGCGGCTAATAAGAATATCAAGAAGATTGTGCAGAAGATGACGGTGACATACAAAGATTGGCACGAGATGTTACCATTCGCTCTTCATGGGTACCGTACCTCAGCACAGACGTCAACAGGGGAAACACCCTATTCCTTGGTTTATGGCATGGAAGCCGTCTTGCCCATTGAAGTTTAGATACCCTCTCTTTGGATTATGAAGGATGCAGGTTTGAGCGAAGATGACTGGATTCAGACCCAGCTTGATCAGTTGAACCTAATCGACGAGAAGAGACTTACTGCTATTTGTCATGGTCAAACGTATCAGAAGCGGATGATCAAGTCATTTAACAAGAAAGTCAGACGACAAGAGTATCAAGTTGGGGACCTGGTAATCAAGCGCATTATCTTACCTCAAGGTGATCCCCGGGGCAAATGGACCCCCACTTACGAAGGGCCATTTATGGTTAAGAACATTTTCTCAGGAGGAGCTATGATTCTAACCACCATGGATGGTGACGACCTTCCTCACCCCGTCAATGCAGACATAGTGAAAAAATACTACGCATAAACAAAGACCCGCTAGGTCGACTGGCCTAGGCAAAAATAAGGGCTTCCCGGCGAACCAAAAGGGTTCGGGAAGAAATAAGGGATGAAAGGAAAAGATCTGTATACCCGGCAAGTCGAAAACCTGAAAGGGCGGCTTGGGAAAAAAAGGGTATCCTGGTGGACTGAAAACCCGAAAGGGCGGTCCAGGCAAAAATTAGGGATCAAAGCGTAACACTATGTTTCATTGGATCACCTCGCAACCAGACTTCGGTATCGACTATCAAACTCGGACGACACTAATCAATCTGTGCCATCTTCAACCAAGTAGCAAAGTGATGAGATGCTCGAGGATATAAAGGCAATAGCAGAGATGGAACCCAGTGGGATTATTCACATAGCTGTTTTGTTTAGTTTTTCACAAATTGTGTAAATACTATTATTCGGCGACGTTCTCTTACTAGGATGTCGGCCTCTTGTACAAAAACACCTATTTCCAGGCCAAACTTCAAAATTAATACAATTCATTTTCAAAGAAATTTCAAACTATTTTTCCTTTTTCTGTTTTGTTTTGCAAAGAACGTCCAATGTTCATTTTTGATATATGTATTTGACATTAATTGCTGCTCATAAAAATTTACATGCAAAACAAAAGGCGGTTACTTGTAATATCAGAAACAGGGGAAATAAGAATTGTGATGCTTTATCCACCAGGTACAAAGGTAGATTCAGCTGAAGAATATGGCTAAGGTACTTTCACTCCCCGCAGAGTAAGACAATAATGATAGCTCTCCCCAGCGGAGACTTGCAACTGTGAATGAATCAGTAATATTCTCCCCAAGCAGAGTTTATCTACCATCGGCACTGAAAGGTCTTAATATTCCTCAACGGAGTATAAGAATATTCCCCGACAAAACACAAAATATCCCCAGTGGAGTTTGAAATTTTTTCCTAGCGCAGTCTGGAAAAGCTTCCCCAGTAGAGTTTGGAGAATCATCCCCAGTAGACTTCAGAAGATTGTCCCCAACATAGCTCAAGGGATTATCCCCATTAGAGTCTAAAAAGTTATTCCCAGTGAAGTCGCAACTGAAAGATCATCCCCAGCAGAGTTCTTCCCTTTCACGAATAAGAATTCAAATCCCCAACATGATTCAATATCACCAACAACGGTAATTCATTCCCAACATAATTTATCAGTGGAATCCTCTACAGAGTATCTTTTCCCCACAGAGTAATCTCCTCATCAGTTTATTCCCCAACAGAGTTATTCTCTCCTATAGGTTTATTCTCGCAATCATCTTCGTTCGCCATCCCCAGCGGAAACGAAGAATCCAACTATTTTCTCCAGCAGCTATCCGGGATTTATTTTCCCCAGCTAAAAGCATTACATTTCCATACATCATGACACATGCATATACGCATCATACAACACAATCTCATTTATTTTGAGAACATCATTGCTTGATACATATCATGCATTACATACAATTAACCTTTACCTTTCAGGAAGGATGTGGTTAAATTCTCACAAGATTCAAAGCTATGAAGCTTTTTCCTCCGTTGAATTACAGACGAGTTCCTAAATCTCAGCAGAGTTTTCTCAGTTGAATTATGAGCGAGTTCTTAAATCTTGATGAAGATGTTTCCCTCAGTCGAAGTACTGACCAGTTCTTAAATCTCAACCGAATTATTCTCAGTTGAATTACAGATAAGGTCCTAAATCTCGACAATTTACCTCCGTCGAATTACAGACAGTTCCTAAATCTCAACAGAGTTTTCTTAGTTAAATTACAGGCGAGTTCTTAAATCTTGATGAAGATGTTTCCCTCAGTCGAAGTACTGACCAGTTCTTAAATCTCAACCGAATTATCCTCAGTTGAATTACAGATAAGGTCCTAAATCTCGACAATTTACCTCCGTCGAATTACAGACAGTTCCTAAATCTCAATAGAGTTTTCTCAGTTGAATTACAGGCGAGTTCTTAAATCTTGATGAAGATGTTTCCCTCAGTCGAAGTACTGACCAGTTCTTAAATCTCAACCGAATTATCCTCAGTTGAATTACAGATAAGGTCCTAAATCTCGACAAGTTCCTCCGTCGATTTATAGACAGTTCCTAAATCTCAACAGAATTATTCTCAGTTGAATTATGGGCGAGTTCTTAAATATTGATGAAGATGTTTCCCTCAGTCAAAGTACTGACCAGTTGTTAAATCTCAACCGAATTATCCTCAGTTGAATTACAGATAAGGTCCTAAATCTCGACAAGTTCCTCCATCGAATTACAGACAATTCCTAAATCTCAACAGAATTATTCTCAGTTGAATTACGGGCGAGTTCTTAAATCTTGATGAAGATGTTTCCCTCAGTCGAACTACTGACCAGTTCTTAAATCTCAACAGAATTATCCTCAGTTGAATTACAGATAAGGTTCTAAATCTCGACAAAGTTCCTTCGTTGAATTACAGACGAGTTCCTAAATATCAACAGAGTTTTCTCAGTTGAATTAGGAGCGAGTTCTTAAATCTTGACGAAGATGTTTCCCCTTTAGTTGAAGTACAAACAAGTTCTTAAATCTCAGCAAAGATGTTCTCTCAGTTGACATATAAGCAAGCTCCTAAATCTCAACAAAATCAGACTTCCCCAGCAGAATCTTCCTCAACAGCAGGTATGCAAGCTCTCGCTAAGGAATCTCTTATGCGATCGACACTCCTTCAGATGGAATCTTTAAGCCCATCCTGCCGGAAGCAATCTCCAAATGGCATCTGTAAGCCCATTCCCGACATTACAAGGCTGATACTACTTCATGCGAGTGCAAATTTCTGGGCACTCTAGTGTTCAATCATCTTCCACCTTCGGATCACGAAAGGCTCCAAAGCCAATCTACATCCTCAGGTTTAAGAAGATTGAATAGGGGCAGCTGTTGTACCCCAAAATTTTCCCTCCCATATTTCTCAAAACATTGCAAGAAAAATCTCCAAGTGGCTCAAGGTAGCTCAAGAATTGGCCAGACAAGCTCTCTCCTAAGGCAGTCTACCCCAAATTAGGGTTTTGTGTTGCCTCAAGATCCTTGAATCCAAATGATCTCAAGTTCTCACCAATGTCCTAATATGTTCTCAAGATCATCCATTTTAAATTTCATGCCTCGCAGAGGAAATTTGCTCAGTCAATTGCTCAAAGGTCCAAAAATCGACGGTGCCAGGGCAAAAGTCAACTGTGACCTACAAACAGTCAAACTTCAAGATTTTTTGTCAACATTATAATTTTTAAGGATATTTCATCATTTGATCAAGGGTTGATCATGATTCATCAAGGATTTCTCAAGATTCATCAAGATTCAAAAGTTGCTAAATTAGGGTTTTGTAGGAAAAGTCAACCCAACTTTGACCAAGCATAACCTTCTCATACTTTATGATAAATGACCCAACAAAAGCTCATTTTTAAGAGCATGCAATTTCCTACAATCCATCTTCATACCCCAAGATCAAAAAATGCACGCACAAGAAGTTATGAATTTGGACATTATAGGTCATTTTGAAAAGTCAACAAAAACACTTTTTTTTCAAAGCTTATAACTTGAGCATGGAATATAAAAATGAGATGAGACCAAAAGAGTTTGTTATAGGACATCTCAAACTTTCTAAAAGTCCAAGAACACCTCCAAAACTTCAAAATTGAAGAAGTTATGCATTGTTGAAGTTAGACTTTTTTGCAAAATTGCCCAAAGTCAACTATCCCCAAAACTTCAAATTTTGCCAAATGGGCCCATTCTTTTCCACTTGATTTGAGTTTTCATTATTGTCCACGTGCCCTAGCTCCAGCCATGTGCCCATATCTCATTTTTATTATTTAATTCGATTTTTAATTGAATTTATTCATTTTAAATCAAATAAAATCATATAAAATCCAAGGCATTGATAACACATAATCTTTTGGCTATTTCAGGCTTTGATTACAGCTATTATCATCATCAAATTCGTATCAAATCAAATCATGTGCAAAAAGATTGGAATTAGGCAAATTTTTGGAAGGTTTTAATGGTGGAATCAAATCCAATTCATGGGCATTGATATGGAGAGATTTGTACCAAGTTTGTAAACCTAATGCAGTACACATTACATAAGCAAGCTAAACACACGAAAATAAGGGTTGGCAAGTGTTGGAAGAGGCAGAACAAAAGTGAGAAAATTCACAAAAAGGTGAGAGATCAAAATCCAGGTTAGAGGCATTTTCAAGGATCAAGACTTGTCCCAATCGATTCCTGGACATTCACACAAGCTAACTCGATTAAAACCACGCATCCCCAGGCCTCCAAACGCACTATAAGTCTCACGTAACACAACTCTGTTCTTGAATTCGATTTGAAGCATTCTGGCATCCATTGAACAAACTAATGGTACATTCGTGATCACAAGAACATGTTCAAACTTTTTGCATTGTTTAATTTCATTTATGCGCTCTGTATGAAGAAACACCATTGCTAGGGTTTGGCTCGTGGTTTTGGAGATTTTTGTTTCAGGCACAATTTATCCACGTGAAGGGCATGGTTGCAATCAGGAGGAGATGACGATTTCAACCATGCTCGTAGAATGTATTTTCATGGCCTGGAGAGAATTTTAGAATAGGGCTGCGCTTTTAGCTGCGGATTCAAATCCGTAGGTATTTTTGTTACATGTTTGAGGACAGCGACGATGAGGTGTCCCCCGTCCATTGGCTATTTCAAATCTTGGCGCCCTTTTTTTATTTTATGACCAATTGATTTCATTTTATTATTTTATTATTCTTTTGCATTATTATAACAAACAAGCCAATGTGGCGTGGTGGCAAAGCGAGCGTGTGTATCTCCTTCAGGACCTGGGTTCGAATCCCAGGTCCCCCACTTTCTCAATGATTTTTGTTTGCAGATAATCATATGCGTGCACTAGCTTGCTATCCACCATACATCCTCATCCATTCAAACGCCAGATGGCCAAAGGCCAAATCCGATGATCCATGATTGGAGGTCCACCAAGGCACCAGTCAACGCATGAGCACCAGATCCAAAAAGTCCAAAGGGCCAGCTTCTATTGGGCCTATGAAATTGCTACTCACACCTCTAAAACAGGCCCAACACTCATATCTCTTTATTTATTTTGTCTTGATTAATTGTTTTATTTAATTAACTTTCTAACCAATCACAAAATTATTTTTTATCAAATAAAACCATAAAATACCTTTTTTCATCCAATCAAATTTTAACTTTTATTTTTTATTAATAAACACTAATTAATTAATTTAGGTTTTGATTCTAGAATAACTTTAAAACATTTTTTGCAAATATTAAAAATTAATTAGACTTAATTAGGTATTAACCACTAATTTAATTATTTTTAATTTCTTTCTTAAATAATCAAAAACTCCAAAAAATAATTTATTTTTCGTTTAATTAATTTATATAATTTAATTTAGTTATTTAACTTAGGTTTAATTTCTTTCTTAATTTAAAAAACAACAAAAAACCAAAAAGACATAACTAAAAGGGTCAAAACCCTAAAATTCGCACTCGATCTAAATTCCCGTGCGCTTTATTTATTCTTATCATATTATGTACCTGTTTCCGGATTGTAATAGTTAAATAGGACTTTTAATTACTTTTATCGCTTTATTTTATTTTTCAATGTCTTTGGCGATGTAAATACCCGACGCCTTGTAATTTAAATTCCGCATTTTATTTCCGCAAATTATAACTGTTAGATGTTTGATAATAGGGTTGCATGACAAGACTGGATGTTTATCTTAAAATCAAATTAGACCACCTTTAACATGTACAAAGATAAAAATAACTGAAAACGACACACTTGCACATGCGCACTCTTAGGGTACACCCCACTTGGTTGCCTTCGTACACGGTCATTGAGTATAGGTCGTTTTAGAGGTCGCCCTCTTGTCCAAAAGATCATAGTTGCCTCGGAAAGGTTGCCTCGGATATCATTGCCTCGAATAAATGATCTAGGACATTAGGGTTATCGCTAAGGCGTCCTAACATTTCTTTATTGATCGTAAGTCCCGCATTCGAATTGACCCTTAAACTCCAAACGACGGTGCTACCTACTCACTAATAGTGGGATAACGTTTTCTAAAGGAAAATAACATAGAACGATTCCTTTTTTCGAGTAGGTAGATGGTTCTTAGATACTTGCTCTTTCAAAACAAAACTCTTTACACTTACACTTTTCAAACAAAATTTTCAAAACACTTCATTAAACTCTTGAGGACAGAAGCAAGAGGTAAATCAAAGTTTTTCAAACAAAAACTTTTTCAAAACCCACAAGCACAAAGAAAACAACTTTTGAAAACAATTGAGCAAGTACCTAAGAGCACGTAGATAACTACGGATAGAAAGGGTGCTAACACCTTCCCTTTCTATAATCTACCCCCCGAGCCCGAGAAATATCTCGAAAAAAGGAATTTTTCTGTGCTTTTTTCCTTTCCTTGTTGGATAAAATAAAAGTCGGTGGCGACTCTTGCTTACTGCGACATTTTGCAAAGATAAACGCAAAACGCAAACCAACATTCCAAAAAAACAGTCAGTTCTTCCCACTGTATCATAGTATTGCTCAAAGACTATGGTTGATACTGAGGGTTGTCTGAACTCTCAATGTTGTTGGAGGACTTTAAAAGATTGCAGTGTTCAACCAAGGTTCAAGATTTTGTGACGTATAAAGCAAGTTTTACTGAAGGGTGGGGTTGGAATTGCATCTCTGAAGATTGAGTGTAAGCTCTAAGTGGTCTGATTGCTTACCTCTTGTGTCACGTGAATAAATATTCTCTTAAGATGAAGAAATTATATCTGATGTTGGAACATCTCTGCAATCAAGACTTGGGAAGAGAGAATGGTGCATTGATAACAAAGAGGTCTTATCTTCTTGAAAAATGCATGCGGTGTTTGATTGTGTTGTTACAAACAAGGCATTGGTACTAACTATGGTATCCCTCTTTGGATTTATTTACACCTCACCATATCATTGGTTATGTCTTCTTTTGGCTAAAAAGGGGGAGAAAAGGTGTTGCTGAAGGAGTTTGGTGAATGTTGCTGCTCATTTCTTTGGGGTGAAAAAATTTAAGGGGGAGAAAGGTTATGATTCCTTTGCGCCTTGTGACCTGAGTTGTGAACACAGTGGTGAAAATTCTGTTGTCATTCTGTGTCAAGTATTGATTCTAAGTTTGAGAAGAAGTAATATGGATGGTTATGAAGATACGGGTTATCTGTCAAGTTATTATCTTCCTCATTCACATCAACAGAAGAATAGAAACTGTCTGGTGTTATGTCTCCATGGTGAAGTGTTCTCGGATGAGTCTGGGTTTTTGCTTTTGAGGGGGAGAATCCTGATATTCTTTGTTGTGCTATTATCAGTGTTAGAAGAAAAGTTTCTGATGGATTTGACTTGAAGAAATGCCAGACATGATGTCTTGACATGTTGAGAATTTTTTATTCTCTTGATTATTGTGTTGAGCAGCTTCCACTAGCTGGTGCTGGTACTCTGATATATGTTCTACTGACTTCTGTAGTTGCTTCTGCTGTTGTTGTGTCTCTGAATATGATTACTTATATGTTTGATCTTGTTCAAACCTGTGCAAATGTTTAGTTATTCACATGTGGAAGAATTATCAAGTTGTTTTAGCCAAAATAAGTCAAAGGGGGAGATTGTTATTTCTCTATTTTTGTGGTTGGCATTATGTTTAGTAAAACGAACTTAGCAGAAACATGTTGAATGAAGATGTTACATCACCTGGTGCAACATGTCGAATACAATGTCCTATGAAGGTTGTTTCGACATCGTGATTATGTACAACTGAACTGTTGGATTTTTTAGTTATTACAGGTGCATAATATTCTGGAAATATTATGTTATTCTACGTGGTTCACAGTTTGAAGATTGAGAAGATTCAAGCTGATTTCAAGGAGTATTTTTAGTTTCTAATTATAGAGATAATTAAGGAAACTAATGATTGATGTCCTATCTTTTAGGAGATAATTCTGCAGCACCTATATCATATCCAGTTGTGATCGAAGAAACCCAAATCCAGTATATTGAAGATTATAAAAGGAAGGCTTCAACCCTAGTACAAGTGTGGAACTTACTTGTTATTTTTATTAGGGTTTGTGTGTTCATTGTGAGCCTCTCGATTATCATGTTGATAAAAGAGTAGGATTATTTTTTAGTTGTAAGTTCTGTCAATCATTCCAAAGCTTTGAAGTAGAGAATGATTGTGTGTCTTTGAAGTGTGACTTTTATTTTTGTTCTAAGTGTTTAGAGTTGTTTAATCACTGTGTTATGATTGGAAGGTATTTGATAAGGGTCTCATACCTATGTGAGTCTTATGTAGAAGTTAAGAACGGGTAGTGGTTAAGTGAGTAGATTGTAAACTAGTTGAAAGTTTAATGTGGGTCTACGAACTGATACTATCAAGTTAACTTGTTCCCTGGCTTGGTAGCCCCCATAGTAGGTGTGTTGATTTATTAAACTAGGTTAACAACTCTGTGTGTTATTTATTTTTATGCATTGTGTTTATCATTTACCTTGTCATTGTGTGCAAAATCAGAGAAAGGTGTCTCGACTTCTCTTAGGACATTTGTGATCTGAATACCAGAATTTCACAAGTCTTTAAGTTTTCTAGGAAATGAAAGATAAAACATGATTTCATAATATCACGCATTCCATTGTTGGTATCAGAAGCTTATTGGGGCCCTTCTTTTCATTCAGAGTTCAGAATCAATGATAAAGACTTTCCTACATCTGTACCATACTAGAAGTAATCAGCGAAGACTAATGGATAAGTTTGAGAAGAATCAGAACACTCTCTGTCAGGACATGGATACTAAGGGTGCTAGAATGAATCAACTTCTTGAGACTCTCCAAGATATTGTTCAGGGACAAGAAGAGATCTGTCAAAATGTCACTAAGA
This sequence comes from Vicia faba, assembly GCA_948472305.1. Taxonomy (NCBI): domain Eukaryota; kingdom Viridiplantae; phylum Streptophyta; class Magnoliopsida; order Fabales; family Fabaceae; genus Vicia; species Vicia faba. The sequence goes on along the minus strand of OX451737.1, from coordinate 1,550,641,225 downwards.
TCTCAAAAGTTTCTTCTTCCACTTCTAATGGGTTCCCCAATCCACCTAACAGAATTCCCAAGGCTGCTACTGTTGTGATTACTCTTAAAACTCAGAAGAAGGTGGTTGACAACTATTAAAATATCATTGATCTTAATGATTCTTAGGGTGATCTCACTACGGACCTTGCTGAAACTACTAAGATGTATCGTGCTCTTGAGGAGCGTCTCAAAGCTATGGAAATTTCTAAAACTTTTGGATTTAATGTTGCTGCAATGTGTCTTGTTCCTAGGATTGTTATTCCTCCAAAGTTAAAAGTTCCATAATTCGACCAGTATAAGGGTACCTCTTGCCCATAGACTCGTATTTGTTCCTACTATCGCAAGATGGCTGCTCATGTTGAGAATGAACCATTACTCATGCATTTCTTTCAAGACAGCCTGACAGGGGCACCATTAGAATGATATATGCAGTTAGAGAGAACTCATGTCAGTACTTGGGAGAGCTTTCTGATGCTTTCTTGAAACATTATCATTATAATACTGCCATTGCTCTTAGTCATGCTCAACTTTAGAACATAGCAGAGAAATCTAAAGAGTATTTCAAAAAGAATACGCCCAAAGATAGCGTGAAATAGCTGCGAGGGTTCACCCTCCTCTCATGGATCGTGAATTGACTTATTTGTACATGGGCACCCTGTGAGGCCCTTATCTTTAGAATATGATTAGTAGTACTTCTGCTTCCTTCTCTGATATGGTTATTATCAGGGAGCGTGTTGAAACTTGTGTCAAGGCTGGTACGATCTAAGGTACTCCTGGCACTAACAACAACACTGGCAATGGCAAGAAGCCTTATTCAGGTTTTATCAAAAGTGAAGAAGGTGAAACTAGTGCTACTACTATTGATGAGGGGAAAGCTCCTGCCCATCCCCAAGTCCAGTTTCCTTGCTACTCAACTCCTATTGATGTTCCTAACCAGTATGTTCCTCAGGCATACATTATTGCAACTCCACAACCCTGGGTGGGTCAACAACATCCTTTATTTCCACAATAATAGTATGTTCCACAACAGCAGTATGCTCCACAGCAGCAAAACCATCAGGATCAGAATCATTGCAAACCTTAAAATAATTTGGAAAGAAGTAATGATCCTTTGGATCCAAATCCTATGAAATATAGTCAACTTTTGCCATGTATGATTCAAAGTACCTTGGTAGTTCCCAAATCTATGAATCCTCCACCTCAGCCATTCCCACCTGGATATAATCCTGATGTACAATGTGGGTATCATGCTGGTTCAGCAGGACACTCGATCGAGGATTGCAATGCTTACAAAGCTAAAGTACAACAGTTGATTGATAAGAAGTAATTAGCCTTTCAAGGAGGAAACATGTTGGTAACAGAAACCCTCTGCCCAGATAAATTCTAAGACTACAAAGTGCATCCCCTGAAGCAATAAGTCAAGCATGAGAGAGTCTCCTCAGCATTGGCAATCATTAGATTATTTATGCATTGTCATTTGTTATTTTCCTTGTTTGTTAAATTCTACTCGCATGTAAACTCGTTTGTTTTTTAATGATAATAATAATGCAATACATATGTTTGTTTCGAATTCATTCATTCATGTTCACTCATTTATTTTCTTGTCTATCGATATCAAAATCTTGTTTAAAGCAAAAATCAAAAGGAGAATGATGAAAACAAAATGCGTAAAATCATTGGTCGTATGCTTTTGAATAAAACGCCGCTGATGATGTAAGGCATTGTTTCAAATCCCCAAACACTGGAGATATAAGGGATTGAAACTCTCGCAACCCCTTTGAGCCTTGAAGTAGGAGTTTCTTTATATACAAAAAAAACCCTCAATCTTAACTCGGGGAAGAGTAGTCTTTAGTTAATTTGACCGAGCATTCAAATTTCAAAAGAGAAAAAGGAGGTTCACATCTGATGATCAACCATATATTATCCCTCACACATCAAGAGGTCGAAAAATTCAAAACCACAATGGTTATCCCTCATCAATCGAGAAATGAGGCAGTCACAACCCTTTCAGCAAGTCAAAATGAACCAATGTCACACGATTTGTTCCTAAAATAAAAAGAAATCAAAATGAAAAAGAAAGAAATCCTACTAGGTCGAAAACTTGAAAATGAGTGACTTAGGCAAAAACTAGGGCATCCTGCTGGACTTCAAAATCAAAAATCCAGTCCAGGCAAAAGTTAGGGAAAACGAAAGCAAGAAGAATGAAAAATGAAAAGGAGTACAAAACAAAAATCCTCAAAGAACAAACTCGTGTGAGTACAAACAAAAACGAAAAAGGGTGACCCCCACTCCAAAATCATCATTGATTCCTAAGTCATCACTTTTATACTTCTAAACCCTTTTGAAAGGTGAACACTTGTGTTAAAATAACTGAACATAAGACCAGAGAATATCACGGAGAATGGGTGAGTCAGGTTAGACTTTGAGCCTTGAATATTTTTTTGAAACCGTGAACCAGGTTTCGATACAACCCTTAAAAGACATAATTAAAGCATGGGTTTATTTCGAAATCTTAGAAATTTCTGTATCATTTGTGTCGATATCGATATGACAAGTAATCCGAACACTGGATGTCAAAACATCGTTTCAAGAAACTTTGATTTCAAAGTTAGAATAAGCATTGCATTGGGATTATCATCCTTAAAACTAGCATCTCTTACTTGTGGGAAAATACTTGATAGCAAGGAAGATCAAACGATAACCAATTGCTAAAAAAGGAAAATTGCGTGAAGACTCTGTTAAGCCACAAGGCATCCATTACAAGTTGAACTCAATCAGGGGAAATCACATTGATAGATCTCTTCAAGCTTTGATCAAGGGTAATCATATCGAAAAATCTATTTAGAATTTATTCAACCTAGGGCAATTACGTCGAGATTCAACAAATCTCTCCAAGGAAGCTGTAATCAGGGGCAGTTTAATTTGTGATCCAAGACATTGGGGAAGGCTACCTCATATTGTATTGTGGTGAGAATATTCCAGTCTTCTACTCAAAGCAGATTCTATCAGGGACCATAAAAAAAGTGTTCCTCATCCGTACTCGCAAAGCCGCTCAAGAAATGTTTTATCATGAGAGACAATTATCAAAGAAATCAAGCTAAAAGCGTCATAACGGTCACCTTAACCTAGCAAACATTCAAGAGTTTTCCTCATACCCTGCATATGTTCAAAGTGTAATCCTCAACAGTGAAGAATACTTGGGTCATGGTTCAACACACACATTTCAACGCATAATTCCCTAGTAGAGTAAACTTGGGGGAACTCGAGGAGTTCAATGTGGTTTAACATGTAATCCCTGCAGAGGACTATCACCTAATCTCCAGAAGAGAAGCAAACTCGGGGAATTTAAAGAGTTCCATGTTCATCTCCTAATCCCCTAGAAATTCAAGGTGTATTTCCCCAACATGAAGAAAACTCGAGGCATCCGAAGAGATACGAGTGATGTTCAACATCCAACTCCCCAACATATTCATTATACCCTCCCTAAGAAATCCAGGATGTAGGGAAGTCAGGACAAATCACCTCCTCCATGAAAAAGACTACAATTCAATACCCAGTGAAGTAACCAATGATCTTTGGTACTACAAGCTTTCAAGCGCCAATCTGTATTGGTATCTCAAGACAGCGAGCAACGATTCCCAATGAGCCTATTCTTATCCCCATAAAGTTTATCTATCTGAACTTTACATATAGTTGTCACTGTATAACATTACATCCTCAAATGCGTAGCATATCCATTGAAATAGATCATTACGCCATACAATCTAAACATGCATAAGAAGCATAAGTCAAATTTGGTACCCTTGCACGAAAGACATGAATCAATCGTAATAACATCTCTGAAGAGAATGTATCCCTAATTTCCAATTGATGTTCCCTGTGAACTTACCTTGGCATAAGATTTAAAACCCAATCCTCGCCTGGTGGTCAGTTCTTGTCTGATAGTTAATCAAGTTCAGTTCTCATTTGGTATTCAGTTCCTATCTGACAATCAATTCTAAATCCAATTCTCACACGATATTCAGTTCCCGTCTAACAATTAATCCAAAACCCAGTTCTTGTATGCTAGTCAGTTCCCATCTGATAAGCCATCCAAATTCCAGTTCTCGCATGGTAGTCTTGTTTGACAATTACTTTAAAGTCCAGTTCTCGTCTGGTAGTCATGTTATACGGTGGGAGAACTTACTTTTTGGTTTTATCCAAATGTGCGGATAGCAAGAGTCGCCACCGACTTTTCTTTTATCCAATATTTAGGAAATGTGAAAAGAACAAGAAAGACCTTTGATAGATTTTGAGTTCAGGGGGTAGGTTATGAAAAGGGAAGGTGTTAGCACCCTTTTCATCCGTAGTTATCTACAGTCTCTTAATTGCTTAGCTCACTTTGAAAAACTTTCTTTGTGGGTGCGTGATTTGTTTGAAAATATTTTGAAATTCCAATATAAGGCTAACTTTGTAATGATTCTTGTATCAGTCCTCAAGAATGTATACATAGTGTTTTTGAAAATATTTGTTTGAAAGTGATATGAAAATGTATTGTTCGTGAAAAAGGTTGTGAGCAAGAAATTAAGAGTTCTTACCCACTAAGTATGGTCTTTGTTATTCTTTTCCTTTTCCTTTAGAGATAATATTATTCATACCATTAGTCGGTAGGTTGCCCCATCTATTGGATGTGAAGGGACATGCGTAGGATCATCGTATTCTCATTGAAGAAAATATGTAAGGATACTTTAGTAATTGTATCGAAGGGACTATCATCATTTTGTTCGTAGGTGTGATACGATTGGAGAACTGACTTGAGGTGTTTTGCGTTTGTGTTCACAAATGTTGCGGTTTAGCAAGAGTCGCCACCGACTTTTCTTTTATCCAAAAGGAAAGGTGAAAAAGCACAAGAAAGACCTTTAGAGATGTTTTCTTGAGTTCGGGGGGTAGATTATGAAAAGGGAAGGTATTAGCACCCTTTTCATCCATGGTTTTCCACTGGCTCTTAGTTACTCACTAGATCACTTGCTTTTGTTTGGATGTGTTTGTGGTGTGGGTTTTGAAAATATAACTTTGTAATGATTCTTATTTCTATAAGAATGCATACAAAGTGTTTGTTTCGAAAATAGTTCAAAGAGATGTTTGTGGAATGTGTTTTTGAAAGTGATTTTGAAAAGGGTTTCCTTTGTAATGGCTCTCGTTTCTATAAGAACGCGTACAAAGTGTTTATCTTTTGAAAATGTTTCAAAGTGAGAGCATTGTTGTATCAAATGTTTTTGTTGTGAGCATGCGAGCAACTAGGAGTGAATCTACCTACTCAAAAGGTCTTAAATATGCTTTTCCTTCTCCTTTAGATGTGGCTATCTTACCATTGATTTGGTAAGAAGCCCCATCGTTGGATGTGAAGAGACAGACGTTGGGTCATCGTATGACCATGATAGCAATGTTGTGAGATGACTTAGCACTTTTCTTTTAGGGACTAAGATCATTTTGAAAGGCAACTTTGATAGCGTCATCGAGGGACTATGATCTTGTATTTTTGTTTGTGCTAAGACATCCCACATGCATAACATGGCCATTTTGTAAGGAAACAAGTGGAATTACCCTAAGGGTGTAAGTGTGCAAGTGTGTTAGTTTGCATGCATTTAGTCTTGATTTTTAGGTTGTCTATTTATCAATTTCATGTCTTGCCATACATACCTTAATTACTATCATTTTACATTTGAAAGCGATAAATTGCAGAAATGTAAAGTCCTACGCTATTACAATATTTAGAGGATGGGGGTACATATTTATGAATGGGGATTGCAAGTAAAAATGAGTCCTAAGTTATTATTACAACCATATTGAAATGCATAATATAAGAAAGAAATGGACTTGTTTAGAAAATGTTTTTGTCTTAAGGAAATAAATTAAAAGGAAAATATTTTTATGTTTTTTTTATGTTAATATTAAAAATGATGAAAAGGAAAATAAATGCAAGATAGAAACAGCGCTGCTGCAAGCAAAACAACAAGGATCAGAAGTTCTGAAGCCAGGCGTGTGATGACTCAGAAAGGAAACGTCAGTGGGCATCATAAGTTCTGAGTTGGTACACTCTGAGGTCCTGCAAGACATGTTAGAGGAAAAACATAGAAGTTCTGGATTGCTATGTGCTGAACTTCTGAATGTTAGAACAGTGAGAAAACCTCAGAAGCTCTGTGGGTGTCAAAACAGTAGGAAGAACTCAGAAGTTCTATATGGTGCTAAGACAGTGAACGAACAATCAGCAATTCAGCATGTTATCAGCGCATGAAAAATCAGAAGTTCAGTGTATTTGACATATAAGGAGAACTCAGAAGTTTTGTGCTGTGTTAGAACAGTGAGTGAACTATAGAAGTTCTATGTGTGTTAACAACATGTAAGCATCAGAAGTTCAGTGTGTGTCAACAGTGAGAAAAATCATAGAAGTTCTGTGTGTTAAAACAGTGAAGAGAACTCAGAAGTTCTGTGTGTGTTTAACAGTGAGAAAAATCATAGAAGTTCTGTGTGTTAAAACAGAGAGTGAACAATCAGCGGTTCAACATGTTATCAGCGTGTAAGAATCAGAAGTTCTATGCCATATTTCAACTCTTAATCAGCATATCAACAATTTATTCAGTTCTTAATAAACAGCAAATCAGAAGGATAATAGCACAACCGTTTATAGAAGTTCTAATCCTAAATCTGAGTCTAGCCCTAATCAAGAAGTTCTGATCCACAGTTTTTCTACTTAAGCAATGATATGTACAATATTAATACTATGATATTTACATGTTAATGATGTTCAGAATGAAAAACAAGCAGAGTTAGAAAGACTTACCTTAAACCTGGAGCGTGCTTGGAGCTTTGAGTGGCTGCCTTTGGATGTTCTGAGTCAGCAAAAGAAACGGAAGAGGAAATGCCAAGCTCTTTGATTCAAAAGGAAGAACAAAGGTTTTGGTTTTCTGTTTGGGATTTCTGGATTTTTTATGAAGGTTTCAGACTTCCTTTTCTCTTTTGATAGTTCTCTCTTTCCAAAATCCAGCCCCTTGAACGTGTGATGGAGACAAGTATTTATAGGTGAATTTTTTATGATTTTGGGGGAAAAACAAATGGTATTTGAACCTTTTTTGGCATCCTGTTCCCTTGATTTTTCATCACTATTTTCGTACGCTAGTTTTGTGCAATTATGGGATGCAGGCGTAGGCTGAACTAGCTGTTGGTTATAGGTCTGCAGCAGGTTGTATAAACAAGGTTTTGGGATTTGGTCATGTTCTGACCAAAGTGTTAAATATAACCTTCATATGCTGAACACTGCCTTGTTCTTGAAGCAAGCATGGTGGTTATCAGCAGGAATTAAGGAAAAGCAAAAAGCAAAGCATGAGCCTAGTATCAGAGTTTGCTATCCTAAGACAATAGAGGTACACATGGTGGAAATCCTTTGGATAAAGACTCAAACGTGGTTGTGAGCATTAAATGACGATGAGACTTATCACAACCAGAAATCCTACCATGTGAAACTCTGCACCATGGCTTAGTTCTGGATCAAAAGTTCAGCTTTAGCGTAACATCCAACCTCTGATCTTTGTATCTTCTGGCTCCAGCATGTTCTGAAGGAGAACATTGCTTCCACATGTTCTGATTAAAGTGTCATGTTCTGAACCGGAGAACATTGCTTCCATATATTCTGATTGAAGCATAATGTTCTGAACCATGTTTGCAACCTCTGACTGAAGCTTTTTGTGAAAACTTGCCCAGAAGTTCTGACCAAACTCTGCCTTGAGAGTGTCCAGAATTTGCTGAGCGTTATGGTGATAACCTGGTCAGAAGTTCTGAAATTGTTATAATTGTTAAACACTTAGAAAAATTCCAAGTATTTAGAAATTTGACTTTTCCAAAGTAAAATTTGACTTTTGAATTTCTTGATGAAACAAACTTCATATTCCAACACGTCTTGATGAAATATGATTTTTTTGAGATTTGATTTTGATTCAAAAGTCAAAGTTTGACTTTTCAGTGTGCAAATGACCATTTTCCCTTGTGAGTGATTTTCTTGGAAAATTTGTAGTTCAAGGCTTAGAAGCAAACTTGAGGATCCAGGGTGATTCTTTGAGAAATGAGAGGGCAAATTTTGGGGTACAACAGTAGGGACTAGATTTTTTTGTAGGCAGCTCGAAGGGTCATCGAGGGATTATGATCTTTATCTGTAAGGGACTACGATGATTTGCTTGAGGGTCTTTTCCTAAAGTATCCCTACTTTCGAGAGACATGACCAATATTCCTAAGGCAACAAGAGAGGTTATCCTAGAGGTGTAGGTGTGAAGAGTGTTTGTTTTTAGTTTATTTTATCTTGAGATTAGAGTTATCTATATCAATTTTTAGTCTTTCCATACAATCCCTAGTTACTAACAATTAAATATGTATAGAAAAATAAAATGTGGAATATAAAGTCCTACGCTATTACATGACTTTGGGGAAGATACATAGGTATAAAAATTTGCGGGAAAGTAAATCCACGTTATTACATCCTCAGAGCAGATACATAATTAGAAGAAAAAGCGAGAAAATATAAATCTACACTATCACATCGGAGAGTGCGACCTATACACTTTTTCTAATAAAATTAAATAACAAAGAAAGAAAATAGAAAAAGAATGTTAAAATGAAAAATGACTTTGTGGTTTTTGTAGAAAATAGTTCAAATGATAATATTAATTAAAAACCTAATTCTAATTAATTTTAATATTAAGAAGAAAAATTTAGTTAATTAATTAATTAGTTAGTAAATAAAAAAATATAAGAAAAATTTAATTACTAACTAAAACCCTAATCCTAATTTGTTAGTATTCAAAAAAACATTAGATTAGTTAATTATTAATTAAAAAATAATTAGTAAAATATGATGAAAAATAGGGTTAGTAAAATAAGAAAAAAAAGAATTACATAGGGTTGGTGTTGAAACCTAGTTTCACATATTTCCTTCCAACCACTGCGCCACTGTTACTTTTGTGTTTAGGAATAGAAACTAATCAATATAATATTAACTTATGGGTTAGTTTGGAAGAACAACAAAAATTTTGTAAGACGTAGGGATCGAACCCACGTCCCTCACGTTACACGCCGAACCCACGTCCCTCACGTTACACGCCTCTGTCTCCAACCAACTGTGATGCGCTGCATTTTTGTTATAGAATAGAAACAAATAAATATATAATAAAATCAAGTGAATTATGGAAGCGCCGGAGCCCTAGCTCTGGTCGTCTTCTCTAGCGAGAAGATTTTCCAACCTGCAAAAATAGAAAGATTTAGATCATAAAAGGGACCCTATCCCCCTAATTTGACCTTTGCGAATCTAATGGAGGTGTTAGTTTGACCAGAAAACGATTATAATATGAGATGCGAAGAAAAACTTCCAAGCTTACCTAACAATTTCATCTCACGATCCATGCGTCAAAGCTTGCAAATAATGGATCAAAATAGTCCTAAACATGATCATGAACATGTATAAATGCATCAAATTAATTAAATATGCATAGATTAAAAGTTTGAGATTCACGAAAACTACCAAACCGGTGATGTTGAGATGTGATGATCTAGCGTGCTTCAGGCTTCAAGGATGTATGGGATGAACTCCTGAGAACTTCATGAATACGATGGAATGCTTGGAATAGATTGAAAGTGATTGCACACAAGGTTTTTAGTTTTCCCTAGTTTTGACAATTTTGAGATTTGTTAGGACTTGTTCTTGAGGCCAATATTCGTGTCCCTCTTGATTTGAAGATGTCATGTATTTATAGTGGAAGATTTAGGTCATTAAAAGCGAATCAAATCTTTTGTATTTCATGATCAAATATTTCATGATTTGAATTTCATTATCAAATATTTCATGATCAAATATTGATGAAATTACAAAAGATTTGAATTTCATGATCAAATATTTGATTGAAGTTTTGCATGAAGTCTATCTTTTTTTGGCGAATCTCATACCAATCACATTTTTTGCAAGTTGTCACCAGGTTTTTAGACTTATGATTTGATTCAAAAATAGATCTACATGCCTTATATCATTTATTTGATAATTTTTTTTTTGCTTTTACTTGAATAAAATAAAAATAAAAATAAATAAAAACCACAAAAATAAATGAATGGATTTAGGAGTCTATTATGAGGTCAGGAACACATTTGGACCTTAAAAGATAGACATATTAGCCCAAAAATTCAAATTTCCTCAATTTGGACTTCATGCATTTTCTCAAAATTGCTCAACTAGCACAAATAATATCTCACTCAATTTTTATCATATGAAGGTGATCTTAGACTTTTTGGAAAGCTCAAGATGTCCCCTACAACTTTATTGTTGGTCATTTTTTCATTTGAAGTTTTTAACCTGATGTAAATTGCTTTGACAAAAAGTGTCCTTTTGTTGACTTTTAAAATGACCTGTAATGTTTTGGCTCATATCTCTCAAATGAAGCATTTTTGGCCTTGAGCTTAGAGTGACAAAGATGTAGCGAATTGAATTTCCTTCAAAATAGGTTTTGGTTAAGGAATTTTTGATGAAGTATGTGAAAGTTATTCTTGGTAAAAGTTTAGTTGACTTCTCCTTAAGAAAACCCTAACTTAGTAACTTTTAACTTTTGATAAATATTGAGTTTTATTGATGAATAATAATCAACCCTTGATAAAATGATGAATTTGATTTCAAAATCTTGATGTTGACCAAATATCTTGAAGTTTGACTGTAAATTGGTCAAAGTTGACTTTTTGTCCAATATAGTTGATTTTCAATCATCTGACTAATTGATTGAGCAAACTTGTGCTGCAATGCTTGAAATTTGGAATGAGGACTCTTTGAAGCATATTAGAAACCATTAAATCCAATTTAGGCATTAGAAGTCCAATTTTATTTGAGAAAAGCAAAATCCTAGTTGTAGGTCAATGCTTAGGAGGAGGGTTTGTCTGGTTAACTCTTGAGTAGTCTTTAGTGTTTAGGACCTTCATATGCATGAGGAAGTATCTCGAACTAATTTTTCTTGAAAAATGGGAGGGAAAATTTTGGGGTACAACAAGTCAGTTCTCATCTGACAAGTTAATTCAAAGTCAAATTCTCGTCTGGTATTCAATTCTCGTATGACAATCAATTCTAAGTCCAGTTCTCGCCTGGTAGTGAGTTCCCGTCTGACAATTAATCCAAAATCCATTTCTCTCTTGGTAGTAAGTTCTCGTCTGATAAGTCATCCAAAGTCCAATTCTTGCTTGGTAGTCATCTCTCCTATGACATATAACTCAAAGTCAAGTTCTCGCCTGGTATTCAATCCTTGTCTGATAGTTAATTAAAAGTCTAGTTCTCGTATGGTAGTCAATTATTGCCTGACAATTAATTCTAAGTCCAGTTCTTGACTGGTAGTCAGTTCTCATCTTACGGTTAATTCTAAGTCTAGTTCTCGCCTAATAGTCAGTTCTCATATTACAATTAATTCAAAGTCTGGTTATCGCCCGATATTCAGTTCTCGTCTGACAATCGATCTTTTCGCAGTCCTCGTCTGGTAGTCAACTCTCGTCTAACAAGTCATCCAAATTTAGTTCTCGTCTGGTAGTCAGTTCTCACTTGTCAATCTTTTTGTGCCGATTAGATTTTTGTTTGTAATATTCAATCTTGTAGGATTGATTTTTGTATTATTTTAGACAACTCTGTATGTAATTGATACGATTCAATATGATTAGATTTTATTTGTATTGATTCTCAGATTTGATTGAGGTTGTAAATTAGTTGGATGAAATTGTGTTATGATTTAAATATAATATTTCCATATTTGCTCAAAGATTTGATTTCAATTTCGTTTGAAACGGTTTCTTTTATGGGCTTGGATTGCTTAGTTTAGAGGAACAAGGATAGAGGCCTCCCGTTATTGGGTACAAAGGGTTCTAACCCTAGTTGGACTTTCGGTCAAACTTGCTTTTTTTGAATAAAAATAAAATAATAATGGTAAAAATAATAATAATATTTTATAATAATAAAATTGATAATAATAATAATTAAAAAAAACATAACTATGAGGTTAATGTTGAATTTAGTCAACAACTTCTCCAACTGGGCTTGATATTTCAATGGGCCAATCCTTGGCTCAGTTATTGGGAGCCTAATTTCCAAATGCACCCCTCTGTATAAATTCCAGAACACCTCTCTTCTATTATGAAAACCAATCAACAAGACCTTCAGCAGTTTAATGGGTTGTAGGGCCTATTGACCCAGTTTGCAAAATGAACTAAAAAGCATCCCTATTTCTATTGTCAAAAAGAGCCAAGAACCCTTAATGGGCCGATCGGACAAAACGCATCTTGGGCCTTACTATAAAAAACACACCTCTCCCTTCTATAATCCAAAACAAAAGTGTACGGGCCGTCAGCTGAATGGGCCCTTCAGATTAAAAAAAATCTAAAAACGTACACCCCCGTTTGTTGTTATGAATGGACTAAAAGGTTTAAATAGGCATTTCTAATTTAGAGAGCTCATAAACCCTTAATTGAATCACACACCCATATTTTAAATTTTAAACCAATATACCCAAAATATATAACTAATTTAATAACAAAACTATTAGAACTCAATCAAAAAAGAAAAGTTGATTATTGATACCCTAGGGAAAATTTGGGGTATGACAGTTGCCCCTATTTAGTTACTCTTTGATTGAATGGTGCGAGAATACGCAGGTCTCACACGTTTGAATCAGAGGTTTATTAAATAATGGAAGACCCCAAAATTGGCCCGAAAGGTTATAAGGATACACAGATGATAATGTATCATCTTACCAGAGTTTGAACAGAAAGTTTTAATCCGACTTAGGTGCAACGACCCAGATAACTCGTCAATATAAGAAGTTAATATATATATATATATATATATATATATATATATATATATATATATATATATATATATATATTTGCGTATTTACCGTAACCTAGGAGATAAATAACACAAGTTTTGAAAATTAACTTACTAATGCTTCGAGACTAACATAGTAAGCTTGTAATGCAGATTTTTGTCTATCCATTACAACCTAGGGGATGAATAAAACAGAGTTTCATAATATATTGCCGCGTGGAGACTAACACAATGAATTATATCGAAAATTTCGTATATTTTCTACAACATAGAGAGTAAATAGTACGAGGATGAACCTGTGCATTTATCGCGACCTAGAGGATAAATGGCACGAGGATAGGCTTATGAATTCATCACGGCCTAGAGGATGAATAGTATAACTCTGAAAATTTGTATACCTATCACAACCTAGGGGATAGATAATTGAAAAAGTTGGCGTGTTTATCACGACCTACAGGATAAACGTGAAGGAAAATTGCGATAAAAAACGCAGCGGAATATAAAATTTTCCTTTAGAGATCCTTACGAATGAGCATGGTCAGTGATAGAAAGTTTTACCTCTTGTGGCGATTCAGACCTTTGATGTCGTGATCACGAGCGTTGATGAAGAACAACGCCTCTACTCAGTCCACACGAACAGATCGCTTCCGGTCACAGTGCTAGCTGATCACGAACGGAAAACTTGAGTGAGAGAGAGAGTCAAAAACAAAAATGCATCAAGTGAAAAAACTTCATCACAAGGGATCTATTTATAGAATCACTCGTGTGGGCTACAAGCTAAAAGCCCAATTAAGGCTATAGGCTAAAAGCCCAATTAAGCTTATGGACATCATACCTTATGATGTACCATATATCACTTATCCACGTGGTACCTTACCACTTTCGTATTACACTTAAGTGCACCGTACCTTACGGTGTTCCTTATTTATTCTATCTCTCATCAACCTGTCCTTATGTGTGTGACCCTGTAGGTTTTCGCGACGTTGGCAATTATATTAAATTACACATTTAATATAATAAACAGTGAGCGGTATCTAGCAACACATCACTGTTACCCAAGTCACGAAAATGTCATGTGATCTGACCAAACCTTTTCCGTGATAATATTTGTGTTGTACAATTACCCTTTTGCCCTCATGTCTATATTGAACACAAGGCATACACTGTGTCACCCTTGTCCAGTTCAATATTGGGCCCTTAGACATTTATCCTGTTATGCAGGATGAGCAAATTCCATCTAGGTCACTCATGTCCCTTAGCATGCTTTGTGAAGTACCCATCAACCATCTTTATAGTCATCCAGTTACGGATGACGTTTGATCAGCAATAAAGTACTTGACTCTACATCTAGGGTCCAAAGTGGTTTCAGGTCGAAGGGTGGTATACACCATTATCATCATGAGAATAACTTATGACACTTTGCATAACATTCTATGTAGTATTCTCATAACGGGTCAATCCAGTATAAATATTACTCCTAATATTCATACCTATGTCAAGACTTGATAACTCCTTATCTATGATCCATGAGATGTGTTCATCAATCTATCTTCATAATAATCTTAATGCTTTAATGTTATCCCACTTCACATTAAAGCTTGACTACGGATACTTTAAGAATAGTTTCTTATGTTTAATGGGATCTCATGATTAAGTCACACTTAACATTTCATTAAACCAATAAACCATTCTAGGGACTTTATTATTTTGGAAAACATAATAAAGAAATGCCTTTTATTATTAATAAATAATTCGATACAAGTACCAAAAGTATTGGCCTCTAGGGCTTACACCAACAATCTCCCACTAGCACTAGAGCCAATCAGGCATACCCCTAATACCCATAGATCTAGTATGTCCATCATGCTTCAGCTGCGCAAGAGGCTTTGTTAATGGGTCAGCAACATTGTCAAGTGTAGGTACTCTGCATATTTTCACATCTCCCCGATCGATTATCTCTCGAATGAGATGATAACGCCTAAGTATGTGTTTGGATCGTTGGTGAGATCTAGGCTCCTTAGCTTGTGCGATAGCACCATTGTTATCACAATAGAGATCAATGGGATCCACAATGCTATGGGCTATGCCAAGTTCACTAATGAACTTCTTGATCCAAACATCTTCCTTTGCTGCAGTTGAGGCAGCAATATACTCAGCCTCGGTTGTAGAATCAGCAACTGTATCTTGCTTTGAACTTTTCCAGCTCACAGCGCCACCATTTAAACAAAACACATAACCAGATTGCGATCTAAAGTCATCCTTATCTGTCTGGAAGCTAGCATCAGTGTATCCAATTACAGCAAGCTCTTCCTGACCTCCATATATCAAGAATGAATCCTTAGTCCTTCTCAAGTACTTAAGGATATTCTTGGCAGCTACCCAATGAGCATCACCGGGATTAGACTGGTACCTACTCGTTGCACTTAAAGAATACGAGACATCTGGTCGAGTACATAGCATGTCATACATGATAGATCCTATTGCAGATGCATATGGAATCTTATCCATGCGATCCCTTTCTTCCTTACTTGAAGGGGATTGTGTTTTTGACAGACACATGCCATGTTGCATAGGTATGAATCCTTTCTTGGAATCATGCATATTAAAGCGTCTCAATACTTTTTCTATGTATGTACTATGACTTAGGCCAAGCAGTTTTTGTGACCTATCTCTATAGATCCTGATTCCTAATATATAGGCTGCTTCACCTAGGTCCTTCATTGAAAAGCATTTCCCTAACCAAGTCTTCACTTGTTGCAAGGTAGGGACATCGTTTCCAATGAGTAATATGTCATCTACATATAATACCAGGAATACGATCATGCTCCCACTAACCTTCTTGTAGACACAAGGCTCATCTTCATTCTTGATGAATCCATATTGTTTTACTGTTTCATCAAAACGAAGATTCCAGCTTCTGGAAGCTTGCTTTAATCCATAAATTGATCGCTGTAACTTACATATCTTTTGGGCTTCCTCTGGTATGTCAAATCCTTCAGGTTGTGTCATGTACACATCCTCAAGAAGATTCCCATTAAGGAAAGCAGTTTTGACATCCATCTGCCATATTTCATAATCATGATATGCAGCGATAGCAAGTAAAATCCGAACAGATTTAAGCATTGCAACTGGTGAAAAGGTTTCATCATAGTCCACCCCATGAATTTGTTTATAGCCTTTTGCAACCAGTCTTGCCTTATAGGTATGTACCTTACCATCCATGTCAGTCTTCTTTTTGAAGACCCACTTGCATCCTATAGGGTTAACTCCTATAGGAGGCTCTACCAAGGTCCAAACCTGGTTTGTGTACATGGAATCCATTTCAGATTTCATGGCTTCTAGCCACTTCTCGGACTCAGGACCAGTTATGGCCTCTTGGTAGGTCACAGGCTCATCTTGATCCATGAGTAATACATCATCCTGATCACTTATGAGATATCCATATCTCTCAGGTTGTTGACGTATCCTGCTTGACCTACGCTGGTCTTGTTCTACTTGAGCAGGTTGCTCTTCCACAACTACTTGTGTTTCCTGCTCTAATTCCTCCATAGGTGTATCAATACTTTGTGGTTCTTAAATTTCTTCAAGCTCTATTTTCCTCCCACTGATTCTTTTGGAAATAAAATCCTTTTCCAGAAAAACTCCAGTTAGAGCGACAAACACTTTGCCCTCAGAAGGATTGTAGAAGTAATACCCTCTTGTTTCTTTAGGATACCCAACAAATAAGCATTTGTCAGATTTGGGCTCAAGCTTAGTTGAAATTTGTCGTTTCACATAAACTTCACAACCCCAAATCTTCATGTAAGACATATGTGATTTCTTACCACTCCATATCTCATATGGTGTCTTCTCAACCTTTTTGGATGGAACTCGGTTAAGTGTGTAAGCTACAGTCAATAGTGCATGTCCCTAAAAGGAGTTCGGAAGATCGGCGTGACTCATCATGGATCGAACCATGTCTAACAAGGTCCGATTTCTTCTCTCGGATACACCATTCCATTGTGGTGTTCCGGGAGGAGTAAGTTGGGATAAAATCCCACATTCCTTTAGATGGTCATCAAACTCTAGGCTTAAATATTCACCGCCTCGATCTGATCGAAGAACTTTAATATTCTTACCTAGTTGGTTTTGTACTTCATTCTTGAATTCCTTGAATTTTTCAAAGGTTTCAGATTTGTGTTTCATTAAATACACATAACCATATCTACTGAAATCATCAGTAAATGTGATGAAGTATTGAAAACCTCCTCTGGCTGGTATGTTCAGTGGTCCACATACATCAGTATGTATGAGGGCCAAAAGATCATTAGCCCTTTCACCTTTTCCTGTGAATGGGGACTTTGTCATCTTTCCAATTAAACAAGATCTGCATGTCTCATATGATTCATAATCAAAAGAGTCCAAGAGTCCATCTTTATGGAGTTTGGAAATGCGTTTCTCATTTATGTGGCCTAAGCGACAGTGCCAAAGGTAGCTTGGATTTAACTCATTAGGTTTAATCCGTTTAGTATTAATTTTATAAATTGGCATTTCAAGATCAAGGACATATAGTCCATTGTTCATTTGTGCAGAAGCATAGAATATATCATTCAAATAAATAGAGCAACAATTGTTCTTTATTATAAATGAAAAACCAAACTTGTCCAAACAAGAAACGGAAATAATATTCCTACTAATTGCAGGTACATAATAACAGTTCTCTAACTGAATTATTAAACCACTAGGTAAAGTCAAAACATAAGTTCCTACGGCTAAAGCAACAACCTTTGCTCCATTTCCAACTCGTAGGTCAACTTCACCTTTTGCCAAATCTCTACTCCTTTTTAGCCCCTGCACATTAGTACAAATGTGAGAACCGCATCCAGTATCTAATACCCATGATGCAGAAGTAGATAAATTAATTTCAATAACAAAAATACCTGAATTTGAAGTCCCTACTCCATTGTTCTTATCTTCCAGGTACTTTGGGCAGTTTCTCTTCCAATGTCCGGTCTTACCGCAATGGAAGCAAGTGCCCTCCTTTGCTATGCCTCCACTAGGCTTCAAAGCAGGAACAATAGGTTTAGGCTTGGCAACTTCATTGCCTTTCCCTTTACCAACCTGCTTGGTAGGCCTCTTGTTCAGCTTCTTTCCATTACTGACCATCAGAATGGACTTCCCTTTTGTCTTCATATTCTGCTCAGCAGTTTTCAACATGCTTAGCAATTCTGGAAGACTCTTATCCATGTCATTCATGTTGAAATTCATGACAAACGGATTAAAGCTATCTGGCAACGATTGCAAGATAAAATCAGTTGCAAGTTCCTTTCCAAGCGGAAACCCTAACCTTTCAAGGTTCTCCACATACCCAATCATTTTGAGTACATGGGGACCTACAGGGTTTCCCTCAGATAACTTGCTGTTAAAAAGGGCCTTTGAAACCTGAAACCTCTCATTTCTTACCTGCTCTTGATAGAGCATTTTCAGATGTCCGATCATATCGAACACTGACATGTTCTCGTGTTGCTTTTGCAACTCCGAGTTCATAGTAGCTAGCATGAGACAAGCGGCTTCATTAGCATCATCAAGATGCTTCTTATAAGCTTCTCTTTCTGCCTTAGGTGCCGAACTAGGCGGTTCCTCTTCAGGAACAGGTGTCTCCAAGACATACAGCTTCTTATCGTGCTTGAGGACAATCCTCAGATTTCGGTGCCAATCCAGGAAATTTGTCCCAGACAATTTTTCCTTATCTAGGATTGATCGCAAAATATGGTTGTTTGTTGTCATGGTAATCTACAAAAAAAAATGAAAATATAAGTATCATTAAAGCAACATATTTAATTAGGCCTTTAATCAAATATGCTCCCACTATTTTACTCAAACCAAATGACCCTCATCATTTGATTCGGAAAATCCCGTTGGAAGACTTTCTAGTGGGTCGAGATCCACATTTCACTTCGTTCTAAGTCAGCGTTAGGCTGATTACACAAAACTAGGTTATTTAGGTAGGAACTCCTTCCAATTGTATCTCATACAACTCTCGAATATTTTCAGTTGGGTGAATAACTCCTTATTCTAATTCATCATATGAATCATTCCCAACTCTTGCTTCTAAACATGTATAATCTTATTATAATGTGTTTAGTTAAGTTTGACCCATTGTTTTAGCAGTTGGATATTACAATTATCCCATCGCACCTTACTAATATAGAACATGCACCTCGCGTAGGCGAAACCTACATTATTCGATACTAGTCTTGATGAGTGCTAAAACTTGGAAAGCATGAACTTAATATTTAACTTGAGGGATTTTGTTATTAGTTTGATCTCACCGGCTTAACATGCAATTCGTCTCTCTCATGCATCAACATACAAACACATGCATCAATATACATAAAAGGATACAGTTATGGCCCCTAGCGCAATTATTCTCCCAAGCCAATGAGAGAACCTAAGCTAACCTAATAACGATCTAAACTTCTCCAAGCAAGATCTCCAAGGTTATCCTCCTTTGATATTGTATTCTTCTCTTTCTTCATAACATTACATTATATAAAAGAAACTCGTTTTACATACGAGGGAGTGAGATGAGAAAAGAAGTTACATCAAGAATTTTAGAGAGAGGCACGACACGCAGGCCGTATTTTACAATCCCAAAACAAAATAAAGGAAAAAACTAAGGCCATAACTGATCACCACAAGACAATAATAATAAACACACTTTTATTATTAGTTTAAATTTTGTTAATTAAAAAAAAAAGGCAAATTAAATTTCGATGATTGATCACACTACGCAGAGTTAGCCGGGGGCTCCGGCGCAAAATTTTAATGAACAATTCATTTGAAATCGGCGTCATTTTCGCACAACTCTTGTGCATTCACAACCCTAATCGCATAACTCTGCAACAACACAACCCTTGTGCCGTCATGAACCCTAATGCAACAGTTTCATGCTGTCAAACACATCTCGATTGATAATTCAGTATGATTAATCACATGCCATTGCTTCACCATACTAATGTCGGATTCCGAAGCATATGAACAGTGATCGGTTAAAGGAATAACAATCATCAAGTGTTTGAATGAACGAAACAGAAACAGTATATCACATATACCATCGTTGCATCAGATTTACTTATATCATATATAAGAGTGATCGATCTTATTTGTGTAACCTATGGACGATCGATGTATCGCTGCTTCACCATACTAATGTCGGATTCCGAAGCATAGTCAACATCAATCATCCAAATCGTACACAACAGATGCCAAATTTAATTAATCGTTTATTATTCAATTTATTCTGGTTTTAATCGAATCAAAACAGAAAATATAGAACATAAACAACTATCAGATCCATGGTTTCGTAAGTGGCTCTGATACCACTGAAGGAAAATTGCGATAAAAAACGTAGCGGAATATAAAATTTTCCTTTAGAGATCCTTACGAATGAGCATGGTCAGTGATAGAAAGTTTTACCTCTTGTGGCGATTCAGACCTTTGATGTCGTGATCACGAGCGTTGATGAAGAACAACGCCTCTACTCAGTCCACACGAACAGATCGCTTCCGGTCACAGTGCTAGCTGATCACGAACGGAAAACTTGAGTGAGAGAGAGAGTCAAAAACGAAAATGCATCAAGTGAAAAAACTTCATCACAAGGGATCTATTTATAGAATCACTCGTGTGGGCTACAAGCTAAAAGCCCAATTAAGGCTATAGGCTAAAAGCCCAATTAAGCTTATGGACATCATACCTTATGATGTACCATATATCACTTATCCACGTGGTACCTTACCACTTTCCGTATTACACTTAAGTGCACCGTACCTTACGGTGTTCCTTATTTATTCTATCTCTCATCAACCTGTCCTTATGTGTGTGACCCTGTAGGTTTTCGCGACGTTAGCAATTATATTAAATTACACATTTAATATAATAAACAGTGAGCGGTATCTAGCAACACATCACTGTTACCCAAGTCACGAAAATGTCATGTGATCTGACCAAACCTTTTCCGTGATAATATTTGTGTTGTACAATTACCCTTTTGCCCTCATGTCTATATTGAACACAAGGCATACACTGTGTCACCCTTGTCCAGTTCAATATTGGGCCCTTAGACATTTATCCTGTTATGCAGGATGAGCAAATTCCATCTAGGTCACTCATGTCCCTTAGCATGCTTTGTGAAGTACCCATCAACCATCTTTATAGTCATCCAGTTACGGATGACGTTTGATCAGCAATAAAGTACTTGACTCTACATCTAGGGTCCAAAGTGGTTTCAGGTCGAAGGGTGGTATACACCATTATCATCATGAGAATAACTTATGACACTTTGCATAACATTCTATGTAGTATTCTCATAACGGGTCAATCCAGTATAAATATTACTCCTAATATTCATACCTATGTCAAGACTTGATAACTCCTTATCTATGATCCATGAGATGTGATCATCAATCTATCTTCATAATAATCTTAATGCTTTAATGTTATCCCACTTCACATTAAAGCTTGACTACGGATACTTTAAGAATAGTTTCTTATTTTTAATGGGATCTCATGATTAAGTCACACTTAACATTTCATTAAACCAATAAACCATTCTAGGGACTTTATTATTTTGGAAAATATAATAAAGAAATGCCTTTTATTATTAATAAATAATTCGATACAAGTACCAAAAGTATTGGCCTCTAGGGCTTACACCAACAAAACGACACGAAGATAGATTTATGTATTCATTACGACCTAGAGAATAAATAATATAAACTTGATAATTCGCACATCTACCACAACCTAGAGGATAGATGATTGAAAAGTGTTTTGATAATCGAATCTTAGATAACTATACCTAAGATAAGATTAGAGTTTACCGGTTGTGTTTATTCTCAACCAAGGTATTCGTTTGTTTTATGGACCAGATAATCCAATGATGAGCCCCAAGAAAGTTCGTAGTTTTAGCCAAAGATGTGCTCTGGAAAATGCCATGCATGATGCCCTAAGCTGATATGGAACCCAAAATGTATATGTGCTAAAAAATTTCTGTATATGCCCCAAATTTATATGCACCAAGTGTTTGTATATGCCTCAAATGTGATGTTTGTATATGCCCCAAATGTGATGTTTGTATATGCCCCAAATGCTTATTGTAAAAAAATTTGTGTGTTCTCTCCTTTTAAATCATTGGTATTGTGTTACCAACTCTCCAATGTTGTATGTTGCATTGTCGTGGTATTTTTAATTGATTTGAACAAGATGAATGAACTCAACAGGATTTTGATATTTGTATGCAGGCGCAAGCGTAGGCATGGACGTAGGCGTAGATATGGATACGATTGTAAGAGTGGACATAGACGTGGACTTTATTTCGATGTTTTTTCTATACAAAATGTTTTTTTATGTTATATCAAATGCTTTTATTTATCAAATCCCCAAAATGATTTTCATTTAGTATTCACAAGAAATAATTGTAGTATCTGCAAACAAGTCCGAAAAGGAAAAAACATAATTGAAAGATTGAAAAAGTAAATGTTTTACTGATAAATATGCCTATGATTAGGCGAGAGTATAAGATGCAATTCCTTGAAAGAGGTAATTACAAAAAGATTTAAAACTAAAAAATGGCAATGAAAATGATAATTGCTATTGCTGTTTCTCCAATGTCTTTTTGATAGCTCCAATCTCCTTTGCTTATGATTCAAATGATTTGGATTAATCTCTCTTATTCATGGTCATAGTCGTGGTTCTTAGATCGCAATCTTTTTATTTTTTATTTCTGAGTAAGATTCATAACTTTTTCCTAGATCGCCCTTTCGGATTTTCAATCCACTGGGATAAATGTTTGTGTGTATGTCCCTAATTTTTGCCTGGATCGCCCTTTAGGGTTTTCAATCCACCGGAACATTACTTTTTTTCCTAAGTCTCTCGTTTAGGGTTCAAACTTAGCGATATTTTTATACATAGTATTTTTTTACTGCGTCTAAATTTGCCGGATGTGGCAGTTCTTCCCCATCTATTATTGTGAGGATAAGACCACCACCCAAGAATATTGATTTTACCATATATGGACCTTCGTAGTTGGGTGTCCATTTACCACGTGAATCAAGGCGAGGTAGTAGAATCTTCTTGAGCACCAAATATCCTTCTTTGAACACTCGAGGACGAACCTTCTTGTCAAATGCTTTCTTCATCCACTTTTGGTACAAGTGACCGTGGAACAAAGCCATCAAGCATTTTTCTTCAATGAGATTAAGCTGATCAAGTCATGTCTGAACCCACTCTGCTTCTTCCAACTTTGTTTCCATTAAAACCCGTAGTGACGGAACCTCTACTTCAACAGGGAGTACTGCCTTCATGCCATATACGAGAGAGAAGAGACTTGCACCTGTGGATGTACATACGGAAGTGCGATAGCCATGTAAAGAGAAGGGAAGCATTTCATGCCAATCTTTGTATGTATTCACCACTTTTGAATGATTTTCTTGATATTCTTATTGGAAGCTTCAACGACCCTGTTCATCTTGGGTCGATACGATGAGGAATTATGATGCTCGATCTTGAAATCATTGCATAGCTCCTTCATCATTTTGTTGTTGAAATTGGACCGTTGTCTGTAATGGTTCTGCTATGAGCCCCGTATCTGCATATAAGATTTTGCTTGATGAACCGAGTAACCACTTGTCTTGTCACATTTGCGTAGGACGCAACTTCCACCCATTTGGTGAAGTAATTGATAGCAACTAGTATGAAAATGTGTCCGTTATAGGCTTTTGGTTTGATCATTCTTATCATATCAATTCCCCATATTGAAAATGGCCAAGGAGAGCTTAATACATTCAAGGGTGTTGGTGGCACATGTATTTTGTCGGTATAGATTTGGCATTTGTGACATGTCTTTGTATAATGGTAGCAATCATCTTCCATTGTCAACCAATAATAACCTACTCGCAAGATCTTTCTAGCCATTGCATATCCATTTGTATGGGTTCCAAAGGTGCCTTCATGGATTTCTCTCATAAGTGTATTTGCTTCATGTTTCTCCACGCACCTGAGTAATACCATATTGTAGTTTCTTTTGTATAACACATCACCATTTAGAAGGAACTTTGAAGTTAGCTTCCGTAGAGTTCGTTTGTCAATCACATAGGCATTTTCTGGATATTCTTGTTTCTCGAGATACCTTTTGATGTCATAGAACCAAGGCTTGTTATTTGGTCCCTCTTCAATAGGAAGGCAATGTGGAGGTTCTTCAAAATGTCTGATTGTAATGTGTGGTTCATGATTTGGCCAAGTTACTTTGAATATGGCTGATAAAGTTGCCAAGGCATCTGCCATCTGATTTTCTTCTCGCAGAATATGACTTAATGTAATATCGGTAAATTCCGCAGCTAGCTTCAAAACATGATCCTTATATGGAATCAATTTGGGATGTTTAGTATCTCATTCACCATTGACTTGGTATATGACTAATGTTGAGTCTCCATACACTTAGAGATGTTTGATTCTTAGATCGATAGCAACTTCTAGACCCAAGATACAAGCTTCATATTCAGAAATATTATTGGTGCAGTCAAAACATAAACTTGCAGTATAAGGTTTGTGAAAATTCTTCGAGGAAGTCAAAACTGCTCCAATATTGTGCCCTAGTGCATTTGAAGCTCCATTAAACATGAGTGTCCAACGTGCCCCTGGTTCAGGTCCTTCGTCGAGTCCTGGTATTTTGTAGTTACTATAACCATGACATCTTCATCTGGAAACTCGAACTTTATTGGTTGATATTCTGGAAATGGCTGGTGAGCTAGGTGGTCAGCTAGTACACTACCATTTATGTCCTTTTGAGTAACATATTAGATGTCGTACTCTGATAGTAACATTTGTCATCGGGAAATCCTTCCTGTAAGAGTTGGTTTTTCGAACACATATTTCAAAGGATCCATTCTTGCTATTAACCACGTGGTGTGAGTTAACATATACTGCCTCAATTGTTTAGTAGCCTAAGCCAATACACAACAATTTTTCTAGAGGAATGAGTACCTAGTTTCACAGTCAGTAAATTTCTTGCTAAGGTAGTATACTGCATGCTCTTTTCTACTTGTTTCATCATGTTTCCTTAATACACATCCCATTGAACCTTCAAGCACCGTTAAGTACATGATGAGCGGTCTCCCAGGAACTGGTGGCATTAAGATTGGTGGATCTTGGAAATATTGCTTTATCGTCTCGAAAACTGTCTGACAATCATCATTCCACACCACTGTTAGATTTTTTCGAAGTATTTTGAATATAGGCTCGCACGTAGCAGTTAGGTGCGATATGAACCTCAAAATGTAATTAAATCGTCCTAAGAAACCACAAACCTATTTTTCTGTTCTTGGAGCTGGCATTTCTTGTATGGCTTTCACCTTGTCGGGATCTACCTCAATACCATGCTTACTTACAATGAAACCCAATAACTTTCCTGGCCTAACACTAAATGTATACTTGTTCATATTTAACCTCAGCTTGAACTTTTGCAGACGTTCGAATAATTTTTGTAAATGTACAATGTGACCCTCCTCTGTATGAGATTTGGTAATCATATTATGATACAGTGGTAGAACCGACTGTTAATACTGGTTTGTGTTTTTTGTTCGCAAATGTCGTGGTAAACAAGAGTCGCCATCGACTTTTATTTTATCCAACAAAGGAAAGGGTGAAAAGAATAGAAAAAGACATTTTTTCGAGATTTTTGAGTAAGGGGGTAGATTATGGAAAGGGAAGGTGTTAGCACCCTTTCCATCCATGGTTTTCCATGGGCTCTTAGGTACTTTCTCATTTTCTAAAATTACTTGTGTTTGTGTGTTTTGAAAAGCTTTGAAAATTGCCTTAGTGTCGCGATTCACTTTATGGTAACTGTTGTATCAGTCCTCAAGAGTGTGATAAAGCGTTTTGAAAACTTTTGTTTTAAAAGTATGTTTAAAAGTGTGGTGTGAAAATTTATTTGAGCAAGTACCTAATAGTTATCTACCTACTCGGAAAAAGACTGTTCTTTTCCTCCTATCCTTTAGACCGTGTTATCCTACTATTAGTGAGTAGGTAACCCTAGTCGTTGGATGTTTGAGGGACTATCAAAAGGGACGTACGGTCATTGAAGGCAACATGTAAGGATACCTTAGCATTTCAAAGGGACTATCATCATAAGATTATTTCTCACAGGCAACTCGAGGGACATTTTAGGGACTATGATCTT
This sequence comes from Vicia faba, assembly GCA_948472305.1. Lineage (NCBI taxonomy): Eukaryota > Viridiplantae > Streptophyta > Magnoliopsida > Fabales > Fabaceae > Vicia > Vicia faba. The sequence continues at coordinate 1,550,615,124 of OX451737.1, read as the reverse complement.
TATGATGATTTTAAACTGAGGGTCTTTGCTAAGAGTATCCCTACGCTCGAGGGACATGAACATTGTTTCCGGAGGCAAATAAGTGAGGTAATACCTTAGGGGTGAAAGTGTGCAAAAGTGTGCTTTTTTTCCAGATATATCTTATCTTGCACAATTAGGGTTATCTAGGTCTAATTAATCATTATCTTTCAGGTAACCCTATTAAACATTCATCTAAGCAGTTTATCGTGCAGGAAAATAAATGGCGGAAAGATAAAATTCCTAACTATTACAAGGCTTTGGTGCAATTACCTAATTAATGACTGAAAAGTAAAATGCGGAATTAAAACCCTAATTAAACTATTACAAACCAGGCGCAATTACATCAATAATGAAAAACAAATCGCACAGCAAAAAGTAATTAAGCGCAAGAATTTACTGGATAAAAGTGCAAAACCCTAAAACATTTAAAATATTTTTTTGAATTTTTTATAAAAATGATTTGAAATTGACCTAATATTCTAATTAATTTTAATTAATGAAAATAAATTAAAATTGATTAAAATAAAAAATATTCAAAAAATTAATTTAAAAAAACTAAGTCCTATTTTTGTGATGATTTTCTGATTTTATAAAAAAAATGATTTAAAAAAATTTAAACTAATTAATGATAATAAATAAAAAAACTAGAAAATATTAGAATTAGGCCTGAGGGGGGTGTAGGTGTCATGGGGTCGTATGCTGAGTTTGTCCAAAGCCCAATCCCGTGGCCCATCACAAGCGCTGGATCCAGTGTTGTTGGAATCCTGAAGGTCTATCATGGGGATGCAGCCTGGAAGCGTGAGATCTGGGTAATGCTTGATCTGATGGGGATGAATCTGGGGCGTATGATGGACGCGTTGGGAGTGACAGCATTGAATCTGCAAATAGATGTTAAGAAAAATAATATGTAGGAGGCAGGGATCGAACCCCTGACCTCCCACACGTAACACTTTTACACCCTTCCTGCTTGCCACAGGGCCACTTGGTTATTTCTGATACCAAACAACAATAATATATCTTATTTAATAATTAGTAGTAATAATGAAAATGCGCGCGAGACTCAAATTGTCCAACCAGACTTGGACACGTCATCATCTTCTCCAAAGGGGCTGTCGTTTTAGACAGGACTTTTACCTACGGACAACATGCTGTAACTGTAAACCTGCATATTTCAAAAATCATAGCCATGCAATAAAAATGAAATCTAAATACATAGATCAACTGGGTTTGGTCTTGTGAGCACAATGGTACTCTTCTTTTGGCTTAATTTCACCTGTAATGAAAAACCCTAAAATGAAGCTTCAAACTCTAGCAATGGCAGTTATTCATACAAGCATCAAAACAAACAATTAATTATTTAAACGTGTTCTAAATGATGATACAAATATGAATGTATGTTTAGAAATCGTTTATGATGCATAAATTCTCAAAACCAAATTCAAGAATGAAGGGCAAACCGTGGGGGTCATGGAGAGCATTTCTGGGTGCTTTGATGCGTGGGAGTGGTCCAGGTAGCTTCCAAACGTTCCCAGGAATTGATTGCAAGCCTTATAATGCTTTGAATGTCCCTGTAAATCAAAGTTCAATCACTACTTTTTTGTCAAAAATTTAAGTTTCTTGTCTCAATTCTACACGGCCAATCCTTATTTTTATCATCAGGGTTTGTTATGCATATATAGTAGAAGCAATTAGGTCAATAAAACTGAGTTGAATCTTTGCAAATTGATGAGAAAAGATTTGATTTGCATCTTGTATTTTTTATTTCTATATTTGGCCAAATCATGCTATATTTGTTCCAATCATTCCTTGCACAAAAATCCTTGAGTTGCCAGCTGATCATAGACTCATATTATGCTTATAAAATCAAATCTTGGATTTTATTTCATTATTCCACTATTTAAATTGATTTATTTTGATTTAAATGAATAAAAAATCAAAACAAATAATAAAAATAATGAAATAATATGTGGATAAGCTCAGGGGTCGTGGGCCATATTAGGAACAAGTTTCAAACAAGAAAGCATGGGCCCATTTGAAAAAAAAAATCAATTTTGATCAATGTTGACTTCATGCCCATTTCCAAAAATTGGTCAACTTTAGCAATGCATATCTCTCTCATTTTTTACCCTAAGAGGGTGTTCTTGGACTTTTTAGAAAGCTTAGGATGTCCTCTAAACAACCCTTTTGGGTTCATCTCAATTGGATCTTACATGTTCATGTAAGGAGCTTTGACCCAAAAGGTGTTTTTGTTGACTTTTTTGAATGACCTATAATGTCCGAGCTTATATTTTTTGATTGAGGCATTTATTGAACTTGAGGGATGAAGAGAAGTTGTAGGGAATTGGATTATTTTCAAAATGAGCCCTTGTGGAAAAATTTCTGATAAAGTATGAGAAAGTTATGCTTGGTCAAAGTTTGGTTGACTTTTCCTATAGAAACCCTAAATTGCCATTTTTGACTTTTGATGAGTTGGGAGCATTTCTTGAGGAATCATGATCAACCCTTGATTAAGTGATGGAGATTACTTCAAAATGTTGATGTTGACCATAAATCTTGAAGTTTGACTGTATTTGGGCCACAATTGACTTTTGACCTAGTATAGTTGATTTTCAGGCATTTGAGCAGTTGACTGAGCAAACTTGTTGTGCAAGGCGTGAAACTTAGCATGGATGATCTTGAGGGAATATTAGGACAATGGAGACCATTTGGAACCCTTGGAACTCAACCATCTTGATGAGGAGTGAAACCCTAGTTTGAGGCTTATTGTCTTAAGAGGAGGATTTGTCTGGTCAATCCTTAGTCAACTTGAGCAATTAAGGACCTCTAGGAGTATGTCTTGTGTGAAAATGGGAGGGAAAATTTTGGGGTACAACAACTGCCCCTGTTCAATCTTCTTAAACTTGAGGATTTAGATTGGCTTGTCTGCCTTTCGTGATCTGAGGGTGGAATATGATTTAACACTAGAGTGCCCAGAAATTTGCACTCGCATGAAGTAATACTGATGGTTGATGACGTCGGGAATGGGCTTAAAGATTCCTTCCAAAACAATAATGATTTCGTGAGATATCCTTCATGGGAATTCCTGTTCCTGTTGTTAGGGAGGACTTCGCTAAGGAATGTTGGTCTTTGTCTTGGGGAATAGAGTCTAGGAGCTTCAGTTGTCCGTTACTCTACTGGGGAGTCATCTCTTAATTGAAGAGACGAAAGTGAACTGCTATCTGGTCAAGATCCAGGCTTCACAGTGACTTGCTGAGGATGATAAGACTAACTGCTATCTGGTCGTATTCCAGGAATCACAGCGACTTACTGGGGAAATGAGATTAAGCTGTTATCCGGTCAGGATCTGGGCTTCACAGTGTCTTGCATTGTTTATTGACTATTATCCGGTCAGTTTTCCGGGCTTCATAGCTTCTTTAACTGGAATAGAAATTTTAGTATCGATTTGACTGAACCAGAGAAAGGTCTCAAGTTGTCTTCAACTGGGATAGAAATCTTAGTGTCAATTTGACTAAACCCGGGAAAGGCCTTGAATTAAATTTGACTAGCATAGTAATCAGGAGGATCTTAGTAGCGATTCAACTGACCCAGACGAAAGTCTTGGTACATCTTCCACTGTGGCATAGTAATCGGAGAGATCTTAGTGTCAATCTAACTGATCCAAAGAAAATCTTAGGTTAACTTTGGCTGGCATAGTAATTAGGAGAATCTTAGTAGCGATTCAACTGACCCAGACGAAAGTCTTGGAATCTCTTCCACCGGCATAGTGAGAATAAAGATCTTGGGTAACTTTGACTGGCATAGTAATCAGGAGAATCTTAGTAGCGATTTAACTGACCCAGAAGAAAGTCTTGGAATCTCTTCCACCGGCATAGTAAGCAGAGAGGTCTTGGGTAACTTTGACTGGCATAGTAATCACGAGAATCTTAGTAGCGATTCAACTGACCCAGACGAAAGTCTTGGAATCTCTTCCACCAGCATAGTAAGTGGAGAGATCTTAGGCTAACTTTGGCTGACATAGTAATCAAGAGAATCTTAGTAGCGATTCAACTGACCCAGACGAAAATGTTGGAGTCTCTTCTACCGGCATAGTAAGCAGAGAGATCTTAGGTTAACTTTGGTTGGCATAGTAATCAAGAGAATCTTAGTAGCAATTCAACTGGCCCAGACGAAAGTCTTGGAACATCTTCAACTAGAATGGTAATCAGAGAGGTCTTAGTGTCGACCTGTCTGACCCAAGAAAAATCTTGTGAGGACATCTTGAAGAAAATGCTGAAATAGCCTTTGGTTAGACGTAGCTTGTTGATTTGGTCCTTTCCCGAAAGGTAAAGAGTTAGTCGTATGTAATGTCATGATGTATGAAATGCATTGTGATGATGTTCTCAAAAAAAATGAGATTGTATTGTATGCAATATGTATGCGCGTGCCATGTTGTATGAATATGGGATGCTATTAAGGTATTTCTTAGTCGGGGGCAATAAATCCAGGACTCCTGCTGAAAAGTATTAGGGAGCCGAGGTCTTCACTTCCGCTGGGGATGGTGAATGGAGATGACTATGTTGTGGATTTACTCCTTTCTTTTTGCGAATATTCTGCCGGGGAGAGACGCTGCTTGAGAAAACTCTGCGGGGGAATAACTCTATTTGCAAGAGGAGATGTTTTGCTGGAAGATTTTTCTGATTCGGAGAAATAAATTCTATCGAGGGATGAACTTCCGTAGCTTGAGAAATAAACTCTGTTGGGGATTGAGCTTCTGTATTCAGAGAAATAAACTCTACTCGGGAGAACACTTTATAAACCGCTTGCAATTATAAAATTCGGTGGGGGGATATAGATATCGGCTTTCTGAAGGAACTTTGTTGGGGAAAGTATCTCCTGTTTGGGGAAGCCGATGTCAAAACTTTTGGTTGCCTCTATTCTATTGGGAATATAGATGTCATGGGGTCGCATGTAATGGTGACCTCGTTTCAAAACTGTTTCTTACCTTGTACCTGCTGGAAGGAGTAACTGTCAGAATTATAAATTGTTTTTTTTTTAATTTTTTTTTACAGATTTTGCCTCATTCCTTAAGTCATGAGAAACTGTCCTTCTGTTTCTTATGAAAATATTTGTGAATAGCAATCATATTTAAATGCATATGTCAATAATAAATCATTGGAAGTTTTTTGCAAAACAAAACAAAAAGAGAAAAATGAATAGTTTTTGTGTATAAATGACTTGTATTGATTTTGAAGTTGGCCTATAACAAACACTTTTGTACAAAGAGGCTGACGCTCTAGTAAGAGAGCGTCGCCGTGAAAATTAAAGCTATATAATATTGTGTAAAAAGAGAAGAAAACAACTATGTGTAATAATCCCATCGAGTTTCAATTCTGCTATTGCCACTATGTCTTTGAGCGTCTCATCACTTTGCTACTTGTCTGAAGCTGGCTTAATTGATCGGTACCGTTTTGAGCTTGATAGCTGATGCTGAAGTCTGGTCGTAAGGTGATCCAATGGGACATAGTGATACACTTTACATCCCTAACTTTTTCCTGGACCGCCCTTTCAGGTTTTCAGTCCATCGGGATACCCTTTTTTGCACAAACCGCCTTTTCAGGTTTTCGACTTTCCGGGTGTACAAATATTTTTGTTTTCATCCCTAATTTTGTCCCGAACCCTTTTGGTTCACCAGAAAGCCCTTATTTTTGCCTAGGCCAGTCAACCTAGCAGGTCTTATTTATGCGTAGTATCTTTTCACTATGTCCGCATTGACAGGGTGAGGAAGGTCATCACCGTCCATGGTGGTCAGAATCATGGCTCCACTAGAAAATATGCTTTTGATCACAAATGGTCCTTCGTATGTGGGATTCCATTTTCCCCTGGGATCACCTTGCGGCAGTATGATGCGCTTAATCACTAGATCTCCGACTTGATATACTTGGCGTTTGACCTTTTTGTTGAAAGCCTTGATCATCCGTTTTTGAAACATTTGACCATGAAAGACAGTAGTAAGTCTCTTTTTCATCAATTAAATTCAGTTGATCAAGTCGAGTCTGGATCTAATCGTCTTTGTTCAAACCCGCATCCTTCATGATTCTCGGAGAAGGGATCTGGACCTCGATAGGCAGGACAACCTCCATGCCATATACCAGAGAGTAGGGTGTTTCCCCTGTCGATGTTCGTGCTGAAGTGTGATAACCATGAAGAGCGAATGGTAATATCTCATGCCAGTCTTTGTATGTCACCGTCATCTTCTGTATGATTTTCTCAATGTTCTTGTTAGTAGCCTCCACAACGCCATTCATCTTCGGCCGGTAAGGGGAAGAATTATGATGCTGGATCTTGAATTGTTTAGAGTTTGGTGATCATCGTATTGTTGAGATTTGTACCATTATCAGTGATGATTCTCTCTGGCACACCGTACCGACAGATCAGGTTATGCTTGATAAACCGCGCCACTACGTTCTTGGTAACAGTAGTAAAAGAGGCAGCTTCCACCCATTTCGTGAAGTAATCAATGGCCACCAGGATGAAGCGATGCCCATTGGAAGAGGTAGGTCTAATCTCTCTGATCATGTCAGTGCCCCACATTGCAAAGGGCCAAGGAGCCGTCAAGATGTTCAAAGGAACCAGAGGTACATGCACCTTATCAGCATAGATCTGGCATTTGTGACAAGTTCGGGAATGCTGATAGCAGTCTGCTTCTATAGTGGACCAATAATATCCTGCCCGTAGGATCTTTTTAGCCATGATATGTTCACTCGAATGGGTTCCGAAGGTACCTTCATATAGATCTGTCATAATCCTCTCTGCTTCACCCTTGTCTACACACCGAAGTAAAGTAGATTCATGGTTGCGCTTATAGAGGATTCCATTATTGAGGAAGATTTTTACGGCGAAACTTCTCATAAACTTCTTATCATTGACAGATGCCCCCTCGGGATACTCTTGAGCCTCGAGATATCTCTTTACTTCATAGAACCAAGGTTTGTCTGCTACTCCTTCAGTGTCAATCTCGTAGAAATATGTTGGTTCATCCAACCTTTCAATAGTGATCCGAGGGGCCTCGTTATCCCACCAGACCTTGAACATAGATGACATGGTAGCTAGCGCGTCCGCCAACTGATTCTCTTCTCGTGGAAAATGTTCAAATGTTACCTCCTCAAAGTGTGGAAGCAATGTTAGCACGTGCTCTTTGTACGGGATGAGACTCGGGTGCTTCGTATCCCACTCTCCTTTGATCTGACTTATCACCAAGGCAGAATCCCCGAAAACACTCAAGAATTTGATCCCCAGGTCAATAGCAGCTTTGAGACCCATGATGCACGCCTCATACTCTGCCATGTTGTTGGTAAAGTTGAAGCATAATTTGGAGGTGAAAGGAGTATGACAGCCTTCAGGAGATATAATTATAGCACCAATGCCACTACCGAGTGCGTTCGAGGCTCCGTCAAAAACCATAGTCCATCAGGATCCTTCTTCAGGTCCTTCATCCGGTCCAGGTTCTTCATAGTTAGTCACTAGCATAATATTCTCGTATGGAAACTCAAAATTCATAGACTGGTAGTCATCCACGGCCTGATGAGCCAAATGATCAGCTAATATACTTCCCTTGATTGCTTTCTGGTCGTGTATTGGATATCGTATTCGATTAAGATCATCTTCCATTTCACTATTCTTCTGGAGAGAGCGGGCTTCTCGAAGATGTACTTGATCATATCCATCTTAGATATCAACAAAGTAGTGTGGGTCAACATATACTGTCTCAGTCAGCGAGTAGCCCATGCCAAAGCGTAGCATGTTTTCTCGAGCAGTGAGTATCTCGTCTCACAGTCGGTAAACTTTTTGCTAAGGTAGTATATTGCGTGCTCTTTTCGACCAGACTCGTCATGCTGCCATAGCACACACCCCATTGAATTGTCTAACACTATTAAGTACATTATCAAAGGTCTTCCTTCAATCGGAGGCATCCGAATCGGTGGTTCTTGAAGGTATTCCTTGATTCTTTCGAAGGCAGTCTGGCATTAATCATTCCATTTTACCACTTGATCTTTCTTCAAGAGCTTGAAGATTGGCTCACAAGTAGCAGTTAAATGGGAAATGAACCTGGAAATGTAGTTTAGGCATCCCAAAAATCCTCTGACCTCCTTCTCAGTGCGAGGAGCCGACATCTCTTGTATAGCCTTTAATTTTGCAAGGTCTACCTAAATGCCCTTGTCACTGACAATGAAACCTAGCAGTTTACTAGACCTTACCCCGAAGGTGCACTTGTTCAGATTGAACCTCAACTCGTACGTCTTCAACCTATTAAATAGCTTTTGTAGATGATCAAGGTGCTCTTCCTCAGTTTGAGACCTGGCTATCATGTCATCCACATATACCTCTATCTCATGGTGAATCATGTCATGAAATAAGGCAACCATGGCTTTCTGGTAGGTTGCCCCAACATTATTTAATCCAAACGACATTACTTTGTAGTAGAAAGTTCCCCCATTGCGTGATGAAGGTTGTCTTCTCCATATCTTCGGGTGCCATCTTGATCTGATTATAACCAGAGAAACCGTCCATGAAGGAAAAGATCTTGTGCTGCACAGTGTTATCAACAAGGACGTCAATATGGGGGAGCGGGAAGTCATCTTTGGGGCTTGCCCTGTTCAGATCTCTGTAGTCCACACACATCCATACCTTACCGTCTTTTTTAGGCAATGACACCACGTTGGCAACCCATTGGGGATAAGAGGTGACAACTAAGAACCCAACATTGAACTACTTTATAACCTCTGCTTTGATCTTCTCTGACATTTCAGGGCGCATGCGACAAACCTTCTGTTTTACCGGAGGGCAATTATCTTTAGTTGGTGTTGTACCCCAAAATTTGCCCTCTCATTTCATCAACATTTCTCATCACAAGACTCTTGAAACTCAAGATCAAGCTAGGGTTTGCTCTGCTCAAGACACCTCCTTGCACTGTTGACCTAAGTTAGGGTTTGAGTTTGCACAGGGATTTTTTGACCTACAATGCCCAAATTGACTTTCATACTTCATGTGGGGTTCACAAGTTTGCCCATACCAAGTTTCAAGCCTTGATTCAAATCTTTGCCCAATCAATTGGACAGTTGACCTAGAAATCAACTGTATTGGGGAAAAAGTCAACTGTGGCCAATTGACAGTCAAACCTCATGAAATTTGACCCACATCAATATTATGAACTCATATGAACCATTTTATCAAGTTTGGACCATAATTCCACAAGAAATTTGATCAGATCACCAAAAGGGCAAAATGGTATTTTTTAGGTTTTGACTGCACAAAGGCAATTTTTGACTGTTTGACCTAACCAATGGAAAACCAAGCTCACTTATGGACTCAAGGACTCAATTACATTGTCTTGACCCATTCAACAAGTTCAAAAGATCTCAAATGCATAGGATTGACAGATGAATTTTTCAGTCAACTGATCAAAATTTGATTGTACACTGAAAAGACAAACTTTGACTTTTTGGTCAAAATCAAGTGCCAAGAGTTATTTTTCATCAAGACATGTCAATTTATGAAACTTTTTCATCAAGAAACCCAAAAATACAAATTAGGGTTTAGAATGGAAAAATTTCATAACTTAGAAATTTTCTAAGTTATGAAATTTTCTAAGTTATGAAATTTTCTTATTTTTTCCTAACTTTGTCCTATTTTTTCACCAAGATACAAATGGATTCAAACAAAACTTGCAACATGAAAGTTGTAGTACATTGCAAAGTCTACAACTTTGATTCACAAAGTTCTCTCAAAGGAAGCTTGTATCTCAAGTTATGAGTTTTGGAACAAGGGTACCAAAAACTTTTAACTTAGAAGAAATTTGCCCTAATCTAGGCAGGATTTTGGCCCATCTTCTTGGCCATTTTTCACATAGTTCCACTTGGATTTTCAAGTTGCATTACAAAGATAGATTGTAGTACATGTTCCAAGATTTCCAAATTGTCCAAGAACTCCTCAAACACCCTTGTGGTTAGAGAGAATCGAATTCACAAAGTTGGCAAAAACTCACTTTTGTTCATGACCAAGGCATGTTCATAGCAAATGGCATTTTCAAATCAGCTTGTCTTATGCTAGCTTGCAGGCCTCTAAACCAATTTACACTTCATAATTTAATGCCTAACCATTGTGTTAAGGTGTTATCTCATCCATTTGGGCATTACATGCAAGATTAAGCCTTAAGTAGTAAAAGTGATTTTGCCATTTTTGCAAAAGTAGCTTTATGTCAAACCATTATGCATTGAGCCTTGGACAAAGATCTGAGATTGCAAATCAAATCCAGGGATTAGAGGGGGCCTAGAGGTTTTGTTTGCATTATACAAGATGGCTTGTACAGGCCTTTGAGACTTACACATTTTCTTTGCTTCACATAGAAGAAACATTGCAAAAATACACCAACTCTCACTTCCTGTCAACACAGCCAAAAACAAACTTTGTGAACAACTTCCATACATCAAAACAAGCCTGAAACACGACTCCATCATCCCTCACACCTCCTAATACCCAGAATCCCTGTTTTGCTGCAAAACAGGGCATTCCCTGCAGATTGAGTTGCACAACTTAGTTTGCTCGTGCGTTTTGGCCAAAACAAGTTCAAACACATTCCATTCCATCCACCTGAACTATTCCAAGCCCTAAACACCAGCTGTAACACCTCTAACCTCATTTTCCATTTTCATTTTCAAGCATTGCAGTTGATCTTCTACAACACAATACAAGGTGTTTCAAAGCAAGCCAGGTATTGGAGAAGCTTCCTTGGACCTCAGGCAAGCTCTATAGAAGCTCAAACTCCATTGAAGGTGGCTATATTGCTCTACACGATTCAAGCTGGAACAGGTAATCCATGGACTTCTATCTCTCTATCTAGGAAGATTTAGACTTAGGTTTGTGAATGAAACATGTCCTACTCATAGCCCTGAAGCCATACATGTGATCATTTTTCATTTATGTTAAGCGTGCTGTGAGAATTTTAGCCATGAACATGTGAAAAAGTTAGGTTAAAAATTAGGGCCAGAGAAATTCTCTCTGGCCTTTGAGAGTTAATTCAAGTTTTTTACATGTTTGAATTCGTTATTTCATGCTCTACAATGTTTATGTTATGAGTTTTGTCAAAAAATCAAAGAATCAGGAGTTGATGTTTGGACAAGGAAATGCACGCATTTTGTTTCAAACGAATGCTGGAGGTTGAAGAAGGTGATGGCTTGGGCTGGGCCTGAGTCATCCTTACTTTTTGCACCCCCTTTTTTAGTTTGCACCCCCTGGCCCATTTGATTAAATATTTGTCATTTTTGTCATTTTATTTTTTATGCTGACTTTATATTTTTTGCTCAAACATAAAAAATGCTAAAAATATTTTTCCACATTTTTTTCATAATTATTTGATATTTATTTCATTTTATTAGCATATGTATGTAAATAATACAAATCCTTTTTATTAAAACCCTAAAAAATAATATAAAAAATATATTTATTTTCCAGTTATTATTTTTATTTACATCTTGAGAATATTTCTTAACAATATACTTTTTTATTTTTTGTATAAATTAACATATATTGTATATAATTAATAAATATTACTATTTACTTAAAATTAGGGTTTTACCCTAAATGACCAAAATAATTAAATTTGACTTTTTTTATTTTGTTTATATTTCACATTAAAAAATACCCTTTTCACATACATAAAAAATCATTTTGTGCATAATACATTTTGTTTATTTATTGTATTTATTTAAATATTGTACAATTAAATGTTGTAACATATACATTAGATATGATTGTAATAATTTATATTTTATTTCCTTGTCAAATATCCCCAATGCAAATTTGTACCCCCCCTCCCTATATCATGTTGTAATAGCTTAGCATTTAAATTTTCGCACTTAAAAGCTTTCAATTATGCCATGCTTACAGAATTAGGGTGTGTATGCCAAAATCAAATTAACAAGTAGTTTGACTTAATCCAAGATAAACATGCATGAAAAACAAACACAATGCACACTTGCACCCCTAGGGTCACACCACTTGTTGCCTTCAAAAAATGGGCCATGGTTGCATGTTGAGTGCTTTGGCAAAACAAAAACAAATCAAAATGATCATAGTCCCTCGATGACGCTATCAAGTTGCCTAAACAAAAAATGATCAAGTCCCTTAAGAAAAATTGCCAAAGATACTTGACACTATTGCCTCCATGGTCTATACGATGACCCGTGCCCGTCCCGTTAACATCCTAACACAAGGTTGTTCACCAAATACAATGGTGACACAACACTGTTAAAAGGGTTAAAAACATAAGAAAGATCTTTGAGTAAATTAGGGTAGATAGCTCTTGGTTACTTGATCAAACTCGCAAAACATCCTTGCCATTTTTCAAAACACACATCACAACACAACTTCAAAACAAACTTTCAAAAACATTGAAACATCTTTTCAAAAAGACAAACACCTTTGTAAAACATTCAAACAAGAATTGTTACAAGGGTTTCCTAGACAAGGCATCTTTTTCAAAACCTTTTCAAAACCACACACACAAAGCACCATTTCAAACAATTGAAAAGCAAAGGCAAGTGATCTAAGCAAGTAACTAAGAGCCCATGGATAACCATGGATAGAAAGGGTGCTAATACCTTCCCTTTCTATAATCTACTTCCCGAATCCAAGAAAACATCTCAAAGGTCTTTCCTGTGCTTTTTGACCTTTCCTTAGGATAAAATAAAAAGTCGGTGGTGACTCTTGCTCAACCGAAACATTTGCGGAAACAAACGCAAAACCCAAGTCAGTTCTCCCACCGTATCACAGAACTGGCGACTCTGCTGGGGAGAAACTTTAAAAGTGGAGTAACCTTAGGGCTTAGATCACCCTTTTGCATGATTAATTATTTGTTTTGATTGCTTTACATTTTGGTTCTCTTGTTTGGGCTTGAAATCCTACACCCGGATTTGGGAAACATTCATAGATAGCAATACGTTGTGGAAACTGTGCGGGGTATACCGACACGGTTGAAGCAATAGCTATATTAGTGCGACATCTTTGTGAGTACCGGTAACCCTTGAGTTCAATCAAGGAGAGTACGGGGCCGCTGAGTGATGTCACTAAGCACTAATGACCTAGAACCTTACTTGACCATCTTTGCCTTTTATTAGGGGTAGTGAGATGACCGGCATCGGTGCAGTCCGAAGTTGGTAGATACTCGATACTACACTCATTGAGGGTTGTTTTCTTGGAATATTTTGGTCGCTAGTTAAGTGGCTAAACCAAAACAATGAACATAGAAAACAATCCAATGATATTGAGCTCCTTAGAACCCGGTTACTATTTATAGGACAGGTTTTTAAGCCAACTAAACTCAAGATGGTACTTACCTATGAAACCTCATACAAGCCTGAAACTAGGGTTTTGTGTGACTTGCTTGTACATGTGCTTGTGCATACATCATGAACATCATAAAGCATCATATGCATCCACTAACCATTTCAAGGGTTTGGATCTTCATCTTTGTTCTTGTTTTGTAGGTCATGGAATCTCTTCGCAGGAAAACCATTCAAGTCAACCTTGTGAGAATCCCTCCTCAACTCAAGGAGCTTACATCTAGAATTCCAGAAAATTCTCTCTTCAGTGAAATACATGGTAGACTTCTCAACCTAGTCAACACCAACATTGAAGAAGACATGGTGAAAGTGATGTTCCAGTTCTTTGACCCCCTTCACCACTGTTTCACCTTTCCCGACTACCAATTGGTGCCTACTTTGGAGGAATTTTCTCAACTCCTGAGAATTCCTATTCTTAATCAACTACCCTACAACGGTATGGAAAAAGAACCAAAACCTGAAGATGTTGCTCAAGCACTGCACTTGCAACCATCTGACATCAAGGGGCATTGGGAAACCAGAAGTGGTGTCAAGGGCTTCTTGGCAAAGTTCTTGTTTGAGAAGGCACAAGAGTGTTGGAATTCCCTGGATCTGCAAGCCTTTGAAGAGATTGTAGCACTCCTTATTTATGGGGTGGTCTTGTTCCCAAATCCTGACCAACTTATAGATGTGAATGCTGTCAAGATTTTCATGTCCAGGAATCCCATACCTACATTGCTTGGGGACATCCTCCACTCATTTTACACACGAACAATGAGGAAGAGAGGTGTTCTCATGTGCTATACTCTCTCCTTGCAAGGTGGTTTATTTCTCACCTTCCACAATTAGTGCTGAAGAATGAGCAAGGCTTAAGGTGGTCACAATGATTGATGACCCTCACACATTCTGATGTACATTGGTGTTCTCGGTCCAGAGAAAATATCATCATCATTGACCGTTGTGGTGAATTCCCTAATGTCCCATTACTTGGCATTAGGGGAGGCATTACCTACAACCCCTGTCTAGCTTTGAGACAATTTGGATATGCTCGGAGGGATGGACCTCATGACATGCTGATTCCTGACCTGGTTTTTGACTTTGACAACGATGCACAAGGACTTCGACAAAGATTCATCAGAGCTTGGAGGATGCCTAACAAGGTGGATAGTAAGACACTGGGGCACAAGAATTCCATCCCCCTTGAGCCTTACCTCAAGTGGGTACGAACCCGCTCTCAGAATCTTATGATGCCATATCCTTACATTCTCCCCTTGATTAAAGAGCCTGTTAAGGAAGGAGAGGTTCCATACACCATCCTATATCCTAGCATGCCAACATCATGGGAGGAGATGCAAAAGAGTTGGATCCAACTCAAGGAAGAACATGATACTTTTGAAGCCAGCTTCTATGCCAGTGAGAAGAAGGTTTTAGAGCTCACCCGCCGACTCCACGAGGAAGAGACTCTCAACACTTACATCGCACCAAAAAGGATGCGCAACGTATTTTTACCTTAAGAAGCTTTGTAATATTTGGCCCATGGGGCATTTATGTACTAACAAAATTTCTTCTTATTTATATGACGTGTGTTCTTTTTGTCTGCAACAACTTTGAATTTCTAAATCCTTGAATGCATTACATAAATAAACATATCATTCATCATATTCACAAACAGGTCTTCAAGCCAGGTTTCCTTATCTTTCTGCTGTTTATTTCAGTAAGATGGATTTGGAGCAAACAATGAAGGACCTACAGGCACAAAATTCACAATTTCAACAACTCCTCATGACCTTGGCAAAGGGTCAGGAGGATCTCAAAGTTCTGCTAGGGAAGAGTAAAGAGAAGAAAAATAAAAAGAGACCGGGGGTAGCTACTTTCGGAAGAAGATTTGAGGGTGATGCTAGAAGGGCTCTTGAGTTTCTGTCAACATCCGACGAGGGGATTGGAAAGGGGAAAGGAGTTACCATGCCTTCCGAATCTGAGGTAGAAGAGGAGGAAGAGGAAGCGGACGAAGACTATTCAGAACAATAGTATCCACCAGCGGATGACAAGTACAAAAACCTTGAAGACATATTGGCAGCTATGGAGTTGCAGAGGGTGCCCGGATTGGATTTTGAGGAGCTGGGGCTTGTGGCTGGGATTGTTATCCCTCCTAAATTCAAGGTCCCAACATTCGCCAAATACGACGGTTTGTCTTGCCCTAAGATGCACTTGAGGTTGTATGTTAGGAAGATCCAGCCACATTCATCCGACAAAGATCTCTGGGTACATTTCTTCCAGGACAACTTGTCTGGTACTCAGTTAGATTGGTTTTATCAGCTCAAGAGGTCAGAGGTCCATAATTGGGAAGACTTGGAAGCCGCTTTCTATCGTCAGTATCAGTACAACGCTGATATGGCGCCAACCCGTACTCAGCTACAGAGTATGGGAATGGCTTCAAATGAAGGGTTCAAGGAGTACACCCAGAAGTGGCGCGACCTGGCTTGAAGGGTGCAGCCACCGCTATCAGATAGGGAATTAGTTGACATGTTCTTGGGGACCCTATCTGGCCCTTTCTTCAACCATCTAATCGGAAGCTCTTCAGCAGGATTTACTGAGTTGATTTTGACTGGCGAGAGGGTGGAAGTGTTGGTGTAAGCCCTAGAGGCCAATACTTTTGGTACTTGTATCGAATTATTTATTAATAATAAAATGCATTTCTTTATTATGTTTTCCAAAATAATAAAGTCCCTAGAATGGTTTATTGGTTTAATGAAATGTTAAGTGTGACTAAATCATGAGATCCCATTAAACATAAGAAACTATTCTTAAAGTATCCGTAGTCAAGCTTTAATGTGAAGTGGGATAACATTAAAGCATTAAGATTATTATGAAGATAGATTGATGATCACATCTCATGGATCATAGATAAGGAGTTATCAAGTCTTGACATAGGTATGAATATTAGGAGTAATATTTATACTGGATTGACCCGTTATGAGAATACTACATAGAATGTTATGCAAAGTGTCATAAGTTATTCTCATGATGATAATGGTGTATACCACCCTTCGAACTGAAACCACTATGGACCCTAGATGTAGAGTCAAGTACTTTATTGCTGATCAAACGTCATCCGTAACTGGATGACTATAAAGATGGTTGATGGGTACTTCACAAAGCATGCTAAGGGACATGAGTGACCTAGATGGAATTTGCTCATCCTGCATAACAGGATAAATGTCTAAGGGCCCAATATTGAACTGGACAAGGGTGACACAGTGTATGCCTTGTGTTCAATATAGACATGAGGGCAAAAGGGTAATTGTACAAAAAAAATATTATCACGGAAAAGGTTTGGTCAGATCACATGACATTTTCGTGACTTGGGTAACAATGATGTGTTGCTAGATACCGCTCACTGTTTATTATATTAAATGTGTAATTTAATATAATTGCCAACGTCGCGAAAACCTACAGGGTCACACACATAAGGACAGGTTGATGAGAGATAGAATAAATAAGGAACACCGTAAGGTACGGTGCACTTAAGTGTAATACGGAAAGTGGTAAGGTACCACGTGGATAAGTGATATATGGTACATCATAAGGTATGATGTCCATAAGCTTAATTGGGCTTTTAGCTTATAGCCTTAATTGGGCTTTTAGCTTGTAGCCCACATGAGTGATTCTATAAATAGATTCCTTGTGATGAAGTTTTTTCACTTAATGCATTTTCGTTTTTGACTCTCTCTCTCTCACTCAAGGTTTCCGTTCGTGATCAGCTAGCACTGTGACCGGAAGCGATCTGTTCGTGTGGACTGAGTAGAGGCGTTGTTCTTCATCAACGCTCGTGATCACGACATCAAAGGTCTGAATCGCCACAAGAGGTAAAACTTTCTATCACTGACCATGCTCATTCGTAAGGATCTCTAAAGGAAAATTTTATATTCCGCTGCGTTTTGATCGCAATTTTCCTTCAGGAAGCCGGTATTAAAAGTGGAAAAATTGAAAAGGGCGCTTCTGCATCCACATCTGCTAGAAAACCTTTCCCAGCCAAGAAAGAAGCATCTGCCGTATACACTCAGAAAAATCGGGAAAGAGGGGAACGTCGACCAATAGTGGGGGCCGTGTTAATACAGAAGTCCGCATCAGACCAGCCTAGAAACAGTCAACCGAGGAATGATCAGCCTAGAACTTATCAGCAAAGGCCGCCACGGTAGTTTACTCCAGTAAATATGACACCTGCTCAAATCCTTCCACATCTCCTGAAGTTGAAACTTACCTATATTAAAGAAGCGCCAAAGAATGTAAATACCACTTCCCCACATTATCATCCCAACGCAAAGTGTGCTTACCATTCCGACAATATTGGGCACGATACCAACAATTGCTGGGCACTCAAGAACAAAATTCAGGATTTAATTGACGCTAAGGAGGTCGAGTTTGACTCTCCTGAAAAGCCCAATGTTATATCCGCGCCAATGCCCAAGCACAGTCACAATGTGCATGCTGTTTTGGAAAATCTCCATGTTACTGACGTTGCCGATCTGTTGACTCCATTGTTAGTGGTAAAATAAAATCTGTTGAGAGCCGGGATCTTTCCTGGTTGTGATGAAGATTGCTACTTTTGTGTGAATATTCAAGATGACTGTCCAATGTTGAAGTCAGGTGTCCAACGCCTGATGGATACTCAAGAAATACTTTTTTCAGAAAACTCCTGCTAACACTTTCAATCCAATTGCTCCTGATACTTGTGATACCTCAACCAATGACATTGCTATCATTACCATTTCCGACAATCCTCCCAAGGCTTGCAAAAGGCCTGTCAGGATTACACCCAACTCCGAATGTGTACCTCTTAAGATCACCATGCCGGGACCTGTCCCGTACCAGTCAAGTAAAATGATACCATGGAACTATGGGGGAGAAGTCTTCTACCACGACATCAAACAAATCGAAACAGTCCAAGAAGTCTCTGAAGAAGACCCTGACATAGGAAATATCGCGGGTACTAGCAAGATCACCCGCAGTGGCCGGATCTTTTCTCCAGAGATTGCTCCTCCCCGAGAAGTCTTCGGACCCTTAAAAGCTTCTGCACCTGTTGGACCCTCTGTGCAAGGCCCAGTGATCGAAGAGTTAAACGCTCCTAAAGAAAGACCATCCGCTGATAACACCGACAAAGGTAATGGGATAATGAATGAGCCTGTCAGGACGAAGGCTCATGCTGTAGCTATACCCGAAACCACTCAGAAGGAGATGGATGAGATCCTAAAAATAATCCGCAAAAGTGACTACGACGTGGTAGAACAACTGGGGCAAACCCCCTCCAAAATCTCAATGTTAGCTCTCCTGCTCTGTTCAGAGGCCCACGCTAAGACTCTGATTAAATTCTTGAAAACAGCACATGTCCCCCAAGAGACCTCAGCTGACCAATTTCAAAATTGTGTGGCCAGTCTTACTGCTGACAATGGCCTGGGCTTTTCCGATGCGGACCTAACTCCAAAAGGAAGGAAGCACAATGATGCGTTACATGTTTCAGTTGAGTGCCGAGGGACCACTCTCGCCCATGTCTTGGTCGACACTGGTTCTTCCCTAAATGTGCTGCCAAAGAAGGCCTTAGACCGTCTAGATTGTGAAGGTTTGACCCTCAAGCCTAGCAACATTATCGTCAGAGCTTTCGATGGTTCAAAGAGAATGGTTCATGGGGATATTCCCATCAAGGTAGGCACCGAAGTGTTTGATTCCACCTTCTACGTGATGGAAATCCGTCCGTCATACTCATGCTTGCTGGGGAGATCATGGATTCATTATGCTGGGGCGGTCACCTCCTCTTTACATCAGATGCTGAAATACCCTGTTAAGGGTAAAATCATAACTGTGCATGGCGAGGAGGAGTACATGATTAGTCATATCAATTCCTTTCGATATGTGGAGTTAGATGGCGAATTCATCGAAAAACCTTTTCAGCATTTCGAGGAAGTTTCTCCCGAGATTGCGGTGGCGAAGACAGCAGTTGAGGAACCTATCACTCCCAAGCATGTGATTAAGATGGCATCTCTCAAGGATGCAGAGACTGTGATTAAGGAGGGGAAGAGCACAATATGGGGACAGTTTCCTGACTTCCCCCATAAGACAGACAAGTTTGGTTTAGGGTTTACTGCGGCGGGACAAAAGGCTATGTGTCTCTCCAAAATTGAAAAGACACCCATCAAGATTTCTCTCCGTGGAATCAATGCTATAGAGGATGAAGAGGAGGAAAGCCACTTTGAAGATTGGATCTTTCCAACGGTCGAAGGGGGTTTGAGCAATTGGGAGGCAAAGGATTTTGTCCCTATCACCTTTATTAACCAGTAATTTTTATCTTTGAACAATTTCCAGTTTTTATGGTCTGTAATAACTGAAACAATTCGCACACTGATTTTTAACTCATGCCTTGCCCAGGGCATGTAGGTCCATTTGTAAGGGTTTGATTCTCTTCATAATCATATGCCATGTTTAATGAATCATTGGACGTTTTTCATTTATAAACTGTTGTGTTCATTTTCTTTCCTTTTGCATTTTTGTTTGTTTAAGGATGGCTATCCCTTACACACACCCACACTCACATATGCAGGTACCCGTCCACTCTGGATTCCATGGGTGACTATTCTTCCGTATCCTTCGACAACTCTGAAGATTTGATCAATCAAGCTGAATACGAAGTTGACGAAGATTGTGAAGTACCGGGAGAGCTAGCCAGACTTCTACAACAAGAAGAGAGGGCCATCTTACCTCACGAAGAGTTGTTAGAAACCATCAACTTAGGGACAGAGGAAGATAGGAAGGAAGTAAAAGTGGGCGCCAACCTAGAACCAAGTGTCAAGGAACACCTAGTACAATTGTTGAATGAAAATGTTGAAATCTTCGTCTGGTCTTATGAAGACATGCCAGGGTTAGACACAGACATCGTGGTGCACCGTCTCCCCACAAGAGAAGATTGTCCACCGATCAAGCAAAAGGTTCGCCGAATGAGGCCTGACATGTCTGAGAAAATTAAGGCTAAAGTAATGAAGCAATTCAACGCTAGCTTTCTGACTGTTACATCCTATCCACAATGGGTTGCTAACATCGTGCCCGTACCTAAAATGACGGCAAGGTCAGAATGTGTGTAGACTATCGGGATTTGAACAGGGCTAGCCCTAAAGATGACTTTCCGCTGCCGCATATCGACATCTTGGTTGACAACACAGCTCAACACAAGGTTTTTTCCTTCATGGACGGATTCTCGGGCTACAACCAGATTAAAATGGCCCCCGAGGACATGGAGAAAACTACCTTTGTTACACAATGGGGTACCTTCTGCTACAAGGTGATGCCGTTCGGACTGAAGAACGCAGGGGCAACTTATCAACGCACCATGGTAGCTTTGTTTCATGATATGATACATCATGAGATCGAAGCTTACGTAAACGATATGATAGCTCGATCACAAACAGAAGAGGAGCACCTTGAACATTTGCAGAAGCTGTTTGCCAGGTTGAAGGAGTACAAACTCAGACTGAATCCAAGCAAGTGCACTTTTGGAGTTAGGTCTGGTAAACTTCTGGGATTTATTGTCAGCAACAAGGGCATTGAGGTCGATCCAGCAAAAGTAAAAGCTATACAAGAAATGCCTGCCCCCCGTACTGAAAAGGAGGTTAGAGGGTTCTTGGGACGCTTGAACTATATCGTAAGGTTCATCTCTCACCTGACGTCTACCTGTGAGCCAATTTTCAAACTATTGAAGAAGGATCAGGTAGTTGAATGGAACGACGATTGTCAAGTTTCTTTTGATAAGATCAAGGAGTACTTATTGCAACCTCCTATTCTGATGCCACCCGTCGAAGGAAGACCGTTGATCATGTATCTGACTATTTTGGACAACTCAATGGGGTGCGTGCTGGGCCAACATGACGAGTCTGGTCGAAAAGAGCATGCCATTTATTACCTTAGAAAAAAGTTTACCGACTGTGAGACTCGCTACTCACTGCTCGAGAAAACTTGCTGCGCTTTGGTATGGGCTGCTCGCCGACTAAGGCAGTATATGTTGACTCATACCACTTTGTTGATTTCCAAAATGGATCCTATCAAGTATATCTTCGAGAAGCCTGCCTTATCTGGAATAATCGCTAGATGGAAAATGGTCCTGACTGAGTATGATATTCAGTATACTACCCAAAAGGCTATAAAAGGGAGTGTATTGGCTGACCATCTAGCTCATCAAGCTGTCGAAGATTATCAATCTATGAGATTCGACTTCCCAGACGAGGACATCATGGCTTTAGATAACATCGAAGGTAACGGACCGTATGACGGACCTGAACTAGGATCCCGATGGACCCTGTACTTTGATGGTGCTTCAAATGCACTCGGCAACGGTATCGGTGTGATACTCATCTCTCCGGAAGGTTGCCATACACCTTTCACGGCCCGACTTTGTTTCAGCTGTACCAACAACATGGCCGAATATGAAGCTTGCATCTTTGGTCTCAAGGCTGCTATAGACCTGGGGATCAAATCTTTGGTTGTATTTGGGGACTCGGATTTGGTTATCAGTCAAGTCAAAGGAGAGTGGGACACCAAACATCCCAATCTTATCCCATACAAAAAACATGTCTTGACATTGCTGCCTCATTTCGAGCAGATTACTTTCGAGCATTTCCCGCGAGAGGAGAATCAGCTAGCAGATGCTCTGGCTACAATGTCTTCCATGTTTAAACTCAACTGGGATAATAAAGCTCCCCAAGTTACCATCGAGCGAATGGGCGAACCTGCGCACTGTCATTAGATTAATACCGAAGAAGTAGTGGAACAACCCTGGTTTCATGAAATCAAAAGGTATATCCAGACTAGAGAATATCCCGAAGGAGCTTCCGTCAATGACAAAAAGTTCTTAAGAAGATTTGCTGCCAAGTTCTTCCTAAGCAATGGCATCCTTTATAAGCGCAACCATGATTGTGTTCTACTTCGTTGTGTGGACAAGGTTGAAGCAGAGTTAATCATGACTGATATCCATAGTGGCACATTTGGCACCCACTTGAGCGGACATATGATGGCTAAGAAGATTCTAAGAGCAGGCTATTACTGGTCCACCATGGAAGCTGATTACCATCAACATTCCCGTACTTGCCATAAATGTCAAATCTACGCCGACAAGGTACATATTACTCCTGTTCCTCTCAACGTTCTGACAGCTCCTTGGCCATTCGCAATGTGGGGCATTGACATGATTGGAGAGATCAAGCCCACGACATCCAATGGACATCGCTTCATCTTGGTCGCTATTGATTATTTTACCAAGTGGGTCGAAGCATCTTCCTTTGCCTCTGTTACAAAGAATGTGGTTGCCCGCTTCATCAAGCAGAACCTCATATGCCGGTATGGTGTCCCCGACAGGATCATCACAGACAACGGTACAAATATGAACAATACCATGATCACCGCTCTATGCGAACAGTTCAAGATTTATCATTACAATTCATCTCCCTATCGGCCGAAGATGAACGGTGCTGTTGAAGCCGCAAACAAAAACATCAAGAAGATCATTCAGAAAATGACAGTTACCTACAAGGACTGGCATGAGATGTTACCGTTTGCTCTGCATGGATATCGTACCACGGCACGTACCTCAACAGGGGCAACCCCATTTTCTTTGGTATACGGCATGGAAGCTGTTCTACCCATGGAGGTTCAGATTCCTTCCTTAAGGATTATGAAAGACGCTGGTTTGAGTGAAGACGATTGGATTCAGACCCGACTTGACCAGCTTAATTTGATCGATGAGAAACGACTTACTGCTGTTTGCCATGGTCAGACCTATCAAAAACGGATGATCAAGGCCTTCAACAAGAAAGTCAGACGTCAAGTATATCAAGTCAGAGATCTTTTAATCAAGCGGATCATCTTACCGCAAAGTGATCCCAGGGGCAAGTGGACTCCTACTTATGAAGGACCATTTGTGATCAAGAGCATCTTTTCTGGTGGTGCAATGATTCTGACCACCATGGACGGTGATGATTTGCCACACCCTGCAAATGCAGACATAGTCAAAAGATACTACGCATAAAATGACCCAACAAGTTGAAAACCCGAAAGGGCGACTTGGGCAAAAATGGGCATCCCGGTGAACCGAAAACCCGAAAGGGCGGTTCAGGCAAAAATTAGGGATAAAACAAAAAAAATCTGTACACCCGGCAAGTTGAAAACCCGAAAGGGCGACTTGGGAAAAAAAGGGTTTCCCAGTGGATCGAAAACCCGAAAGGGAGATTCAGGCAAAAGTTAGGGAATTCAAGCGTATGGCTATGTCTCATCGGATCACTTTAAGGACGATCTCTTCACCAACAAGAACCAAGCTTCTGATCAATCCAGTCATCGGCGGGCGAAGCAGCGAATGGACAAATATTCAGAGTTGTGAAGGCTATGGCAGAATGGGAATCCCATAGAATTATTACACATAGCCATCTTTCTTTTGTATAAATTTTTTCAATTTTTACGACAACATTCTCTTACTAGGATGTCTGTCTCCTTTGTACAAAGATACTCATAAAAAGTTAATACAAATGCACTTCCAAGTGTAGAAATTTGCTTTGCCTTCCTTTTCTTTTTTACACTTATGTTTTATTTGAAAAAACGTCCAATGTTTTGTTAAATAGGCATATGCATTTGAATATAATTATTGCTTACAAATAAAATTGAGAAAAGATGATTGCTGATAGGTTAAAGGTATAGGTAGATATCTTGATGCCCTTTCAGAAGAAATCCCCAGCGGAATTAAACTTCAAGATCCTCAACAGAGTTAAAATTCGGAATACATTTCCCCAACAGAGTTAAACTTCAGGATCCTCAGCAGAGCAAAAGCTTTCTAAACTTGGATTCCCCAGCTAAAGTGCAGAACTTAATTCCCCTCAGAGTCAAGTTTCAAGATCCCCAGTGGAGCCCAAAAAACCTGAAAATCCTATCCCCTAACGGAACCAGAATAATGATCATTCTCCCCACAGAGATACTTCCCAACAGATTGAAGATTCTCAGTCCATTTTTTCCAGCATAAGTCTCCCAGGTTTTAAACTTCCCAGTAGAGATTTTCAAAGTTTTCCTTGTTCCCCAAGCAGTCAGCAGTCAACAAGGATTTCTCATCTTCAACAATCAAAGATTCTTGCAATCCCCTGCAGCAGTCAAGGATTCATTTTCCCCGGCAGCAGTCAAGATTCTATTATCCCCGGCTATCCAGGATTCATCTATCCTCAGTAAGACAGCTCATCAACTTACATGCGCATTCATTACATTCATATATCATAAACATTGATATAACATATATATTGCATCATACATTTCATGCAACATAACTTTGTGTTTCAGCTAATATTTTACCCTTTTCAGGATAAGATTAATAAGCTTCGACTTAACTTCTGAAAACAGTTCACGGGTTCTCCAGACATGGATGTTAACCTATCACTTGTTCAGATTCAAGACCTCTGAAAACAGTTCACGGATTCTCCAAATACGGATGTTAATCTATCGCTTGTTCAGACTCAACTTCTAAAAACAGTTCACGGGTTCTCCAGACACAGATGTTAACCTATCACTTGTTCAGATTCAAGACCTCTGAAAATAGTTCACGGATTCTCCAAATACGGATTTTTATCTATCGCTTGTTCAGACTCAACTTCTGAAAACAGTTCACGGGTTCTCCAGACACGGATGTTAACCTATCACTTGTTCAGATTCAAGACCTCTGAAAACAGTTCAAGGATTCTCCAAATACGGATGTTAATCTATCGCTTGTTCAGACTCAACCTCTGAAAACAGTTCACGGATTCTCCAAATACGGATGTTAATCTATCGCTTGTTCAGACTCAACTTCTGAAAACAGTTCACGGGTTCTCCAGACACGGATGTTAACCTATCACTTGTTCAGATTCAAGACCTCTGAAAACAGTTTACGGGTTCTCCAGATACGGATGTTAATCTATCGCTTGTTCAGATTCAAGACTTCTGAAAACAGTTTACGGATTCTCCAAATACGGATGTTAATCTATCGCTTGTTTAGATTCAACTTTTGAAAACAGTTTACGGATGCTTCCCAACATGGATGCTAATCTATTGCTTATTCAACTCCAAGACTTCTGAAAACAGTTTACGGATTCTCCAAATACAGATGTTAATCTATCGCTTGTTCAGATTCAACTTTTGAAAACAGTTTACGGATGCTTCCCAACATGGATGCTGATCTATTGCTTATTCAACTCCAAGACTTCTGAAAACAGTTTACGGATTCTCCAAATACGGATGTTAATCTATCGCTTGTTCAGATTCAACTTTTGAAAATAGTTTACGGGTTCTCTAGATACGGATGTTAACCTATCGCTTATTCAACTCCAAGACTTCTGAAAACAGTTTACAGATTCTCCAAATACGGATGTTAATCTATCGCTTGTTCGGATTCAACTACTGAAAACAGTTTACGGATGCTTCCAAACATGGATGTCAATTCATTGCTTATTCAGACCCCCAGCTCAGAGATGTTCCAAAACATGGACACCTTTCTGGTGCTCACTCACTCACCAACGACATACAGTTCAACAAACAATCTCTAGATGGCATCTTTAAGCCCATCCCCGACAAGATTCTGTCACCTATCCAGATGGCATCTCTAAGCCCATCTCCAACAACTATCCATCATATCTCCAAATGGCATCTTTAATCCCATTCCCGCATCCATGGCTTGACGAGTGCAAATTTACGGGCACTCTAGTGTCCAATCCTCTTTTACCTTCGAGTCACGAAAGGCAAACTTGCCAATCTAACTCTCCAGGTTCAAGAAGATTGAACAGGGGCAACTGTTGTACCCCAAAATTTTCTCTCTCATTTCATCAACATTTCTCATCACAAGACTCTTGAAACTAAAGATCAAGCTAGGGTTTGCTCTGCTCAAGACACCTCCTTGCACTGTTGACCTAAGTTAGGGTTTGAGTTTGCACAGGGATTTTTTCACCTACAATGCCCAAATTGACTTTCATACTTCATGTTGGGTTCACAAGTTTACCCATACCAAGTTTCAAGCCTTGATTCAAATCTTTGCCCAGTCAATTGGACAATTGACCTATAAATCAACTGTATTGGGGAAAAAGTCAACTGTGGCCAATTGACAGTCAAACCTCATGAAATTTGACCCACATAAACATTATGAACTCATATGAACCATTTGATCAAGTTTGGACCATAATTCCACAAGAAATTTGATCAGATCACCAAAAGGGCAAAATGGTCATTTTTAGGGTTTTAACTGTACAAAGGCAATTTTTGACTGTTTGACCTAACCAATGGCAAACCAAGCTCACTTATGGACTCAAGGACTCAATGACATTGTCTTGACCCATTCAACAAGTTCAAAAGATCTCAAATGCATAGGATTGACAGATGAATTTTTCAGTCAACTGATCAAAATTTGACTATACACTGAAAAGTCAAACTTTGACCTTTTGGTCAAAATCAAGTGCCAAGAGTTATTTTTCATCAAGACATGTCAATTTATGAAACTTGTTCATCAAGAAACCCAAAAATGCAAATTAGGGTTTAGAATGGAAAAATTTCATAACTTAGAAATTTTCTAAGTTATGAAATTTTCTTATTTTTTCCTAACTTTGTCCCATTTTTTCACCAAGATGCAAATGGATTCAAACAAAACTTGCAACATGAAAGTTGTGGTCCATTGCAAAGTATACAACTTTGATTCACAAATTTCTCTCAAAGTAAGATTTCATCTCAAGTTATGATTTTTGGAACAAGGGTACCAAAAACTTTTAACTTAGAAGAAATTTGCCCTAATCTAGACAGGATTTTGGCCCATCTTCTTGGCCATTTTTCACATAGTTCCACTTGGAGTTTCAAGTTTCATTACAAAGATGGATTGTAGAACATGTTCCAAGCTTTCCAAATTGTCCAAGAACTCCTCAAACACTCTTGTGGTTAGAGAGAATCGAATTCACAAAGTTGGCCAAAACTCACTTTTGTTCATGACCAAGGCATGTTCATAGCAAATGGCATTTTCAAATCAGCTTGTCTTATGCTAGCTTGCAGGCCTCAAAACCAATTTACACTTCATAATTTAATTCCTAACCATTGTGTTAAGGTGTTATCTCATCCATTTGGGCATTACATGCAAGATTAAGCCTTAAGTAGTAAAAGTGATTTTGCCATTTTTGCAAAAGTAGCTTTATGTCAAACCATTATGCATTGAGCCTTGGACAAAGATATGAGATTGCAAATCAAATCCAGGGATTAGAGGGGGCCTAGAGGTTTTGTTTGCAGTATACAAGATGGCTTGTACAGGCTTTTGAGACTTACACATTTTCTTTGCTTCACATAGAAGAAACATTGCAAAAATACACCAACTCTCACTTCCTGTCAACACAGCCAAAAACAAACTTTGTGAACAACTTCCATACATCAAAACAAGCCTGAAACACGACTCCATCATCCCTCACACCTCTTAATACCCAGAATCCCTATTTTACTGCAAAACAGGGCATTCCCTGCAGATTGAGTTGCACAACTTAGTTTGCTCATGCGTTTTGGCCAAAACAAGTTCAAACACATTCCATTCCATCCACCTGAACTATTCCAAGCCCTAAACACCAGATGTAACACCTCTAACCTCATTTTCCAGTTTAATTTTCAAGCTTTGCAGGTGAACTTCTACAGCACAATACAAGGTGTTTCAAAGCAAGCCAGGTATTGGAGAAGCTTCCTTGGACCTCAGGCAAGCTCTACAGAAGCTCAAACTCCATTGAAGGTGGCTATATTGCTCTACATGATTCAAGCTGAAACAGGTAATCCATGGACTTCTATCTCTCTATCTAGGAATAGTTAGGCTTAGGTTTGTGAATGAAACATGTTCTACTCATAACCCTGAAGCTATACATGTGATCATTTTTCATTTATGTTAATCGTGCTGTGAGAATTTTAGCCATGAACATGTGAAAAAGTTAGGTTAAAAATTAGGGCCAGAGAAATTCTCTATGGCCTTTGAGAGTTAATCCAAGTATTTGACACTAAAAATACTTTTTCTCAACAATATACTTTTTTATTTTTTGTATAAATTAACATATATTGTATATAATTAATAAATATATCTATTTACTTAAAATTAGGGTTTTACCCTAAATGACCAAAATAATTAAATTTGACTTTTTTTATTTTGTTTATATTTCACATTAAAAAATACCCTTTTCACATACATAAAAAAATCATTTTGTGCATAATACATTTTGTTTATTTATTGTATTTATTTAAATATTGTACAATTAAATGTTGTAACATATACATTCGATATGGTTGTAATAATTTATATTTTATTTCCTTGTCAAATATCCCCAATGCAAATTTGTACCCCCTCCCTATATCATGTTGTAATAGCTTAGCATTTAAATTTTCGCACTTAAAAGCTTTCAATTATGCCATGCTTACAGAATTAGGGTTTGTATGCCAAAATCAAATTAACAAGTAGTTTGACTTAATCCAAGATAAACATGCATGAAAAACAAACAAAATGCACACTTGCACCCCTAGGGTTACACCACTTGTTGCCTTCAAAAAATGGGCCATGGTTGCATGTTGAGTACTTTAGCAAAACAAAAACAAATCAAAATGATCATAGTCCCTCGATGACGCTATCAAGTTGCCTAAACAAAAAATGATCAAGTCCCTTAAGAAAAATTGCCAAAGATACTTGACACTATTGCCTCCATGGTCTATACGATGACCCGTGCCCGTCCCGTTAACATCCTAACACAAGGTTGTTCACCAAATACAATGGTGAAACAACACTGTTAAAAGGGTTAAAAACATAAGAAAGATCTTTGAGTAAATTAGGGTAGATAGCTCTTGGTTACTTGATCAAACTTGCAAAACATCCTTGCCATTTTTCAAAACACACATCACAACACAACTTCAAAACAAACTTTCAAAAACATTGAAACATCTTTTCAAAAAGACAAACACCTTTGTAAAACATTCAAACAAGAATTGTTACAAGGGTTGCCTAGACAAGACATCTTTTTCAAAACCTTTTCAAAACCACACACACAAAGCACCATTTCAAACAATTGAAAAGCAAAGGCAAGTGATCTAAGCAAGTAACTAAGAGCCCATGGATAACCATGGATAGAAAGGGTGCTAGTACCTTCCCTTTCTATAATCTACTCCCCGAACCCAAGAAAACATCTCAAAGGTCTTTCCTATGCTTTTTGACCTTTCCTTAGGATAAAATAAAAAGTCGGTGGTGACTCTTGCTCAACCGAAACATTTGCGGAAACAAACGCAAAACCCAAGTCAGTTCTCCCACCGTATCACAGTTGGCATTCAGTGAACCACAATATACGTATCCAGTCCTGGAATTTCTTCATATGACCAGGAAAAGATCTCGACATAGTCATACAACATTTGTATCAATGGTTGTTTGACATTAAGCTCTAGATTTACGTCGATCTTGACTTCATTTCTGTCTACCTTTGTGCCCAAGTTTATTGTCTCAACTGGCTCTTCATAAGGTTGTATAGCTCTCTCTTCCTGCTGTAACAGTCTAGCAAGTTCTCCAGGTACCTCACAATCTTCCTCACCGTCGTCCTCAACTTGGTTGATCGGATTTTCAAAGTTATAACTGGCAATAGCAGAACTATTATCAATGGGATCCAAAGTGGATGTGGATCTGCAGTTTGATATGTGAGTGTGTGTAAGAGCATAGCTGTATATGCAAAGTAAAAATCAGAAAAGAAAGATAGAAAGCGCAAAATTTGTATGCAAAACGTCCAATGCTTTATTAATGCCATATGAAAGTGAAACATGATAACCCTCACAAATAAACCGATGTGCCCCGGGTAAGACACATGGCCATAAAGTAATATTGTTTATTACATATCCAAAAAATAAGAAAGACAATTACTTCTGAACAAAAGTAATAGGTACAAAATCTTTTTCCGTCCAGTTACTAGGTCCACCGTTGGTAGTAGGGAAGATCCAGTTATCCATGTCATTGTCACCGTCTCCGTTTTCTATAGAATTGACCCCGTGATTACTGGTGCGTAGGGGAGGTTTTCAAGCACGAGCACGTCGAACAGCCCTTTGAGCCCCTGAAGAGAAACCCAAACAAAATTTATCAGACTTGTACAGAATATCAGGGATTTGACCCCAGATGGTAGACCCACTGTTGTACCCCAAAATTTTCCCTCCCATTTCATCAATATTTTCTCACCACAAGACCCTTGGAGCTCAAGATCCAGTTAGGGTTTGCTCTGCTCAAGACTTCTCCTTGCACTGTTGACCCAAATTAGGGTTTGAGTTTGCACAAAGATGTTTTGACCTAAAATGCCCAAGATAACTTTCATGCTTCATGTTGGACTCACAAGTTTATCCATACCAAGTTTCAAGCCTTGATTCCAATCTTTGCCCAGTCAATTAGACAGTTGACCTAAAAATCAACTGTATTGGGGAAAAAGTCAACTGTGGTCAATTGACAGTCAAACCTCATGATTTTTGACCCACATCAACATATTAAACTCATATGGACCATTTGGTCAAGTTTGGATCACAATTCCACAAGAAATTTGATCAGATCACCAAAAGGGCAAAAATGGTCATTTTTAGGGTTTTGACTGCACAAAGGCAATTTTTGACTGTTTGACCTAGCCAATGGCAAACCAAGCTCACCTATGGACTCAAGGACCCAATGGCATTGTCTTGACATGTTCAACAAGTTCAAAAGATCCCAAATGCACAAGATTGACAGATGAAATTTCCAGTCAACTGAGCCAAATTTGACTGTATACTGAAAAGTCAAACTTTGACTTTTTGGTCAAAATCAAGTGCCAAGATTCATTTTTCATCAAGACATGTCAAATTATGAAACTTTTTCATCAAGAAATCAAAAATTACAAATTAGGGTTTGAAATGAAGAAATTTCATAACTTAGAATTTTTCTAAGTTATGAAAATTCCTAATTTTTTCCTAACTTTGTCCCATCTTTTCATCAAGATATATTTGGATTCAAACAAAACTCAAAACATGAAAGTTATAGTCCATTGCAAAATCTACAACTTTGTTTCACAAAGTTTCCTCAAAAGAAGCTTGTAGCTCAAGTTACAATTTTTGGAATAGGGGTGCAAAACATTCTTAACTTAGAAATTTTTTGACCTATTCTAGGCAGGATTTTTGCCTAACTTCATGGCCACTTTTCACATGCTTCCACTTGGAATTTAAATTTGCATTACAAATATGGATTGTAGTACACATTCCAAGCTTTCCAAATTGTCCAAGAACTTCTCAAACACCCTTGTGGTTAGGGAGAATCGAATTTGTCAATATGGGCAAAAGTCACTTTGTTCATAAGCCATGTACATGTTCACAACTTGTGCATTTTTGAAATCAGCATGTGCAAGCTAGATTACAGGCCTCTAATCTCATTTACACTCAATAATTAAATGCCAATCCATTGTTCCAAAATGTTATTTTGTGCATTTGGTCATTACATGAAGAATTAAGCCATATTTGGAAAAAGCAAGTTATCTATTCTTGTAAAGCATGGCTTTATGTCAAACACAAATCTAAGAAGTACCAAAGCATATCTTCTAGGCACAAATTCAGGGACTAATCACACTGATCAAGAGGGATTTGTGCAGCATGCTTGAGGGGCCTGTGGTAGCCTAGAATCCAAGTTGACAAACTTTGCTTAAGATAGAAGAAACTTGCATTTTTGAAACAGAACTCACATTCCTGTCAAGACAAACCAAAACAAACTTTGTGAACACTTTGCATACTTCATACCTGACCTGAAACACGAGCCCTTAACCCTCAATACCTACTCATCCATCAAAGCATCCTTTTTATGCAAAACAGAGTCCCTGTTGCAGATTGAACTCCACAGTTCATTTCCATCGTGCATTTTCATCCAAGCCACCTCAAACATCTTCCATAACATCCATACAAACTATCCCAAGCCTTGGAAACAGACTGTAACACCTCTAACCAAGCTTGCCATTTTCACTTTTATCTCTTGCAGGTTGACTTCTGTAGCTTGATACAGCAAGATTCAAAGCACACCAAGCATTGGAGAAGCATCCCTGAACTTCAAGCAAGCTGTACAAGTCCTCACACTGCCTTGAAGGTGCCTCCATTGTCATACACGTCTCAAGCTGAAACAGGTAAAAACATGGACTTCTATCTCTCAATCTAGGAAGAGTTAGCCTTAGGTTTATGAATTAAAAATGCTCTACTCATGGCCCTGAAGCTACACATATAATCACTTTGCATTTATGTTGTGTGTACTGAGAGAATTTGGAACCTGAACATTAGAAAAAACTTAGGTCAGGAATTAGGGATGAAGAAATTCTCCTTCGTTTTTTAGAGTTAAGTCAAGTTCTTTATATGTCTGGATTCGTTTCTTGATGCTCTACATTTTTGGTGTTATGAGTTTTGCTTGAAAGTCCAAGAATCAGGATGTTTGAATCAGCATGAGAAACGCGCGTTTTTTAGACAAACTGGCTGGAGGTTGAAGAAGATAGACTTGGGTTGGGCCTGAGTTTTGTTTTCCTTTTTGCACCACTTTATTTCACATACACCCCCTTGGCCCATTGTATTTATTTTTATCATTTTTTGACTTTTTCTTTTTGTTTCTGACTTGTTTATTTTTGTTAAAATATAAAAAATATTAAAAACATTTTTTCAACCCTTTTTGCATTTTTATTTGAATTTTATTTGTTTTACTTGAGTTTATACATATAAATAAATATCTATATACTTTTATTTAAAATACCAAAAATAATACAAATACATTTTGTTTTCTAATTTTATTTTATTTTATCTTTTTGAAAACATTTTATAAAAAATATACTTTCTTTTGTAAATAATAAATAATTTATTTTTGTACATATTTAATATATTTAGTAAATAATATAAATACTTATATATTTATTAGAATATTTAGGGAAAAAACATAAAAATAATACATTTTTATTTTTATTAATATTTAACCTCAAAAAATACTTTTTTACAAACTTCCTTTTTATTTATTTTTTGTATATAATTAATAAATATTGCATATAATACATAATAAATACTTTTATTTAGCAAATTAGGGTTTTGCCCTAAACATGAAAATATCCAAAATTAACCTTTTTTATTTTTGTTTATTTGACACATGAAAATACTTTTTTACATACATATAAAAATCATTTTTTGCATCTTGCATATTTATTGTATTTTAATTAATTATTGTGCAATTAAATACCTTGTAAATTCCATTTGGATTGTAATAGCTTAGATTTAAATTTCTTGCTAAATATCCCCATTTGAACATTTGTACCCCCCATCCCATAATTGTGTTGTAATAATTTAGGATTTTATTTTTCGCATTTAAAAGCTTTCTAAATATGCCATGATAGATTTAGGGTTTTGTATGCAAAAATCAAATAACAAATAGCTTGACCTAATTCAAAGATAACAAAGCATGAAAATGGACAACACCAATCACACTTGCACCCCTAGGGTTACTCCACTTGTTGCCTTCAAATATGGGCCATGTTGCATGTTGGGTGTCTTTGGCAAAACAAAAACAAATCAATTGATCATAGTCCCTCGATGACGCTTTCGAAAGTTGCCTAAAAATGATCAAGTCCCTTAAAGGAAAAATTTCCCAAAGACACTTGGCACCATTGCAATCATGGTCTAAACGATGACCCGCGCCCGTCCCGTTAACATCCTAACACAAGATTGTCCACCAACTACAATGGTGGGACAAAATTGTTAAAAGGGTTAAAACATAGGAAAAACCTTTGAGTAAATTAGGGGTAGACAAACTCTTAGTTACTTGATCAAACTTGCAAACACACTTGCCTACTTTTCAAAAAAACCACACTCCACAACACTTTCAGAAACACTTTCAAAATAACTTTCAAAAACATTGAAAACTTTTCAAAAGATAAGTACACCTTTGTATACATCCAAACATGGGTCATTACAAAGGTTGCCACAACAAATGGCCTCTTTTCAAAACATTTTCAAACCCACACACAAAGCACCATTTCACACAATTGAAAACAAAAGGCAAGTGATCTAAGCAAGTAACTAAGAGCCCATGGATAACCATGGATAGAAAGGGTGCTAATACCTTCCCTTTCTATAATCTACTCCCCGAACCCAAGAAAACATCTCAAAGGTTTTTGATGTGCTTTTTTAACCTTTCCTTAGGATAAAATAAAAAGTCGGTGGCGACTCTTGCTCAACCGAAACATTTGAGAAAACAAACGCAAAACCCAAGTCAGTTCTCCCACCGTATCACAGAATTGGCGACTCTGCTGGGGATAATTTTAAAGTGGAGTAACCTTAGGGCTTAGATCACCCTCTTGCATGACTAATTGTTTGCTTTGATTGCTTTATATCTTGATTCTCTTGTTTGGGCTTGAAATCCTACACCCGGATTTGGGGAAACATTCATAGATAGCAATACGTTGTGGAAACTGTGCGGGGTATACCGACACGGTTGAAGCAATAGCTATATTAGTGCGACATATTTGTGAGTACCGGTAACCCTTGAGTTCAATCAAGGAGAGTACGGGGCCGCTGAGTGATGTCACTAAGCACTAATGACCTAGAACCTTACTTGACCATCTTGGCCTTTTATTAGGGGTAGTGAGATGACCGGCTTTGGTGCAGTCCGAAGTTGGTAGATACTCGATACTACACTCATTGAGGGTTGTTTTCTTGGAATATTTTGGTCGCTAGTTAAGTGGATAAACCAAAACAATGAACATGAAAATCAATCCAATGATATTGAGCTCCTTAGAACCCGGTTACTATTTATAGGACAGGTTTTTAAGCCAACTACACTCAAGAGGGTACTTACCTATGAAACCCCATGCAAGCCTGAAACTAGGGTTTTGTGTGAATTGCTTGTACATATGTTTGTGCATACATCATGAGCATCATAAAGCATCATATGCATACACTAACCATTTCAAGGGTTTAGATCTTCATATTTGTTCTTGTTTTGTAGGTCATGGAAATTCTTCGCAGGAAAACTATCCAGGTCAACCTAGTGAGAATCCCTCCTCAACTCAAGGAGCTCACATCCAGAATTCCGGAAAGCTCTTCCTTCAGTGAAAGACATGGTAGACTGCTCAGCCTAGTCAACACTAGCATTGAAGAAGACATGGTAAAGGTGTTGTTCCAGTTCTTTGACCCCCTTCACCACTGTTTCACTTTCCCCGACTATCAATTGGTGCCCACTTTGGAGGAATTTTCTCAACTCTTGAGAATTCCTATTCTTA
The DNA here is from genome assembly GCA_948472305.1 of Vicia faba. Lineage (NCBI taxonomy): Eukaryota > Viridiplantae > Streptophyta > Magnoliopsida > Fabales > Fabaceae > Vicia > Vicia faba. Next base: position 1,550,579,435 of record OX451737.1, on the reverse strand, counting down.
ATCAACTACCCTACAACGGTACGGAAAAAGAACCAAAGCCTGAAGATGTTGCTCAAGCACTACACTTGCAACCATCTGACATCAAGGGGCATTGGGAAACTAGAAGCGGTGTCAAATGCTTCTTGGCAAAATTCTTGTTTGAGAAGGCACAAGAGTGTTGGAATTCATTGGATCTACAAGACTTTGAAGAAATTGTGGCACTCCTCATTTATGGGTTGGTCTTGTTCTCAAATCCTGACCAGCTTGTAGATGTCAACACCGTCAAGATCTTCTTATCCAGAAATCCAATACCAACATTGCTTGGGGACATTCTTCACTCATTTTACACACGAACAATGAGAAAGAGGGGTGTTCTCATGTGCTGTACTCCTCTCCTTGCAAGGTGGTTTATTTCGTACCTTCCACAATCTGTTTTGAAGAATGACCAAGGTTTAAGGTGGTCACAACGGTTGATGACCCTTACACACTCTGATGTACATTGGTGTTCTCGGTCCAGAGAAAATGTCATCATCATCGATCATTGTGGAGAGTTCCCTAATGTTCCATTGCTTGGCATTAGAGGAGGCATTACCTACAACCCTTGTCTAGCTTTGAGACAATTTGGATATGCACGGAGGGATGGCCCTCACGACATGTTGATTCCTGACCTAGTTTTTGACTTCGACAACGATGCGCAAAGACTTCGCCAAAGATTCATCAGAGCTTGGAGGATGCCTAACAAGGTAGACAACAAGACACTGGGGCACAAGAACTCCATCCCTCTTGAGCCTTACCTCAAGTGGGTACGAACCCGAGCCCATAGTCTAATAATGCCTTACCCTCATGTTCTCCCTGTGATTAAAGAGCCCGTTAAGGAAGGAGAGGTTCCCTACACCATCCTATATCCTGACATGCCTACATCATGGGAGGAGATGCAGAAGAGTTGGATCCAACTCAAGGAGGAACGAAATACTTTTGAAGCCATCTTCTACGCCAGTGAGAAGAAGGTTTTGGAGCTTACCCGCCGACTCCATGAGGAAGAAACCCTCAACATCTACATCGCACCAAAGAGGATGCGCAACGTCTTTTTACCTTGAGAAGTTTTTTGTAATATTTGGCCCATGGGGCATTTATGTACTAACAAAATTTCTTCTTATTAATATGACGTGTGTTCTTTTTGTTTGCAACAATTTTGAATTTTTCTAAATCCTTGAATGCATTGCATAAACAAACATATCATTCATCATGCGCATAAGCAGGTCTCCACACCAGGTTTCCTTATCTTTCTGCTGTTTATTTCAGTAAGATGGATCTCGAACAGACGGTCAAGGACTTGCAGTCTCAAAACTCACAGTTTCAACATCTCCTGATGACCTTGGCAAAGGGTCAGGAGGATCTGAAAGCCCTGCTTGGGAATAAAGAGCAAGTGAAAAAGAAGAAGAAGAGAGTCAGGGTGGCTACCCTAGGAAGAAGGTGTGAGGGCGAAGCCAGAAGAGTTCTTGAATTTCCCCCTACGTCCGAAGAGGGAAACAGTAAAGGGAAAGAGGCTGCGGTACCTTCCGAATCTGAAGCTGAAGAAGAAGAGGCTGAAGAAGACGAAGACTACTCAGAACAACAATACCCGCCCGCCGACGATAAGTACAAAGGCTTGGAAGACAGGTTGGTAGCTATGGAGCTGCAGATAGTTCCCGACTTAGATTTCGAAGACTTGGGATTAGTTGCTGGAATTGTGATCCCCCCGAAGTTCAAAGTGCCAATCTTTGCAAGATATGACGGGCTGTCTTGCCCCAAAATCCATCTCAGATCATATGTAAGGAAGATCCAACCTTACACTGCAGACAAGAACCTTTGGATCCATTTCTTTCAGGATAGCCTTTCAGGGGCTTAACTCGAATGGTTCTATCAGCTGGATGGAGCCAGTATCCGAAACTGGGAGGACTTGGCTACTGCTTTTTATAAACAGTATCAGTACAATTCTGACCTCGCTCCCACGCGTACCCAACTCTAGAGTATGTCACTGGGGACGGGCGAAGGATTCAAGGTGTATGCGCAAAAGTGGAGAGATCTGGCTGGCAGGGTGCAGCCACCTTTGATCGATCGTGAACTTGTTGACATGTTCCTGGGGACCCTGTCTGGTCCGTTCTTTAATCATCTGATTGGCAATTCTTCTGCTGGGTTTACAGATTTGATCTTGACTGGTGAGAGAATAGAAGCTGGTATCAAGTCGGGGAAGATACAGAAAGGTGCCTCCGCGAGTACTGAAAAGAAACCTTTCAAGAAGGAAGCCAGTGCTGCTTATGATCCCAGAAGACAAATTAAGCCAGAACGTTGCCAAGCTGTCAATGCGTTGGTAATTTCAAAGCCTGCTGCTACTCCTCAGCAGTATAACCAACCAAGGGGTGAGAGACCCAAAAGGCAGTACACTCGGCTCTGTATGACCCTGTCTCAGATTTTGCCGCAACTACTGTCAACCAATCTGGTAACTGTTAAAGAAGCTCCGAAGGTAGTGAACACAGCTTCTCCAAAATACAACCCCAACGCCCGTTGCGCCTATCACTCTGATAGCCCGGGGCATACTACGGATGATTGCTGGGCTCTGAGGAATAAGGTTCAAGACCTTGTTGATGCTAAAGAAATACAGTTTGAGGCGCCCGAAAGACCCAATGTTGTGACTGCTCCCATGCCCCAGCATGGAGTGAATGCTGTGGAGGAAGACCGGTATGTGGCCTCTGTGGAAGAGATTGTTACTCCGTTGTTGACTGTCAAGAGGAACCTGTTGCTAGCCGGTTTATTTCCGGGATGTGGTAAAGGTTGCCTTCTATGTGCTGTTTCACCTTTTGGTTGTCCTTTGCTGAAATCAGGTATCCAAAGCCTGATGGATAGCAAAGAGATCTTGTTCGAGAAGATTATTGTTCCTGCTGAAGAAGTGTCCATTGTTACTATTTTCAACAAACCTCCTAAGACTCCTTCAAAGAAGCCTGTCAAAATCATGTCCACTCAGAAGATTGCTCCTATCATCATCACTATTCCGGGGCCTCTCCCTTATACATCTGACAAAGATGTCCCATGGCACTATGGGGCGGATGTTTATGTTCTTGGAGTAAAGCAAGAGTTTGATACTAGTACCGGCGTCAGCAACATCACCAAGCCCGCTAAAATCACTCGTAGTGGTAGGATGTTCTCGCCTGATATTTCGCCACCAGCTATTCAGAAACCTCTTATCATCACACCTGCAAGTGTGCCTGCTTCCCTTCAAGTTCCTGTGTCTACCCCTGCTGCCGAGTCATCTGACGCTCGGGGCAAAGGGATTGCTACTGATTTGCCTGCCCGGATGGAGGCACCAAAGACAACCACTGTTGAAGCTTCTCAGCAAGAGATGGAAGAGATTCTCAAGATTATCAAGAAGAGTGATTTCAACGTAGTTGAGCAGCTGGGGCACACCCCATCAAAGATTTCTATGCTATCACTGTTGTTGTGTTCAGAGGCCCATGCCAATGCCCTGATTTCTTTCCTGAAGATGGCCCATGTGCCACAAGAAACGTCTGCTGATCAATTTACCGATTGTGTGGCCAATTTGACTGCCGATAATGGTTTGGGCTTCTCCGACGCCGATCTGACTGCCAAAGGAAAGAACCATAACGATGCCCTACATGTCTCCATTGAATGCAGGGGCACTACTCTTGCCCATGTATTGGTAGACACCGGTTCTTCTTTGAACGTCTTACCCAAGAAGGCCCTAGACAGATTGGATTGTGAGGGTTTAGAGCTCAAGCCTAGTAACATTGTTGTCCGGGCCTTTGACGGGTCCAAGAGGATGGTACATGGGGAAGTTGACATTCCAATCAGGGTTGGTTCTCAAGTTTTTGATTATACTTTCTATGTGATGGATATCCGACCATCCTATTCTTGTTTGCTGGGTCGTCCATGGATCCACAAGGCTGGAGCTGTGACCTCCACACTACATCAGAAGCTTAAGTACCCGGTAAGAGGGAAGATTGTTATAGTTCAGAGGGAGGAAGAGTATATGGTCAGCCACCTCAACTCGTTCCGGTACATAGAAATGGATGGGGAATTCATTGAGACTCATTTCCATCACTTTGAAGAAGTTCCTCAGACACTGGAGTCAGCTGAAACTGTGATTGAAGACCCTCCTTTGAAGATGGCTTCCTTAAAGGATGCCCGAGCAGTGATTGAGAAAGGTGATTGCGCAAACTGGGGCCGACTTCCTGATTTCACTCCAAAGACTGACAAGTTTGGTCTGGGTTTCACTGCAGAAGCTCAGAAGGCTGTTCGTAAAGCAAGGATTGGAAGACCTCCTGTGTTCATCACCAACCCGGGAGTAAATGCTATTGAAGACGACGTGGAGGAATCTGAATTCGACAGCTGGATCTACCCAACAACTGACAGTGGACCAAGCAACTGGACTTCGAAAGACTTCACACCTATTACTTTTGTCACTCAGTAATGAACTCTTTTGTTTTGAATTTGTAACAGACAATATTTTGAAACTTTTATGGCTCGACGTCTTACCCGAGGCACCGTGGCTTCATTTGTGAGGGCTTTTGTGTGTCATTTTCATATATCATCAATAAAAACATTGGACGTTTGTTGCATATTATGATCGATGGATCTGGAACTGACTATTTAACGCTGGTTCGCGAAATGTCGCGGAAGCAAGAGTCGCCACCGTCTTTTATTTTCTCCAAAGGGAAAGGACAAAAGCACAGAAAAATTCCTTATAGAGATTGCTCTCGGTTCGGGAGGTAGATTATAGAAAGGGAAGGTGTTAGCACCCTTTCTATCCATGGTTATCCATGGGCTCTTAGATACTTGCTCATTGTGTTTTCAAAAATGGTTTGTTTGCTTTTCAATTGTGGGTTTTAAAAAGTTTCTTTGAAAATTCCAGTTCGACTCTTGTATCGGTCCTCAAGAGTGTTTGAAAAATTGCTTTCGAAAGATTTTTTTGAAAAGGTGTCGGTGTGAAAAGTATTTTTGATTTGTTTTGAAATTTAGAGCAAGTATCTAGAGTCGTCTACCTACCCTAAGGAATTAGGCTGTGTAAATATCCTTAAGATAGTGCCATCCCACCATTGAGAGATAGGTAGCACCACCGTTGGAGGTGTTCGGGTCAATTCGAGGTTCGGGACATGGTGATCACCAGAGCAATAGGAAGACACCTTAGAAGCTACCCTCATGCCAGGTTCCCGGATCATGAGGACTTACTAAGACATCCTCTACTCGACGATCACCTTTCGAGAGGCAAGGCAACAGTGAGGCGTACCCTAGGGGTGGTGTGTGTGATTTGTGTGTCATTTTCAGATATTTTGTCTTGTCATGTCATGGGTGATCTACGCTTTTGTTTTTATCTTAACATTCATTCTTGCATGCAATTTATTAGCAGTTAAAAAGTTATGAGAAATATAAAGTTCCTAAACTATTACAAAGGCGCGGGTCCACATCGCCAAATTTAATCCAGGACCCGATTTGACATAAAATAAAGATGCGAAAGATAAATATTTAATTTACACCGCTTTGGGAGAATTACATAAATATAAGAAAGGAAATAAATGTGCGAATTGAAATTACGATCGAGTGCGAGGGCGTTGGACCCTTTTTAATGAAATTAAAATATGATTAACAAATTAATTAAATTAAAGAAAAAAAGATTTTTGAATTTTTGTATTTATGGATTTTTAATAAGAGAATTAAATGAAATTTAATAAGTTAATTAACCTTAATTCTAGTTATTTTTAATTTATTAAGAAAAGCATTAAAATTTAACCTAAAATTAAACCTAATTTATTAATACAATTTTATTTACAAAAATAATAATTAATAATTAATAATTAATAAAAGAAAAGAAAAAGATAAAAATTGATTAAAACCCTAATTCTACAAATTTTAAGTTTATTAAGAAAAATGTCAAAGCTTAAACCTAAAATTAAGACTAAATTATTTAATAAGATTTATTTACAAAAAAATAACATTTAAATAAAATATTTTTTCTATTTTTTATGACTTTCTGATTTTTATTATTTTTATGCTTTATGAAAATAAATTGATTTAAAGAATTAAAAAAGAAATAATTGAAACAAATAAAATAAAAAAAGGAAAAGAATTGCAAAAACCTTGGGGGGTTCTGTCCCCAATTGGGAGGTATCATCAGCATTTTAGGCCCATTGAAACTCTGGCCTTGTTGACTTTTCTGAGCCACATACGTCTGCCTTGACTGATACTCATGGTGCTCTTCAAATCAGGACCCTTGGATTGCCTTCAGTGGCCATGTGGCACGTTTGAATCATGGGCGTATGGTAGGCCTTTGGATAGAGTGCTGCATGCAAGTATGATTAGAAAAATAATATGAAGAGAGGAAGGGACCTGGGAATCGAACCCAGGTCCTAGAGATTACCAACTCACGCTTTGACCAACTGTACCAGCCACCTTCTTTGTTTATTATATGGCCAACAATTAATATGAGATAAAACAAGAGTTAGTGGACATTTTCGCGCGAAATTTGAATACATCAACCATCGCCTTACACATCACCATCTTCTCCACTGGCCCTGCATTTTATCTGAAAAAATAAATTGAATAGCGGGGGTTTTAAACCCCCACTATATGATATATGTCAAAATAGCGAATAGAAATCCCTGCATCATAAATTAGGCGCGATAGGGTAGTTGGATTCGTCCAAGCTTCCTGAGTTTAATGGTCTAAGCCTCGTGTTCCAATTTTTCTATAACAGAGAAGCCCCAATCTTGAACCCTTGTAACCCTAAAACACTCTAATGGTGGATTCGCGTATGGATGAGGAAAACTCAATTGAACAATACAGTTAGCTTTAGAATCAATCAATTAGTGTAAATCCACAAAAAAATTGCAATGAGAATGCTTGAAAACTGAAACACGAATATGCAAAAAAGACGACACAGTCTGACTTCTAGTTACCAATTCTTGATGTTAGAGTTGATGATTTTTATTCAGACACGTTCCTTGAAGCCTCAGGAACACAATAGAATGGTTTTCTTTCCTTGAAAAGCCTTGGAACCACATTTTCAATTTTGGAATTTTTTACAAAAAGTGCAAACTTTGTTCTTGTTTTCTGGCGCAGCTTGGAGGTGTCCAACACTAGGGTTTGCTTCATGCTTATGTATGGAATGATTAGGGTTGAGTTTTTGGTCCAAAGAATCCTTGCATTGATGGAATGATATTTGATTTTCATGGCATATATTTTCAAATCTTTTCCATGCATATTTGATTCCAATCATGGCAAAACCTTCCACTTTTGATTATGCACGAATCTTGAGTGTCCAATGAGAGTTTATTTTGCACAAAAAGATTTGATTACATTGGTTTAGTATTTTTTTCCACATTTTAATTAATTAAATGAATTAATTGCAATTAAAAATTCAAATAAATAATAAAAATGATGAAAAAATCCCTTTTGGGCCAAATGGTCGTGCATATGCTTCGGATGATGAATTTTGGAAGAAAATGTGGCCCATTAGCAATTTTAAGGCTTTTGAAGCAAAGTTGACTTTTCAAAATACCCAAAAATTTCCCAACTTCCACAAGGCATATCTTGCTCAATTTTTAAGCTTTGATCATGTTCTTGGACATTTTGGAAAGGTCTTGAAGTACTCTAACCAATGCCTTTGGTCCCATGTCATTTTTATTTACCAATCCCAAGTTATGGCCTTTGACTTTAAGTCCCTTTTTGTTGACTTTTGAAAATGACCTATAATGTTGAAATTGATAACTTTTTGTGAGAGCATTTCTTGGACTTGAAGTGTGAAGAGGAGTTGTAGGAAATGTCTTTCTCTTCAAAATGAGCTTTGGATGGAATTTTTCTGATGAACCATGTGGAAGTTATGCCTTGGTCAAGTTACAGTTGACTTTTTCAAGTGTCCAAATATGGAAACTTTTGCATCTTGAGACTTTTTGAGCCAAACTTTGAGAATCATGATCAAGCATTGATCAAATGATGTTTATGGCTTCACAATGAGATGTTGGCCAAAAATTTGAACTTTTGACTGTCAAATGACCATTTTGCCCCTGCAGTTGACTGTAGTGCAATTAGGTTTTTTGACTGTGCAATTTTGTGCTGTAAGTCTTGAAACTTGGTGTGAGGATGCTTGACCATGTTGATAGGCATGTGGGACTTGATTGGACCCTTGGAAACTTCATTTTCTTTGTCAGAACCAAAACCCTAGTTTTTGACTGTTAGGAGCCCCTTGAACTGTGCAACCCTTGGGGAATTCTGAAGCATGCTTTTGGCAAATCTTGAAGAATATGGGAGGGCAAATTTTGGGGTACAACACATATCAAAATTTTGCGCTCCTTTTCTTTCTTTATTATATATTGCAAAACAACTATATTTACACACACTCACCCATACAGGTTCCAATCCACTCTGGATCTCACTGGTAACGACTCTGCTACCGCCAGTTATGACTTCGAAAATCCGATTAAATTAGCCGAAGACGAAGGTGAAGATGATTGCGAAGTGCCTGTTGAGCTTGCAAGACTGTTACTCCAGGAAGAGAGGGCCATTTAGCCACATGAAGAGCCAGTGGAAACGGTAAATCTGGGTACTGAGACAGACAGAAAGGAAGTCAAGATTGGTGCCAATCTAGAGCTCAGTGTGAAACAACGGTTGATTCAGATGCTGCATGACTATGTGGAAATCTTTTCTTGGTCTTACGAAGACACGCCTGGGTTGGATACCGACATTGTGGTTCATCACCTCCCTACCAAGGAAGGATGCCCTCCGGTAAAACAGAAGGTCCGCCGTATGCGTCCAGAAATGTCTGAGAAAATCAAAGCTGAGGTTATGAAACAATTTGACGCCGGGTTTCTAGCAGTGACTTCTTACCCTCAGTGGGTTGCCAACGTGGTGCTAGTGCCGAAGAAAGATGGTAAGGTCAGAATGTGTGTTGATTACAGGGATTTGAACAGGGCAAGCCCTAAGGATGATTTCCCTCTACCTCATATCGACGTTCTGGTTGACAACACTGCTCAGCATAAAGTATTCTCCTTCATGGACGGTTTCTCTGGTTATAATCAAATCAAGATGGCTCCTGAAGACATGGAGAAGACCACTTTTGTTACTCAGTGGGGCACCTTTTGGTACAAGGTCATGCCTTTTGGGTTGAAAAATGTTGGGGCAACCTACCAACGTGCCATGGTTGCTTTATTTCATGACATGATCCATCATGAGATTGAAGTATACGTCGACGATATGATTGCAAGGTCCCAAACTGAGGAGGAACACCTTGACCATCTACGGAAGCTGTTTGACCGTCTGAAGTTATACAAGCTGAGGTTGAACCCAAACAAGTGCACCTTTGGGGTGAGATCTGGAAAATTGCTAGGTTTCGTTGTAAGCGACAAAGGTATTCAAGTGGAACCTGCCAAGGTGAAAGCCATACAAGAGATGCCAACTCCCAAGACAGAGAAGGAAGTCAGAGGCTTTCTAGGGTGGCTGAACTACATTGCCCGATTCATCTTACATCTAACTGCTACCTGTGAACCAATCTTCAAACTGCTGAAGAAAGATCAAGTAGTACGTTGGAACGATGAATGTCAGGCCGCTTTCGAAAAGATCAAAGAGTATCTCCAAGAGCCACCCATTCTTATGCCGCCGCTTGAAGGGAGACCTCTAATACTATACTTGACAGTACTTGACAATTCAATGGGGTGTGTGCTGGGGCAGCATGACGAGTCTGGCCGAAAAGAACACGCCATTTATTACCTTAGCAAAAATTTTACCGACTGTGAGACCCGGTACTCACTGCTCGAGAAAACTTGTTGCGCTTTGGTATGGGTTGCTCGCCGGCTGAGACAGTATATGTTGACTCACACTACTCTGTTGATTTCAAAAATGGATCCAATAAAGTACATCTTCGAAAAGCCTGCTCTGTCTGGAAGAATAGCAAGATGGCAAATGATCTTGACGGAATATGACATCCAGTACACGACTCAAAAAGCAATCAAGGGAAGTGTATTGTCAGACTATTTGGCGCGCCAGGCAGTGGACGACTACCAGTCGATGAACTTTGAATTTCCAGACGAGGATATCATGGTGGTGACTGATTGTGAAGTACCTGGACCGGATGAAGGACCTGAGGAAGGATCCCGATGGTCTATGCACTTTGACGGAGCCTCGAACGCTTTGGGTAACGGTATCGGCGCTGTGATCATATCCCCTAAAGGCACTCATACTCCACTCACCGCCCGACTATGCTTCAACTGCACCAACAACATGGCGGAGTATGAGGCATGTATCATGGGTCTTCAAGCTGCAATTGACTTAAGGATCAAGTTTCTGAGTGTCTTCGGAGATTCCGCTCTCGTGATCAATCAGGTCAAAGGCGAGTTGGATACGAAACACCCGAATCTTATTCCTTACAAGGAGTATGTGTTGACGATGATTCCCCACTTCGAGGAGATAACTTTCGAACACTTCCCAAGAGAGGAGAATCAGTTAGCAGACGCATTGGCTACGATGTCTTCTATGTTCAAAGTCAAATGGGACAACGAGGCACCCCAGATCATTATTTGGAAGTTGGATGAACCTGCACATTGCTGCGATCTCGAGACCGAAGAGGTAACAGAAAAACCCTGGTATCATGAAGTAAAGAGGTACCTTGAAGCTCAAGAATATCCCGAAGGCACATCTGTTAATGACAAGAAGTTCCTGAGAAGGTTTGCGGCAAAATTCTTCCTCAGCAACGACGTTCTCTACAAGCGAAACCATGATTCAACCTTACTGCGTTGTGTGGATAAGACTGAAGCAGAAAAATCATGGTGGAGCTATATGAAGGTACCTTCGGAACACATTCCAGTGGACATACCATGGCAAAGAAAATACTCCGGGCAGGATATTTCTGGTCCACAATGGAAGCCGACTGTTATCAGCATTCTCGGACTTGTCATAAATGCCAGATCTATGCTGATAAGGTGCACATTCCTCCGGTTCCTCTGAACGTCTTAACAGCACCTTGGCCTTTTGCAATGTGGGGCATTGATATGATCGGCGAAATCATACCTACGGCATCTAACGGGCACCGCTTTATCTTGGTGGCAATTGATTACTTCACAAAATGGGTTGAAGCCGCTTCCTACACTACGGTAACCAAGAACGTCGTGGCACGGTTCATTCGGCACAACCTGATCTGTCGATATGGTGTACTTGAGAGGATCATTACGGATAATGGTACCAATCTCAACAACAAGATGATCACTGAGCTCTGCGAGCAATTCAAGATACAACACCACAACTCTTCTCCTTACCGGCCGAAGATGAATGGGGTTGTAGAAGCAGCGAATAAGAACATCAAGAAGATTGTGCAGAAGATGACAGTGACATACAAAGACTGGCACGAGATGTTACTATTTTCTCTTCATGGGTACCGTACCTCAGCACGGACGTCAACAGGGGCAACTCCCTTTTCCTTGGTCTATGGCATGGAGGCAGTCTTGCCTATTGAAGTCTAGATACCCTCTCTCTGGATAATGAAGGATGCAGGTTTGAGCGAAGATGATTGGATCCAGACTCGGCTTGATCAATTAAACCTAATTGACGAAAAGAGACTCACTGCTATTTGTCATGGTCAGACGTACCAAAAACGGATGATCAAGGCATTTAACAAGAAGGTCAGACGACAAGAGTATCAAGTCGAAGACCTGGTAATCAAGCGCATCATTCTTCCTCAAAGTGATCCCCGGGGAAAATGGACCCCTACGTACGAAGGGCCATTTGTGGTTAAACATATCTTCTCAGGAGGAGCTATGATTCTAACCACCATGGATGGTGACGACCTTCCTCACCCTGCCAATGCAGACATAGTAAAAAGATACTACGCATGAACTAAAGACCCGCTAGGTTGACACACCTAGGAAAAAATAAGGGCTTCCCGGCGAACCAAAAGGGTTCGGGCAAAAATAAGGGATGAAATGAAAAAATCTGTACACCCGGCAAGTCGAAAACCTGAAAAGGCGGCTTGGGAAAAAATGGGTATCCCGATGGATTGAAAACCCGAAAGGGAGGTCCAGGCAAAAGTTAGGGATTAAAGCGTAATACTATGTCTCATTGGATCACCCTGCATCCAGACTTTGGTATCGACCATCAGGCTCAGATGACTCCAATCAATCAGCTTTATCTTCAACTAAACAACAGAGTGATGAGACGCTTGAAGACATAAAGGTGATAGCAGAGTTGGAACTCAGTGGAATTATTTTTCACATATATGTTTTGTTTCCTTTTCACAAAATTGTATAAACTCTATTTTTGCTCGGCGGCGTTCTCTTACCAGGACGTCAACCTCTTGTACATAAAACGCCTATTTACAGGAAAATTTCGAAATCAATACAAGTTCAATTTTTCAGACAAATCACCCATCATTTTTCCTTTTTCTGTTGTTTTGCAAAGAACGTCCAATGTTCATTTTTGATATATGCGTTTGACATTAATTTCTAATCATGAATATTTGCATACAAAACAAAGGACTAATTACAGATGACATCAGAAACAGGGGCAATAATAAGAATCATCTAAGCGATCTAGTTTCTCTGTCCACCAAGGTACCAAGGTAGGTTCGACTGAAGAACGTAACCAAGATACCTCAACTCCCCACAGAGTAAGACCAGATTCAGCAATACTCTCCCCAGGCAGAGCTGGTCTCCCGTCAGCCCCGAAAGGCACAATATTCCCCTAGCAAGTCAGCGATACTCTCCCCATGCGAAGTTAGTCTACTGTCAGCCTTAAGGAAGTTGGGTATCCCCAGAAGATCTCAACGTTCCCCAGCGGAGTATAGACATTCCTCAGCAAGCATCCCCGAAAATCTTAGTATAAGATTGTTCCCCGGCGGAATACAGACACCCCAGTGGAATCCATTTCCCCAGCAGATTTTGAAGCTTATCCCCAGTAGATTCTGGAAGCTCATCCCTTGCAGAGTACGAACGCATCTCCCCGTTTTCATTCAAAGGTTATTTCCAACCAGAGCTTATAACTGGGTTATCCTCAGCTAATTACCACGGAAAGTTCGTCCTCGGCGAAGTTCTTCCAATCCCCAGCGGAGTTCATCAAATTCCCCAGCATAACTTATCGGTGGAATCCCCAGTGGAGTTCTCATCAAAACCTCAGCGAAGTATCTCTTCCCACAGAGTAATTCCCCGCAGAGTGATCTCTCCAACAAGTTTATTCCCCAACGGAGTCATCTTCTCCTACCGGTTTATTCTTGCAACCATCATCCCCAGCGGAAACGAAGAACTCCACTCTTCAACATCAGCCCAGGATTCAGCAAGTTCCCGGTACTCGTCAAGGATTTATTTTCCTAGAAGAAAATACATTCATAAACATTTCACATTTCATTACATCCTGCTTACATACATGATAAAGTGCATACAACACTATCTCATTTTGAGCATCATGACATCATGCATTTCATACATCATGACATTGCATACAGCTGATGTTTTGCCTTTTCAGGAAAAGGTCAATCCAAAGATGATTACTATCAACTGTCATAATTCCAGATTCGATTCCTGTATCTAGCCAGGGCACATCTGTGAGTGATTGATTGTAGATTCGACACCTGTATCCAGCCAGGGCATATCTGCATGAAGAGTTTGAAGATCAACCCCTGTAACAGGCCAGGAAATTATCTTTCATTCTCAGGTCAGAGGTTTACACCTGTATCCAGCCAGGAAAGCTATCTCTACCAACCTTTCGCAAATTCCAGATCCGACACCTGTATCCAGCCAGGAAAGCTATCTCTACCAACCTTTCGCAAATTCCAAATTCGACACCTGTATCCAGCCAGGAAAGCTATCTCTACCAACCTTTTGCAAATTCCAGATTCGATACCTGTATCTAGCCAGGGCATATCTGAAGACGACAATTTCTAGATTTGACACCTGTATCCAGCCAGGGCATATCTGTAGATGACTAATTCCAGATTCGATTCCTGTATCCAGCCAGGGCATATCTGTAGACGGCCAATTCCAGATTCGATTCCTGTATCTAGCCAGGGCACATCTGTGAGTAACTGATTGTAGATTCGATACCTGTATCCAGCCAGGGCATGTCTGCATGAAGAGTTCGAAGATCAACCCCTATAACAGGCCATGAAATTATCTTTCTTTCTCAAGTACGCAAGTTCTCGCTAAGGAATCTCTTACGCGATCGACACACAATTCCAAATGGCATCTATAAGCCCATTCCCGACAAAGTTCTGTCACACTTCCAGATGGCATCTATAAGCCCATCCTCCTATCCATCATCTCTCCAAATGGCATCTATAAGCCCATTCCCGCCATCACACTGCTGATACTCCAGCATGCGAGTGCAAATTTCCGGGCACTCTAGTGTCCAATCTCCTTTTACCCTTGAGTCGCGAAAGGCAAACTTGCCAATCTAACTCTTCAGATCTAAGAAGATTGAACAGGGGCAACTGTTTGACCCCAAAATTTGCCCTCCCATTTCATCAATATTTTCTCACCACAAGACCCTTGGAGCTCAAGATCCAGTTAGGGTTTGCTCTGCTCAAGACTTCTCCTTGCACTGTTGACCCAAATTAGGGTTTGAGTTTGCACAAAGATGTTTTGACCTAAAATTCCCAAGATAACTTTCATGCTTCATGTTGGACTCACAAGTTTATCCATACCAAGTTTCAAGCCTTGATTCCAATCTTTGCCCAGTCAATTGGACAGTTGACCTAAAAATCAGCTGTATTGGGAAAAAAGTCAACTGTGGTCAATTGACAGTCAAACCTCATTATTTTTGACCCACATCAACATATTAAACTCATATGGACCATTTGGTCAAGTTTGGATCACAATTCCACAAGAAATTTGATCAGATCACCAAAAGGGTAAAAATAGTCATTTTTAGGGTTTTGACTGCACAAAGGCAATTTTTGACTGTTTGACCTAGCCAATGGCAAACCAAGCTCACATATGGACTCAAGGACCCAATGGCATTGTCTTGACATGTTCAACAAGTTCAAAAGATCCCAAATGCACAAGATTGACAGATGAATTTTCAAGTCAACTGAGCCAAATTTGACTGTATACTAAAAAGTCAAACTTTGACTTTTTGGTCAAAATCAAGTGCCAAGATTCATTTTTCATCAAGACATGTCAAATTATGAAACTTGTTCATCAAGAAATCAAAAATTACAAATTAGGGTTTGAAATGAAGAAATTTCATAACTTAGAATTTTTCTAAGTTATGAAAATTCCTAATTTTTTTCCTAACTTTGTCCCATCTTTTCATCAAGATATATAATTGGATTCAAACAAAACTCAAAACATGAAAGTTTTAGTACATTGCAAAATCTACAACTTTGATTCACAAAGTTTTCTCAAAAGAAGCTTGTAGCTCAAGTTACAATTTTTGGAATAGAGGTGCAAAACATTCTTAACTTAGAAATTTTTTGACCTATTCTAGGCAGGATTTTTGCCTAACTTCATGGCCACTTTTCACATGCTTCCACTTGGAATTTCAATTTGCATTACAAAGATGGATTGTAGTACACATTCCAAGATTTCCAAATTGTCCAAGAACTTCTCAAACACCCTTGTGGTTAGGGAGAATCGAATTTGTCAATATGGGCAAAAGTCACTTTGTTCATAAGCCATGTACATGTTCACAACTTGTGCATTTTTGAAATCAGCATGTGCAAGCTAGATTACAGGCCTCTAATCTCATTTACACTCAATAATTAAATGCCAATCCATTGTGCCAAGATGTTATTTTATGCATTTGGTCATTACATGAAGAATTAAGCCATATTTGGAAAAAGCAAGTTATCTATTCTTGTAAAGCATGACTTTATGTCAAACACAAATCTAAGAAGTACCAAAGCATATCTTCTAGGCACAAATTCAGGGACTAATCACACTGATCAAGAGGGATTTGTGCAGCATGCTTGAGGGGCCTGTGGTAGCCTAGAATCCAAGTTGACAAACTTTGCTTAAGATAGAAGAAACTTGCATTTTTGAAACAGAACTCACATTCCTGTCAAGACAAACCAAAACAAACTTTGTGAACACTTTGCATACTTCATACCTGACCTGAAACACGAGCCCTTAACCCTCAATACCTCCTTATCCATCAAAGCATCCTTTTTCTGCAAAACAGAGTCCCTGTTGCAGATTGACCTCCACAGTTCATTTCCATCGTGCATTTTCATCCAAGCCACCTCAAACATCTTCCATAACATCCATACAAACTATCCCAAGCCTTGGAAACAGACTGTAACACCTCTAACCAAGCTTGCCATTTTCACTTTTCTCTCTTGCAGGTTGACTTCTGTAGCTTGATACAACAAGATTCAAAGCACACCAAGCATTGGAGAAGCATCCCTGAACTTCAAGCAAGCTTTACAAGTCCTCACACTACCTTGAAGGTGCCTCCATTGTCATACACGTCTCAAGCTGAAACAGGTAAAAACATGGACTTCTATCTCTCAATCTAGGAAGAGTTAGCCTTAGGTTTATGAATGAAAAATGCTCTACTCATGGCCCTGAAGCTACACATATAATCACTTTGCATTTATGTTGTGTGTACTGAGAGAATTTGGAACCTGAACATTAGAAAAAACTTAGGTCAAGAATTAGGGATGAAGAAATTCTCCTTCGTTTTTTAGAGTTAAGTCAAGTTCTTTATATGTCTGGATTCGTCTCTTGATGCTCTACATTTTTGGTGTTATGAGTTTTGCTTGAAAGTCCAAGAATCAGGATGTTTGAATCAGCATGAGAAACGCGCATTTTTGAGACAAACTGGCCGGAGGTTGAAGAAGATAGACTTGGGCTGGGCCTGAGTTTTGTTTTCCTTTTTGCACCACTTTATTTCACATACACCCCCTTGGCCCATTGTGTTTATTTTTATCATTTTTTGACTTTTTCTTTTTGTTTCTGACTTGTTTATTTTTGTTAAAATATAAAAATATTAAAAACATTTTTTCAACCCTTTTTGCATTTTTATTTGAATTTTATTTGTTTTACTTGAGTTTATACATATAAATAAATATCTATATACTTTTATTTAAAATACCAAAAATAATACAAATACATTTTGTTTTCTAATTTTATTTTATTTTATCTTTTTGAAAACATTTTATAAAAAATATACTTTCTTTTGTAAATAATAAATAATTTATTTTTGTACATATTTAATATATTTAGTAAATAATATAAATACTTATATATTTATTAGAATATTTAGGGAAAAAACATAAAAATAATACATTTTTATTTTTATTAATATTTAACCTCAAAAAATACTTTTTTACAATATACTTCCTTTTTATTTATTTTTTGTATATAATTAATAAATATTGCATATAATACATAATAAATACTTTTATTTAGCAAATTAGGGTTTTGCCCTAAACATGAAAATATCCAAAATTAACCTTTTTTATTTTTGTTTATTTGACACATGAAAATACTTTTTTACATACATATAAAAATCATTTTTTGCATCTTGCATATTTATTGTATTTTATTTAATTATTGTGCAATTAAATACCTTGTAAATTCCATTTGGATTGTAATAGCTTAGATTTAAATTTCTTGCTAAATATCCCCATTTGAACATTTGTACCCCCATCCCATAATTGTGTTGTAATAATTTAGGATTTTATTTTTCGCATTTAAAAGCTTTCTAAATATGCCATGATTGACTTAGGGTTTTGTATGCAAAAATCAAATAACAAATAGCTTGACCTAATTCAAAGATAACAAAGCATGAAAATGGACAACACCAATCACACTTGCACCCCTAGGGTTACTCCACTTGTTGCCTTCAAATATGGGCCATGTTGCATGTTGGGTGTCTTTGGTAAAACAAAAACAAATCAATTGATCATAGTCCCTCGATGACGCTTTCGAAAGTTGCCTAAAAATGATCAAGTCCCTTAAAGGAAAAATTGCCCAAAGACACTTGGCACCATTGCAATCATGGTCTAAACGATGACCCGCGCCCGTCCCGTTAACATCCTAACACATGATTGTCCACCAAATACAATGGTGGAACAAAATTGTTAAAAGGGTTAAAACATAGGAAAAACCTTTGAGTAAATTAGGGGTAGACAAACTCTTAGTTACTTGATCAAACTTGCAAACACACTTGCCTACTTTTCAAAAAAACCACACTCCACAACACTTTCAAAAACACTTTCAAAACAACTTTCAAAAACATTGAAAACTTTTCAAAAGATAAGTACACCTTTGTATACATCTAAACATGGGTCATTACAAAGGTTGCCACAACAAATGGCCTCTTTTCAAAACATTTTCAAACCCACACACAAAGCACCATTTCAAACAATTGAAAACAAAAGGCAAGTGATCTAAGCAAGTAACTAAGAGCCCATGGATAACCATGGATAGAAAGGGTTCTAATACCTTCCCTTTCTATAATCTACTCCCCGAACCCAAGAAAACATCTCAAAGGTTTTTGCTGTGCTTTTTAAACCTTTCCTTAGGATAAAATAAAAAGTCGGTGGCGACTCTTGCTCAACCAAAACATTTGCGAAAACAAACGCAAAACCCAAGTCAGTTCTCCCACTGTATCACACCCACCTTCTTCAATAATCGATTTTGCATCCTTGAGAGAGGCCATCTTTAAAGGAGGTATGGTGATCTTCGACACATTGGTAACAGTTATAGTTGCAGCCAGAGTCTGAGGTACCTCTTTGAAATTCTGGCACAGAGTCTCGATGAACTCACCCTCCATTTCCACATATCTGAATGAATTCAGGTGACTGACTATGTATTCTTCTTTGCGGTGTACAGTGATAATTCTCCCTTTGACCGGGTATTTCATCATCTGATGCAGAGTGGACGTAACAGGTCTAGCCCCATGTATCCAAGGGAGGACCAATAAATAAGAATAAGATGGCCTGATATCCATCACATAGAAGGTAGAGCCAAAAGTATGAGAACCAACCTTGATGGGGATTTCCACCTCCCCGTGCACCATTCTCTTTGATCCGTAAAAAGCCCTTACTACAATATTGCTGGGCTTCAAAGTCAAACCTTCGCAGTCTAGTCTATCCAGGGCGTTCTTAGGCAGCACATTTAATGATGAACCAGTATCTACAAGGACATGGGCCAAAGTGGTGCCCTTGCATTCGACAAAGACATGCAACACATCATTGTGCTTCCTCCCTCTTGGGGTTAAATCAGCATCATAAAAGCCCAAACTGTTATCAGCCGTCAAAATAGCCACACAATCTTCAAATTGGTCAACAAAAGTTTCCTGGGGAACTTGGGAAGTTTTCAGAAACTTCACCAAAGACTTCGCATGAGCTTCGGAGCACAACAGTAAGGCTAGCATAGAGATCTTTGAAGGGGTCTTCCCCAACTGTTCGACCATGTTGTAGTCGCTTTTCTTGATAATTTTCAAAATTTCTTCCATATCCTTCTTGGAAGCCTCTGGAATAGATATTGACTGCGCCTTCGTTTGGACAGGCTCAATCAACATGTCTTTACCCCGAGTCTCAGTTGACTCGGTGATAGGGGTGTCAGCAGGAGTAATCAAAGGAATTGCAGTAGTAGTAGGAGCAGGAAAAAAAGTAGGAATAATCACAGGACCAGTAACAACTTTCAGAGGAGGAATATCGGGGGAGAACACTCTTCCACTTCTTGTTATTTTGCTGTTTCTAACAATGTTGACAATGTTGGCATTATCATTCTTAGATACCTGGTCTTCATCAGCCAGCCAATCTTGTCTGACATCATGGTAGTAGACGTCACCCCCATAGTTCTAAGGAACCGTTTTATCTGAGGAGTACGGGATTGGCCCTGGCCCAGTAATTCTCAACGGAGTAACCTTCGGAGTAGATGTAATCCTGACGGGGATTTTGGTGGAGTCCCTGGGAGGATTGGCAGAAATGATTATTATTTAAATATCCATGCACAAAATGGTCAGAACGGGAGTCTTCTCAAACAAAATTTCTCCAATATCCATCAGGCGTTGAACACCTACCTTCAATAAATGACAACCAGTCGGTAGAGATAGATAGAAGTGGCAACCTTCGCCACAACCCGGAAATAAATCGGCCTTCAACAAGTTCCACTTAATGCTCAAAAGCAGAGTAACAAGCTCTTCAACAGTAGTAACAAACATATCATCTTCAATAGCGTTAACACCTCGGCCGTGCTTGGGCATATGAGCAGTGATAACATTTGGCATATCAAGGGCGTCAAACTCAATTTCTTTCGCCTCGAGAAGGTCTTGTACTTTGTTTTTCAAAGCCTGGCAGTCGTTTGTATCATGACCTGGACTTTCCGAATGATAAGCACAACGGGCATTTGGGTTATAGCAGGGAGAGGTAGTGTTAGGATTCTTAGGTGCTTCCCGCAAGGTTACCAGATTGGATCTCAACAAATGGGGAAAAACTTGGACTAGAGTCATATTTATCCGGGTGAATTATCTTACCGGCCTTTCTGTTCTCTGCTGATTATTCCTCTGTTGAGTGGGTGCAGGCTTAGGAATCACGATAGCCCCTACTATTGGACGATGTTTAGTTCTGTCCTAACTCCGTTGATGGTGCACAACACTAACCTCTTTCTTCCCAGCGAATGGTTTTCTCACGACACTGGAGGATGCGTCCTTTTGGATCTTCCCATTCTTAATTCCAGCTTCCACTCTCTCCCCTGTCAAGATTAATTTAGTGATTCGGCCGAGGAGCTTCTAATTAGATGATTAAAGAACAGACCGGACAGGGTACCCAGAAACATGTCCGCTAGCTCCCTATCAGACTTGGGAGGCTAGACTCTTCCTGCTAAGTCCCTTCACTTATGAGCATAGTCTTTGAAACCCTCGCTCGAACCCATAGCCAAACTCTGGAGTTGAGTACGGGTGAGAGCAAGGTCGGCATTGTACTGATACTGCTTATAAAAATTAGCGGCCAGGTCTTCCCAATTATGGATGTTGGCCCTCTCCAGTTGATAGAACCAATCTAGCTGAGTTCCGGATAGACTATCTTGAAAGAAATGGACCCACAAATCTCTGTCAGCAGTGTGAGGCTGTATCTTCCTCACATAAGATCGGAGGTGCATCTTAGGACATGAAACCCCGCCGTACTTAGCAAACACTGGTGCCTTGAACTTTGGTGGAATAACAATCCCAGACACCAAACCCAGCTCTTCAAAGTCCAACCCGGGCACTTTCTGAATCTCCATTGCACTCAGACGCTTTTCCAGCTGTTTGTACTTTTCGTCAGCCGGAGGATAATGCTCTTCATTGTAATCAGTGTCATTATCAGATTCCTCCAGACTAGGGTCTTCCTATCTTGTCTCACCCTCTTGGTTCTCTCCTTCCTTGGATGAAGAGGTCAGATCAACCATTTGCTTCAACAGTCCCTTGAATCTTCTTCCCAGATTTAACACACCAGCTGTCCTTCTTGGCTTCTTAACCTTGTCTTTAGTAATGAAGGCTTTCAGTTCCTCATACCTTTTGGCTAGAGCCACGATCATCTGTTGGAATTGTGCGTTCTGAGTCTATAAGTCTTTCACAGTTTGTTCGAGAGCCATTTCTTGCTGAAATAAACAGCAAAGAAGATGAGAAACATGTTATGAAACCTGTTTATGCATTGATGTGTATGCAATGATTTCAAGGACCTTATTAGATTCAAGCTCTTTTAAACAAAACAAAAAGAAAAACCTGTTATTAGCAAGTTTTTAAAGAAACAAATGATTACACAAGGATAAACCTTGAAAGGAAATTCCTAAGTCTCCCATGGACGCTTCCTCTTGATGTTGAGGTTCCTCTCTTCATGAAGTAGTTTTGTTAAATCCAGCACCTTCTTCTCACTTGCATAAAATTGAGCCTCAAAAGTATCTCGTTCTTCCTTGAGCTGGATCCAAGACTTTTGCAACTCTTCGAAGTTGGTTTGCATATCAGGATGAGGAATAATACGGGACTCGCCCCCTTGAACAATAGGTTCTAAGATCACTGGTAAGATGGAATTGTATGGCATCATAAGACTTTGGGCTCGATCTCTCACCCATTTGAGGTAAGGTTCCAAAGGGATTGAGTTCTTACGCCCCAAAGTCCTACAATCAATCTTAACAATACCCCAAAAGCGGATGAACCTCTGACGATAATTATGGAAATCATTTGAGTAGTTAAAGACAATACCCTGGACGAGTATATCCGGTGGACCATCTCTCCATGCATAGCCAAACTGACGTAGTTCTAAAGAAGGATTGTACATGATGCCTCCTATGATACGGTGGGAGAACTGACTTGAGGGTTTGCATTTGTGTTTTCAAATTTTGCGGTTAGCAAGAGTCGCCACTGACTTTTCTTTCATCCAAAAGGAAATGTAAAAAATCATAGGAAAGACTTTTGAGATTGATTCTTGAGTTCGGGGGGTAGATTATGAAAAGGGAAGGTATTATCACCCTTTTCATCCATGGTTTTCCATGGGCTCTTAGTTACTTGCTAGATCACTTGCTTTTGTTGCTTGAAAATGTGTTTAGTGTGGTTTTGAAAGTATTTTGTAAAAGAGGCCGTTCTTTTAGGCAATCTTTGTAATGATTCTCGTTCGTAAGAATGTATACAAAGATGTTTGTCTTTTTGAAAATGTTTTCAAGTTTTGTAAGATGTTTGGAAATGTGTGTGTTGTTTTGAAAATAGCAAGGATGTTTTTGTTTTGAAAAAAAAGCAAGTAACTAGGAGTAACCTACCTACTCAAATGTCTTTCTTGTTCATTTTTATTCTTTTGACATTGTTGTCTTACCATTGATTTGG
Source organism: Vicia faba (assembly GCA_948472305.1). NCBI lineage: Eukaryota > Viridiplantae > Streptophyta > Magnoliopsida > Fabales > Fabaceae > Vicia > Vicia faba. The sequence goes on along the minus strand of OX451737.1, from coordinate 1,550,556,683 downwards.
TAAGCAATCCTATCTTTGGATGTTAACGGGACAGGCGTGAGTCATCGTATAACCATGATTAGCAATGTTACAAAGTATCTTAGTATTTTCGAGGGACTAAGATCATTTTATAAGGCAACCTTGAATAGCATCATCGAGGGACTATGATCTTTTGATTTTGTTTGTTTTACCAAGATACTTTGCATGCATAACATGTATATTTTTGTATAAGGAAACCAAGTGGAGAAACCCTAAGGGTGTTTGTGTGCAAGTGTATTTTATTGCATGCATGATTTTATCTTGAATTAGGATTTTCTATTTCATTTATTTTATCTTGCCATACATACCCTAATCACTAACATTTACACTTGAAAGCGATAAAAAATGCGGAAATGTAAAGTCCTACGCTATTACAATATTTAGGGGGTGGGGGTACACATTTATGAATGGGGAGTACCAGTGAGAAAAATAAAGAAAATAACAAGGGGAAGAAAGAAAGAAAAAGGGAAAGAGTCAGCGTGCTGCTGAGAGGAAGTCAGAAGTTCTGACCCTGGCCTGCTGCAGGATAGCAACCTGTTAGTGAAAATGTATAGGTCAAAAGTTCTGACCCTGGTACGCTGCAAAACAGAAACCTGTTAGTGAAAATGTATGGGGTCAAAAGTTCTGACCCTGCTGGGCACATAGTAATTTTCAGAAGTTCTGATATTACTAATGACAAAATAGCCCCCAGAAGTTCTGGCGTCAAAGTCAGAACTTGGTCTCCCTCCGCGCTAGTCACAACATCTGCAATTTGGTTATTTTTCCATAAAACAGAAGGCATGCCTAGGACAATTTCAGCAGGTGTCATAGCATTTCAGAAGCCAGAATAAAAAAATCAGAGGCAAGTTCTAAACTAAATCATTCCCTACTTAAGCGTACAAATGCGTGAAAACCTCAGAACATGAACAACATCAGAAGCATGATATCTACATTGTGTTTTTGAGCATGCAAATCTGATGATGTTTAAGCAATGTGGTAAGGGTCAGCAAGTGCTTACCTTGCAGCTAGGAAAAGTTCTATGGATTGGAGTTAGCCTTAACTCTGGTGGTGTTCTGAACAGGTTCTTTGAATGGATGGATGGAGGGTATATATATGAGTTAGAATACTGTAAGGGTATTTCTTAGTCAAGAAATATTTTGAGAGAAAATGGAGTTTGAAAGCAGGAGATTCAAAGTTAATTGATGGTATGCTGTGTTTACAGTTTTTTTTGAAACTCTGGGAATTTTGGGCAGAGATTCAAGGTGTCTTCTTGCTAAAACTTTCTATTTCTTTTCAGCAATTTTCCTGAACTTGGACCAGGGTTTTTCAATGGACAAAGGTGTTCTATTTATAGGCAAGGCTTTGTAGGTTTTTAAAACGTTAAGTGGCGCCAATATCATGCATTAGTAAGAGAGTTCATAAAAATTTGTGATGATTGACAGCCTTTAGCCTAGGCTGGGTTAGTAAGAGAGGATTAAGGAAAAGTGACACCCATGAGCGAAAAGTAGCGCATGAACCCATACCTAAATCTGCACAAGAGCGTTGTTATGCTGCACGTGGAGAGACCCTTTGGAAAAATGCTCAAAAGTGGTTTTGAGCATTAATGAGCATTAAATGGTGATGAGATTGGTCAAGAATAAAAAATCTTGTAATATGAGATTTGCATCATTACTTAAATCTGAGCCAGCAGTTCCACTTCAGCATAGTCCAAAACAGCGCACCCAAGTTCTGATCTTGGCATCCTGTTGTCTCAGCAAGTTCTGAGGGATCTCCAGGCTTTCCAGTAACTTTCTTTGATTTGCCTCTGAAAACTTTGGACTTAGAGATTCTGCTTTAGTGTAGCACCCAATCTTCTGACCCTCTTACCTTATGATTCCATCATGTTCTGAAGAAGCCTTCTGACTTTTTTCATCACGTTTTATAATCTTCTAGCAACTTCTGACTGAGTTGGCGTAGCTGCTGAAGAGTCACATTCTGACCAAATGTTATGTGCTGAGCTAAGTTTGCAACTTCTGACTGAGTTGGCGTAGCTGCCGAAGAGTCACATTCTGACTGAATGTTATATGCTGAGCTAAGTTTGCAACTTCTGACTGAGTTGGCGTAGCTGCTGAAGAGTCACATTCTGACTGAATGTTATGTGCTGAGCTAAGTTTGCAACTTCTGACTGCCCCTGCCTGGAGGTTGGTTCAGAAGTTCTGAAGTGGCATTTTTATTAAATACTTTAGAAAAATTCTAAGTATTTGGAATTTAACTTTTTCAAGGTAAAATTTGAATTTTGAGCTTCTTGATGAAACAAACTTCATATTCCAACATGTCTTGATGGAATATGATTTTTTTTGTGCTTTGATTTTGATTAAAAAACCAAAGTTTGACTTTTTAGCTTGCAAATGACCATTTTGCCCTTGTAAATGGCTTGCTTGGAAAGGAATGATAACTCAAGGCTTGGATTTGTATAAGAGAAAACTTTGAGAATCCTAGGGTGGTTTTTTTCCTGAAAAATGAGAGGGAAAATTTTGGGGTACAACAGCTGCCCCTGTTCAATCTTCTTTAACCTGAGGAGTTATATTGGCGAGGTTTGCCATTCGCGACTCGAAGGTGGAAGATGATTGGACACTAGAGTGCCCATAAATTTACGATCGGCGTCAATAGGAGGAATGGGCTTAAAGATGCCATTTGGAGAGGTAATAAGATCTTGTTGGGGATGGGCTTGTGGATGCCATCCAAGGATGCTTGTTGAGATGTAGCTTGTATGTTTGAACATCAGAATGACTTTCGTGTCTGGAGCGTATCTGAACTGTATCAAGAGTGTAGAAATCTGAATCTGACTGAGTACCAGAATGGCTTCCGTGTATGGAGCGTATCTGAACTGTATCAGGGGTGTAGAAATCTGAATCTGAATGAGTACCAGAATGGCTTCCGCGTCTGGAGCGTATCTGAACTGTATCAGGGGTGTAGAAATCTGAATCTGAATGAGTACCAGAATGGCTTCCGTGTCTGGAGCGTATTTGAACTGTATCAGGGGTGTAGAAATCTGAATCTGAATGAGTACCAGAATGGCTTCCGTGTCTGGAGCGTATTTGAACTGTATCAGGGGTGTAGAAATCTGAATCTGAATGAGTACCAGAATGGCTTCCGTGTCTGGAGCGTATCTGAACTATATCAGGAGTGTAGAAATCTGAATCTGAATGAGTACCAGAATGGCTTCCGTGTCTAAAGCGTATCTAAACTGTATCACAGGTGTAGAAATCTGAATCTGAATGAGTACCAGAATGGCTTCCGTGTCTGGAGCGTATCTGAACTGTATCAGAGGGTTTGCATATTGTTAATGGTAGCTGTTAACCTTACCCTGAAAAAGATAAAATGTTAGCTGAAACACCAAGTTATATTGCATGAAATATATGATGCAATGTGTTGGCTTTATTGATGTTTATGATATATGGAAGCAATGTATGTGTATGTGAGTTGATTTACTACATTGCTATCTGCTCGGGGAAAATAAATCCCTGACTACTGTTGAGGATATGTAAGTCTTCAGGTCTAGAATTTGAAGTGTTGACGAATTTCTGTTGAGAGGAATAAACTCTTGTTGTAAGGGAAATGCCATGTATTGCTCGCAAGATCTGCTTGGGGCAACCTGAAAATCTTGACGACTTTCACTGGGGATTATCTATTGGGAGTGTTTATTCCGTTGGGGAGAATTGAAAAGTTAGTTGTTATCCGGTCGGATTCCAGGCTTCACAACAAACTATTGAGGAATTTGGAGAAATTGAGCGATTTCTACCGAGATTCGATAAACTAAAAGCTTCGCAGCTGGGAATTTTGTTCCGCTGGGGATGATGGAAAACTCTGTGGGGATAAACGTGATTTTTGCTTGCAAAAGTTCAGGAGTCTCGGTTGTCTGCTGCTTTATTGGGGAGTTACCCTTGGCTGGAGAGAAACAAAAGTTAGCCGCTACCTGGTCGGATTCTAGTCTTCACAACAACTTGCCGGGGATAAGGAAGTTTACTGTCATTTGGCCAGATTCCAGGCTTCACAGTAACTTGATGTAGAATAGTCTACCGGGGAAGAGGAGTTGTGGTCCTTTGACTTGTAGTGGTCGGAGAGGTAAATTCAAATTAGGGGATCTGTAGTTTGTTGGCGATATGTGAATTTTCATGTTTTGAAGTTGAAGTTTTGATGAACTCTTGTCTAGAGGAGTAAATTTCGTTGTAAGGGCAATGCCATGTATTGCTTGTAAGATCTGTTTGAGGAATCCTGAGAAATTCGATGACTTCTACTGGGAATAAAAACTTGAAATTTAGTTTCTGCAGGGGAGTTATTGAAAACTCTGTGGGGAATATGAAGTGGTCTAGGGACTTTTTCCTGCCTTTTCAACCTATCAGTAATTGTCTTTCTCATCTTGTTTATTTGTAAATAGTAATTATGTTCAAATGCATATGTTCATCAATGAATCATCGAACGTTTTTTGCAAACAAAACACAATTGTAAAGAGAAAACAAATAATTTTTGTACTTTCAAAGAGACATTTTTGTATTGACTTTGAGTAAGTGTTTCGTAAAAAGGAGACAAACATTCTAGTAAGAGAATGGCGTCATAAAAACAAGAAAGATTTATGCAAAGAAAGATAGCTATGTGTGATAATCCCATGGGGTTCCCATTCAGCTATAACCCTCGTATCTCCGAATATCTCATCTGTTTGTTGCTTCGTCCGAAGATGATTGAATTGATTAGAAAATCTGAGTTTGTCAGTGGAAGTCAAGAGGTTGTCCTCAAAGTGATCCGACGGGACATGGTCATACGCTTTTATTCCCTAACTTTTTCCTAGACCGCCCTTTCGGGTTTTCAGTCCACCGGGAAACCCTTTTTTGCCCAAGTCACCCTTTCGGGTTTTCAACTTGTCGGGCGTACAGATTTTTTTATATTTTATCCCTAATTTTTGCCTGAACCTTTTTGGTTCGTCGGGATGCCCTTGTTTTGCGTAGGTATGTCATCCTAGCGGGTCTCTTTTGCGTAGTATCTTTTGACTATGTCCACGTTCGCAGGGTGTGGCAGGTCGTCGCCGTCCGTGGTGGTTAAGATCATTGCCCCACCAGAGAATATGTTTTTGATTACAAATGGTCCTTCATAGGTAGGAGTCCATTTTCCCCTGGGATCACTCTGTGGCGAGATGATACGGTTGATCACTAAATCCCCAACTTGATATGTTTGGAGTCTGACTTTCTTGTTGAAGGCCTTGATTATCCGTTTTTGATATATTTGACCATGGCAGACAGCAGTAAGTCTCTTCTCATCAATTAAGTTCAGTTAATCAAGTCGAGTTTGGATCCAATCATCGTCATTCAAGCCTGCATCCTTCATAATTCTCAGAGAGGGGATCTGAACCTCAATGGGTAAAACAGATTCCATGCCATATACCAAAGAATAAGGTGTTGCCCCGGTTGATGTACGAGCCGTGGTACGATACCCATGGAGAGCGAATGGTAGCATCTCATGCCAGTCTTTGTATGTGACTGTCATCTTTTGTATGATCTTTTTAATATTATTATTTGCCTCTTCGACATCACCATTCATCTTTGGCCGATAGGGAGAAGAATTATGATGCTGGATCTTGAATTGCTCACACAAGGCGGTGATCATAGTGTTGTTAAGATTTGTACCATTTTCAGTGATGATCCTTTCGGGGATACCGTACTGGCAAATGAGATTTTTCTTGATGAAGCGAGCAACAACATTCTTGGTAACGAAGGCGAAGGAAGCTGCTTCGACCCACTTTGTAAAATAGTCAATGGCCACCAAGATGAAGCGATGTCCATTAGAAGCTGTCGGCTTGATCTCTCCAATCATATCAATTCCCCACATAGCAAAGGGCCAAGAAGCCGTCAAGACATTCAGAGGAACCATAGGTACGTGCACCTTGTCAGTATAAATCTGACATTTATGACAGGATCTAGAGTGTTGATAGCAATCTGCTTCCATGGTAGACCAGTAATAGCCTGCCCGTAGGATTTTCTTCGCCATTGTATTCCCACTGGAGTGAGTGCCAAAAGTACCTTCACGTAATTCCGCCATGATCTTTTCCGCCTTAATCTTATCCATACACCGAAGACAAATGGAGTCATGATTGTGTTTGTACAGGATGCCATTACTCAAGAAGAATTTAGCAGAGAATCTCCTTAAGAACTTCTTATCATTGATTGAAGCTCCTTCCAGATATTCTTGAGCCTCGAGATACCTTTTGACTTCATGAAACCAAGGTTGGTCCACTATCTCTTCAGTATTAATCTCGTGACGGTGTGCTGGTTCATCCATTCGTTCGATGGTGATCTGGGGATCCTCGTTATCCCAATTAAGTTTAAACATAGATGACATTGTGGCTAGAGCGCCTGCTAGGTGATTTTCTTCTCGCGGGAAATGCTCGAAGGTAATCTTCTCAAAATGTGGTAGCAATGTCAAAACATGTTCTTTGTAAGGGATAAGATTTGGATGTTTAGTGTCCCATTCTCCTTTGGTCTGACTGATGATCAAGGCTGAATCCCCAAAAACATTTAAAGACTTGATTCCCAAACCTATGGCGTCCTTGAGACCAAAGATGCATGCTTCGTATTCCGCCATGTTGTTCGTACAGTTGAAGCAAAGTCTGGCAGTAAAGGGAGTATGACACCCTTCCAGAGATATGAGTACGGCGCCTATACCATTACCAAGTGAATTGGAGGCCCCATCAAAGAACAAGGTCCATCAGGATCTTTGTTCAGGTCCGTCATATGGTCTGATTCCTTTACAGTTGTCTAATGTCATGATGTCTTCATCTGGGAATTCAAACTTCATGGACTGATAGTCTTCTACAGCCTGATGAGCAAGATGATCAGCCAATACACTGCCCTTTATAGCTTTCTGGGTAGTATACTGTATGTCATATTCTGTTAGGATCATCTTCCATCTAGCTATCCTCCCAGACAGAGTAGGCTTTTCGAAGATGTATTTTATCGGATCCATCTTAAATATCAACAAGGTAGTATGAGTCAGCATACACTGTCTTAGCCGGCGAGCAGCCCATACCAGAGCGTAACAAGTTTTCTCGAGCGGTGAATATCTGGTTTCACAGTCGGTAAACTTTTTGCTCAGGCAGTAAATAGCGTGCTCTTTTTGGCCAAACTCGTCATGCTGCCCCAATACACACCCCATTGAGTTCTCTAAAACGGTCATATACATGATCAATGGTCTTCCCTCGAATGGTGACATCAAAACAGGAGGCTCTTGTAAATACTCTTTGATTTTGTCGAAAGCAGTCTGGCATTCATCGTTCCATTTGACTAATTGATCTTTCTTCAATAGTTTGAAGATTGGCTCAGAAGTAGCTGTTAGGTGAGAAATGAATCTGGCAATATAGTTCAGGCGTCCCAAGAATCCTCTTACTTCCTTCTCAGTACGAGGAGCAGGCATTTCTTGTATTGCTTTAACCTTGGCGGGATCGACCTCAATACCCTTGTTGCTGACGATAAAACCTAGGATTTTACCAGACCGTACTCCGAATGTGCACTTGTTTGGGTTCAACCTTAGTTTATACTTCTTCAACCTTTCAAACAACTTTTGCAAGTGATCAAGGTGCTCTTCTTCGGTTTGTGATCGGGCTATCACATCGTCTATGTAGACCTCTATTTCATGGTGTATCATGTCATGAAACAAAGCTACCATGGCGCGTTGATAGGTTGCCCCAACATTCTTCAGTCCGAATGGCATCACTTTGTAGCAGAATGTGCCCACTGTGTGACAAATGTAGTTTTCTCCATGTCCTCAGGTGCCATTTTGATTTGGTTGTAACCTGAGAATCCGTCCATGAAGGAAAACACTTTGTGCTGGGCTGTATTGTCAACCAGGATATCTATGTGGGGAAGTGGAAAATCATCTTTAGGGCTGGCCCTATTCAAGTCTCTATAGTTCATGCACATTCGTACTTTTCTGTCCTTTTTAGGCACGAGAACAATGTTGGCAACCCATTGAGAATAAGAAGTGACAACCAAGAATCCAGCATTGAATTGTTTCATGACTTCCGCTTTGATCTTCTCCGACATGTCAGGTCTCATGCGGCGGACTTTTTGTTTTACTGGTGCACAATCTTCCCTTGTTGGCAAACGATGTACCATGATGTCTGTATCGAGTCCCGACATATCTTCATATGACCAAGCAAAGATTTCAACATAATCATGAAACAGCTGAATCAGACGCTTCTTGACACTCGGCTCTAGATTGGCACCCACCTTGATTTCTTTTTTACCATCCTCGGTACCCAAGTTGATTGTGTCCACTGGTTCCTCACGAGGCTGAATAGCTCTTTCCTCTTGTTGTAATAGTCTGGAAAATTCCCCTGGTACTTCACAATCTTCCTCACCTTCGTCTTCGGCTTGGTAGATTAGATTCTCAGAGTCACAAAAGGCCATAGCAGTATCGTTATCCATGGGATCCGGAATGGAGGGGTACCTGTTTGTGAGTGTGGGTATGTGTAAAGGTATAGCCATCTTTTTAAAAATAAAATGTAAAAGAAAAACAATGAGCACAAAAAGTTTGTATGTGAAAAACATCCATGATTCATTGAATTTCATATGAAGATGAAATAAAAACCCTTACAAATGGACCATTGTGCCTCGGGCAAGACACAAGGTTTCGAATATGCGAATTGTTTGTGAATATTACAAGTCCAACAGAAATGTAAAGATAAATTACTGAGGGATGAAAGTTATTGGGAAAAAGTCTCTGGCCTCCCAATTGTGAAGTCCTCCGTTGATAGTAGGAAATATCCAATCCTCCAAGTTGCGATCCTCTTCACCATCTTCCACTGCATTGACCTCTCGGTTGCTAATCTTCAGGGGTGGCCCTCTAGCACGGGCATGGTGCACAACCTTCTAAGCACCTGAAGTAAACCCTAAGCCAAACTTGTCAGATTTAAACGAAATGTCCGGAAGTTGCTCCCAGATGGTGCATCCACCCTCCTCTACTACTGCCTTGGCGTCTTTCAGAGATGACATACGGAGTGGAGGTCTTGTGATCTTGGGAATATGGGATGCCGTCTCGTTCACTGCTACCTCTTGCGGAACCTCTTCGAAATGTTGAAAAGGAGTTTCTATGAACTCGCCATCCAATTCCTCATACCGGAACGAATTGAGGTGGCTAATCATATACTCTTCCTCTCCATGGACAGTGATAATCTTTCCCTGGACCAGATATTTCAGCATCTGGTGCAGTGTAGAGGTGACAACACCGGTATTATGGATCCACGGCTGTCCTAGCAGACAGGAGTAAGAGGGGCGGATGTCTATTACATAGAAGGTTGAGTTGAAAGTCTGAGTCCCAACCTTTATGGGGATGTCCACCTCCCCGTGGACCATCCTCTTTGAACCATCAAATGCCCTTACAACTATGTTACTGGGCTTCAACGTTAATCCTTCGCAATCTAGTCTGTCGAGATCTTTCTTTGGTAAAACATTCAAGGACGAACTGGTATCTACCAAGACATGAGCCAGAGTTGTTCCTCTACATTCCACAGAGACATGCAATGCCTCGTTGTACTTTCTTCCCTTTGGTGTCAGATCAGCATCTGAGAAGCCTAGGCCGTTATCAGCTGTTAGGCTGGCAACACAATCTTGAAATTGGTCAGCAGACATCCCTTGAGGCACATGGGTTGTCTTCAGTAACTTCACCAGAGCTTTCGCATGTGCCTCCAAGCACAGCAACAAAGCTAGCATGGAGATTTTGGAGGGAGTTTGCCCCAACTGTTCAACTACGTCGTAATCACTCTTCTTTATTATTCTTAGGATCTCCTCCATTTCCTTTTTGGAGGTTTCAGGGATAGTCAGTGGTTGAGCCTTCGTCCAGACAAGCTCTTCTTGAATACTTTTTCCTCGAATTTCAGCAGTAGGAGTATTGGTAGGGATAACAGCAGGGGTTGTGTCGTTTTTGTCGATTGGGGTACTTGCAGATATGAGTATTGGTACGGAGGTAACCTTTGGAACAACCACGGGTCCAAAAATTGCCTTTGGAGGGGCAATCTCTGGAGAGAAGTTTCTACCGCTACGGGTAATCTTACTGGTTCCGACAATATTACTAATGTCAGAGGTTTTTTCTTCGGGGATCATCTTCTCGGTGGTCAGCCCATTTTGTTTGATACCATGGTAGTAGATATCTCCACCGTAATTCCACGACACTGTTTTGTCTGATTCATACGGGATCGGCCCGGGCATTGTGATTATAAGAGGAGTAGTTTTTGGAACCGATGTAATCCTAACGGGTCTTTTGGGGACCCTGGAAGAATTGGCGGAGATTGTTATGATCGAAATGTCTTCAACAGGAATGGGTGAAACAGGAGCATTTTCAAATAGAATCTCTTGGTTGTCTATCAAGCATTGAATGCCCGCTTTCAACAAAAGGCAGTCAGCTGGTGAGGATAAGCAGAGATGGCAGTCTTCATTACAACCTAGGAATATACCGGCTTTTAACAAGTTTATTTTAATGGTTGGGAGCGGAGTCAAGAGTTTATCAACTATGGTAACAAACAAATCTTCCTCGATAGCATTGGTGTTGTGACCATGTCTAGGAATGGGAGTAGAAATGACGTTTGATTTTTCGGGTGCATAAAACTCAATCTCTTTTGCATCTATAAGATCTTGAATCTTGTTTTTCAGGGCCCAACAGTTGGTGGTGTCATGACCTGGACTTTAGAATGATATGCGCAGCGGGAATTTGGGTGATAATAAGGAGACGAAGTGTTGGGGTTCTTTGGAGCTTCCTTCAGTGTTGTCAAATTAGATTTCAAAAGATGTGGTAAAACCTGGGCTAGAGTCATATTGATTTTGGTGAATTTACGGAATGGCCTTTCCACCCTCGGTTGGTTGCCTCTTGGTTGATCAGATGTAGGCTTTGGGATTATAACAGCTCCCACCATTGGTCGGCGTTCAGCTTTCCCTTGGTTCCTTTGTGGGTAAACAGCAGATACCTCCTTCTTCCCAGTAAAAGGCTTTCTCACAGCTATAGAGGCAGATGAATCCTTCTGAATCTTTCCACTTTTTATGCAAGCTTCTACCCTCTCTCCAGTTAGTATTAATTTAGTAAATCCAGCAGATGAGCTTCCAATCAGATGGTTGAAGAAAGGGCCTGACAGAGTACCTAAGAACATGTCCACTAATTTCCTTTCAGACAGAGGGGGTCATAATCTCCCAGCTAGATCTCTCCATTTCTGCGCGTAATCCTTGAAACCTTCATTGGAAACCATAGCCATACTCTGAAGTTGAGTACGGGTAGGCGCCAAATCTGCATTATACTAGTATTGCTTATAGAAAGTTGCGGCAAGATCTTCCCAGTTGTGGACGTCAGCCCTTTCCAATTGGTAAAACCAATCGAGTTGTGTTCCAGATAGGCTATCTTGGAAAAAATGCACCCATAGATCTTTATCGGTGGAGTGCGGCTGGATCTTTCTCACATATGATCGGAGGTGCATCCTAGGACATGACACCCCGTCATATTTCGCAAACAACGACACTTTGAACTTCGGTGGGATCACAATTCCCGACACAAGTCCCAACTCTTCAAAGTCTAGACCTGGTATCCTTTGTATTTCCATAACATTCAGACGCTCTTCAAGATGTCTGTACTTATCATCAGCTGGCCGATACTGTTCCTCGGAGTAGTATTCCTCATCTTCTTCCTCTTCAGATTCTGACGAAACCGCTATTTCCTTTCCTTTTCCTTCTCTTTCATCAGATGTTGTTGCAAAATCCAAGGTTCTTCTAGTCTGTCCTTGAAACCTTCTCCCCATAATCACAACACCGGTTGATTTCTTCTCTTTCTTCTTCTTTTCTTTGGCCAACAGAGTCTTCAACTCCTCTTGTCCTTTGGCTAGGGTTATGATTAACTGTTGAAACTGCGTGTTTTGAACTTGCAGATCTTTGACTGTCTGTTCAAGATCCATCTTACTGAAATAAACAGTAGAGAGATGAGGAATCTTGTTGCAAAAGACCTATTTATGTCATGATGAATGATATGTGCATATGTAATGTTCTCAAGGATTTTAAAAGATTCAAGTTTGTTTTAGACAAAAAGAAACACACGTCATATTAATAAGAAAGAGTTTGAATACATCAATAATACAAAACTCTAAGATAAAAAGGTAGTGCGCATCCTCTTTGGTGCTATGTAGGCATTTAGAGTCTGCTCCTCATGAAGTAGCCTAGTAAGTTCCAAAACCTTCTTCTCGCTTGCGTAGAATTGGGCTTCGAAAGTATCTCGCTCTCCCTTGAGCTGTATCCAATCCCTTTGTAAGTCTTCAAGAGATTTGGGCATGTCAGGATATAGGATAATGTGTGGAACTTCTCCTTCCTTAACAGGCTCAATAATCACCGGAAGGATAAGGCACCATAAGACTTTGAGCGCGGGTTCGTACCCACTTGAGGTAAGGCTCAAGAGGGATGGAATTCTTGTGTCCCAAAGTCTCGCTATCCACCTTGTTTAGCATCCTCCATGCTCGGGTAAATCTCTGGCGAAGACCTCGATTGTTATTGTCGTAGTCGAATACTAAGCCTTGAATCAACATCTCATGTGGACCATCCCTTCGGGCATAACCAAACTGTCTTAGAGCTAAGCATGGGTTGTAAGTGATGCCTCCCCTAATGCCAAGTAGAGGGACATTAGGGAATTTCCCACAACGGTTGATAATGATAACATTCTCTTTGGATCGAGAGCACCAATGAATATCTGAATGTTTGAGCATCATTAACCTTTGTGACCACCTTAATCCTTGCTCGTTCTTTAAAACTGGTTGGGGAAGATGAGAAATAAAACGCCTTTCCAGGAGGGGAGTGAAAGACATAAGGACACCTCTTTTCCTCATTGTGCGAGTGTGAAAAGAGTGTAGGATATCCCCTAGCAATGTAGGCACCGAATTGCATGACATGAAGATTTTGACGACACTTATATCTATGAGTTGGTCAAGATTGGGGAACAAGACCATCCCATAGATAAGAAAAGCCACAATTTCCTCAAAGGCTTGCAAGTCTAAGGAATTCCAACAGATTTGGGCTTTCTCAAACAGAAACTTTGCTAAGAAGCCTTTGACACCACTTCTAGTTTCCCAATGAGTTGTGACATCAGATGAGTGCAAGTGAAGAACTTGAGCAATCTCTTCTGGATTTGGGTCTCTTTCTGTACCGTTGAAAGGTAGTTGATTGAGAATGGGAATCCTCAAGAGTTGAGAGAATTCTTCTAAAGTAGGCACAAGCTGGTAGTCGGGAAATGTGAAGCAATGGTGCAAAGGATCAAAGAATTGAAAGAGCACCTTCATCATATCCTCATCCGTGTTGGAGGTGACCAAGTTGAGTAGGCGACCATGTCTCTCGGTGAATAGAGAGTTCTCAGGGATCCTTGAAGCTAGCTCCTAGAGTTGTGGAGGAATTTTTACAAGGTTGACTTGGATAGTTTTCCTGCGAAGTGAATCCATATCCTACAAAACAAGAACAAAGATGAATCTCTAAAATCCCTGAAACGGTTAGTGGATGCATATGATGCTCATGATGTCCATGATGTTATGTACAAGTATGCATATACAAGCAAAGCAATTAAGTTCCTAGTTTAGGCTTGCATGGGGTTTTATAGGTAAGTACCCTCTTGAAGTTTAGTTGGCTCAACCTGTCCTAACAATAGTAACCGGGTTCTAAGGAGCTCAATATCACTGGATTGTTTCCTTGTTCATTGTTTCAGCTCAAGCCTCTTTAATGGCGACCGAAATATTCCAAGAAACTAACCCTCAATGAGTGTAGTATCGAGTATCTACCAACTTTGGACTGTACCAAAGCCGGTCATCTCACTATGTCCTAAAGGCCAAGTTGGTCAAGTAAAGGTTCTAAAAGTTTGTTAGTGCTTCGCGACATCACTCAGCTGCCCCGTATTCTCCTTGACTACTCAAGGGCTACCGGTACCCACAAATATGTCACACTAACATAGCTATTGCTTAGACCATGTCGGTATACCCCATACAATTTCCACAATGTATTGCTATTTACCTACAATGTATCCCCAAATCCGCGTAGAGGATTTAAACCCAAACAAAGAACCGTAATGAAAAGCAGACAAAAAAAACAATGTAAGCAAGTAAATGTGATCTAGCCCTAAGGTAACCCCACTTTTATTTTTCCCCAACAGAGTCGTCAGTTCTGTGATACGGTGGGAGAACTGACTTAAGGGTTTGCGTTTGTGTTTGCAAATGTTGCGGTTAGCAAGAGTCGCCACCGACTTTTCTTTTATCTAAAAGGAAAGGTGAAAAAGCACAGTAAAGACCTTTGAGATTGTTTCTTGAGTTCGGGGGGTAGATTATGAAAAAGGAAGGTATTAGCACCCTTTTCATCCATGGTTTTCCATGGGCTCTTAGTTACTTTCTAGATCACTTGCTTTTGTTGCTTGAAAATGTGTTTGGTGTGGTTTTTAAAGTATTTTGTAAAAGAGGCCGTTCGCTTATGAAATCTTTGTAATGATTCTCGTTCGTAAGAATGTATACAAAGATGTTTGTTGTGATACGGTGGCCAGAACCAGACTGTTTTGAAATGCTGGTTTGCGTTTTGCGTTTTGTGTTTACAAAATGTCGCGGTAAGCAAGAGTCGGCACCGACTTTTATTTTATCCAACTGGAAAGGACAAAAGCACAGAAAAATTCCTTTTTTCGAGATTTTGAGTATGGGGGGTATATTATAGAAAGGGAAGGTATTAGCACCCTTTCTATCCGTGGTTTTCCACGGGCTCTTAGGTACTTGCTCATCATTTTCAAAATTGCTTCCGTGTTTGTGTGTTTTGAAAAAAGTTTTTGTTTTACTTCGATTTAACTCTTGCTTCTGTCTTCAAGAGTGTTACGAAGTTGTTTTGAAAACTTTGTTTGAAAAGAGTGTAAGTGTGAAAAAGTTTATTTGTTTGAGCAAGTACTTAAGAACTAATCTACCTACTCGAAAAAGAGAATGTTTTTGTTCTTGTTTCCTTTAGACAATGCTATCCCACTATTAGTGAGTAGGTAGCACCGTCGTTGGAGTTGTAAGGGTCAATTCGAAAGGGACGTACGATCACTAAAGCAATGCTAGGACATCTTAGTAATAACCCTAATGTCTTAAGATCAATATTCGAGGCAACAATATCCGAGGCAACCATTCCGAGGCAACTTTTCCGAACGGGACTTTGATCTTTGTTTAGACAAGAGAGCGACCACTAAGATATCCTATACTTAATGATCGTTTACCGAAGGCAACCAAAGTGAGAGTATAACCTAGGAGTGCGCATGTGCGAGTGATTCAATTTCAAGTTATTATCTTTGCACATTTAGGGTTTGCTAACCGTTTTAAAGTTAACATTCATTCTTGTCATGCAACCCTAATATCATACATCTAACAGTTTAATATTTTGCTGAAATTAAAGTGCGGAAAGTAAAGCTACGCTATTACAAGGCTTCGGGTATTAATTTACATAGCCAAAAACAACGCGTACAAAAAAAACGACAAATGAATGAAAAAGTCCTAATTAAGCTATTACATCCCATGAGCAATTACATCAATATTGTAAAATAAAATAATAAAGCGCGCGCGATGAATTAAGAACGATAGGAGATTAGGGTTTTGACCCCGTCTAACCTAATTAAAAGAAAAATTATTGTTTTTGTTGTTTTTTTAATTATTTTTTAAGAAAAATAAGGTTTGGATTAAATATGCAAATTTAATTAGTAATTAAATTAATTTAAAGAAATTAAATTACATGACCTATTTTTGTATTTTTGGTTATTTTTTAAGAAAAAGAAAAATAGAATTTAAATTAGACAAAACCCTAATTTCTAACTTGTTTTAATTTATTTACAAAATAATTAAAGTTACCCTAAAACTAAATAAACTAATTAAATTAATTTTTGTCTAAAATATAAATTCTAAATCTAATTGGATAAAAATTGATTTTATGGTTTTTTATGAAAAAGAATTAATTTAGTGTTAGTAAAAATAAATAAATAAATAAATTAAGAGAAATTATAAAAGAAAAGAGATAAGGAGTAATGGGCCTGTAACCATCAAATTGGAGGGGTGTGTTGCTAGCAAATCTGGGCCCAAACCAGCTGGTCCATTTGACTTCCACGCTTCAGTGCTTGCACATTGACCAAGGTTCTTGGTGGACCATCACATGGTAGCCTTCAGATCTGGACTGTGGACATCTGGTTGGTTGGATGATGATGGTCCATGGTAGTCATCACGTCTATACGCGTGCCTGATCATTTAAATAAAAATAATGTGAAGTACATGGGGGACTGGGATTCAAACCCAGGTCCTGTGACCTTTTCCACTAGCCTTGTTACCAACTGAGCTGCATGCTTTTATTGTACATAGAATAACAACAATGGATAATATATAATAATGAAAGTTAGTGGGGGAAAAAATAAAAAAGTGCGCCAGAGTTCAAATGAACCAATAAGATGGTGCCACGGAAATCATCCCTGTTCTCTCTCCGTTGGTAAAAGTCACAGACTTTTACCTACGGACAAACGTCCGTCACTACAAACCCTGCACATTGCAAAATCACACACAAGCATGATAAATGGAATCTAAGACTGTGAATCAAGTCGCCTTGGCCTGCTGAGCACAATTGTGCCCTTCTTGTGGCCCAATTTTACCTGTACCAAAAGATCCTAAAACGAGACAACAAAACCTAGCAATGGTAGATTCCAGTATAGCCAATAAAAATGCAATTAATTGTTATGAGTAGCTTGCAAATGCTTCAAGGAATAAGAATATGTATGTAATTCATGCTATAAGTGCCAGAATCATGTGATTCGATTTCAAGAAGAAGCCATGGTCGTGAACCACTTACAGTGACTTTCAACGCAGGAAAATGCTTGTTCTTGATTGGTACAGCTTGCTTGCAATCCCAGGAAACGAATGAGATGGTTAGGGGACCTCGAAAACGCCTAGAAGTATCAAAATAGATTACCACTTTTCTTTGTTTTTTTCAAGTTTTGTTCTGCCTTTGTGCGCCTCTGAACCTTGTGTTTTTGATATGCAATTGTTCCCTATATACAAAGGATTGAATTAGGGTTGAAATTATGCTCTCAATCTTTATCCATTATGGCTTTTGATTTTGATTTGATTCACTTGAAAATATTTCCAAAAATAGGCCAAAACCAATCTTTTCATGCACACAAAGGCCTTGCACGATTTGCTTCACTTGCTAGCTGTATATGGAACCTAAAACATGCACAAGATCTTGAGGTTTCAATGATTTGGATATTTTCATGATTTGTTTTGATTTAAATTGATTTAATTGCAATAAAAATCAAAATAAATAGAAAAAATGAGATAAATATAAATGGGAAGAGCTAGGACTCGTGGACCATGATACCAACTCAAAACAAGTGCAAAAGGTTGGGCCCATTTAGCAAAAATTGCAATTTGAGGCACTTTTGACTTTTGGCAATTTTGCAAAAAAGGTCAACTTCACCAATGCATAACTTCCTCAATTTTGACTCTTTTAAGGTGTTCTTGGACGTTTTAGAAAGCTCAAGATGTACTCTAAGCAACCACTTTTGTCTCATCTCAATTGAGTCTTCCATGTTCATGTATGAAGCTTTGACAAAAAAGGTGTTTTTGTTGACTTTTCAAAATGACCTATAATGTCCAAATTCATAACTTCTTGTGAGTGCATATTTTAAACTTGGAAGATGAAGATGTATTGCAGGGAATTGCATCCTATTCATAATGAGCTTTGGATGGGTCATTTATCATAAAGTATGAGAAAGTTATGATTGGTCAAAGTTGAGTTGACTTTTCCTACAAAACCCTTATTTAGCAACTTTTGGGTTTTGATGAATTGTGAGCAACCCTTGATGAATCATGATCAACGCTTGATCAAATGATGAAATATACTTCAAAATGAGAATGTTGACCAAAAATCTTGAAGTTTTACTGTATGGGGGCCACAGCTGACTTTTGCCCTAGCACAGTCGATTTTTAGGCCTTTGAGCAATTGACTGAGCAAACTTTCTCTGCAAGCCTTGAAACTTGTAATGGATGATCTTGAGAACATATTAGGGCAATGATGAGCATTTGGTATCACTTTGCCTCAAATATCTTGATGCAACATGAAACCCTAATTTGAGGTAGACTGCCTTAAGAGAGAGCTTGTATGGTCAACCCTTGGACTTCCTTGAGCAACTTGAGGATCTTTCTTGAAATGTTTTGAGGAATATGGGAGGGAAAATTTTGGGGTACAACAGCTGCCCCTGTCCAATCTTCTTAAACCTGAGGATGTAGATTGGCTTGCGTGCCTTTCATGATCCGAAGGTGGAAGATGATTGAACACTAGAGTGCCCAGAAATTTGCACTCGCATGAAGTGGTATCCGTCTTGCGACATCGGGAATGGGCTTACAAATGCCATTTGGAAAGTGATGACGGAAGATGGGCTTAAAGATGCCATCTGAAGGAGTGTCGATCGCATAAGAGATTCCTTAGCGAGAGTCTGTACATCTGTTGTGGAGGAAGACTACACTGGGGAATGCCGATCTTCGTCTTGGGAGAAATAGAATTTTAGGAGCTTTCGGTCGTCTGTTATTCTACTGGGAAATCGTCTCTTAGTCGAAGAGGTGAAAATGAACTACTATCTGGTCGTGATCCAGGATTCATAGTGATAAGATCGACTGCTATCTGGTCGTGCTCCAGGCTTTACAGTGACTTACTGGGGAGATGAGATTAAACTTGCTATCTGGTTGTGATCCAGGCTTCGCAATTTCTCGATTCTTATATGGTCGTAATCCAGGATTTAGAAGGAATTAAGTTGTTATCTGGTCGCATCCGGGCTTCAACTTAAACTCAGGGAACACTAATATCCGGTCGACTCTGGGCTTCTTAAGTTTTGTCCAGGTAAACTGCTATTTGGTCGAAATCCAAGCTTCGCAGTGTCTTGTACTGTTATCTGGTCGTGATCTAGGCTTCACAATACCTTACTTCTTATCTGGTCGTAATCCAGGCTTAAGAAGAAATCAAGTGGTTATCCGGTCGCCTCCGGGCTTCCATTTGATTTTTAGGCCTACTAATATCCGGTCGAACCCGAGCTTCATAGTAATTGGCCGGGTAAATTGCTTATTTGGTCGTAATCCAAGCTTCATAGTGTCCCTCACTGTTATCTGGTCATAAACCAGGTTTCAGTGTCTTTTACCACTATCTGGTCGTAATCCAGGCTTCGCGATGTCTCATACCATTATCTAGTCGAATTCAGGCTTCATGATGTTTGGAGAAATCAAGATACTATCCGGACGAACCCGGGCTTCATAAATTGCATTAAAGATATACCACTATCTGGTCGTAATCCAGGCTTCGCGGTGTCTTTGGCTGCTTATCTGGTCGTAATCCAGGCTTCACAGAAACTTGTATTGCTATCTGGTCGTAATCCAGGCTTCACAATAACTTGCTGAGTTGTTATCAGCTTGTAATCCGGGCTTCACGGCTTGTGTTTATGACATACCACTATCTGTTCGAATCCAGGCTTCATGGTGTTTTGCACTGCTATCTGGTCGTAATCCAGGCTTCACAGTAGCTGGCTGAGCTGTTATCCGGTTGTAATCCGGGCTTCACGACTTGCTGAGGATTAAACTATTATCCGGTTGAATCCGGGCTTCATAGCTTAGAGATAAACCACTATCTGGTCGAATCCAGTCTTCGTGGTGTTTGATACTGTTATCCGGTCGTAATCCGGGCTTCACAATATGATGTAGAAATCAAGGTACTATCCGGTCGGATCCGGGCTTCACAGCTTGACTCTTGTGAGAATTTGATTGTATCTTTCCTGAAAGGTAAAGGTTAGTCGTATGTAATGCATGATATGTATCAAGCAATGATGTTCCCAAAATAAATTAGGTTGTGCTGTATGATGCGTAAGCACATGTCATGATGTATGTATATGTATGTTTTTATGATATTCTCTAGCTGGGGAAAATAAATCCCGGATTGCTGCTGGAGAAAAAGCGTTGAATTCTTCGTTCTCGCTGGGAATAATGACCGAAGATGATTGTGAGAATAGTCCTGTTGGAGAATTAAACTGACGAGAAAATGACTCTGTGGGGAAGAGATGTTCTGCTAGAGGATCTGTCGATTTGGAGGAATAACCTCGGCTGGGGATGAATTACCGCTGCTGGCGATAATGAAAGCTGTTGGAGATTGAGTTTCTGTTTGTGGAAGAAATAAACTCCACTGCGGATAATCTTCTAGTGCTGGTGATAGACAGACTCTGCTTGGGGAGAATCATTGTTTTTAGATACCTTTTGCTCTGCAGGGAGTGAATGTATCTTTAATCGTATTCTCCAGCTATGTCTATCCCTATACCTGGTGGACAGAGCAACTGTAAGGTTTGGACATTTCTTGCTTGCCCATGTTCCTGAAATTACGAGTAATCGTCTTTTGTTTCGCATGTGAATATTTATGAGCAACAATTATTGTCAAATGCATATATCAAAAATGAACCATTGGACGTTCTTGCAAAACAAAACATAAAAAGAAAAATAATTTGAAATTTCTTTGTGAAAATGAATTGTATTGATTTGGAAGTTGGCCTGTAAATAGGAATTTTTGTACAAGAGGCTGACGTCCTAGTGAGAGAACGCCGCCGAAAGATAGAATTTATACAATTTGTGCAAAAGAAAGAACAACAACTATGTGAATAATCCCACTGGGTTCCAACTCTGCTATTGCCTTTATATCTTCGAGCATCTCATCACTTTGCTACTTGGTTGAAGGTAGATCAGATTGATTAGTGCCATCCGAACTTGATAGTTGGTACTGAGGTCTGGTTGCAAGGTGATCCAACGAGACATAGTGTTACGCTTCAATCCCTAATTTTTTTCCTGGACCGCCCTTTCGGGTTTTCAGTCCACCGGGATACCCTTTTTTGCCCAAGCCTCCTTTTCAGGTTTTCGACTTGCCGGGTGTACAGATTTTTATATTTTCATCCCTTATTTTTGCCCGAACCCTTTTGGTTCGCCGGGAAGCCCTCATTTTTTCCTAGGCCAGTCAACCTAGTGGGTCTCTGATTATGTGTAGTATTTTTTCACTATGTCTGCATTGACGGGGTGAGAAAGGTTGTCACCATCCATGGTGGTTAGAATCATAGCTCCTCCCGAGAAAATGTTCTTAACCACAAATGACCCTTCATACGTAGGGGTCCATTTGCCCCTGGGATCACCTTGCGGTAGTATGATGCGTTTGATCACCTGATCCCCAACTTGATACTCTTGTCGTCTGACCTTCTTGTTAAACGCCTTGATCATTCGCTTTTGATACGTTTGACCATGACAAATAGCAGTAAGCCTCTTTTCGTGGATTAAATTTAGTTGATCAAGCCGGGTCTGGATCCAATCGTCCTCGCTCAAACATGCATCCTTCATAATCCGAAGAGAGGGTATCTGGACTTTAATGGGTAAGACTGCTTCCATACCATACACCAAAGATTAGGGTGTTGCCCCTGTTGAAGTCCGCACTGAGGTTCGATACCCATGAAGAGCAAATGGTAACATCTCGTGCCAATCTTTGTATGTCACTGTCATCTTCTGCACAATCTTCTTGATATTCTTATTAGCTGCCTCAACAGCTCCATTCATCTTCGGCCGGTAAGGAGAAGATTTGTGATGCTGTATGTTGAACTGCTTGCAGAGCTCAGTGATCATCGTATTGTTGAGATTTGTACGTTGTCCGTAATGATCCTCTCTAGTACACTGTATCGACAGATCAGGTTGTGTCGGATAAAACGCGCCACGACATTCTTGGTTACTGTAGCAAAGGAAGCTGCCTCAACCCACTTTGTAAAGTAATCAATAGCCACTAGAATGAAACGATGCCCGTTGGACGCAGTAGGTCTGATCTCACCAATCATATCGATACCCCACATTGCAAAAGGCCAAGGAGCTGTCAAGATGTTCATAGGAACTGGAGATATATGCACCTTATCAGCATAGACTTGGCACTTATGACAAGTCCGAGAATGCTGATAACAATCGGCTTCCATATTAGACCAATAGTATCCCGCCCGTAGGATTTTCTTTGCCATGGTATCTCCACTGGAATGAGTTCCGAAAGTACCTTCATGTAACTTTGCCATGATTCTTTCTGCCTCGTTCTTATCCACACATCACAGTAAGGTTGAATCATGATTACGCTTGTAAAGGATACCATTGCTAATGAAGAACTTCACAGCGAATCTTCTCAGAAACTTCTTATCATTAACAGATGCACCCTCGGGGTACTCCTGAGCCTCAAGATACTTCTTTACCTCGTGGAACCAAGGTTTATCTTCTACCTCTTCAGTCTCAATATCACAGCAATGTGCGGGTTCGTCCAACCTCTCAATGGTAATCTGGGGAGCCTCATTGTCCCACCAGACCTTGAACATAGAAGACATGGTAGCTAGCGCATCCGCTAACTGATTCTCCTCCCTGGGGAAATGTTCAAAGGTTATCTCCCCGAAGTGTGGAAGCAACGTCAATACATACTCTTTGTAAGGAATAAGATTTGGGTGCTTCGTATCCCACTCGCCTTTAATTTGGCTGATCACGAGATCAGAATCTCCGAATACACTCAAGAACTTAATCCTCAGGTCAATAGCTGCTCGAAGGCCCATGATACACGCTTCATACTCCGCCATATTGTTGGTGCAGTTAAAATATAATCGGGCGGTGAATGGAGTATGACAACCTTCAAGAGATATGATCACGGTGCTAATTCCATTACCCAACGCGTTTGAAGCTCCATCAAAATACATAGACCATTGGGATCCCTCCTCAGGTCCTTCATCCGGTCTAGGTTTTTCACAGTCAGTCACCAACATGATATTCTCATCCGGGAACTCGAAGTTCATAGACTGGTAATCATCCACGGCCTGATGTGCCAAATGATCTGCCAACACACTTCCCTTGATTGCCTTTTGGGTTGTGTATTGGATGTCATACTCAGTTAAGATCATCTGCCATCTTTCTATTCTTCCGGACAAGGCAGGCTTTTCAAGATATACTTGATTGGATCCATCTTTAATATCAATAGGGTAGTGTGAGTCAGCATATACCGTCTCAGCCGGCGAGCAGCCCTTGCCAAAGCACAACAAGTTTTCTCAAGCAGTGAGTATCGGGTCTCACAGTCGGTAAACTTTTTGCTAAGGTAGTAAATAGCATGCTCTTTTCGGCCAGACTCGTCATGCTTCCCCAACACGCACCCCATTGAATTGTCGAGTACTGTCAAGTATAAGATCAAAGGTCTTTCTTCAACTGGAGGCATCAGAATAGGTGGCTCTTAGAGATATTCCTTGATCCTTTCAAAAGCGGCCTGACATTCATCATTCCATCTTACCACTTGATCTTTCTTCAGCAACTTGAAGATTGGCTCACAAGTAGCAGCCAGATGTGAAATGAATCGGGCAATGTAGTTTAGACGTCCCAAAAAGCCTCTGACTTCCTTTTCCGTTTGGGGAGCTGGAATCTCCTGTATGGCCTTCACCTTTGCAGGATCCACTTGAATACCTTTAACACTAACAACGAAACCCAGCAGCTTACCGGACCTTACCCCGAAGGTGCATTTGTTCGGGTTTAACCTTAGTTTGTACATCTTCAACTTGTCAAACAATTTATGGAGATGGTCAAGATGTTCTTCTTCAGTCTGGGACCTTGCAATCATGTCATCAATGTAAACCTCAATATCATGGTGAATCATGTCGTGGAATAGAGCAACCATGGCGCGCTGGTACGTTGCCCCAGCATTCTTCAATCCAAACGGCATGACTTTGTAGAAAAAGGTGCCCCACTGCGTAACGAAGGTCGTCTTCTCCATATCTTTGGGAGCCATCTTAATCTGATTGTAACCAGAAAAACCATCCATAAAGGAGAAGATCTTATGCTGCGCGGTGTTGTCGACCAGAACATCGATATGAGGGAGTGGGAAATCATCCTTGGGGCTTGCCCTTTTCAGATCCCTATAGTCCATGCACATTCGTACTTTACCATCTTTCTTCGGCACCGGAACCACGTTGGCAACCCACTGTGGGTAAGAAGTAACTGCTAGAAAACCAGCCTCAAATTGTTTCATGACCTCAGCTTTGATTTTCTCAGACATCTCTGGGCGCATACAGCGAACCTTCTGCTTTACTGGAGGACAGTCTTCTTTGGTTGGCAGGCAGTGAACCACAATGTCGGTGTCCAAACCAGGCATATCCTCATAAGACTAGGCAAAAATCTCAACATAGTCGCGTAGCATTTGTATCAACCGTTGCTTGACCCTAGGTTCCAGATTTGCACCAATCTTGACCTCTTTCTTGTCTTCTTCTGTATCCAGATTCATTGATTCTACTGGCTCTTCATGGGGATGTATGGCCCTCTCTTCCTGTAGTAATAGTCTAGCAAGCTCCCCAAGGACTTCACAATCATCCTCACCTTCGTCCTCGGCTTGGTTGATCGGACTTTCGAAGTCATAACTGGCAGTAGCAGAGTCGTTATCAGTGGGATCCAGAGTGGATGTAGATCTGCATTATGATATGTGAGTGTGTGTAAGACAATAGCTCTTTTGATAAAGTGCAAGATAGAAAAGAAAAACAAAGAGCGAAAAATTTGTAATGCAAGAAAACGTCCAATGATTTATTGATGATATATGAAAATGACAAATGTTAAGCCCTCACAAACAAAGCCAAAGTGCCTCGGTCAAGGAATTGGGCTGTAAAGTTTCTAATTATCTGTTACAAATTTCAAAACAAAAGTCTATTACTATG
Source organism: Vicia faba (assembly GCA_948472305.1). Classification (NCBI taxonomy): domain Eukaryota; kingdom Viridiplantae; phylum Streptophyta; class Magnoliopsida; order Fabales; family Fabaceae; genus Vicia; species Vicia faba. The sequence goes on along the minus strand of OX451737.1, from coordinate 1,550,531,900 downwards.
TAATAAAAGAAACGGGCACGAAGTCCTTCGCCGTCCAATTGTTCAATCCACTGTTGGTAGTCGGGTAAATCCATCTTTTGAACTCTGATTCTTCTTCGTCATCTTCAATTTCATTCACTCCCGGGTTACTGATGCGCAGAGGAGGTCTTCCAATCCGTGCACGTCGAACAACCCTTTGAGCCTCTGCAGTAAAGCCCAAACCAAACTTGTCAATTTTGTGTGCGAAGTCGGGGAGTTAACCTCAATTTGCACACCCATATTTTTCAATCACATCCTTGGCATCCTTGAGGGAAGCCATCTTCATTAGAGGCTCTTCAATAGCAGTTTTAGTCGATGCCAGAGTCTGGGGGACCTCTTCAAAGTTCTGACACGGGGTTTCGATGAACTCCCCATCCATTTCCACATACCGAAAGGAGTTAAGGTGACTCACCATGTACTCCTCTTCTCCTTGTATTGTAACAATCTTCCCCTTCACTGGATATTTCAACATCTGATGGAGCGTATAAGTCACTGCCCCAGCCTTATGAATCCACGGGCGACCCAGCATACAAGAATAGGATGGTCGGATGTCCATCACATAGAACGTAGATGCAAAAATCTGAGAGCTAACTTTAACAGAGACATCCACCTCCCCGTGCACCATCCTTTTGGACCCGTCAAAGGCCCTAACCACAATATTACTTGGCTTCAGAACCAGTCCTTCACAGTCCAACCGATCTAATGCTTTCTTGGGTAAAACATTCAATGAAGACCCAGTATCCACCAGTACGTGGGCCAGAGTAGTGCCCCTGCACTCGATCGAGACATGCAGGGCATCATTGTGACTCCTTCCTTTAGCAGTCAGATCTACGTCGGAGAAACCCAACCCGTTGTCAGCGGTTAAACTAGCCACATAGTCTTTGAATTGATCAGTAGATGTTTCCTGCGGCACATGCGTAGTTTTGAGGAAAGCAATTAAAGCCTTTGCATGGGCTTCTGAGCACAACAACAAGGATAACATGGAGATTTTCGATGGGGTCTTCCCCAGCTGCTCGACTATGTTGTAGTCGCTCTTCTTGATAATCTTCAGAATTTCCTCTATCTCCTGTATAGAGGTTTCTACGACAATCTTCTTAGGTGCCTCTGTCCGGGCATTCTCACTTGTGACTTCTTTGCCCCGAGTGTCAGATGGCTCGGCGACAGGGGTGATAATTGGAATATGAACCGGGACAGTAGCTGATGTACTGGCAGATGGAATGGCAACAAGCTTTTGAATAGTCGGAGGGGAAATTTCAAGAGAGAAGAGTCTTCCGCTTCGGGTGACCTTGCTAGCCCCGACAATATTGCCGACACCAGTATCAGCTTCTTCAACCTTCAAATCTTATTTGATCCCATGCTAATACACATCGGCCCCATAGTGCCACGGGACAGCCTTATCCGAAGTGTATGGGATCGGACCAGGAATAGTAATGATCAATGGAGCAACTTTTGGAACATATGTAATCCTAACAGGCTTTCTCGAGGCAGCCTTGGAAGGATTGGCGGAAATGGTTATGATGGAAACATCTTCAACAGGAATAAAAGGAATCAAAGTTTTCTCGAACAGGATCTCTTTGTTATCCATCAGGCGTTGAACACCTGATTTTAATAAATGGCAACCAGCAGGCAGGATTGAACATAAGTGGCAACCTTCGCCACAACCTGAAAAAAAACCGGCCAATAATAGGTTCTTCTTTACTATCATCAATAGAGTAGAAATGTCTTCCACAAAGGTCACAAATGAATCATCGTCCACAGCATTTACTCCATGCTTGGGCATAGGAGCAGTCATGACGTTAGGCTTTTCCGGGACGTCAAACTCGATTTCTTTAGCTTCAATCAAATCTTGCACTTTATTCCTCAAGGCCCAGCAGTTGTTTGTATCATGCCCTGGGCAATCGGAGTGATAGGCGCAACGAGCGTTCGGATTATACAACGAAGATGTGGTGTTGGGATTCTTCGGGGCTTCCCTCAGAGTTATCAGGTTGGTCTTCAACAATTGCGGCAGAATTTGAGATAAGGTCATACTGAGCCGAGTGTACTGTCTTTGCGGCCTCTCTACTCTTTTCTGATTGTTGTGTTGTGGGGCAATGATGGGTCTTGATATTACTACCGCATTAATCGCTTGGCGTCGTTCAGGTCGGTTTTGGCTCCTCGAGCTGTAAACTGCACTAGCTTCTTTCTTGAAAGGCTTCTTTTCTGTACTTGATGAAGCACCTTTCTGTATCTTACCACTTCTGATACCAGCTTCTACCCTCTCCCCAATCAAAATCAATTCAGTAAACCCAGATGACGAACTACCGATCAAATGATTCAAGAAAGGACCAGACAAAGTCCCAAGAAACATATCCACCTACTCCCTATCAGACAGGGGGGGGGGGGGGGGGTTGGACTCTTCCAACCAAATCTCTCCACTTCTGAGCATAGTCCTTAAAGCCTTCGCCTGCACCCATAGACATACCCTGAAGCTAAGTACGCGTAGGAGCAAGGTCGGTATTGTAATGGTATTGCTTGTAAAAAGCAGCAGCAAGGTCCTCCCAGTTGCGGACGTTAGCTCCTTCCAATTGATAAAACCATTCAAGCTGAGTCCCTAACAGACTATCTTGAAAGAAATGAACCAACAAGTTTCTATCAGCAGTGTAGGGTTGGATTTTTCTGATGTACGAGCGGAGGTGTAGCTTTGGACAAGATACTCCATCGTACTTAGGAAAAATAGGAGCTTTGAATTTGTGAGGGATCACCACCCCAAATGCCAATCCCATATCTCCAAAGTCTAAACCATGTATATATTGAATCTCTATTGCACTCAGACGGTCTTCGAGTTGCTTGTACCTATCCTCAGCAGGAGGATACTGTTCTTCATCAAAATTAGTGTCATTATCAGAGACCACAGGACTAGGACCCTTCTCTTCCTCTTGATTCTCTCCTCCTTTATATGAATGAGACAAATCAGCTTCCTGTCGCAACCTATTTCCAAATCTGTGACCCATATTCAGGAGGACCACCTTCTTCTTCTTCTTCTTCTTCTTCTTTTTCTTCTCCTTCATGATGAGAGTCTTCAAATCTTCCTGCCCTTTAGCCAAGTTCAGGAACATCTCTTTGAATTGAGCATTTTGTGCTTGAAGAGCCTTGATGGCTTGATCAGTAGGTATTTCAGAAGACATTTTGTGTTGAAATAAACAGCGAAGAAGATGAGAAACCTGTAATGATACCTGTAATGAGGTGCATGATAATGGAATGTGTATGAAATGATTTCAAAGACTTTGGGAGATTTAAATTTGCAAACCAAGAAATAACAAACTTTATTAGATTTAAACTTATAAAAATGTTTAACAATGCCTTTAAGGCGTTACAAAATAAATAGACTGAAACATATCTAAACTAGAAAAAACAACAAGAATCAGAAATTCCATGGCCGCTTTCCCTTCGTGCTGACATAGTCATTGATCGTCCCCTCATTCTCAAGCTGCCTCGTGAGCTTCAAGATCTTCCTCTCTTGCTCATGATACTTCTCCCTGTAGGTATCACTTTCCTCTTTTAGCTGAATCCAGGATCTCTTTAATGCCCCAAGATCAGTAGGCATGTAGGGATAAAGGACTATATAAGGAACCCCTTCTTCATTAGTATGCTCCACAATCACTACAAACACAGCTTCATAAGGCATCCCAAGCTTCTGAGCCCGGGCTTGGACCCACTAAAGGTAAGGTTGCATAGGGAGAGAAGTCTTTGGTCCTAGCTCCTGAGGGTCAGACCTGTTCACCATTCCCCAGGCTCGTATAAACCTTCGGCGATGTTCTTTAACGTCCTCCTTATAGTCAAAGACAATATCTGCAAGAAGTAGCTCATGAGGACCGTCTCTCAGAGTGCGACCAAACTGTCGTAAATCCAAACAAGGACTGTAGGTTATTCCCCCTCTAATTCCAAGCAACGGGACATTAGGGTATTCCCCACATCGATCAATGATAGCAACACCTTCCATATCCTTAGAACTCCAAAGAATGTCTGTATGGGCAAGGGACATTATCCTGTAAGACCATCCTAAACCTTCCTCATTCATCAACACGGACTTGGGGAGGTGCGAAATAAACCACCTCGCCAACAGCGGCATGCAACACATGAGGGTCCCTCTTCTACACGCTGTACGGGTATAGAGGGCATGCAAAATATCACCCAAGAGGATAGGCACAGGATTGCGAGACAAGAAGATCTTAACTGCATTCACATCCACAAAAGAATCCAAGTTCGGGAAAAGAACCAAACCGTAGATAAGGAGAGCTAAGATGTCTTCAAAAGCTTGAAAGTCCAAACTGTCCCAGAATAGTTGAGCTTGATCCATTAGAAACTTGGCTAAGAAACCTTTAACCCCACTCCGTGTCTCCCAGTTGGATACTACATCAGCCTTTTTCAAATGTAAAGCTGAAGCAATGTCTTCTGGCTTAGGAGTCTCTTCCAAACCTGTGAAGGGCATCTGCTCGAGGATGGATATACCCAATAAATGAGAAAACTCTTCCAAAGTGGGAACTAGCTGATAATCCGGGAAGGTGAAACAATAATGCACTGGATCGAAGAACTGGAAGAGCACACTCATCATTTTCTCATCAAACCTGGAGGTAACCAAACTAAGAAGCTGACCATGTCTTCTAATTAATGAGGAAGTATCAAAAACTCTCGAGGCTAAATCTTTGAGTTGAGCAGGTATTTGCACAAAGTTAACTCGGATGGTGTTTCTGCGCATGAAGGCCATAATCTGCAAAACAGAACAAAGATAAATCCCCTCGGTATTTGAAATGGTTAGTCTAATGAAGTATGCATGCTATGTTATGATGCATGATGTCATGATAAAACACACAACAAGTATAGCAGATAGCAGACATGGTAAAGGCAAACAAGTCACACAAGAGCCCTTAAGTTTCAGGCTTACATGAAGTCTAGGTACTACCCTCTTGAAGTTCAGTTGGTTTCAACCTATCCTAATAATAGTAATCGGGTTCTAGAGGTTCTCAATATCACTGACCATCCTCCATCGGTCATGGTTTCAGCTCACGCAATCTTTTTTTGCAGCCGGAACTATCTCGAGAGTATGGCCTCAATGAGTGTAGTATCGAGTATCAACCAGTTCCCAGCTTTACACCGAGACCGGCTATCTCACTACTTCATATGGCCAAGTTGGTCAATTATAGGTTCTAAGGTTAGTTAATGCTTAACGACCCATATAGCAGCCCCGTATTCTCCTCGTTTCTCCACAAGGGATACTGGTACCAACCAATGTGCCACATCAACGTAGCTACTACTTCAACCGTATCGATCTATGCCATACAGTTCCCTCACAGTTTATTGCTACTTACCTAAAAGGTGTTCCCCATATTCGAGTTAGGATCTATAGTAACTCCCGATATAAAGCCCTCAAAGATAAAGCAATCAAATCAAACAATAGAAGCAAATATGATGAACTAACCCTAAGGTATACCCCACTTATTATATTCCCCAACAGAGTCGCCAGTTCTGTGATACGGTGGCCAGAACCGGACTGTTTGAAAATGCTGGTTTGCGTTTTGCATTTTGTGTTTGCAAAATGTTGCGGTAAGCAAGAGTCGCCACCGAATTTTATTTTATCCAACTGGAAAGGACAAAAGCACAGAAAAATTCCTTTTTTCGAGATTTTGAGTACGGGGGGTAGATTATAGAAAGGGAAGGTATTAGCACCCTTTCTATCCGTGGTTTTCCACGGGCTCTTAGGTACTTGCTCATCATTTTCAAAATTGCTTCTGTGTTTGTGTGTTTTGAAAAAAGTTTTTGTTTTACTTCGATTTAACTCTTGCTTCTGTCTTCAAGAGTGTTACGAAGTTGTTTTGAAAACTTTGTTTGAAAAGAGTGTAAGTGTGAAAAAGTTTATTTGTTTGAGCAAGTACTTAAGAACTACTCTACCTACTCGAAAAAGAGAATGTTTATGTTCTTGTTTCCTTTAGACAATGCTATCCCACTATTAGTGAGTAGGTAGCACCGTTGTTGGAGTTGTAAGGGTCAATTCGAAAGGGACGTACGATCACTAAAGCAATGCTAGGACGTCTTAGTAATAACCCTAATGTCTTAAGATCAATATTCGAGGCAACAATATCCGAGACAACCATTCCGAGGCAACTTTTACGAATGGGACTTTGATCTTTGTTTAGACAAGTGAGCGACCACTAAGATATCCTATACTTAATGATCGTTTACCGAAGGCAACCAAAGTGAGAGTATACCCTAAGAGTGTGCATGTGCGAGTGATTTAATTTCAAGTTATTATCTTTGCACATTTAGGGTTTGTTAACCGTTTTAAAGTTAACATTCATTCTTGTCATGCAACCCTAATATCATACATCTAACAGTTTAATATTTTGCTGAAATTAACGTGCGGAAAGTAAAGCTACGGTATTACAAGGCTTCAGGTATTAATTTACATAGCCAAAAACAACCCGTACAAAAAAACGATAAATGAATGAAAAAGTCCTAATTAAGCTATTACATCCTATGAGCAATTACATCAATATTGTAAAATAAAATAATAAAGCGCGCGCGATGAATTAAGAACGATAGGAGATTAGGGTTTTGACCCCGTCTAACCTAATTAAAAGAAAAATTATTGTTTTTGTTGTTTTTTAATTATCTTTTAAGAAAAATAAGGTTTGGATTAAATATGCAAATCTAATTAGTAATTAAATTAATTTAAAGAAATTAAATTACATGACCTATTTTTGTATTTTTGGTTATTTTTTAAGAAAAAGAAAAATAAAATTTAAATTAGACAAAACCCTAATTTCTAACTTGTTTTAATTTATTTACAAAATAATTAAAGTTACCCTAAAACTAAATAAACTAATTAAATTAATTTTTGTATAAAAAATAAATTCTAAATCTAATTGGATGAAAATTGATTTTATGGTTTTTTATGAAAAAGAATTAATTTAGTGTTAGTAAAAATAAATAAATAAATAAATTAAGAGAAATTATAAAAGAAAATAGATAAGGAGTAATGGGCCTGTAACCAGCAAATTGGAGGGGTGTGTTGCTAGCAAATCTGGGCCCAAACCAGCTGGTCCATGTTGACTTCCACACTTCACTGCTTGCACGTTGACCAAGGTTCTTGGTGGATCATCACATGGTAGCCTTCAGATCTGGCCTGTGGACATTTGGTTGGTTGGATGATGATGGTCCATGGTAGTCATCACGTCTATACGCGCGCCTGATCATTTAAAGAAAAATAATGTGAAGTACATGGGGGACCTGGGATTCGAACCCAGGTCCTGTGACCTTTTCCACTAGCCTGGTTACCAACTGAGCTGCATGCTTTTATTGTACATAGAATAACAACAATGGATAATATATAATAATGAAAGTTAGTGGGGGAAAAAATAAAAAAGTGCGCCAGAATTCAAATGAACCAATAATATGGTGCCACACAAGTCATCCTTGTTCTCTCTCTGTTGGTAAAAGTCACAGACTTTTACCTACGGACAAACGTCCGTCACTACAAACCATGTACATTGCAAAATCACACACAAGCATGATAAATGGAATCTAAGACTATGAATCAAGCCGCCTTGGCCTGCTGAGCACGATGGTGCCCTTCTTGTGGCCCAATTTTACCTGTACCAAAAGATCCTAAAACGAGACAACAAAACCTAGCAATGGTAGATTCCAGTATAGCCAATAAAAATGCAATTAATTGTTATGAGTAGCTTGAAAATGCTTCAAGGAATAAGAATGTGTATGTAATTCATGCTATAAGTGCCAGAATCATGTGATTCGATTTCAAGAAGAAGCCATGGTCGTGAACCACTTACTGTGAGTTTCAACGCAGGAAAATACTTGTTCTTGATTGGTACAACTTGCTTGCAATCCTAGGAAACGAATGAGATGGTTAGGGGACCTCGAAAACGCCTAGAAGTATCAAAACAGATTACCACTTTTCTTTGTTTTTTTCAAGTTTTGTTCTGCCTTTGTGCGCCTCTGAACCTTGTGTTTTTGACCTGCAATTGTTCCCTATATACCAAGGATTGAATTAGGGTTGAAATTATGCTCTCAATCTTTATCCATTATGGCTTTTGATTTTGATTTGATTCACTTGAAAATCTTTCCAAAAATAGGCCAAAACCAATATTTTCATGCACACAAAGGCCTTGCACGATTTTCTTCACTTGCTAGCTATATATGGAACCTGAAACATGCACAAGATCTTGAGGTTTCAATGATTTGGATTTTTTCATGATTTGTTTTGATTTAAATTGATTTAATTGCAATAAAAATCAAAATAAATAGAAAAAAATCATATAAATACAAATGGGAAGAGCTAGGACTCTTGGACCATGATACCAACTCAAAACAAGTGCAAAAAGTTGGGGCCATTTAGCAAAAATTGCAATTTGAGGCACTTTTGACTTTTGGAAATTTTGCAAAAAAGGTCAACTTCACCAATGCATAACTTCCTCAATTTTAACTCTTTGAATGTGTTATTGGAGTTTTTAGAAATCTCAAGATGTCCTATAAGCAACCATTTTGGTATCATCTCAATTGAGTCTTCCATGTTCATGTATGAAGCTTTGACAAAAAAGGTGTTTTTGTTGACTTTTCAAAATGACCTATAATGTCCAAATTCATAACTTCTTGTGACTGAATATTTTGAACTTGGGAGATGAAGATGTATTATAGGGAATTACATCCTATTCATAATGAGCTTTGGATGGGTCATTTCTCATAAAGTATGAGAAAGTTATGCTTGGTCAAAGTTGAGTTGACTTTTCCTACAAAACCCTAATTTAGCAACTTTTGGGTTTTGATGAATTGTGAGCAACCCTTGATGAATAATGATCAAACCTTGATAAAATGATGAAATATACTTCAAAATGAGGATGTTAACCAAAAATCTTGAAGTTTGACTGTATGGGGGCCATAGTTGACTTTTGCCCTAGCACAATCGATTTTTAGGCCTTTGAGCAATTGACTGAGCAAACTTCCTATGCAAGGCTTGAAACTTGTCATGGATGATCTTGAGAACATATTAGGGCAATGATGAGAATTTGAGATCCCTTGGACTCAAATATCTTGATGCAACATGAAACCCTAATTTGAGGTAGACTGCCTTAAGAGAGAGCTTGTCTGGTCAACCCTTGAACTTCCTTAAGCAACTTGAGGATCTTTCTTGAAATGTTTTGAGGAATATGGGAGGGAAAATTTTGGGGTACAACATTTGTCTTTTTGAAAATGTTTTCAAGTTTTGTAAGATGTTTGGAAATGTGTGTGTGTTTGTTTTGAAAATAGCAAGGATGTTTTTGTTTTGAAAATATAGAGCAAGTAACTAGGAGTAACCTACCTACTCAAATGTCTTTCTTGTTCATTTTTATTCCTTTGACATTGTTGTCTTACCATTGATTTGGTAAGCAATCCTATCTTTGGATGTTAACGGGATGGGCGTGGGTCATCGTATAACCATGATTAGCAATGTTGCAAAGTATCTTAGTATTTTCGAGGGACTAAGATCATTTTATAAGGCAACCTTGAATAGAGTCATCGAGAGACTATGATCTTTTGATTTTGTTTGTTTTACCAAGATACTTTGCATGCATAACATGGCTATTTTTGTATAAGGCAACCAAGTGGAGAAACCCTAAGGGTGTCTGTGTGCAAGTGTATTTTATTGCATGCATGATTTTATCTTGAATTAGGATTTTCTATTTCATTGATTTTATCTTGCCATACATACCCTAATCCCTAACATTTACACTTGAAAGCGATAAAAAATGCGGAAATGTAAAGTCCTACGCTATTACAATATTTACGGGGTGGGGGTACATATTTATGAATGGGGAGTACCAGCGAGAAAAATAAAGAAAATAACAAGGGGAAGAAAGAAAGAAAAAGGAAAAGAGTCAGCGTGCTGCTGAGAGGAAGTCAGAAGTTCTGACCCTGGCCTGCTGCAGGATAGCAACCTGTTAGTGAAAATGTATAGGTCAGAAGTTCTGACCCTGGTACGCTGCAAAATAGAAACCTGTTAGTGAAAATGTATGGGGTCAGAAGTTCTGACCCTGCTGGGCACATAGTAATTTTCAGAAGTTTTGATATTACTAATGACAAAACAGGCCCCAGAAGTTCTGGCGTCAAAGTCAGAACTTGGTCTACCTCCGTGCTAGTCAGAACATCTGCAATTTGGTTATTTTTCCACAAAACAGAAGGTATGCCTAGGACAGTTTCAGCAGGTGTCATAGCGTTTCAGAAGCCCGAACCAAAAAATCAGAGGCAAGTTCTGAACTGAATCGTTCCCTACTAAAGCGTACAAATGCGTGAAAACCTCAGAACATGAACAAGATCAGAATCATGATATCTACATTGTGTTTTTGAGCATGCAAATCTGATGATGTTTAAGCAATGTGGTGAGGGTCAGCAAGTGCTTACCTTGCATCTAGGAAAAGTTATATGGACTGGAGTTAGCCTTAACTCTGATGGTGTTCTGAACAGGTTCTTTGAATGGATGGATGGATGGTATATATATGAGTTAGAAAACTGTATGGGTATTTCTTAGTCAAGAAATATTTTGAGAGCAAATGGAGTTTGAAAGCAGGAGATTCAAAGTTAATGGTTGGTATGCTGTGTTTACAGTTTTTTTTGAAACTCTGGGAATTTTAGGCAGAGATTCAAGGTGTTTTCTTGCTAAAACTTTCTATTTCTTTTCAGCAATTTTTCTGAACTAGGACCGGGGTTTTTCAATGGACAAAGGTGTTCTATTTATAGGCAAGGATTTGTAGGTTTTTAAAACGTTAAGTGGCGCCAATATCATGCATTAGATGCTGAATTACTCTTGAAGAAAGTTCATAAAAAGTTGTGATGATTGACAGCCTTTAGCCTAGGCTGGGTTAGTAAGCAAGGATTAAGGAAAAGCGACACCCATGAGCAAAAAGTAGCGCATGAACCCATACCTAAATCTGCACAAGAGCGTTGTTATGCTGCACGTGGAGAGACCTTTTGGACAAATGCTCAAAAGTGGTTGTGAGCATTAATGAGCATTAAATGGTGATGAGATTGGTCAAGAATAAAAAATCTTATAATATGAGATTTGCATCATTACTTAAATCTGAGCTAGCAGTTCCACTTCAGCATAGTCCAAAATAATGCACCCAAGTTCTGATCTTGGCATCCTGTTGTCTCAGCTAGTTCTGAGGGATCTCCAGGCTTTCCAGTAACTTTCTTTGATTTGCCTCTGAAAACTTTGGACTTAGAGGTTCTGCTTCAGTGTAGCACCCAATCTTCTGACCCTCTTACCTTATGATTCCAGCATGTTCTGAAGAAGCTTTCTGACTTTTTTCATCATGTTTTATAATCTTCTGGAAACTTCTGACTGAGTTGGCGTAGCTGCTGAAGAGTCACATTCTGACCGAATGTTATGTGCTGAGCTAAGTTTGCAACTTCTGACTGAGTTGGCGTAGCTGCTGAAGAGGCACATTCTGACTGAATGTTATGTGCTGAGCTAAGTTTGCAACTTCTGACTGAGTTGGCGTAGCTGCTGAAGAGTCACATTCTAACTGAATGTTATGTGCTGAGCTAAGTTTGCAACTTCTGACTGCCCCTGCCTGGAGGTTGGTTCAGAAGTTATGAAGTGTCATTTTTCTAAAATACTTTAGAAAAATTCTAAGTATTTGGAATTTAACTTTTTCAAGGTAAAATTTGACTTTTGAGCTTCTTGATGAAACAAACTTCATATTCCAACATGTCTTGATGAAATATGATATTTTTTGTGCTTTGATTTTGATTAAAAAAAAAATCAAAGTTTGACTTTTTAGCTTGTAAATGACCATTTTGCCCTTGTAAATGGCTTGCTTGGAAAGGAATGATAACTCAAGGCTTGGATTTGTATAAGAGAAAACTTTGAGAATCCTAGGGTGGTTTTTTTCCTGAAAAATGAGAGGGCAAATTTTGGGGTACAACACCTCCCCTAATGCCCATGAGTGGCACATTAGGAAATTCTCCGCAGTGATCAATAAAAGAAATTTCATCTTGAGAGCGAGGACACCAATGGATGTCGAAGTGTGAGAGAGAGAGAAATTAGTCTTTAACTCCACCTTAAGCCAATATCATTTTGCATCACTGACCGAGGAAGGTGCGAAATAAACCACCTATATAGCAGAGGGGTACAACACATGAGAGTTCCTCTCTTCTTCAAAGTACAAGTATAGAGAGAATGTAGGATATCCACGAGCAATGTAGGAACCAAATTGTGAGCAAGAAAGATGTTGATGGCATTCACATCTATAAGTTGAACTGAATTAGGAAACAGGACCAACCCATAGATCAAGAGGGAGAATACATCTTCGAAGGCATGATAGCTCATAGCATCCAGGAAAATCTGAGCTTTCTTCATCAGGAAATTTGCAAGGAGACCCTTAACTCCACTTATTTTTTCCCAATTGGCCTCAATGTCAGATGGTTTCAAGTGCAAAGCTACGACAACATTTTTAGAAGCTGGGTCTTGTTCTAAACTAGTGAAAGGTACTCTCTCCAATATAGGTAAACCAAGTAACCTAGAGAATTCTTCCAGCGTAGGCACCAGTTGATAATAGGGGAATATGAAGCATTGGTGCTTAGGGTCGAAGAACTGGAATAAGACACTCATCAAATCTTCGTCAAACCCGGTGGTAACCAAACTGAACAAGTAACCATGTATTTTTGTGGAATGATGAGTCCTCGGGGACTTTCAAGACTAATTCCTTGAGCTTAGGAGGAACTTTTGTGAAGTGAATCCTGGTGGTTTTTCTGCGACCTGAATTCATATCCTACAAAATAAATAAGAGGTAAATCCAACAGGTCCTTGAAATGATTAGTATGTATGAATGTAATGATGTTTATGATGTCATGATTATGCTAAAAAATCACAGATAAACACAAGAAAATCACACAATAGACCTTAGGTTCAAAGGCTTGCATGAGTTTTTAAGGTATGTACCCTCTTGAATGTTCAGTTGGCTCAACATATCCTATTAATAGTAACCAGGTTCTAAGGAGCCTCAATATCACTGAACTTCCCTTCCGAAATTGATTCAGCTCTGCACCGAAGTATTGTGGCCAAAAAAATCCTGAAAGTCCAGCCTCAATGAGTGTAGTATCGAGTATCAACCAATCTTCGGTCAGAACCAAAGCCGGTTATCTCACTACTTCCTAATGGCTAGGATGAGTCAATTTAAAGGTTTTAAAGGTCAGTTAGCGTTTAGTGACACTATGAGGAAGCCTAATGTTATCCTTAACTTACTCAAGGAACATTAGTACAACCCAAAGTATCACGCTAAAGTAGCCACCACTTTGTCTGTATCGGTCTACGCCATACAACTTCCATGGTTTATTGCTACTTACCTAATAAGGTGCCCCATATCCAGGTATAGGATCTTTACAAGAATACCCCAACAAAACCCTCAAAGATAAAGCAGTCAAAGAAAACAGAGAAAGCAATTTAAAATGATCTAGACCCTAAGGTAACCCCACTTTATAATAATTCCCCAGAAGAGTCGCCAGTTCTGTGATACGGTGGCAGAATCGAATATTAATACTGGTTTGCGTTTTTTGTTTGCAAATGTCGCGGTAAGAAAGAGTCGCCACCGACTTTTCTTTTATCCAACAAAGGAAAGGGTGAAAAGAACAGAAAAAGACCCCTTTTTCGAGATTTCTGATTACGGGGGGTAGATAATGGAAAGGGAAGGTGTTAGAACCCTTTCCATCCATGGTTTTCCACGGGCTCTTAGGTACTTGGTCATTTTCTAAAATTTCTTGTGTTTGTGTGTTTTGAAAAGCTTTAAGAATTGCCTTAGTATGGCGATTCACTTTATGGTAATTCTTGTATTAGTTCTCAAGAGTGTGATAAAGCGTTTTGAAAACTTTTGTTTTTAAAGTATGTTTAAAAGTGTGGTGTGAACATTTATTTGAGCAAGTACCTAACAGTTATCTACCTACTCAGAAAAAGACTGTTCTTTTCCTCCTATCCTTTAGACTGTGTTATCCTACCATTAGTGAGTAGGTAACCCTAGTCATTGGATGTTTGAGGGACTATCGAAAGGGACGTACGGTCATTGAAGGTAACATGTAAGGATACCTTAGAATTTCGAAGGGACTATCATCATAAGATTATTTCTTGCAGGCAACTCGAGGGACATTTTAGGGACTATGATCTTTATGATGATTTTAAACTGAGGGTCTTTGCTAAGAGTATCCCTACGCTCGAGGGACATGACCATTGTTTCTGGAAGAAACCAAGTGACGTAATACCCTAGAGGTGCAAGTGTGCAAAAGTGTGCTTTTTTTCCAGATATATCTTATCTTGCACAATTAGGGTTATCTAGGTCCAATTAATCATTATCTTTTAGGCAACCCTATTAAACATTCATCTAAGCAGTTTATCATGCGGGAAAATAAATGGAGGAAAGATAAAATTCCTAACTATTACAAGGCTTTGGTGCAATTACATGATTAATGACTGAAAAGTAAAATGCGGAATTAAAACCCTAATTAAACTATTACAAATCGGGCGCAATTACATCAATAATGAAAAATAAATTGCACGGCAAAAAGTAATTAAGCGCGAGAATTAACTGGATAAAAGTGCAAAACCCTAAAACATTTAAAATATTTTTTTGATTTTTTTTATAAAAAATGATTTGAAATTGACCTAATTTTCTAATTAATTTTAATTAATGAAAATAAATTAAAATTGATTTAAATAATTAATTTGCAAAAAATTAATTTAAAAAAAACTAAGTCTTATTTTTGTGATGATTTTTTGATTTTATAAAAAAATGATTTAAAAAGAAATTAAACTAATTAATGAGAATAAATAAAAAAACTAGAAAAGATTAGAAATTAGGCCTGAGGAGGTGTAGGTGTCACAGGGTCGTATGCTGAGTTTGTCCAAAGCCCAATCCTATGGCCCATCACCAGCGCTAGATCCAGTGTTGTTGGGAGCCTGAAGGTCCATCATGGGGACGAAGCCTGGAAGCGTGAGATCTGGGCAATGCTTGATCTGATGGGGATGAATCTGGGGTGTATGATGGATGCGTTGGGAGTGACAACATTGAATCTGCAAATAGATGTTAAGAAAAATAATATGTAGGAGGCCGGGATCGAACCCCTGACCTCCCACACGTAACGCTTTAACACCCTTCCTGCTTGCCACTGGGCCACTTGGTTATTTGTGATACCAAACAACAACAATATATCTTATTTAATAATTAGCAGTAATAATGAAAATGCGCGCGAGATTCAAATTATCCAACCAGACTTGGATACGTCATCATCTTCTCCAAATGGGCTATTGTTTTAGACAAGACTTTTACCTACGGACAACATACTGTAACTGTAAACCTGCATATTTCAAAAATCACAGCCATGCAATAAAAATGAAATCTAAATACATAGATCAACTGGGTTTAATCTTGTGAGTACAATGGTACTCTTCTTTTAGCTTAATTTCACTTGTAATGAAAAACCCTAAAATGAAGCTTCAAACTCTAGCAATGGCAGTTATTCATACAAGCATCAAAACAAACAATTAATTATGCAAAAGTGTTCTAAATGATGATACAAACATGAATGTATGTTTAGAAATCATTTATGATGCGTAAATTCTCAAAACCAAATTCAAGAATGAAGGGCAAATCGTGGGGTCGTGGAGGGCGTTTCTGGGTGCTTTGATGTGTGGGAGTGGTCCAGGTAGCTTCCAAACGTGCCCAGGAATTGATTGCAAGCCTTAGAATGCTTTGAATCTCCCTGTAAATCAAAGTTTGAACACCACTTTTTTGTCAAAAATTTGAGTTTCTTGTCTCAATTCTACACGGCCAATCCTTCTTTTTATCATCAGGGTATGTTATGCATATATAGTAGAAGCAATTAGGTCAATAAAATTGAGTTGGATCTTTGCAAATTGATGAGAAAAGATTTGATTTGCATCTTGTATTTTTTATTTCTAAATTTGTTCAAATCATGCTATATTTGTTCCAATCATTCCTTGCACGAAAATCCTTGAGTTGCCAGCTGATCATAGACTCATATTATGCTCATAAAATCAAATCTGGGATTTTATTTCATTATTCCACTATTTAAATTGATTTATTTTGATTTAAATGAATAAAAAATCAAAACAAATAATAAAAATAATGAAATAATATGTGGATAAGCTCAGGGGCCGTGGGCCATCTTAGGAACAAGTTTCAAACAAGAAAGCATTAGCCCATTTGAAAAAAAAATCAATTTTGATCAATGTTGACTTCATGCCCATTTCCAAAAATTGGTCAACTTTAGCAATGCATATCTCTCTCATTTTTGACCCTAAGAGGGTGTTCTTGGACTTTTTAGAAAGCTTAGGATGTCCTCTAAACAAAAATTTTGGTTTCATCTCAATTGGATCTTCCATGTTCATGTAAGGAGCTTTGACCCAAAAGGTGTTTTTGTTGACTTTGTGGAATGACCTATAATGTTTGAGCTTATATCTTTTGATTGAGGCATTTCTTGAACTTGAGGGCTGAAGAGAAGTTGTAGGGTATTGGATTCTATTCAAAATGAACCTTTATGGAAAACTTTCTGATAAAGTATGATAAATTTATGCTTGGTCAAAGTTTGTTTGACTTTTCCTATAGAAACCCTAAATTGCCATTTTTGACTTTTGATGAGTTGGGAGCATTTCTTGAGGAATCATGATCAACCATTGATCAAATGGTGGAGATTACTTCAAAATGTTAATGTTGACCACAAATATTGAAGTTTGACTGTATTTGGCCCACATTTGACTTTTGACCTAGTATAGTTAATTTTCAGGCATTGAGCAGTTGACTGAGCAAACTTGTTGTGCAAGGCATGAAACTTGGCATGGATGATCTTGAGGAAATATTAGGACAACGGAGACCATTTTGGACCCTTGGAACACAACCATCTTGATGAGGAGTGAAACCCTAGTTTGAGGCTTATTGTCTTAAGAGGAGGATTTGTCTGGTCAATCCTTAGTTAACTTTAGCAATTGAGGACCTCTAGGAGTATGTCTTGTGTGAAAATGGGAGGGCAGATTTTGGGGTACAACACATATCATCTACGTATACATTAACTTATTTGTGGATCATATCGTGAAACAGTGTGACCATAGCCGGTTGATAAGTTTCCCCTGCGTTCTTCAGACCAAAAGGCATTACCTTGTAACAGAAAGTGCCTCAAGGAGTCATGAAAGTAATCTTTTTCATATCCTCGGGTGCCATTTTGATTTGATTATAACCTGAGAAACCATTCATGAATGAGAAATCTGAAGCTTGAGCTATATTATCCACCAAAACATCTATGTGAGGTAATGGGAAATCATCTTTGGGACTTGCATTATTTAGATCCCGGTAATCTACACACATACGCACTTTACCGTCCTTTTTTGGCACTGGTACGATGTTAGCTATCCAAGGTGGATAATCTACCACTACTAAGAACCCATCATCGAATTGTTTAAGGAATTCTTCTGGATTCTTGCTAGAGATGTTGACCAATGGTTTTTACACAGGAATTTAATAGTTATTTTGGTTATTGTTTTGTATAATTGATTGATGTTTTATTCCATTTTATCCCGTTTTATGCTTTGGTTTTGTAATTTGTTGTTTTCAGGGTCAAACAAATAAAACAGACGAATCGGGATAGGAAATTGGAGGATGTGGAGATTTGGAAAAAGTTCAGGTTTGAGCAAGGAAGAAGGAGACACGGACACCCGTGTCACACAACACGTCCTGTGTCAAGTTAGCTGATGCATGAATTGTTGGAGGAAGCACCGAACGCGACACAGGCACCCGTGTCCCATGACACAGCCCGTGTCAATTTAGCTAGAACCTGAGCTTGAATAACGTAGATCACAGATTCTGACACGGGTGCCCGTGTACGGTGACACAGCCCGTGTCAACTTAGGCGTGTGAAAGTCCAATTTTGAGGTTTTCCTGTATTCTTGGATCAATAAGGGTACTGTGGATATTGGACATCACAGAGGGATGACCTGACACTATAAATACCTGATTTGGAGAAGAAAAAGAGGGCTTTTTGACGACTGGAGAATTTGGCGATAAAAGATTGAAGTTCATGCAAGTTGTGGGAGAATGGAGACCTTTCATGATTGAAAGAAATTGAAGATCAGAGTTCACTATTAATTTGTGTAATGTCTATCGTTATTATTATTGAAATATCTTTGAATATTATATGCGACTAAACCCCCAATGCTAGGGGGTGTCCCTGATTTGCGAATGTATTGACTATGAATTATTGATTTTAATACAATAGTTTCCTTTCAATTTAATCATTCAAGGTTTCTAATGCTTTCCTGATCGGACCAATTAGGATTGAGTTACTGTTAACAACCAGTTGGGCCGTAGTTGTTAAGGTTTTTGTACGATTAGGCTATAGTGTATATCACCTAGGACTAGGGATACCCTATAGTCACATGATTTAACCCTTGATAAGATAAATGCTTGACTCCATCAGATATTTCTAAGGACTTAGGATTGAGGATGAATGGTTAAAGGTTTTCTCACTAACGACTTAGGGGAAAGTAATCTAAAGGGCCTGTAGTTAAAGGTAATGAACTTATAGTAGAGATCAATAGTGAAGGTCATTACAGGGAAAACCATACACTTACCCCTAGCATAGTATTCACACTAGTAAAAAAAGTCATCATTTACCTTTGCATATTTTTAATTATTTTTAAATACAATAACCAAACCAAACCCCATATTGAGTTTTGTTTAATTGAACCTCGCATTAAACTCGGTCATTCCTGTGCAGTCCTTGAGATCGACATTCGGGGAATTTTCCTTGTTATTACAAGAGGCAAAATAGTACACTTGCTATTTTACTGATCAAGTTTTTGGCGCTGTTGTCGGGGACTGCCTAATCATTGATTTTAAGTTAGGTTCACTTAAAGTTTTTTTGATCTGCAACTAAAATTTCTTTTCTATAATTTCATTATTTTTGTTTTACTGATTTTTCCTAACATTTGCATGCAAGGAAAGTCCTCAGCTGAATTTCCGTTTGACGTAGAAATAGAAAGAACTTTTCATGCGAGGCGCAAACTAGCTCGGTTAGATAGACAAGAGTCATCAGGTTCTTCAGATTTAGAGTCTGAAGAGGTAAAACCAATGGTTGAAAATCCATCACCAAAGAGACTTCTTGGGGACTACGGAGGACAAAATTCTCCAGCAGGTCGATTGACTATTGTGAAACTACCGGTCAATGTTGCAAACTTTCAACTACATCCTTCAACCATCCGCCAGCTCGAGAATAAATCTTTCACTGAAAAGATCAATGAAGACGCCAATAAGCATTTGCAGTGATTTCTCACCATGAGCACCACTTTTAAGATTGAGGGGCACTCTGAAGAAGCCAAGAAATTAAGGATGTTCCCATTCACGCTGTCTGAAGATGCTGAAGAGTGGTTCTACTCATTGCCTGTTGGAAGTATCACCACTTGGGAACAAATGGAGTAGACTTTTCTTGATGAATACTTTCCTGCTTCGGTTTACATTCATAAAAGATATGAAATTGTGAATTTTAAGCAGAAAGAAGGAGAACCACTAGGTGATGCTTACAAGAGGTTAAAAAGGTCACTAGTAGCTTGTCCCATGCACAACACGAGTCAAACTGAGAAAACACATATGTTTGTAAATGGCATTCAGATGAAGACAAAGCAACTTATTAATACAGCAGCTTATTGATACAGCAGCCGGTGGCTCAGCCAATTTCATAACAGCCACTGGTGTGAAGAAGATCGTTGAAGCAATTGCTGCAAATGAGCACCTGGAGCTATATGACAGAGTTGTAAGCAAACCAGAGGGAGTGATTAATTTAAAGTTGGAAATTAATAAGCAATTAAAAATTGAAGAAGCCATTGCTGCAGAAGTAGAGAAGAAGCTGAATGCAATGAATATAGGTACTCAACAGGTAGCTCATGTACAACAGGTAGCTTGTGAAATTTGTAGTGGACTGCACAGTATTGTGCAACATTTGGAAACACCGCAACAAATTGAGGAGATAAAATTCTTGAGGCAAAACAACCCATATTCTAACACCTATAATCCTGGGTGGAAGAGTCATCCTAATTTCTCCTGGAAAGATCAGCAACAACAAACTCCTCAAAAGGCAAAGTGGGAGGTAGCAATTGAAAAGATGGTTGCCCAGACCTCTCAATTTCAAGAAGAGACAAGGAGCAATTATAGAAATACCACAGCTGTAATGAAAAATTTGGAAGTTCAAATGGGACAGATTGCACAACAGGTAGCTCTACAAGCACAACAAAGACAGAAAAGTCATAAGAATTTGAATGCTGTCAAAACAAGGAGTGAAAAAGTGGATAGAGAAAAACCAGATGAGGTGAAGTTTGATGACAATATCATAGAGGTAGAGCTGGAAGTGAGAGAGAACATGAACAAATAGGAAGAAGTGATATCACCTGTAAAGCCATTTGAAGATAAGACTAAACCAACGATCAAGTTATCGTATCCATCTCGAGTAGCAAAGAAGGACACAAAAGAAAAAGATTTTGAAAATTTTGTCAAATATTCAAAAAGCTAGAGATCCACATACTGTTCTTTAAAGCGCTCTACAAAATGCCTTTTGTTGTACCCCGAAATTTTCCCTCCCATTTTCACACAAGACATACCCCTAGAGGTTCTCAATTGCTCAAGGTGGACCAAGAATTGACCAGACTAATTCTCCTCCTAAGGTAATGAGCCCCTAACTAGGGTTTCAATTTTCATCAAGATGGTTGAGCTTAAAGGATCCCAAATGTTCTTTATTTTCCTAATATGTCCTCAAGATCATCCATGCCAAGTTTTATGCCTTGCTCAACAAGTTTGCTCAGTCAATTGCTCAAGTATTGAAAAATCAATTGTGCTAGGTCAAAAGTCAACTGTGACCTATATACAGTCAAACTTCAAGATTTTTGGTCGACATCAACATTTTGAAGTGATATCCATCATTTTATCAAGGGTTGATCATGATTCCTCAAGAAATTCTCCTAATTCATCAAAAGTTAAAAAATAGCAAATTAGGGTTTCTATAGGAAAAGTCAACCAAACTTTGACCAAGCATAACTTTCTCATAATTTATTAGAAATTTTTCAACCAACGCTCATTTTGAATAGAATCCAATTCCCTACAACTTATATTCATCCCTCAAGTCCAATAAATGCACCATTTGAAATATACAAATTCATACATTACAAGTCATTTTTAGAAAGTCAATAAAAGCCACTTTTTGCCAAGACCTTTAACATGAAGATAACATCTTCAAAAGCAAAATTGATCAAAAGAGGGATTGAAGTAGAAATCTTGGGCTTTACAAAAAGTACAAGATCATCATCATCATGAGATAAAAATTGGTCAAGTTATGGCTTGCCCATGTTGGGAAAATTTGGGAAATTTCAAGAAATATGCATTGGGCAAATTTGAATTTTTAAGGCAATGGCTCAAATTCTTGAACTTCAAACATATTTCTAAGGCCATAGAGAACTCCTAAAAACATTTTTGCATAGTCTTGACTTTATTTTCATTTTATATTAATTTTATTTAATTAAAAATCAAATAAATCAAGATTATTACAAATAATATGGTTAAGGGTTATTTTAATGCATGGAAGGGTCCCAATTTTCGGGTACAACAAGGCCAAGATGTTTGCACTCATTCAAAATTCAAAAATGGACAAAATCCCATGAATTTGGCCAAGGTTACAAATGCATATTCATGGCATTCAAAAGCTTGTCCATAGCTGTTACAAACATTGCATTTTCGTGTCCTCTCATCATTCTCTATATAAACAAGATTTTGGCAAGCATCAAACAAATATACATGACTTGGAGAACCTCTGTCCAATTTGCAAAAAAAAACACTAAGTTGTCAAACTCAAATTTCCATTTCCAGCTTGTTTCAGTCCCAAACAAGTATCAAAACACATTTCTATAAGTCCCCTAGATCGATTCCAATCATCACCAAGCCTCAAAACAGTCTGAAGCACGTTATCACTACCTCACAGTTTGCATTTTTCTTTTGAATCTGATTTCTTTAATTTATGTAATATAAACACATTTTGATCATGCATTATTGACCACTCTTATGCTTTCTAGCTATCTGCATGGTTAGATTTGAGTTCTGGTGCAGGAATCAAGTATCACCAATTTTAGGGTTCCAAGCTTAAATTTGGGATTTTTGGAAATAGCCAAAATTGGACCTAACCAGGGGTCTCTGCGTGCTCAGGAGGTTGAGGCTAATTCATCCATGGCCTCATCATAAAATTAACATGCATATTTTTGCTTGTTTTGATTTACAGGTGCTATAGCGACAGACAAAAAACTGTCACTATAGGTTATAGTCTAAGACGACGGACGAGGGGGGAAGACAATGCGTGGCAGTCCCCCACTGGAGGATTCAAACTTGCGCGTGTTTTGTTTTTTTTTTCTCTCAGATAATGTTTATTTTATATATATAATATATTAATGTTATTATATGTTTGAATGATCAAGACAACTCAGTTGGTAAGCTAGCGCGTGCATAAAGGAGAGGACTTGGGTTCGAGCCCCAGGTCCAGTAGTTTACTTTTTCTAATAATTGTTCAACAGATTCAGTGCTTCACATATTCAGGCGCATACCATGCACCCCAGATCTATGCCAATAAATTCATATGGGATACAGATCTAACACCTAGGATGTGTAGGCCACTGTGGACACTCAGTGGGCGTCCCCACAGGATCCCAAGGTGTCTTGGGCTTGGCCTCATTTGGGCCAGACGAGAATTCAACAGCACACCTCCTTTTTTTCTTTTTTACCAGGCCCATGTTGTTTTGTTTATCTTTCTCATTTTTGTTTTTTTTTTGTTTATTATTTTCAAATTCATTTTTTTAAGTCATAAAAAATAAAAAAATCAATAAATAGAATTAGGTTTTATAATTAAAATCAATTTTCTGAAAAAAGTTAATTAATTTGATTATTATAACTTGATAATTTTATTAAATAAAAATTAATTAGATTTAGGTTAAGTTTTCAGATATATTTTTTAACATAAAAAAATGACAAAAATATTTTCTTTTTAATTGATAAGTTTTTTTTTAGGAATTAGACATTATTCCCGTCTTAATTTTTTTTCGCGCGCTTATTTATTTTCATTTTATTTTCCAATTAATGTAACTGTTAATAGTTTGTAATAGTTGTGAATTAAGTTTTCATTTACTGTTTTTTTTACCTCTTTCCCCCAAGTTTGGTTATGTAACCCCCTCCCCAAAGCCCTGTAATAGCTAGGTTTAAGATTCTCGCATTTTATTTTCTCGCTACTATTAACTGTTAGATGAATGATCATAGGATTGAATGTAAAGATTAAATGATTAAAACAGTAGAACACCCTAACTGTGCAAAGATAAACAAATTGAAATCAAACACTTGCACATGCTCAGCCCTAGGGTATCTCCCACTTCGGATGCCTCGGAAATACGATCACTATTCTCGAACGTGAGAATTCTTAGTGACTGTACTCTAATTCAGAGATTGCAAGTCCCTTTCGAAGGTTGCCTCAGTAAAAAAAAGCAATCTTAGAACTTTATGACAGTTACTAAGAGATCTTGCCATGTTGCCTTAAGTGACTGTAATCGTCCATTTCGATTGTCCCTTAAACTCCAACGATAGAGCTACCGACTCCTTAATAGTAGGATATCGCTGTCTAAAGGAAATAATAAAATGAACAATCTTTTTCGAGTAGGTAGAAACTTTTAAGTACTTGCTCAAAAAAATCAATTTTTCACACTTACACTTTCAAACATTTTTCAAACAAAGTTTTCAAAAACACTTTATCACACTCTTGAGGACTGATACAAGGGTTGCCATAAAGTGAAACGCCGCACTAAGGCATTTTCAAAGCTTTTCAAAACACACACAAAAGCAATTTAAAAATGAGCAAGTACCTAAGAGCCCATGGAAAACCATGGATAGAAAGGGTGCTAACACCTTCCCTTTCTATAATCTACCCCCCATACTCAAAAAATCTCGCGAAAAAGATTTTTTCTGTTCTTTTTCCCTTTTCCTTTGTTGGATAAAATAAAATATGGTGGCAACTCTTGCTTACCGCGACATTTGCAAACACAAACACAAAACTAGTATTAAACAGTCAGTTCTGCCACCGTATTACAGAACTGGCGACTCTGCTTGGGAATTATAAAGTGGGGTTTATCTTAGGATCTAGGTCATTTTAATTGCTTCTTTGGCTTGTCTTATTTGATTTACTTTTAAGGGTATCTATTTGGGTTGTTTGGATCATAAACCCGGATCGGGGAATTCCTTTTAGGTAAGTAGCAATAAATTGTGAGGGAGTTGTGCTGGGTATACTGACTAGGTTAAAGCAGTAGCTACGTTCATGCGATACTTTGGTGTGTACCAGTAGACCTTGAGTAATCAAGGAGAATACAGGGCCGCTGCATGGTATCATAAAGCGTTAACTGACCTTAGCACCTTAATTGACCAACTTGGCTTTTTAGGACGTAGTGAGATAGCCGTCTTTGGTGTAAACCCAAAGTCGGTTGATACTCGATGCTACACTCATTGAGGTTTGACCCTTAAGTTTTGTTTGGTGGAAAGTCAATTGTCTACCAAAATGAAATTTGGGGGAAAGATCAGTGATATTGAGATCCCTTAGAACCCGATTACTATATTTAGGACAGGTTGAACCAATCCAACTTCAAAAGGGTATTACCTTAAAACCCATGAAAGCCTTAAACCTCGGGTCTTTGTATGATTTGCTTGTGTTTGCTATATCTGCTATATCTGAGCATAATCATGACATCATAACATAGCATATCATACTAACCATTTCAAGGATTCTTATGGTTTATTTTTGTCTTATTTTGTAGGACATGGCCCTCGCCCGCAGATTCACTATCCAAGTAAGTCTGGGAAAGGTACCTCCTCAGCTTAAGGAGTTAGCATCCAGGGTTCCTGAAAGCTCTCCCTTCACTGAAAGACATGGTCAACTTCTCTGCTTGGTCACCTCAAACCCTGATGAAGAAATGTTGAAAGTTCTCTTTCAATTCTTTGACCCTCTACATCACTGCTTCACTTTTCCGGATTACCAGTTAGTGCCTATTATGGAGGACTTTTCTCTATTACTGGGGGTGCCTATCCTTAACAAGGTACCTTTCAGTGGTATGGAAAGAGACCCTAAACTTGAAGATATTGCTAAAGCTTTATCCTTACAACATTCTGACATAGTAGCAAATTGGGAAACCAGGAGAGGTGTCAAGGGTTTTTTGGCTAAGTTCTTGTTTAATAAAGCTCATAATTATTGGGATACCCTGGACTTACAAGATTTTGAAGAGGTGTTAGCCCTTCTCATCTATGGGTTGGTACTATTTCCTAATTCAGACCAGCTCATAGACATGAATACGGTTAAGGTTTTCCTGTCACGCAATCCGGTACCTACTCTGCTTGGAGATATCCTACATTCTCTGCATACTCGCACTATAAAGAAAAGAGGGACCCTTTTGTGTTGCATCCCTCTTTTGGCTAGGTGGTTTATTTCTCACCTACCCCGACCCGTCTTGAAGAACAAACAGGGTTTGATATGGTCTCATAGGATAATGACTATTACACATTCAGGTATTCATTGGTGTCCTCGATCCTCGGAGAATGTTACCATCGTTGATCGATGCGGAGAATTCCCTAATGTCCCTCTATTAGGCATTAGGGGAGGAATCACTTACAATCCTTGTTTGGCACTGCGACAGTTTGGATATGCGAGAAGGGATGGTCCTCATGATACACTTATCCAAGGAATCGCCTTCGACTATGAGAATGATACTCAGGGTTACCGTAAAAGGTTCATGCGAGCTTGGGGCATGGTACATAGAGTTGATAACAAGACAATGGGGCACAAGAATTCCATCCCTCTTGAGCCTTATCTCAAATGGGTACGAGTCCGTGCTCAAAGTCTTATGATGCCTTACCCCACCATTTATGGAACCGGTTGCTGAAGGAGACACTCCTTATCTTGTTCTTTATCTTGACATGTCAACTAATCATGAGGAGTTACAAAAATATCGGGTTTAACTTAAGGAGGAGCGGGATAAGTTTGAAGCTCAATTCTACGCCAGCAAGAAGAAAGTCCTGGGACTCACTAGGATACTTCATGAAGAGAGGAATATAAACGCCTACATTGCACCAAAGAGGATGCGCTTATGGGAAACCTAATTTTCTTTTTGCTTTAAATTTTATTTTGTTTGATTGTAAGCCTAAAGGGCACTCTTTATAATAATTATAACTTATTAATACAATTAATGTGTGTTTCTTTTGTCTAAGCAAATTTGAGTCTTTAAGAATCCTTGAAATCATTGCATACGCATATCATCCATGACATTGCATAAACAAGTTTCAAAGTAGGATTCTCATCTTCTCCGCTGTTTATTTCAAAAAATAATGGCTTTTGAACAAAGTATCAAGGATCTCCAGGCACAAAATGCCCAATTTCAGCAAATGTTCGTAGCTTTGGCTAAAGGGAAGGAAGATCGGAAGGCCCGTATTCTAAAAGATAGAAAGAAGAAGGCAAAGAAACCAGTTCCTGTTGTGAGTGTGGGAAGAAGAAGACCAGCTAACCAAGCTCTAGACTTTGCAACTTCATCAAAGGGAGGGGACAATCAAGAGGAGGAAATAAGAGAGGAAGACTCCAGTCCAAAAGAATCCGATGATGAATCTAACTATGATGAGGAACAATATCCTCATGCTAATGAAAAATACAAACAGCTGGAGGATCGTTTGAATGCAATGGAGGTCTGGAAGGTATCGAGTTTGGATTTTGAAGAGCTGGGTTTGGTCTCTGGGGTTGTCATCCCGCAAAAGTTCTAGGTGCCGGTGTTCGCCAAGTATGATGGGGTTTCTTGTCCCAAGCTTCATCTCCGTTATTATGTGAGGAAGATTCAGCCTCACACTGCTGATAGGAACTTGTGGGTCCATTTCTTTCAAGATAGTCTGTCTATACTCAACTCCAGAGTATGTCTATGGGTGCAAGCGAAGGTTTTAAGGACTACGCCCAGAAGTGGAGAGATTTGGCAGGGAGAGTCCAACCCACTTTGTCTGATAGGGAGTTGGTAGACATGTTTCTTGGTACACTATCTGGTCCGTTCTTTAATCACTCGATTGGTAGCTCCTCAGCTGGTTTTACTGAGCTGATATTGACTGGAGAAAGGGTGGAAGCTGGGATCCGAAGTGGCAAGATCCAGAAAGACACCTCTTCAAGTACAGTGAAAAAGCCATTCATGGGTTAGAAGGAGGTCAATGCTATTTACAATCCAAGAAGTCAGAATAGAACCGAGCACCATCCAACGGTAGGGGCTGTGATGATACCTAGGCCCGTGGCTACTCCACAATGAAATAATCAGCCAAGGGTAGAAAGACCTCAAAGCCAGTTCACCCGGATCAATATGACATTATCTGAGGTTTTACCCCATCTGTTAAAATCTAATTTGGAAACCTTAAGGGAGGCTCCCAAGAATCCTAACACTACATCTCCTTGTTACAATCCAAACGCTCGGTGTGCTTACCATTCTGAGAGTCCAGGCCACGATACAAATGACAATTGGGCTCTGAAGAATAAGATACAGGATCTGATCGAAGCAAAGGAGATTGAGTTTGATGCTCTTGAGATGCCTAATGTCTTAAATACTCCCATGACCAAGCACAACCATGGTGTTAATGTCGTTGATACCGATCTATTTGTTACTTCTGTTAATGAAGTTTCTACTCCTCTCATGACCGTCAAGAAGAATTTGTTGCTAGCCGGTTTATTTTCGGGCTGTGGTGAAGGTTGCCACATGTGTTTATCTCTGCCTTCTGGTTGTTATTTGCTGAAGGCAGGTGTGATACGGTGGGAGAATTGACTTGAGGTTTTGCGTTTGTGTTCGCAAATGTTTCGGTTTAGCAAGAGTCGCCACCGACTTTTTATTTATCCAAAGGAAAGGTCAAAAAGCACAGGAAAGACCTTTGAGATGTTTTCTTGGGTTCGGGGGGTATATTATGAAAAGGGAAGGTGCTAGCACCCTTTTCATCCATGGTTATCCATGGGCTCTTAGTTACTTGTTTTAGATCACTTGCTTTTGCTTTTCAATTGTTTGAAATGGTGCTTTGTGTGTGGTTTTGAAAGTATTTTGAAAAGAGGCCATCATTGTGGCAAACTTTGTAATGATTCTTGTTTGAATGTATATAAAGGTGTTTGTCTCTTGAAAAATGTTTCAATGTTTGAAAGTTTGTTTTGGGAAAATGTTTTGAAATTGTGTGTTTTGAAATTAGCAAGGATGTTTGCAAGTTTTGATCAAGTAACTAAGAGTTGTCTACCCTATCTACTCAAAGATCTTTCCTACACATTTTTAACCCTTTTACAGTGTTGTTTTACCATTGCATTTGATAAACAACCTTGTATTTGGATGTTAAACGGGACAGGCGCGGGTCATCGTATTGACCATGATAACAATAGTGCTAAATATCTTTGCAAGTTTTTTGTTTGAGGGACTAGATCATTTTGTATAGGCAACCAAGATAGTGTCATCGAGGGACTATGATCTTTTTGTTTTGATTTTTGTTTTGCCAAGATATTCAACATGCATACCATGGCCGTTTTAAAGACAACAAGTGGGTGAAATCCTAGGGGTGCATGTGTACATTGTGTTGTCAATTTACATGCTTTTATGTCTTGTATTAGGTCTAACTATTTGTTTTGATTTTGGATTTTGCATACAAACCCTAATCTCTATCATGACATATTTGAAAGCATAAAGTGCGTAAAAATAAATCTAAGCTATTACAACATTGATATGGGGAGGGGGATACAATTTTGAATAGGGGATTAATTTGCAAGAAATTAAAACCCTAAGTTATTACAACCAAATTGAATTTCTTGTACAAATAATAAATTGACAAATATTTAAATGTGCAATATATTATAAATATGCAAAGATGTTTTTTTTTGTATTTATTTTATGTGTATCAAAATAAAATATTTAATGTCCTAAAAATATTAAAAATATTTAATGATTATTTTTTGAAAAGGGTAGAAAACCCTAATTTTTTAAGAAAATATATGTATATCATATTATTTATTTATTTTATTTATGTACAAGAAAATAAAATAAAAATATGTACAAATGTTAAAAAATAAAAATATGTGAGAAAATATTATTTGAGTGTATAAATAATAAAAATAAAAATATATAATATTTTTATAATATTTACAAGTTTTTATTAAAGAAAATAAAAAGTATGTTATTTAATAATTATTTTTTTGTTAGAAAAAATAATAAAAAATAAAAAATAAAAAAGTGAAAATTAAGAAAACATTTTTAGTGGTTTTTAATATTTAGAAAAATAAATAAAAGTCAGAAAATAAAAATAGAAATACAAAAATATGCAAAATAATGAAAATGGGCCAGGGGGTGCAAATAACAGAAATGGGGGTGTCAAAAGTAGAAGGCCCATGGCGCCCAGGACCAAGGCAACTTCATCCCTGTCCTTCAGCCAAACACGTGCGCCTGCAACTTCAACTCTGTTCTCTCTATTCTTTGCATGAAATCAAAAACTCAAAACATGAAACTTATAGAGCATTAAACCACGATTCTAACCATATAAAAAACTTAATCTAACTCTCAAAGACCAGAGAGAATTTCTCTGGCCCTAATTTCTAACCTAACTTTTTCAGGAAGTTCATCAATCAAATTCTCTCATCACACTTAACTTAAATGAAATCTATGCATATGTACAACTTAAGGGCTATGAGTACTACATTTTTTATTCACAAACCTAAGCTTAATGATTCCTAAATAGAGAGATAGAAAGTTGGAAAATACCTGTTTCAGTTGAACACGAGTATGGCAATGCAGGGGTTTTCAGTGAGGGCTGAGATGTTTGTGAGCTTGCCTGAACTTCCTCTGACCTTCCCCAATGCTTTGTTTGCTTTGAGCTTGCTTGAATAAGCCTGTAGAAGTCAACTTGCACAAGCTAAAATCAGAAATGGTGAAGCTTGCAAATGGAGTTACAGTCAATGGCCAATGGTTGGGATTGTTCAAATAGGTTGTATGGAGTGTGTTGGAAGTGGTTCAAGGAAAAACGCACGAGTGAAATATGTTTTGGCTTGGTGTTTGCAGAAAATGCCCTGTTTTGCAAGAAGATGGTGTTTTTGTGTTTTTGGAGGCTTGAGGAGTGGATAGCTCGTGTTTCTGGCTCAAGACAATGTGCAAAACTTGTTTTGAATGCTTACCCACTTTGTTCTTATCAGATTTCCAAGATATGGACTTTTGGCACAATGACTTGTTTTTGAAGAAAATGTAGGAAGTGACAAAGGCCAAGGTTGTACAAGCTAGCTCAAGGTCTGCATAGGGTTGGTGAGCTTTTTCTGAAGTTTGTGGACTTTGTTTGTATCAAGAGATCAGGTCCATGGCTCAAGAAATACAAAATTGCAAAAAGTATGCTTTATGGAAATGGTATTGCAACCTTTATGCCATAAACGGATTAATTCATTGTGCCAAGCTTCAAAGATCAGAATAAGACCATTGTCCATTGTGTTTCCATTTAATTTTTGAGTGTGGAAGGGTTTAGAGACCTGTATTCAAGTACAAGCTAAGTTGGACAGATTTTGCAACTTGTGTCAACATGAAACATGCCATGGATCAGAGTTTTTTCCAAATTCAAACCTTTGATTCTCCCTAACCATAAATGATTTTGGAGAGTTGTTGGACATTTTGGAAAGCTTGTAACATGCTCTACAATCCATATTTGAAATTCATTTTGAAAATCCAAGTGGAACTATGTGAAAAATTTCCATGAAGATAGGTCAAAATCCTGCCTAAACTAGGGCAAAATTTCACTAAGTTAAAAGTTTCATGGACCCTTATTCCAAAAATCATAACTTGAGATCTAAGCATCTTTTTGGAAAACTTTGTGAATCAAAGTTCCAGATTTTGTGGAGGAATACAACTTTCATGTTGGAAGTTTTGTTTGAATCCAATTGCATCATGGAGAAAAAGTTGGGAAAAGTTGGGAAAAAATAAGAAAATTTCATAACTTAGAAAAATTCTAAGTTATGCAAATTTCCAATCTTAAACTCTAATTTGCAAAATTAGGTTTCTTGATGAACAAGTTTCATGTTTTGACACATCTTGATGAAAAATGACCCTTGGCACTTGATTTTGACCAAAAAGTCAAAGTTTGACTTTTCAGCGTACAGTCAATTTTTGATCAGTTGACTGGAAAATTCATCTGTCAATCCAATGCAATTGAGATCTTTTGAACCTTATGAATAGATCAAGATGATGCCATTGAGTCCATGAATCCATGCTTGAACCCAATTTGCCATTGGCTAGGTGAAAAATCAGAAATTGCCCTTGTGTAGTCAAAACCCTAAAAAATGACCATTTTACCCTTTTGATGATTTGATCAAATTTCTTGAGGAGTTATGGTTCAAACTTGATCAAATGGTTCGTATGAGTTTATAATGTTGATGTGGATCAAAAATCATGAGGTTTGACTGTAAATTGGCCACAGTTGACTTTTTCCCCAATATAGTTGATTTCTAGGTCAACTGTCCAATTGACTGGGAAAAAATTTGATTCAAGGCTTGAAACTTGGTTGAGGCAACATTATAAGTCCAACATGAAGTATGAAAGTCACTTTGAGCATTGGAAGTCCAAAAATCCCAGTGCAAACTCAAACCCTAATTTCATGTCAACAGTGCAAGGAGATGTCTTGAGCAGAGCAAACCCTAATTTTGTCTGGAGCCCAAAGAGTCTTGTGAGGGGAAATCTTGATAAAATGAGAGGGAAAATTTTGGGGTACAACATCTGCCCATGTTCAATCTTCTTGAACCTGAAGAGTTATATTGGCGAGTTTGCCTTTTGTGACTCGAAGGTAAAAGAGGATTGGACACTAGAGTGCCCGTAAATTTGCACTCGTCAAGATGTAGTTGAAGAAATAGGCTTAAAGATGCCATTTGGAGATGATAGAATCTTGCTGGAGATGGTCTTAAAGATTCCATCCAAAATGTTTTGTTGAAAATCAGGAGAATGAACATCAGAATGATATCCGTATCTGGAACGTATCTGAGTTGTATCTGGAGATTGAATTTGTATGAGCAATGGAATGGCGTCCGTGTCTGGAGCGTATCCGAGCTGTAAATGTGTTTGAATCTGAATGAATAACAGAATGACTGTCGTGTCTAGAGTGTATCTGTATTGTATCTGAATCTGAAATCTGAAAAATGACAGAATAACATCCATGTTTGGAGCATCCCTGGGCTGGGGAAATGTTTAGAATGAGTGACAGAATGGCAACCGTGTCTGGTGCGTATCTGGACTGTATCTATAGTTGAGATCTGTATGAGTAGCAGAATGACTTCCGTGTCTGTCATACCCCAATTTTTGACCTAAGATCCCACTAGCATTTTTACATTTTTTATACAAAAGTCAAGGTCACTAAATACAGTCGGTTTTAACCTCTCACCTTCGAGCTTTGACTATGTGAAGATTGTCAAGTGTTTTGAACATTTTTAGCCTATGTATCACTAATTTCTAATCGCATACAAAGGTGTATGTTCATGTTTTCTTTTGTTTCACGTGCATAGACAGGTTTGAATCAAGAACATCAAGTGTCGCGCCTCAATTAAGGTTTTGAGTCTCCCATGCCAAAAGTACGGTTGATTATGGATTCTCGAAGACTGATTCATCAAGGCACAACTGTTGCACCCTAAATTTCGCCCCTAATATGTTTTAGTCGCACTTTCATATCATATTTTGTTATTTAGTCACAATCATTAGTAAATATCTTCATTCATCACATTTTGCATCATTAGTCGTATTTAAGTTGACCAGAAAAAGTCAGTTTAAATCAAAGTTTGCATCGTCTTTTAGTTAAAAAATACCTGACATTTCACTTCATGCATTTTTATCTCTTTACTCGTTTCTTGCATTGCTCCAAGTTATTTATATGTCGATAATAAAAATATTTTGGTTTTATAGACAAACTGTTAAAAGCGATTCGACAATGTGCGAAAAATTAGCGAGAAAAATATTTCAAGTTTTCACCTTTTACCGATCATTTTATGAATCTGCATCTCGCATAGATTATGACGGTATGCTCGCTTTATTTTTCGATACAGTTTGAAGTCTCGTTTTTAACCGTAAAACGTCTGTTTAGCCTGGTATTTTCATTATCATTTTATTCCTATTTTTACTTTTTTTGAATATTTTTTCTTTAATCTTTGTGACATGTAGTTTATTTTAATGTGTTCATTTTATTTTTTCGGATAAATTTTCGTCCGTTTTTTTATTGTTTTCGGTAATTTTGGGTCTTTATTTTTTATTATGAAAAAATTCAAAAAAATATTTTTTAATTGATTTAATTTAAATACTTTCAGTTTTTTATTTCATTTTTATCATTTAAGGGCGTTTTTGTCATAAAAATAATTAATTACACTTTGCTTTTTTCTTATTGGTTGATAGCAATAGTTGTGGATTAATACAGATTGAGTTTATTTTGAACGGATGAGATTAATTATTGAAATCAATTTTTTTCTTCACTTTGGCTATTTAAAGAGAACTATTTCTCTTTTGTTAGGGACACACAACCAAAACAAAAAAAAACAAAAAAACAAAAAGCAACACAGTAGCTACTTCTACTCTTAAACTTTCTATTTCTCTTCTCTCTTTCAACGTACAGTAACCCCATCTTCAATTTCAAATCCATTGTTCCACCCATCTTCTATCTACCTCCCTTCCATTTCTATCATACAACCACATCTCACTTCCAATTCCTCACTTCAGTTTCCAAACACCATCAAACGCAAATCCGCTTCACCTCCTTCGCCCTTTCTCTATTACAACACCACCTACCAAATTCCCTCTGTCTGGAATTCGTGATTCAACATCCTCACAATAACACCCAACAGGATTTCTCATCATCACCGTGATACCTCAAGCTCCAGCATCTCCCTCGCCTTCCGTCTCCGCTAGCATATCCATCCGCCTCTGTTTCAACCGTGAAACACCCACAACCAATCGCCCTTCATCAGTTCTGCTGTCTAGCTCTACTAACAGCTCCGACATTGCAACTCGGTTTTCGCTCACAAGCTATAACGTTTTCTGCAGTTGCGGTGATGATAGTTGGAAATAGAATGCTGAAAATAATAGAATCTTTGATGAAAAGCAATGGAGTTGGTTTTTATGGTAATTTGCTCTTTTATTGTTGTTGGTTGAATCATGAACACATTGAAATTGAATGATGAAATTTTGGTGTTGATATAGATGTTTTCCGTTTGCGTTGAACACTCGTTTGAGTTGAATTTCGCAGAGCACCGACATATTGTTAAGTTGTTGTCCGGATTTATATCTTGCTGAAATTTTGATTTAAAACTTATTTTTAATCACTTTTTGACTTTATATGAAAATGGCATGAGTTGATTAAATTATCGGTGTTGATGTTGTCTTGTTGTTTGAGCCATTTGAAGGTGATTTTTGATGATGTTTCAATTTGTATTTGATTCACAAAAATTTGTTGGTTAATATCGGTGTTTGTACATAAGCTTGGAAATTGATTTTTCATGAGATTTTATGATGTCCAACTTTTGATTTGCATATTTAAGTTTGATTTTTCATGTATCGGAATTGGATTGAATTACATAATGAATTCTTGATTTTTCATCTGTGTAAATATTCATTTGTTCATGGACATCATACAATTTCATTTCTATTCTTTATTTTATGATTTCTAACATAAATACTAATTTTTTAAATTTCCTTCATTTTAATTTTTATACCGCTTATGCTACTAACAAGTCTGTTTACTGTGAAGGTTTCTGAAAATCGTTTCAAGCAATTCATTCCCGCATAGCGTGTCCACAATTCCTACACTTCTCCCTTTTACCTTTTTATTGTATTTTACTATTCTTATTTAATATTTGGTACTGTAAATATATACTTGTACATAATATTTTTTACTGTATATTATACTCATTTCATTGGTAAATAAATTTAGTCTATGTAAATATTATTTTCATTGCATTGTGATTTTATTTTTAATTCCAACTAACTTCTGAAAATTGTGCGGACGCACATAAGTTTCCCGTGCTGTTAGATTTTGTCGGTATATCTCTTGTGATGCAGGGATTCTTATCTGACACCGTGAGCTTTATCCATCGCCTTTGCGCTTTATCTGATTCCTCTCCTGACACGCTTTTCTCGTATGTGATTTATTTTCACTTGATGCGCTTTATCTGATGCTTGGAGTATTATCTCACATCAGGTTTTTTTTTTATGCTGTCGGCTTGTGATTTATTTTCACCTAAGGTTTGGTATACTCTTAGCTTACTTATCTGTCTGTGGCTTTAAATCCAAGGGAAAGAATTAATTTTTTGACTTCGTGTCATCGAGTATCTAATACGATTATGTGAAATCCCTTCATACCCTTTTTTAGTTTTATTAATCTTAAGACGAATCTCCTACAAATCAATTTTTAAACTCACACCCCTTTTAAGTCAAAACTTCAACACTAGGTCGTCGTATCTTCAAAATCTCTCCAACACCGATTTTTAGCCAAACGAACCATTTTAATCAAACAAACAATTTTAACCAAAAAACAGATATTTCAAAAAGGTTCATGCGGAGTACCGCAGATGCATTGGGTGCTAATACCTTCCCATTGTATAACCAACCCCCGAACTCTCGATCTCTTTCAAAAATGCATTGTACTTTCATTACTTTCAAGTATTATTTTACATTGCATATTTTAGGGTTTTATTTCGCACTTTTCCCTTTTCCCTTGGAAATAATAAAGCGCGGCGGCGACTCTTGCTTTTGTGAGTCAAGTTAATTAATAGCTTGATCTCCGATTTTCACCGCTACAGAATTGGCGACTC
The DNA here is from genome assembly GCA_948472305.1 of Vicia faba. NCBI lineage: Eukaryota > Viridiplantae > Streptophyta > Magnoliopsida > Fabales > Fabaceae > Vicia > Vicia faba. The sequence goes on along the minus strand of OX451737.1, from coordinate 1,550,495,945 downwards.
TGCTGGGGAAAGATTGACCTCTTGCTGGTCCATCCCTAAGTGGGTTAAGCCTAATTTGTTTTATCTGTTTTATCATTATTTGATTGTTTGATTATATGTATATATTATGATTATTTGGGTGTTGATAATATTTACAAAGGACAAGTCCTATACCCGGATTAAGTTACACTTAGGAATAGGACGGGCGGTATAGTCATGTTAACTTTGAGGGAGTAATCCCGAAGAAGGAGGCATGAGAGCCCCCACTTAGTGGAAGGCCCTTTTGAACGTAATATTTGTTTACCGAGTAATCGGGAAGACATTATTATTTTCGACCTGGGAGCCAGAGAAGCTGGGAACCGTAGAACCCTAACCCATCTTGGCCTTTTAGGTGTAGGGCGGAGATTATAACGGAGTAATCTGGAAGTAATTGTTACGTGATGCTACGCTCGGATGAGTTTCTCTTGAGAATATTGTTGATTATTGAGTAATCAAGACGTTGGTAATATCCGAAGGAGGAATGTAGACTCCGGGAACTCTTAGAACCTTGTTCTACAGGTGTGATTAAACCGTTAGTACATACCTTGGGGGTGTTCCTTACCTTGACTCCATGCTCGTGACGTTGAACCTTTCGACTTTATTTGTGACCTTGCTTGTGGTTGTTGCATAGCCATGCATTCATGCATCCATAAAACCCTTTTCACTTGACTTTGAAGGAATTTGAAGGTCTTTCTTTGTAAACATCACAAGTTTCGTCAAGCTCAATGGATCTTGGGTGTTGATAGGGCGAAAACCCTAATCCACCAAAATGGATGATTGATCTTGATGATAACTTGATCAATGTTTGGAGCCAATTTAAAATTCATCTTCTATCTTCATACTTTTATGTTTACAACTTAATATCTTGAGTTCCTTGAAAATCAAATAAAAACTCTCTTTTGCATATCATACATCATTCTACATTTTTTTGTTTCACTTTCAAAGGTCTTTTTCCGAGTCTTATTTTTCCTTTGGTCTCACCAGTACAACACTCGCGCTAAGAGAACAATGGAGAATATCAAGCAAGAGGTTTCTGAACTCCGTAGAGAGATGACTATTTTGAAAGCTAGTATGGATCACTCAACTGTTTTGGTTGAAATTTTGGTTGCTGCCCAAGTCAATCCTTCTAAGAAGGAGGAAGCGATGATAAAAGTATTCACCGATTGTCATTCAAGGATGTTGGTTTTGAAGTTCAAATCAAGCACGTGCCGAAGAGTAAACACGATTGATGGTCACTTTGAGTTTTGAAGGATGTTTTCGGTGATTCAAGTCCAGATGGAAAGCCTTCCCCGATCATTAACTTATTTCTGCTTGTTGCAATTTTTCTTATTTATCAAAACATTGTTTGCATGTAAGAACTTGTTTGCATTTGAATGATTATCTTAATACAATGAGCATGTTTGTCTTGAAGAAATTCATTCGTTTCACTCATATTTGTTTTCAAATTTTAAATTGCTTTTTGCATTATGATACTAACTTGTTGCCCAGTCTCTTGCCTAGGCAGAGATTGAAGGGAGGATGATGATCTAAAGAACACAAAATCTCTGATTGTTTGGTTTTTTATAAAATCTTGCTGATGATGTACAGGCATTGTTTCAAATCCCTAAACACCGGAGATATAAGGAAGATAATCCCTTGCTAACCCCTTTTGAGCCTTTGAAGCAGAAGTTTCTTTTCTATACGAAAAAACCTTGAATTTTAACCTGGGGCAGGGTAGTTTTTAGTTAATCTGACTGAGTGTTCAAAATTCATAAGGTAGATGTTTTTTGAAGAGAAACTACGAGGGCTATCCTTCATGTATAATGAATCTATAGGATGTGGAACCACAATGTTATCCCTCATTCATCAAGAAACGAGGCAATCACAATCCTCTCAACAAGCAAAGACAAGCTAATGTCACACATTTTGTTCAAAAAGTCAAAAATCAAGAAAAAGAAAAGCCTGCTAAGTCAAAAAAAACATGAAAACGTGTGACTTAGGCAAAATTAAGGCATCCCACTGGACTATCAATTCAAAAGAATTAGTTCAGGCAAAAGTTAGGGAAAATAAAATTGCAAAGAAAAGGACTGCAAAGAAAAGTCCTCAGCAAAGAACAAATTGGTGACTACAAACACGAAGACATGAGGGTGGTTTCTATTCCGAAAGCCTCGTCGTTTCCTTGACCGTCACAAAATCCTTTTGAGAGATGAACACTCATGTTGAATTAACTGAACATAGGGTTGGAGAACATCATGAAGAATGGGTGGGCACCAAATATTTTGAGCCTTAAAATCTTTTTTTCTAAAAAACCATGAACTAAACCACGTTACAACCTTCAAAAGTCCTAATTGAAGCAAGGTTATTTTGAAAGCATACTTCAATGAGATAGTGTTCCTGACTCCCATGAATGTTCTAAATAGTTATGTTGGTATCATATGTTTTTCCTATACAAAAATAAATGGTGCTTTAACTCGCAAAATTTGTGCAATATCTTTCAAAATCTTCAAGACTTACATAACTGTTGCATTAGAATTTTCATTCTCATTGTAAACTTTTTCTAACTGCAAAACATTTGTTTGATATCAAGGAAGCTCACATAAGCACTAGTGATGAGTTTATTCTTTTAAGGCCTGAAACTATGTTGAGTAATTGGCGGATCACGTCAAGAAAAAGTCATATCCATGGGCATGTCACCTGAAAACCGTAAGCACGAACATGTTGCTTCTCCCAGTTAATGCTTTTCCCAACTTGTTTGCTCATTTGGGGCAAAATTTTAAGAATTTGTTGTTCCAACTACAGTCAATCTGGGGCAATCACATCGAGATTTGATGAATCTCTCTAAGAGTTTGAAGACACCAGAGCATAGTGAATGCCAGGTCTTTTGTAAAATCCTCTTGAGACGATTTCTCCTTATCAACCATATAGCTTGGGGCATTTTAGAGGTGAAGCTATTCGCAAGAATTGTCGTGCATCACGCAGCTTATCAGCAGTAAACTTGGGGCATCCAAAATTAATCCCAGGGGCAATCCAGATTTGTCAAGATATGTTTTTCATACATTATCAGAGGGTGGTGTTCCCAGTATCTCCAGCTAAGCAAGACTTCTTTCCAGCTGAAACTTTGTTTGTGTTGTTATCCTTTCAATGGATTGTTTGCAATAAAAGACTGGACTTTGGGTTTTCTACCTGAAAATATCTTCCTCTCCAGAGATATTTAAGCCTTGTAAAAGGACCTTGCTCCAATGGTGGCCTGTGTTTTATCTCCAGTAATGTTCCCATCCTGTTGAGATTAGCCGAGTGTTGGGTTGTGCTATGATGTCTTATCATTTCCAGTTTATCTTGTCTATTTGTTTTGTCAGCACATACATGGCATTCATTTATTCATTCACACTTGCATCATGCACGCACAGTTGTATTTGTTGATGTCATTGAGTTCGTATACCTTGGTGGTGTCTATTCAAATAATGTATTTGATCTTTCCAAGTAGAGTGCCAACTTAAGCAGAAAGTGTGTCTTCTTTCTAATTCCCCACTGAGTTAACTCTCGTGGAAGAATCTTGCTTTAGCTTTCCTTTTCTATCTCTGGATAGGATAAATCCCCATTTGAGTTGTTTCCTCATTGGGTGGAGTCTTGTTTGACTGTTTTTCTCTCCAGTTTATTCCTGGATTGAGCTTTGTCTCTTGTGAACGATACCCTGTGGATATCTCTAGGCTGTGAAACCTAGATGGAGAGTGCATTTATTTTACAATGTAAATACTTGGTCTTCTCGGGAAGAATCCATTCCTGGTTTCCCGTTGAAGATGAACTTTATTCCCTAGTAGTGTTATCACAACCTTCTTCTGGAATATCGACATGACAACAAGCGACTGACTCTTTATTTGAGCAGTTTGATTATTTCTGATTTCTTTATGACAAATGGCGGTCTCTTCATGAGCAGTTTGTCCATCCCCGATGAAATTATTGGTTCTCTCCTCCAGCAATATCTTCACGATATTTTATGGGTATCTTTTTGGGAAACAGCAAGCGGCAGTCTCTTCATGAGGCAACTTGTGTGTTATGGATACTCTTGACAAACAGCAAGCGGCAGTCTCTTCCCGAGGCAACTTGTATATTATTGACACCTCGAAAAAATGGCAAGTGGCAGTCCTTTCATGGGTAGCTTGTACGTTATTTTTCTTTGGAAAACGGAAAGTGGCAGCTCTTCATGAGCAGCTTGTATGGAAAATGGCAAGTGGCATCTCTTCATGAGCAGCTTGTGGGTTATAAGCAACAAGTGGCGGACTCTTCACGAGTAGCTTGTGTGCTTTAATATTCTTTGAAGATGGCAAGTGGCAGCTCTTCATGAGCAGCTTGTGGGTTATTGGCAACAAGTGGCAGACTCTTCATGAGCAGCTTGTGTGCTTTGATATTCTTTGAAGATGGCAAGTGGCAGCTCTTCATGAGCAGCTTGTGGGTTATTGGCAACAAGTGGGCGACTCTTCATGAGTAGCTTGTGTGCTTTAATATTCTTTGAAGATGGCAAGTGGCAGCTCTTCATGAGCAGCTTGTGGGTTATTGGCAACAAGTGGCAGACTCTTCATGAGCAGCTTGTGTGCTTTGATATTCTTTGAAGATGGCAAGTGGCAGCTCTTCATGAGCAGCTTGTGGGTTATTGGCAACAAGTGGAAGACTCTTCATGAGCAGCTTGTGGGTTATTGGCAACAAGTGGAAGACTCTTCATGAGCAGCTTGTATGCTTTGATATTCTTTGAAGACAGCAAGTGGCAGCTTCTTTATGAGCAGCTTGTGGGTTTTTGGCAACAAGTGGCAGACTCTTCATGAGCAGCTTGTGTGCTTTAATATTCTTTGAAGACAGCAAGTGGCGGTCTCTTCATGAGAAGCTTGTGTGTTATTGACACCTTTGAAAGGAAGCAAGTGGCGACCTCTTTATTTGAGCAGCTTGTGTATCCCCAACAATAATGTCTACTCAGCAAATGGCATCCCTTCGGAAAAGTCCCGTGGGGAAGTTTGTTATTTTATCCTTTTCAAGCGATATCTTGGTTAGAGAAGAAATGTGTTACCGTTCTTGGTAAAATTCAGAAATCAGAGATGTTTATCTCCAACCACAGTGCTGATGTCAATCATTTTGTTTTCCAGCCACAGTGCTGATGTCAATCATTTTGTTTTCCAGCCACAGTGTTGATGTCGATCATTTTGTTCCAGCCACAGTGCTGATGTCAATCATTTTCCAGTCACAGTACTGATGTAAATCATTACTTTTTCCAGTCTCAATACTGATGTAAAACATTCAAGAGACTCTCATTTGAAGTCTATGACTTTGTTTCCCCAGTGGTGTTATAATCTGTTCCCCTGTAGGATTACTATAATATGCTTGGTTTCTCCAGCATAGTTTGCCTCATGCGGCATCGTTCCTCATTAAATTCAAAATATTACATTCATATCATATCATAAACATAATTGCGGTATCTTAAGGCCAAAAATTGTGTATTCTATATTTAAGTCCCTTCAATCTCGTCGAAATGAAGATTACAATATTCATATCTCCAGATAGAAGAAACTTAAATAGGGGCAGCTGTCATACCCCAATTTTTGACCTAAGATCCCACTAGCATTTTTACATTTTTTATACAAAAGTCAAGGTCACTAAATACGGTTGGTTTTAACCTCTCACCTTCGAGCTTTGACTATGTGAAGATTGTCAAGTGTTTTGAACATTTTTAGCTTATGTATCACTAATTTCTAATCGCATACAAAGGTGTATGTTCATGTTTTCTTTTGTTTCACGTGCATAGACAGGTTTGAATCAAGAACATCAAGTGTCGCGCCTCAATTAAGGTTTTGAGTCTCCCAAGCCAAAAGTACGGTTGATTATGGATTCTCGAAGACTGATTCATCAAGGCACAACTGTTGCACCCTAAATTTCGCCCCTAATATGTTTTAGTCGCACTTTCATATCATATTTTGTTATTTAGTCACAATCATTAGTAAATATCTTCATTCATCACATTTTGCATCATTAGTCGTATTTAAGTTGACCAGAAAAAGTCAGTTTAAATCAAAGTTTGCATCGTCTTTTAGTTAAAAAATACCTGACATTTCACTTCATGCATTTTTATCTCTTTACTCGTTTCTTGCATTGTTCCAAGTTGTTTATATGTCGATAATAAAAATATTTTGGTTTTATAGACAAACTGTTAAAAGCGATTCAACAATGTGCGAAAAATTAGCGAGAAAAATATTTCAAGTTTTCACCTTTTACCGATCATTTTATGAATCTGCATCTCGCATAGATTATGACGGTATGCTCGCTTTATTTTTTCGATACAGTTTGAAGTCTCGTTTTTAACCGTAAAACGTCTGTTTAGCCTGGTATTTTCATTATCATTTTATTCCTATTTTTACTTTTTTTGAATATTTTTTCTTTAATCTTTGTGACATGTAGTTTATTTTAATGTGTTCATTTTATTTTTTCGGATAAATTCTCGTCCGTTTTTTTATTGTTTTCGGTAATTTTGGGTCTTTATTTTTTATTATGAAAAAATTCAAAAAAATATTTTTTAATTGATTTAATTTAAATACTTTCAGTTTTTTATTTCATTTTTATCATTTAAGGGCGTTTTTGTCATAAAAATAATTAATTACACTTTGCTTTTTTCTTATTGGTTGATAGCAATAGTTGTGGATTAATACAGATTGAGTTTATTTTGAACGGATGAGATTAATTATTGAAATCAATTTTTTTTCTTCACTTTGGCTATTTAAAGAGAACTATTTCTCTTTTGTAAGGGACACACAACAAAAACAAAAAAAAACAAAAAAACAAAAAGCAACACAGTAGCTACTTCTACTCTTAAACTTTCTATTTCTTTTCTCTCTTTCAACGTACAGTAACCCCATCTTCAATTTCAAATCCATTGTTCCACCCATCTTCTATCTACCTCCCTTCCATTTCTATCATACAACCACATCTCACTTCCAATTCCTCACTTCAGTTTCCAAACACCATCAAACGCAAATCCGCTTCACCTCCTTCGCCCTTTCTCTATTACAACACCACCTACCAAATTCCCTCTGTCTGGAATTCGTGATTCAACATCCTCACAATAACACCCAACCGGATTTCTCATCATCACCGTGATACCGCAAGCTCCAGCATCCCCTCGCCTTCCGTCTCTGCTAGCATATCCATCCGCCTCTGTTTCAACCGTGAAACACCCACAACCAATCGCCCTTCATCAGTTCTGCTGTCTAGCTCTACTAACAGCTCCGACATTGCAACTCGGTTTTCGCTCACAAGCTATAACGTTTTCTACAGTTGCGGTGATGATCGTTGGAAATAGAATGCTGAAAATAATAAAATCTTTGATGAAAAGCAATGGGGTTGGTTTTTATGGTAATTTTCTTTTTTATTGTTGTTGGTTGAATCATGAACACATTGAAATTGAATGATGAAATTTTGGTGTTGATATAGATGTTTTCCGTTTGCGTTGAACACTCGTTTGAGTTGAATTTCATAGAGCACCGACATATTGTTAAGTTGTTGTCCGGATTTATATCTTGCTGAAATTTTGATTTAAAACTTATTTTTAATCACTTTTGGACTTAATATGAATATGGCATGAGTTGATTAAATTATCGGTGTTGATGTTGTCTTGTTGTTTGAGCCATTTGAAGGTGATTTTTGATGATGTTTCAATTTGTATTCGATTCACAAAAATTTGTTGGTTAATATCGGTGTTTGTACATAAGCTTGGAAATTGATTTTTCATGAGATTTTATGATGTCCAACTTTTGATTTGCATATTTAAGTTTGATTTTTCATGTATCGGAATTGGATTGAATTACATAATGAATTCTTGATTTTTCATCTGTGTAAATATTCATTTGTTCATGGACATCATACAATTTCATTTCTATTCTTTATTTTATGATTTCTAACATAAATACTAATTTTTTAAATTTCCTTCATTTTAATTTTTATACCGCTTATGCTACTAACAAGTCTGTTTACTGTGAAGGTTTCTGAAAATCGTTTCAAGCAATTCATTCCCGCATAGCGTGTCCACAATTCCTACACTTCTCCCTTTTACCTTTTTATTGTATTTTACTATTCTTATTTAATATTTGGTACTGTAAATATATACTTGTACATAGTATTTTTTACTGTATATTTTACTCATTTCATTGGTAAATAAATTCAGGCTATGTAAATATTATTTTCATTGCATTGTGATTTTATTTTTAATTCCAACTAACTTCTGAAAATTGTGCGGACGCACATAAGTTTCCCGTGCTGTTAGATTTTGTCGGTATATCTCTTGTGATGCAGGGATTCTTATCTGACACCGTGATCTTTATCCATCGCCTTTGCGCTTTATCTGATTCCTCTCCTGACACGCTTTTCTCGTATGTGATTTATTTTCACTTGATGCGCTTTATCTGATGCTTGGAGTATTATCTCACATCAGGTTTTTTTTTATGCTGTCGGCTTGTGATTTATTTTCACCTAAGGTTTGGTATACTCTTAGCTTACTTATCTGTCTGTGGCTTTAAATCCAAGGGAAAGAATTAATTTGTTGACTTCGTGTCATCGAGTATCTAATACGATTATGTGAAATCCCTTCATACCCTTTTTAGTTTTATTAATCTTAAGACGAATCTCCCACAAATCAATTTTTAAACTCACACCCCTTTTAAGTCAAAACTTCAACACTAGGTCGTCGTATCTTCAAAATCTCTCCAACACCGATTTTTAGCCAAACAAACCATTTTAATCAAACAAACAATTTTAACCAAAAAAAAGATATTTCAAAAAGGTTCCTGCGGAGTACCGCAGATGCATTGGGTGCTAATACCTTCCCATTGTATAACCAACCCCCGAACTCTCGATCTCTTTCAAAAATGCATTGTACTTTCATTACTTTCAAGTATTATTTTACATTGCATATTTTAGGGTTTTATTTCTCACTTTTCCCTTTTCCCTTGGAAATAATAAAGCGCGGTGGCGACTCTTGCTTTTGTGAGTCAAGTTAATTAATAGCTTGATCTCCGATTTTCACCGCTACAGTGTCTGGAGTGTATCCGTACTGTAACTGGGATATGAAAAGACAGCAGAATGACTTCCATGTCTTGGAGTGTATCTGAGCTTGAAGTTGATAGTTGAATCTGAATGTGAAATAGAATGGCTTCCGGGTCTGGAGCGTATCTAGTCTGTATCTAATTGTTGAAGTCTGAATGAGTGGCAGAATGACATCCGTGTCTGGTGCGTATCCGTACTGTATCTTGACTTTGAATTCCGAATGAGTAATAGAATGACCTCAATGTCTGGGGTATATCCATACTGTATCTGAATAAGAGATCTGAATGAATAACAGAATAACTTCCGCGTCTGAGAGTGTATCCGTACTGTATCTGAAATATTTGAATATTTGTTAAAGGTAGCTTTTAATCTTATCCTGAAAAGGGTAAAATGTTAGCTGAAACGCAAAGTTATGTTGCATGATATGTATGATGCAATAAAATGTGTTTTATCAATGTTTATGATATATGAATGTAATGTATGTGTATGTAAGCTGATTAGCTGAGGAAAAATTAATCCTTGATAGTGGGGGATGATAAAATCCTTGACTACTGCCGGGGAGAATAAATCCATGACCGCTGCTGGAGATTCAAAATCTTTGATTGCTGAGGATGAGAAATCCTTGGACCACTGTTGGGGATAGAAAATCCTTGGCAACTTGTGGGGGTTAACAAGAAATTTGACAAACTCTGCGGGAATGTGGGAATCCATTAAGTCTGCTTGAGAAACCTGCTTGGGGAATCCAAAGAACTTTGATGATTGTAGCTGGGGAGTACTCCAATGGGAATCCTTGCTTGGCTGGAGAATAGGGAAACTCTGAAGATCTCTAATGGGGATCAGACAAAAGAAAACCTTGATCTGCTAGAGACTAAGGAAAACTCTGATGGCTTCTACGGAGAATAAGAATGAGAAACTTCGATCTTCTGGGGAATTGAAACCTTGGAGGCTTTACTGGAGAAGTGAGAATGAGAATCTTCGATCTGCAGGGGATTAAAAATTCTGACAAGCTCGTGCTGGGGAGTCATGGATACTCTGGTAACTTCACTGGGAATCTAGACTGAGAATCTTCAATCTTCTAGGGAAAATAAATCCCTGGGGACTTCAAACTGGAGGGTTAAGAATGAGAATCTTCATTCTGTTGGGGAGTAAGAACTCTGTGGGGAGTATTTATACTGCTGGAGAGTAGCTACTCTTCCGGGGAGATAAAGACTCTGGGGGAAAGGCTTATTCCTGTTTGGAAAAAGTTCAGGAGTTTGGGTTGTATGCCAATCTATTGGGGATTTATCCTTAGTTGGGGATAAAAGTTAACTGTCATCTGGGGGGATTTCTCAGATTTTAAGATAACTTGCTGGGGAGTCTGAAGAAACTGGATGGTTTCCGTTGTGAATTGGTAGTTAGAAATATGACTTCGCTAGGGGAAGAAGGTTTCATCTTCGCTGGGGATCCATGACACAAAGTTTTTTCTCCACTGAGGATTGGGGATTTGAAGTTTCAACTCTGGTGGGGATTTGAGAGTTGTTGATGGCTTAACTCTGATGGGAATTAAGGATTTGAAATATGGTTCCGCCGCCGGATTGGGAGTTTGAGGTCTCGACTCTGGCGAGGACTTTGAAATTTAATTCCGTTGTGGATATGTTTTTCAAGGTTTAGCTCCAATGGGGATCCAGATGATGTACTACAGGGGATTTCTCTTGGAATAGCCTAAAGACGTTTTCCTGTCCTTTCAACCTGTCAATAATTATTCTTTCACATTTCGTTTATTTGTAAACAGTGATTATATTCAAATGCATATGCCCATTTAATAAACCATTGGACGTTTTCAAATAAAACATAAGTGTAAAGAAAAAAGAAAAGGCAAATAGTTTTCTGCATTTTGAAGCATCTTTGTATTAACTTTGTGTAAGTATTTTTGTACAAAGGAGAAAGACATCCTAGTAAGAGAATGCTGTCATAAAAATTGAGAAAAATTTATACAAAGAAAGATGGCTATGTGTAAAATTCAATGGGGTTCCCATTCTGCTATAGCCTTCGTAACTCTGCATATCTTGTCCATTCGCTGCTTCGTCCGAAGATGGCTGGATTGATCAGAAGCCAGTAGCTTTTCTGGTGAAGAGATTATCCTTAAAGTGATCCAACGAGACATAGTCATACGCTTTAATTCCCTAACTTTTGCCTGGACCGCCCTTTCGGGTTTTCAGTCCACCGGGAAACCCTTTTTTGCCCAAGTCGCCCTTTCGGGTTTTCAACTTGCCGGGTATACAGATTTTTTGATTTTATCCCTAATTTTTTTCCTGAACCGCCCTTTCAGGTTTTTGATTCATCGGGATGCCCATTTTTGCCCAAGTCGCCCTTTCGGGTTTTCGACTTGTCGGGTCGTTTTATGCGTAGTATCTTTTGACTATGTCGGCGTTCGCAAGGTGCGGCAAGTCGTCTCCGTCCATGGTGGTGTTTACCTTGGGTTTTGGTAAACAACCGCTGATCCTCCAAATGGTTACTTATTTGGTTACTCGCAGGATCGATCAGATTGATCCTAGGACATAGGTTGATTTTGAAGTTTTGATTAAATTGGATAAGGCTTTAAATAAAGAGGCTTTAAATGAAATAAAGAGGTTTCAAGTAAATTGCATGAAGAAAGGACTTGGTAAAATAAACAAGGCTTAAAGTAAAAGGCTTCGACAGGAATGTAAAGAGGAAAGCAAGTAAATTTCTGGAAAAGTAAATGACTTTGATTAATAAAATTGGTGTTTCACACATACATTTCTCAACAATTCTTTCTCACACGCTGGGTACTCGAATCTATATGAGTGACTTTGTATAGAATTGTGAACACACGCGAGAAACTACATGACTACTATTATTTATACTAAAACATCCCAAGTAACCGTCGGGCAGTTACACTGCTTCGAGATCAATCCACTTGGCACGTTCTCCACGTTCGACGCTCCAGATCCTTGCACGTTTGCACGTGGTAACTGCTGGAAACCGTTTTCCCTCCAAACGCTTGAATTTCAAACTGCTCCACTCTGAACCATCGAACACTTTCGTCGAGAGACATCTTCGACGAGAAACTCCTTCGACGTCGAAGGCAACCAACTTCTCCCTTGGAAGAAATCTTCTAAGTACTTTGCCATCTTTCGACGGGCATTTCGACAGCCTTAGCCAATCGAAGACATCCTTCAGCTTTAATGGCTGACATCAACAAAACAAAGGTGTCGAATTTAGGAGCCAACAAATTGCCCCCCAAGAATGCCTTATTTCGACTCTGAAAGAAAAAGGCATTCTTTGAAACGCCATTCGACACCTGTCTTTTCACGCTTAGTCACAAATTAACTTGTGCACTTTTTGTTGTTTTCTACCAACTATTGGCAATCCCAAGAAAACCATCATTGTTCCGTACCTAGGACGTCACTTTCAGTACGGCGTGCAGTACCAAACGTCATTTCAGAATTTGTCATTATGACAATTCCCAAAAACGAGGACGCACGCTGCGTCCCTCTATTTCTGCAGAACGGCTAAAACAACAGGGGGCTGCCACGCGTCCCACTATCTCCTGCAGCATTAAATGGCATTTAATGTCCTCGTTTTTGGGGATTTTTCCCCACTACTATAAATAGCAGTAAGTACCCCATTGTGGGACTTTTTACGCCATCTAGCTCTCAAACTTCTCTATCTTCATACAAGCTTGTTATCTTTGCAAAAAACAGTTCCTCCTTCACTTCGTCTTCAACCTCAACGCTAACAATGGCATCTGCTTCCAATGCTCCTGGCGCTACTGTACCATCTGAAAACGCTAAGCCTAAGGTTTTCGTCACTGCTCCAGTGGTAACTTCTATAGGCAAACGAAGGGTTCCTGAACCCTTGGACATCGCCGTTCGCGATGCCTACTCACGCCATCTTATGATCCCGGTTGGATACTCCAACCAGATCTTTGCAATGTCTGGCCCCATGTATCCAAGTATCTCTGAGGCTATGAAGATCAAGAGCTATTTCCCGGTAGTCGAGAAACTCAAACCGGTTGCATGCGCCAAGAAAGACGCAGAAGACAATGAAGACCCTGCACATGAAAAAATCGACCTCCGCTTCTTCAACAGAGGTGTTAGGGCCTTCAGGTCTTGCCCTAACCTTACCCCTGATTACGTTGCTTGGCTAGCAAAGATGGAGAAGCACCAAACTTCGATCTGGAAGGATATGGGGATCTTCGACCTAGTGATACTGTCGAAGACAGGTTTGAACTATTCTCCGAAGATGCTGATAGCTTCTCTGTTGTTCTGGGACTACTCCCACTTTACTTTCCATCTTCCCTGTGGGATGCTAACCCCCACACTCTTCGATGTGGCCGCTATTACTGGCCTTCGACCCACCGGAGACTACTTCGATCCGGAAGAGATGTCGGAAGATCAAATTGGCTTCTCTGACACCAAACCAACATACACCACTTTCATCAACCATTATCACGACAGGTCGACAGATGCTGTGTCGGATGTCGAACACATAGCGTTTCTAGCCCTATGGCTGACTCGCTTTGTATTTTGCTCGAAGTCTTTACAGGTGACCAAAAAGATGGTCACTCTCGCTACTCAACTGCATCATCGCCAAAACATCTATTTGGCAGAACTGATTCTGGCTAGCCTCTATGATTCGATCAGCAATGGGGCAACTCTTCTAAAAATTATCGAGAACAGGGCCAGTTTGCTACTTGCTGGGCCTTTTTGGCTGCTCCAACTGTGGCTCAATGCCACTTTCGAATCTTTCTTGCCTAAGAAGGTTCAGATAAATGAGCAAGCTCCAGCGATAGTGAACAGATGCGTCGAAGGAACCAGGCTGGCTCTGTTGACACCTATGGAAGATGGACTGGAGTTTCAGCAAACCTTCACCAACTTCGTTCTGATGTTTGCTCGAAGGAAAGAGTTTGTTTCAACTATGGCTCCATTTGCTCGACGGCAGGTAGGCCCAGCATGGTTCACAAGGCCACATCCAAGGACGTCGAGTGGTCCTAATGTTGACGAACACACAATACTTTGGGAGGCGTTCCTCACACCAAGGATCATGCCTCTTCGATTCAGGAGCTCTAAGACTCATTTGAGTCTGATTGCATACCAACCAAACCTGGTATCTCGCCAGTTTGGTATTATCCAAACCCTACCTTCTCCGATTTTTCCACGAGAGAAGTCAATGTTGTACTTCTGCAATGATTACACGGAAGAAGCTGCCATCAAGCATATCGGAAGATATGCTGGTCGAACAGTTCTCTCGTTGTTTGACTATCAGCTCAATTTTCTTTGTTCACCATCCTTCGAGGAGTGGTGGAAAAGCTATTATGCTGAGGCGTTCTTCGACGAGAAGGACTTCATGGATGAGCTGCAGAAGTCTTTTGTCCTTGTTTTGGACAAAATAAAGAAATGTAAGTTCATCCTTTTACATTACTTTGTCTTCTTTTTTCGACTGCTAGCCTGTTAACTTTTTATTTGCTTTCAGTTGTTCGAAAGCCTGTAGCCAAGAAGGCTACAGAAGGCCCTTCAACAAAACCTCCACCGCCGGCGAAGACTACAGCGCCGACGAAGACCACAAGCAACCAACAGGGGGAAGGCTCTTCCAAGAAGCCTTCTATATCGGTAACCAGACTTTCATCATTTTTTCCTGGCTTTCGACTTTTCACTTTCGATGTAATTATTAAATCGAATTCCCATTGGTTTTCTAGGCACCTTCGCCCAAGAAACGGCCAGCACTGGTGGTCGAATCTGGGAGCGATGAAGAAAGTGATTCTCCTCCTGCCCCCCTAAAAAGGCAAAAGTTGACGAAGGATGCTCCTGTTCCTGCTCCTGCTCCTGAAGGTCGAACCATCAGAATAAAGGTGGCTGGGAGAAAGCCTAGGCCACCTCCAGTGATCATTGAGGAGCCAACTGAGGAGGAACTAAACATTCTCCTTAACAAGCCTGTCGAAAGCGACAATTCCAGCCCTGGGGCTGAAGCTAATCCACAGGTAATCTCTTAGACCCTTTTATAACTTAGGTATAGATACCCATATTCGATCGTGTCTCTTTTGATCTCTGAAGATTTGTCTTCTCTCCTTTTTCAGGACACCACTGAAAGTTCTCCGCCAAGGACCTCTGAAACGCTGGAATCTGCTGAACTCAGCAGGCCACAAGAAAAAGGCTTGGGAAATGACGAAGCCCATACTGAAAATGAGGCCAATGCTGAAACGGTAGAAAAACCAGCAGAGGAACCTCAAACGGAGGAACAACAGCCAAAAGCGGTTCAGGTGGTGGACCTGTCAAAAGAGAATCATGAAGAAAGGGACCAAGGCAATGCTGGCGAAGAAAATCAAGGTGCTGCTGACGAAGAGAACCAAGGTGGCACTAGCGAAGGGCACCAGGGTGACGCTAGCGAAGAGCACCAAGATGACGCTGGCGAAGGGCACCAAGATGACGCTGGTACTGCCCCAGTCCGAGTCGAAGAGCAACAAGTCGAGGCACCTAACACTCAACAGCCTCAAACCCAAGATAATGCTGTTGCAAGGGTTACCTCAACGAAGCACAGGTCAAAAGAGGACTTAGAACTCTTGAAACAAACTGACCCTGTTAGCTATCTCAACGCAATCATCGAGAGCAAGAGTTCGTCTGATGCTAGTCAGGAGATTCCTACCCTGTCGGGGAAGTCTACTAAAACCTCTCCTCTCGATGACGCTTTGGCGAAGGTTAAGGCCCAGTTCTTCAAGAAGGACTTGATGAAGGCTTTAGAGGGGGACCCCACTGCTCCATCATACTTGAAGGATGTCTTGAATGCTGTCGACTTGTTAGTTGTAGCCCTAGAAGTCTCAGGCTTGATCATGGAGTTACACTCTATGATTGATCAAGTCTCAGCAGATTACAGGCGCCAAAGGGGGTTTAACAGTCAGCTTGAGGTGTTGTATGGCAAAAGCTCCTCTGCGTGGACTGCTGTCTCAGATACGACTTCTCGAATTGCGGAGTTGTCGAAACAAAAAGCATCTATGCAGGAAGAAGTCGATGCCATTGATCGAGAGAATGCTTCCTTCCGGGCACAAATCACAGAGATAGAAGCGAAGATAAATGCCAACACTATACGCAAGGAGGAGCTTCTTTCGACCATCTCAGACACCGAGAGCCAAACTGAAATCAAACAAGGCCTGGAATTCGCTGAGAGGGCCCAAGGCTTCGACGCTCAGATTGCCAAACTAGTGCAGGAGAACGCCTGGTGCAAGAAAAGGTTGGAGCTGCAGCAAGCCAAGTACATTCGACTCAAGGACTCTCTTCCCTTTTGATTGATTCTCTTTTGTAACCATATTTTGTAATCTATATTCGACAACATTGCCATCTTGGCTGAGATTTATAAAATTTCCATTTTGGCATTTTTATGGTTAATTTAGTCTTGTTCTTTTATTATTTTATTTTTATCTCTTGAAGTGTAGGTTTGTATTTTTTCAAATATTTACCATTTACTCTCAAGAGCCTTTTATCTCCACCTAACTCTTCGACTTCATAGGCTCCACCAGAAAAAGTTTGGATAACTCTAAAGGGTCCTTCCCATTTGGGTGACCATTTCCCCATGCTTCGATCCCTTCGATCCATGGGAAGAAATACCTTCCAAACTAGTTCTTCAGGCAAAAATACCTTAGGTTTTACCTTTTTATTATAAGAGTCTTCTACTCTTTTCTTCTGAAGCCTGAGTAGGTCGAGAGCGCGTAATCTCTCTTCGTCTAAATCCACCAGTTCGTCTAACATCATGTTCCAATAGACTTCAGAAGGAATATCATAATGCCTCTGAACCCTTGCAGATTGAAGACAAATTTCTGCTGGCAACACTGCATCATGGCCAAAAGTTAGCCTATACGGTGTTGTACCAGTGGCTTCTTTTGGGGACGTTCGACAAGCCCACAGAATCTGGTCTAACGTCTTATGCCAATTCTTTGGTTTCTTCCCCACATGTTTCTTTATCAAGCCAATCACCACTTTGTTGGCTGCTTCGACTTGACCATTCGCCTGTGCATAATAAGGCGTGGATGTTAGGAGTTTGAAACCTGTTTCCTGAGCAAATTCTTGCATCTTTCGACCAGTAAAAACTGATCCTTGATCAGTTGTTATTGTCTCAGGAATTCCATATCTAAAGATAATGTTCTTTTGAATAAATTCAATGACATTTTCCTGGTCTACATTGACTAAAGGGATAGCTTCGATCCACTTAGTAAAGTAATCAATGCCTACCAGTATGTATTTCTGACTCCTTGATGATGCTGGTCGAATCTCTCCAATGAGGTCCAACGCCCATCCTCTAAAAGGCCAAGGCTTCACTATCGAGTGAAGTTCGCTTGCTGGTATATGTTGGATGCCTGTATGGACTTGACACTCTTGACAACCCTTGGCGAACTCAACACAATCTTTCAGCATAGTGGGCCAATATAGTCCTTGTCGAAACAACAACCATTTCATCTTATGGCCTGCTTGGTGAGCCCCACATGCCCCAGCATGCGTAGTCGAAAGGGCTACGTATGCCTCAGTTTCACTTAAGCATTTTAGCAATACCCCTTCAGGCGTTTTCTTGAATAACTCATTACCCATGAGTACATAACTCAACGCCCTGTACTTTATTTTTCGTTCTGTCGAAGCTCCTGGATTTTGAAGATAGTCCACAATGGGTTTCCTCCAATCTTGCTCTGACAAATTGTCAATGAACGAAATCTCGAAGTTACTGTGATTAGCATATCCTAGTCTCGTCGATTCCAAGTCTGATGGTGATAGACCAGTTGCTTTTATCTTTTCTCGAACTTCGATTGCTTTTTGTAATCTCGTTTTTGAAATCTTATACCCAGATGCAATTTGTGCCAAGTCATTGGC
Organism: Vicia faba; assembly: GCA_948472305.1. Classification (NCBI taxonomy): domain Eukaryota; kingdom Viridiplantae; phylum Streptophyta; class Magnoliopsida; order Fabales; family Fabaceae; genus Vicia; species Vicia faba. The sequence continues at coordinate 1,550,478,024 of OX451737.1, read as the reverse complement.
TATTTGATTTTCGACTCTGGGTATGTGTCGAATATTGATCGTTTCAAATTTTTTCAATAAACGATTTGCTATCACAAAGTACATAATGAGATTCTCTCTTATGCATTTATATTCCTTTGTGACTTGCTTAATGACTAACTCTGAGTCTCCCATTATTTCGACTCGAGTTGCCCCCAATTCCAACAATATCTCAAGGCCAGTAATTAGAGCTTCATACTCAGCCTCATTGTTTGAACAAGAACCTGATATTTTGTACTTGAATGTTGTTGGAATTTTATCTGGAGAAATAATCAAGACTCCTACCCCTGTTCCATCTTTATGGCTGGAACCATCGAAGTAGAATTTCCAAGGCTCTATCTCCACATAATTAATATCCTCAACTTGAATTGAGTGGTCGACTATAAAGTCTGCCACCACTTGTCCTTTTACTGCCTTAAGAGGCATAAAGGTCAAGGAGTATTCAGTTAATGCCAATGCCCACTTGCCAATTCGACTATGCAAGATAGGTTTCGACAACATATATTTGAAAACATCAAAATGAGACGAAACATAAACATAAACTGGTTTTATATATTGCTTGAGTTTTGTACAAGAGAAATACAGACATAGACACAATTTTTCAACTTCGCTATATCTAGTTTCTGCATCGTTCAAAACTCTACTGAGATAGTAAATGGGTCTTTCGACTCCATTCTCATCCTCTTGGGCTAACATGCTTCCCAGAGTTTTGTCGGATGTAGCTATGTACAATCTCATACTCCTATTGCTACAAGGAGGCACTAGAATAGGTGGCTTAGTGAGGTACCCTTTGATTTTGTCGAAGGCTTCTTGTTGCTCTTGCCCCCATTCGAACCCCTCTTTATTCAGTCGAAGTAAGGGTGAAAAGGCCTGAGCTTTCCCACTTAGATTAGATATAAACCTCCTTAAGAAATTTATCTTGCCTAAGAGAGATTGCAATTCCTTCTTATTCGATGGCGCTTTCGCTTCCAGAATTGCCTTCGTCTTGTTCTGGTTGATTTCGATTCCTTTCTTGTGGACAACGAAGCCCAAGAAATCTCCAGCTTTCACACAGAACGCACACTTCAAAGGGTTCATCTTCAGACCATGTTCTCTCATTCTTTCGAATGATTGTCGAAGGTGGTCAATATGATTCTTCCTGGAAACAGATTTTATAACAATATCATCAATATATACTTGCATAAAAGTGTTAATAAAATCATGGAAGATAGTATTCATTGCTCGCTGGTACGTTGCCCCAGCGTTTTTTAGGCCAAAAGGCATCACTACCCATTCGTAAGTGCCTAAGGCCCCAGGGCATCGAAAAGCTGTTTTCGACACATCCTCTTCAGCAATGAATATTTGATTATATCCTGAATAACCATCGAGCATACTCAGGTATTCATAGCCAGCGGCAGAATCGACTAGCATTTCCGCCACAGGCATAGGATATTCATCTTTGGGGGTGGCAGCATTCAAATCTCTGAAATCTATGCACACCCTTAACGTACCATTTTTCTTAATTACTGGCACAATATTTGCAATCCATTCGACATACCTTGTAACACGGATGAATTTGCATTTCAGAAGTCTTTCGACCTCCGTTTTGATCTTCGACAGTATTTCTGGAGCGAAGCGCCTTGGATTTTGCTTGATTGGCTTCTTCCCAGGTTTGATTGGCAACTGAAGTTCTACCAATCCTCTGTCGAGACCAGGCATTTCGTCATAATCCCATGCAAAACAGTCTTTAAACTCTTTCAGCAATTGGATTACTTCCAACCTAAGTTCTGGATCGATTTTGGCGCTGATGTAAGTTGGCCTCTTCTCTGATCCTTCGCCTAAGTTGATTTCTTCTAAAGGGTCTTGTGCTAACATTTTAATGTTGTTCGCCAAGGGGTCCTATTCGAAGCCCAAAGGCTCATCGTCATAGATGGCGTCGAGCCTCTGTTCCTGCATTTCTTCTGGCATGATATCAGGAGGTTTTGGATCGAAATCCTTTCCTGGGCCTACAGCAGATAATTGTTGATCCTTGGCCTGTGTGGCCATGTACTTTACTTCGGCTTCGAGAGCCGTTATCATCTTGGTTTCGGCTACATAAGCCGAAATTCGCTTCAAAGATTGTGACTCAGTCATTATCACTGAATTCACTTCCCCAACCAGTTGGTTGGATATCAGTTAACCCACTGAAGTCTATGTGGGACAAGTCTTCTCTGTCCCATTGGAAACCATGCTCCGGATGCAGGTATAGGGAACAAAAAGTGTTTGGCGCTGGCGCCATGTCGAAGTCAGGTGTTGGACATGGCCCTATGTGAGCCAAGTTCTTGTCGAAATCTGCCAAACCCAGGTGATTCACTTCGCCAAGGTAATAGCTTTGATCTGCCTCTATGTTTTCTACCATCCCATCTGGACGCCATAGCAGCAGCCTTTGGTGCATAGATGAAGGCACAGCGCCAACACCATGAATCCATTCACGGCCCAACAGAAGATTATAGTTAGGTTTGGTCGATATGACCATAAACATCGTTGGTCGAAGGATCGACCCTACTTTGATATCTAGCTGGATCACTCCCATGGTGGTCCCTATGCCGCCCTCATAGTTCGACAAGACCATGTTGTGAGGCTTAATGTCCTCATCCCTTTTGCCAATTTTCCTTAGCATAGAGTGGGGGATAATATTGATGGTTGCCCCACAATCGACCAATATTTTATTCACGGTAGTTTCTTCGAGTTTAGCCCTTATGAATAAAGGCTTGAGGTGATTTTTCATCGCCTCTGTAGGTGGCTCGAAGAAGCCATTTTGTTCCTCAGTAGTGCCATTGTCCATGACAAAATAGCACACTGGCCTATGTTTGGCCATTTCTTGCTCCACTTCCCAGTCACTTGCTTCAACTTCTACCTGTCGATTGAATTCTCTGGGCAGCACTGAAACTATATTCACCATTATGTCCAAAGTGTCATCAGACTCAGCATCGTCTTCGTCTTCGACTTCACTTTGGTTAGGCCAAACTAGCCTGTTGGTTACTGGCTCTCTTTCTAGAGGTTTCCTTTGCTTCCTTTGAGGAACATTCGAACTGGTTTCTGCCTTAGGTTCGTTGGCAGCCTCCCTTTCAGCTTTTCGTCTCCTTTGATATCTCCTCCATTGAGATCGAGACATAGGATTTTTACCCTTGTAGTTGCTGGACACTTGTGTAACCTTAGGTGCAGCAACTTGAGGCTCTTTCTTTTGAGTCAAAGAGGAACCTCTCGGCACATCGAAAGAATGCCATTTCTCCTCACTTGGCCTTTTCCGACCAGAAGTTTTGTACCAAGTATCTACTGGTACATTTGTTGGAGGCCTAAAAGTCAATGGCCTCTTTTCTTGGTTAGAACCTCTTTGGGAGGCTCTTCTGGGATCATGTCGAAGGTCAACATTCTCCCTTCTCTTATTCGCTGCTCTTACGCCTTGAATGTGCTCAGCAGCTTTTTTATCAAAGATCGAACTGCATCTTGGACACAGCATCACCTCTGATTTCTTTTTCTAGCATCTTTGTAGAAAATCTGCCAAGTTTTCATTTTCCCGAGGGAAAGCAGTCTTATTAGCCTGTTCTTGCCTCATGGCCTCTTCTGATGCTTTTGGGTCAGAAAGTTCGACCATGTTGATATTCATTGTATCTTTGTTAGCAAGAGTTAACTGCTTCATTTGTATCTCCAGATTCTCCGTCTGGCCTTGAACGGTGGCCAAGTGGGAACTGGGTTTTGGTCCAGTTTTTTGTGCTTCAGCGGTCTCCGACTTCGGGTTTTCGACCGCTTTCTGGACAGCTTCAATTGTCTTTCTGGATAAATTTCCAGAAAAACTGCCAAAGATTGGCATGTTGATGTGGTCCTTTGAGACTTCGACCATGGTAATTCCTGGCTTCTTCGACTGGATCCTGGTTGCCTCTATCATGTTCACCTCAGAGGGTTCAGCATAGTGGGCTTCAGCCTGCAATGGATTTGAGTCGACAGCCATGGGGGATTTATCAGCAAACTTCAATCTCCCTTCTTTGATAGCGTCTTGCACAAGATTCCTGAAAAGAAAACATTGAGAAGTTTTATGGCCCAAAAAATTATGATATTTGCAAAAACCTCTCTTCTTTCTTTGATCAAGAGGAGGCACTTTTACCCCTGGGGGTACTATCATTTGGCCATCTTTAACTAGCAAGTCGAATATTTCATCACATTTTGTGATGTCAAAACTATAAGTCTTTTTTGGGAACCTATCGTTGGTCCTTTCTGGACCAATGGGATTTTTCCCATTTGAGGGGACTAACAGTTTACAAGAGTATGGTGGCCCTTGTTTCAGTTCTGCTAAGTCGACTTCTCCTTCTTCGACAGTTAAAGTATCATCGAAGGATTCTAGATCTTCGTCATCCATCTCAACGTACGCTATCCTCTCTCTCTTGTGAGTTTTCGTTGCCTTAGCTTTTTCAGCTTTGAGGCGTTCTACCTGTCGAACTCTATCGGCCAGTTGGGCCATGTCTCTTAGGTACTGGGTGTCTAGCTTCTTCCTAATGGAATAATCTAAACCGCCTGCGGCTATTTCGACCAACTCATGTTCTGGCACTTGTGTAAAACATCTCGCCTTGAGCAACCTAAACCTATTTAGATATTCGTCTATAGGTTCAGTGAAACGTCTCTTCACACTGGCCAGTTCTTTCAGGCTTATCTTGGTTTGCCCCATGTAGAATTGTTCATGGAACAATCTTTCCAACTGGGTCCAATGATGGATCGAATTGGGGGGGAGAGTTGTAAACCAAGTAAAAGCGTTCTTTGTTAAAGAACTTGGGAAGTACTTGATCCTTAGGTTTTCGTTATTCGAAATGTCACCCGCTTCGATCAAATATCTCGCCACATGCTCGACAGTAGATTCTGTCGTGTCCCCAGAGAACTTAGTAAATTTGGGGACTTTGCATCTAGGAGGTAAGTCCGTTTGTAACACGTATTCCGACAATGGAGATGTAAAGTTGGGCCTTCAAAAGCCCATGTTCATCCCATTCTGAGTCATGATCCTTTCAATCATGGTTGCCAGATTGTTTTCCAAACCCATGTTTTGGTATTGGATATGCTGAACCACTTCGTCAGCATTTTGGTTTCTGTTAACTAACCTTACCTCTGGGGTTATTACCCTAAGTTCCTCGACAGGTTGTTCCAATCGTGCCCTAAGGTTTTCTTCGACAGGCTGTTGAGCCTGGTTAATGGTGGTTTCTTCCTCTAAAAATATCCCCTGGATTCCCCTTATTTGCGCCCTTTGAGGCTGTCGAATAGGTTGGGGTACTCCAAAGAAGTCAGCCAAACGCGTCATTTGCACTGTCACTTGCTGATTCGATTGAGTAGTGTTTTGTATTAGAGGGTTTAGCACTGTACTCAAAGTTTGTGCCAACATTTGCACCATATCATGGTTGCTTTCGTCCATTTGTTGCCTCAAGACTGCTGTCGAGGCATTTGTAAGGCCATGGGCTACTTGGGACGTTCCTCCTAAGAGTTGGGTCCTATTTCTATTCGCCATGCCTACTCCAGAGCCTTGGAGTGGCGAAGAGGCACTCACTAAAGGGTCTGAAAAAGTGGACGCAGCATTCGCCAGGCTTGCCACTTCAGAAGTTGGCATACCATAGAATGGAATAAATCCTGGGGGAACCAAAGGCCTTGTGCCTAAATTTCCCCTTGGTGGGGGAGTTCCCAAAGGCATCCTGGGGTCTGTTAACGAAGGTATTGGCCCCGTGGTTGTGACCGATACTGCTGGTGTCGAACCAACATTTGTCGCTTCACTTACGGTCATACTAACCGTTGCTCCCACACTCGTTTGTGGGATTTCGTTAGTGTTTGGCGGATTCGCCATCTCTTCCCTTCTTCTGGCAGTATTGTTATTGTTAGTGTATATTCTACCACTTCTCAATAACATACAACTCGAAAAGATGAGATTATTTTCAACAATCAACACACAGTCCCACTAGGTGTGCCAATTTGTTTACCTTGGGTTTTGGTAAACAACCGCTGATCCTCCAAATGGTTACTTATTTGGTTACTCGCAGGATCGATCAGATTGATCCTAGGACATAGGTTGATTTTGAAGTTTTGATTAAATTGGATAAGGCTTTAAATAAAGAGGCTTTAAATGAAATAAAGAGGTTTCAAGTAAATTGCATGAAGAAAGGACTTGGTAAAATAAACAAGGCTTAAAGTAAAAGGCTTCGACAGGAATGTAAAGAGGAAAGCAAGTAAATTTCTGGAAAAGTAAATGACTTTGATTAATAAAATTGGTGTTTCACACATACATTTCTCAACAATTCTTTCTCACACGCTGGGTACTCGAACCTATATGAGTGACTTTGTATAGAATTGTGAACACACGCGAGAAACTACATGACTACTATTATTTATACTAAAACATCCCAAGTAACCGTCGGGCAGTTACACTGCTTCGAGATCAATCCACTTGGCACGTTCTCCACGTTCGACGCTCCAGATCCTTGCACGTTTGCACGTGGTAACTGCTGGAAACCGTTTTCCCTCCAAACGCTTGAATTTCAAACTGCTCCACTCTGAACCATCGAACACTTTCGTCGAGAGACATCTTCGACGAGAAACTCCTTCGACGTCGAAGGCAACCAACTTCTCCCTTGGAAGAAATCTTCTAAGTACTTTGCCATCTTTCGACGGGCATTTCGACAGCCTTAGCCAATCGAAGACATCCTTCAGCTTTAATGGCTGACATCAACAAAACAAAGGTGTCGAATTTAGGAGCCAACAGGTGGTCAGGATCATTTCCCCACCATAAAAGATGTTTTTGATCACAAATGGTCCTTCGTAAGTAGGAGTCCATTTACCCCTGGGATCACTTTGCGGCAAGATGATCCGCTTGATTACAAGATCCCCGACTTGATATACCTGGTGCCTGACTTTCTTGTTGAATGCCTTGATCATTCGTTTCTGATACACCTGACCATGGCAAACAGCAGTAAGTCGCTTTTCATCAATCAAGTTAAGTTGATCAAGCCGGGTCTGAATCCAATCGTCTTCACTCAAACCAGCATCTTTCATGATTCTCAAGGAGGGAATCTGAACCTCGATGGGTAAGACAGCTTCCATGCCGTATACCAAAGAAAAGGGTGTTGCCCCAGTTGAAGTTCGTGCCGTGGTACGGTACCCGTGCAGAGAAAATGGTAACATCTCATGCCAGTCCTTGTAGGTGGCTGTCATCTTTTGAATGATCTTATTGATATTTTTTTTGCAGCTTCGACAACACCGTTCATCTTAGGCCGATAGGGAGATGAATTGTGATGTTGAATCTTGAACTGCTCGCACAGAGCGATGATCATAGTATTGTTCAAATTTGTACCATTTTCAGTGGTGATCCTGTCGGGGATACCATACCGGAAAATGAGGTTTTGCCTGATGAAGCGGGAAACCACATTCTTTGTAACGGAGGCGAAGGAAGCTGCTTCGACCCACTTGGTAAAGTAGTCAATGGCCACCAGGATGAAGCGGTGTCCATTGGATGTTGTAGGCTTGATCTCTCCAATCATGTCGAAACCCCACATCGCGAATGGCCAAGGAGCTGTTAAGACATTGAGAGGAACTGGAGGTATATGTACCTTGTCAGCGTAAATTTGGCATTTGTTACAAGTACGGGAATGTTGATGACAATCAGCTTCCATGGTAGACCAGTAGTAGCCTGCCTGCATAATCTTCTTAACGATCGTATGACCGCTTGAATGGGTGCCAAAGGTACCATTATGTAGTTCATCCATGATCTGCTCAGCTTCAACCTTATCTATATAATGGAGCAGAATGCAATCATGATTGCGCTTGTATAAGATACCATTGCTCAAGAAGAACTTAGCAGAGAATCTCCTTAGAAACTTTTTGTCGTTGACTGAAGCTCCTTCGGGGTATTCTTGTGCTTCGAGATACCTTTTGACGTCATGAAACCATGGTCGGTCCACTACTTGTTCGGTATTAATCTCGTGACAATGTGCAGGTTCGTCCATTCGCTCAATGGTGATTTGGGGAGCCTCATTTTCCCAGTTAAGTTTAAACATGGAAGACATTGTAGCCAGAGCATCCGCTAGCTGATTCTCTTCTCGCGGAAAATGCTCGAAGGTGATCTGCTCGAAATGAGGTAGCAATGTCAGGACATGTTCTTTATAAGGGATGAGGTTTGGATGTTTAGTATCCCACTCTCCTTTGATCTGACTGATGACCAAAGCTGAGTCCCCAAATACAATCAAAGATTTGATTCCCAAGTCAATGGAAGCCTTGAGACCAAAGATACAAGCTTCATACTCGGCCATGTTGTTGGTACAGCTGAAGTAGAGTCTGACTGTGAAAGGTGTATGGAAACCTTCGGGAGAGATAAGTACCGCGCCGATACCGTTTCCAAGTGCGTTAGAGGCACCATCAAAGTACAGGGTCCATCGGGATCCTTGTTCAGGTCCGTCATACGGTCCATTCTCTTCAATGTTGCTCAAAGTCATGATATCCTCGTCGGGAAAGTCGAATCTCATGGATTGGTAATCTTTGACAGCTTGATGGGCCAGATGATCAGCTAGCACACTCCCCTTTATAGCTTTTTGGGTCGTGTACTGTATATCATATTCGGTGAGAATCATCTGCCATCTAGCGATTCTTCCAGATAGAGCAGGCTTCTCGAAGATGTACTTGATCGGATCCATCTTAGAGATCAGTAAAGTGGTATGTGTCAACATATACTGCCTTAGCCGGCGAGCAGCCAATACCAAAGCGCAACAAGTTTTATCGAGCAATGAGTAGCGAGTCTCACAGTCGGTAAAATTTTTGCTAAGGTAATAAATGGCATGCGCTTTTCCGCCAGAATCATCATGTTGGCCCAATACGCACCCCCATTGAATTCTCCAGGACAGTCAGATACATGATTAACGACCTTCCTTCGACGGGTGGCATCAAGATAGGAGGTTCCAGCAAATACTCCTTGATTCTATCAAAAGCAACTTGACAGTCATCATTCCATTTAACCACCTGATCCTTCTTCAACAACTTGAAGATTGGTTCACAGGTAGATGTTAGGTGAGAAATGAACCTTGCAATGTAGTTTAGGCGTCCCAAGAAACCTCTAACCTCCTTCTCAGTGCGAGGGGAAGGCATTTCTTGTATAGCTTTGACTTTGGCAGGATCAACCTCGATGCCTTTGTTACTGACGATGAATCCCAAGAGTTTACCGGACCTGACTCCGAAAGTGCACTTGTTAGGGTTCAGTCTGAGCTTGTACTCTCTCAACCTGACAAACAGCTTTTGCAGATGGTCGAGGTGTTCTCCTTCGGTTTATGAACGGGATATCATGTCGTCTACATAAACCTCTATCTCATGATGTATCATGTCATGAAACAAGGCCACCATGGCGCGTTGATAGGTTGCCCTGACATTCTTCAGTCCGAATGGCATCACTTTATAACAGAAGGTGCCCCACTGTGTAACAAAAGTAGTTTTCTCCATGTCTTCAGGGGCCATTTTGATCTGGTTATACCCTGAAAATCCATCCATGAAAGAAAATAACTTGTGCTGAGCTGTATTGTCAACCAAGATTTCAATGTGCGGTAGTGGAAAGTCATCTTTAGGGCTAGCCCTGTTTAAGTCTCTGTAGTCCACGCACATCCTGACTTTGCCGTCCTTCTTCGGCACGAGCATAATTTTAGCAACCCATTATGGATAGGAAGTAACAGCAAGAAAGCCAACATTGAACTACTTCATCACTTCATCTTTAATCTTTTCGGACATGTCGGGCCTCATTCGGCGTACTTTCTGTTTGATCGGTGGATAGTCTTCTCTTGTAGGGAGACGGTGAACCACAATATCTGTATCAAGTCCCGGCATGTCTTCGTAGGACCAGGCGAAGATCTCAACATATTTATTCAACAACTGAACTAAACGCTCCTTGACATTTGGCTCTAGGTTGGCACCCACTTTAACTTCTTTTCTGTCTTCCTCTATTCCCAAGTTGATAGTCTATAACAACTCCTCGTGAGGTAGAATAGCCCTTTCTTCATGTTGTAGTAGTCTAGCCAATTCTCCAGGCACTTCACAGTCTTCATCACCTTCGTATTCGGCATGATTGACCAGATCTTCAGAGTCACTGAAGGCCATAGCAAAATTGTTACCCATGGAATCCGGAATGGATGGGTACCTGCATTGGTGAGTGTGGGTGTGTGTAAGGGATAGCCACCTTTAAACAAATAAAAATGTAAAAAGAAAGAAAATTAACACAAAAGTTTATATATGAAAACGTCCATGATTCATTAAAAATGGCATATGAAGATGAGAAATCAAACCCTTAAAAATGGACCGATGTACCTCGGGTAAGGCACATGGTTAAAAGTGTACGAATTGTTTAAGAATTATTACAAACCAACAAAAATGTTCGAAAGATAAATTACTGATTGATGAAAGTAATGGGAACAAAATCCTTTGCCTACCAGTTGTTCAGCCCTCCTTCAATAGTTGGAAAGATCCAGTCTTCAAAATTGCTCTCCTCTTCAACATCCTCCAAAGCATGAACTCCATGATGGGTGATCTTCACCGGTGGCCCTCCATCCCGGGAGCGACGCACAACCTTCTGACTAGCAGCAGTGAAACCCAAACTAAACTTATCTGTCTTGTAAGGAAAATCTGGCAGTTGACCCCATACTGTGCTTCCTCCTTCCTCAATCACAGCCTTCACATCTTTAAGGGATAACATCCGGGACACAGGTTTGGCAATGATGGGCACGAAAGTCATTGTCTTGGCTACCACAACTTCAGGAGAAACCTCTTCAAAGTGTTGAAAGGGGGTCTCGATTAATTCACCATCTAATTCAACATAGCGGAAAGAATTAAGATGGCTTATCATGTATTCCTCCTCACCGGGAACTGACACAATTTTCCCCTGAATAGGATATTTGAGCTTCTGGTGTAGAGTTGAAGTAACAGCTCCAACATGATGAATCCAGGGTCTTCCCAACAAACACAAGTAGGAGGGACGGATGTCCATGACATAGAACATGGAATTGAAAGTTTCAGTACCCACTTTAATCGGGATGTCCACCTCCCCGTGAACCATCCGCTTAGAACCATCAAAGGCTCTGACGATGATGTTGTTGGGCTTCAAAGTTAGACCTTCACAATCTAGCCTATCCAATGCCTTCTTTGGTAGGACGTTCAACGATGAACCAATGTCCACCAGAACATGTGCAAGAGTAGTCCCTCTGCATTCCACCGAGACATGCAGGGCGTCATTATGCTTTCTCCCTTTGATTGTTAGATCAGCGTCAGAGAACCCTAAATCGTTGTCTGCCGTCAGGCTGGCTACACATTCTTGAAACTGGTCCGCGGAGGTTTCCTGGGGCATGTGGGCCGTCTTCAAGAATTTGATCAAAGCTTTGGCATGAGCTTCGAAACAGAGCAACAAGGCCAGCATCGAGATTTTTGAAGGGGTTTTCCCCAGTTGCTCCATAACATTATAATCACTCTTCTTAATTATTTTCAAAATCTCTTCCGTTTCTTTCTGAGTGGTTTCAGGGATGACCATCGGCTGAGCCCTCGTCCTGACAGGCTCTTCTTGGATCCCTTTCCCTATATCATCAGCAACAGTAGAGGGGACAACCGCATGAGTCAAAACTTCTTCAATAACTGGAGTTCTCGCAGATAAGTTGATCAGTGCAGGAGTAACCTTAGGAGCGGCTGAGGGTCCGAAGACTGCCCTTGGGGGAGCAATCTCCGGAGAGAAAATTCTTCTGCTGCAGGTGATTTTACTCATTCCAGAAATGTTTCCAATGTCGGAAGTTTCTTCATCAGAACTCTCTTCGGTCGATTCAATTTGCTTAACACCGTGGTAGAAGATCTCTCCCCCATAGTTCCACGGTATTAATTTGTTGGACTTGTACGGGATAGGCCCCGACATAGTTATCTTCAACGGTACAATCTTCGGATCGGATGTAATCTTAACAGGTATTTTGGAGACCTTGGAAAGACTGGCGGAAATGGTAATTATAGAAACATCACTAACAGGAGTTGGAGTAACAGGAGTCTTCTCAAAAAGGATCTCTTGATTATCCATTAGGCGTTGGATGCCTAACTTCAACAACGGACAGTCGGTTGGTAAGGAGGAACAAATACAACAATCTTCTTCACAGCCCGGGAAAATCCTGACTTTCAACAGATTCAGCTTGATTATCGGTAGTGGAGTCATCAACTCATTAACAACATAAAGATCATCTTCAACAGCATGGACATTGTGACCATGTTTTGGCGTTGGAGCGGATATCACATTAGGATTTTCAGGGGCGTCAAATTCCACCTCTTTGGCATCTATTAAATCCTGAATCTTATTTTTGAGGGCCCAACAATTATTGGTGTCGTGCCCTATACTGTCAGAATCATAGGCACACTTGGCATTAGCATGGTAGTAAGGAGAAGATGTATTCAGATTCTTCGGCGCCTCTTTCAAACTTGCAAGGTTTAACTTCAACAGATGAGGGAGAACCTGAGCAGGCGTCATATTGATCCGAGTGAATTGCCGTGCAGGCCTTTCCACCCTTGCTTGGTTGGTTCTAGGTTGAACATTTCTGGGCTGATCAGCTGCAGACTTCTGAATCATTACAGCCCCCATCGCTGGCCGGCGCTCAACTCTTCCTTGACTTCTTTGCGAGTAGATAACCGATACCTCTTTCTTAGCTGGAAAGGTCTTTTTGATGTTAGCGGAAGTAGATGCATCCTTTTGAATTTTTCCACTCTTGATTCCTGCTTCAACTCTTTCACCAGTCAGAATTAGCTCGGTGAACCCCGCAGACGATCTTCCAATCAGGTGATTGAAAAATGGACCTGACAGTGTACCCAAGAACATATCAACAAGCTCCCTCTTAGACAATGGTGGCTGCACCCTTCCATCCAAGTCTCTCAATTTCTGGGCATACTCTTTAAAGCCTTCATTAGATACCATGCTCATACTCTGTAATTGAGTACGGGGTGGTGCTAAATCCGCATTATATTGATATTGTCTATAGAAGGCGGCAGCCAAATCCTCCCAGTTGTGCACATCAGATCTCTCTAACTGGTAAAACCAATCCAACTGCGTCCCCGAAAGACTGTCTTGGAAGAAATGGACCCATAGATCCTTATCTGAGGAATGAGGTTGGATTTTTCTGACATAAGACCGCAGATTCATCTTTGGACAAGACAAACCATCGTACTTAGCAAATGTAGGCACCTTGAATTTAGGGGGAATGACAATCCCAGAAACCAGCCCTAGATCTTCAAAGTCCAGCCCATGCACCCTTTGTACCTCCATAGCTGCCAGACGCTCTTCCAGATTCTTATACTTGTCATCTGCAGGTGGGTATTGCTGCTCAGAGTAATCTTCATCCTCTTCTTCTTCTTCTTCCTCAGACTCAGGTTGCACTGCAGCTCCCTTTCCTGCCCCTTCCTCAGATGATGAGGGGAAATCCAGAACCGTTTTAGTTTGACCTTCAAATCTTCTACCCAAAGTAGCCACACCAACTCTTTTCTTTTTCTTTTTCTCCTTTTCTTTCTCCATCAAAGTTTTGAGCTCCTCCTGACCCTTTGCCAAGGTCATGAGTAGTTGCTAGAACTTTGAATTTTGCGCTTGTAAGTCTTTAACCGTCTGCTCTATATCCATCTTGCTGAAATAAACAGAAGAGAGATAAGGAAACCTGGTGTGAAGACCTGCTTATACATTTGATGAATGAGATGTATTCATGTAATGCATTCAAGGATTCAGAAATTCAAAGTTGTTTTAAACAAAAAAAGAACACACGTCATATTAATAAGAAGAATTTGTTAGTACATAAATGCCCCATGGGCAAAATAATACAAAATTATAATGTAAAAAGACGTTGCGCATCCTCTTTGGTGCTATGTAGGTGTTGAGAGTCTGCTCTTCGTGGAGTTGACGAGTAAGTTCCAAAACCTTCTTCTCAGTGGCATAGAATTGGGCTTCGAACGTATCGCGTTCTCCCTTGAGCTGTATCCAACTCCTTTGCAAATATTCAAGTGATGTTGGCATGTCAGGATGTAGGAGGGTGTATGGAACCTCTCCTTCCATAATAGGCTCTTTGATCACAGGCAGAATGTAGGGGTAAGGCATCATAAGACTTTGGGCGCGGGTTCGTACCCACTTGAGGTAAGGCTCAATGGGGATGGAATTCTTGTGTCCCAGTGTCTTACTGTCCACTTTGTTGGGCATTCTCCAAGCTCGGATAAACCTTTGTCAAAATCCTTGATCGTCGTTGTCGAAGTCAAAAACCAAGTCTGGAATCAGCATGTCATGAGGGTCATCCCTTCGGGCATACCCAAACTGTCTCAGAGCCAAACAAGGGTTGTAGGTAATGCCTGCCCTAATGCCAAGTAGAGGGACATTAGGGAATTCCCCACAATGATCAATGATGATAACATTTTCTCGGGATCGAGAAAACCAATAGATATCTGAATGTGTAAGGGTCATCAATCGTTGTGACCACCTCAAACCTTACTCATTCTTCAAAACTGATTGGGGAAGGTGAGAAATAAACCACCTTGCTAGAATAGGAGTACAACACATGAGAACACCCCTTTTCCTCATTGTTCGAGTGTGAAATGAGTGGAGGATATCCCCAAGCAATATAGGCACATGATTTCGGGACATGAAAATCTTGACAGCACTTACATCTATAAGCTGGTCAGGGTTTGGGAACAAGACCAACCCATAGATGAGAAGAGCTACGATCTCCTCAAAAGCTTGTAAATCCAATGAATTCCAGCATTCTTGAGCTTTCTCAAACAGGAACTTTGTCAAGAAACCCTTGACACCACTTTTGGTTTCCCAATGACCTTTGACATCAGATGGTTGCAAGTGTAAGGCTTGAGCAACATCTTTAGGCTTTGGATCTCTTTCTGTACCGTTGTAGGGTAGTTGATGGAGAGTAGGAATCCTCAGGAGTTGAGAAAATTCCTCCAAAGTAGGCACAAGTTGGTAATCAGGAAATGTGAAATAGTGGTGTAGGGGGTCAAAGAACTAGAAGAGAACTTTCACCATGTCTTCTTCAATATTGGAGTTGACCAAGTTAAGAAGTCTACCATGTCTTTCAGTGAAGGGAGAATTCTCTGGAATCTTGGAAGATAACTCCTTGAGTTGAGGAGGGACTCTCACAAGGTTGACCTGAATTGTTTTCCTGCGGAGTGAATCCATTACCTACAAAACAAGAACAAAGATGAAGATCCAAACCCTTGAAATGGTTAGTGGATGCACATGATACTTTATGATGCTCATGATGTTTATGCACAAGTATATGTACAAGCAAGTGACACAAGATCCTAGTTTCAGGCTTGCATGGGGTTTCATAGGTAAGTACCCTCTTGAAGTTTAGTTGGCTCAACCTGTCCTATAAATAGTAACTGGGTTCTAAGGAGCTCAATATCACTGGATTGTTTTCTGTGTTCATTGTTTCAGTTTAGCCACTTAATTGGAGACCGCAATATTCCAAGAAAACAATCCTCAATGAGTGTAGTATCGAGTATATACCAACTTCGGACTGCACCAAAGCCGGTCATCTCACTACCCCTAAAAAGGCCAAGATGGTCAAGTAAAGGTTCTAAAAGACCATTAGTGCTTCATGACATCACTCAGCGGCCCCGTATTCTCTTTGATTAACTCAAAGGCTACCGGTACCCATAAATATGTCGCACTAATATAGCTATTTCTTCAACCATGTCGGTATACCCCGCACAGTTTCCACAACATATTGCTATTTACCAATGAATGTTTCCCAAATCCAGGTAGAGGATTTCAAACCCAAACAATAGAACCAAATGTAAATCAATCAAAACAAACAAGGTAAGCATGTAAAGGTGATCTAAACCCTAAGATAACCCCACTTTTATTTATTTTCCCCAGTAGAGTCGCCAGTTCTGTGATACGGTGGGAGAACTGACTTGAGGTTTTGCATTTGTGTTTGCAAATGGTTCGGTTTAGCAAGAGTCGCCACCGACTTTTTATTTATCCAAAGGAAAGGTCAAAAAGCACAGGAAAGACCTTTGAGATGTTTTCTTGGGTTCGGGGGGTAGATTATGAAAAGGGAAGGTGCTAGCACCCTTTTCATCCATGGTTATCCATGGGCTCTTAGTTACTTGTTTTAGATCACTTGCTTTTGCTTTTCAATTGTTTGAAATGGTGCTTTGTGTGTGGTTTTGAAAGTATTTTGAAAAGAGGCCATCGTTGTGGCAACCTTTGTAATGATTCTTGTTTGAATGTATACAAAGGTGTTTGTCTGTTAAAAAATGTTTCAATGTTTGAAAGTTTGTTTTGGGAAAATGTTTTGAAATTGTGTGTTTTGAAATTAGCAAGGATGTTTGCAAGTTTTGATCAAGTAACTAAGAGTTGTCTACCCTATCTACTCAAAGATCTTTCCTACACATTTTTAACCCTTTTACAGTGTTGTTTTACCATTGCATTTGGTAAATAACCTTGTATTTGGATGTTAAACGGTACAGGCGCGGGTCATCGTATTGACCATGATAGCAATAGTGCTAAATATCTTAGCAAGTTTTTTGTTTGAGGGACTAGATCATTTTGTATAGGCAACCAAGATAGCATCATCGAGGGACTATGTTCTTTTTGTTTTAATTTTTGTTTTGCCAAGATACTCAACATGCATACCATGGCCATTTTAAAGGCAACAAGTGGGTGAAACCCTAGGGGTGCATGTGTACATTGTGTTGTCAATTTACATGCTTTTATGTCTTGTATTAGGTCTAACTATTTGTTTTGATTTTTGATTTTGCATACAAACCCTAATCTCTATCATGGCATATTTGAAAGCATAAAGTGCGTAAAAATAAATCTAAGCTATTACAACATTGATATGGGGAGGGGGATACAATTTTGAATAGGGGATTACTTTGCAAGAAATTAAAACCCTAAGTTATTACAACCAAATTGAATTTCTTGTACAAATAATAAATTGACAAATATTTAAATGTGCAATATATTATAAATATGCAAAGATGTTTTTTTTTGTATTTATTTTATGTGTATAAAAATAAAATATTTAATGTCCTAAAAATATTAAAAATATTTAATGATTATTTTTTGAAAAGGGTAGAAAACCCTAATTTTTTAAGAAAATATATGTATATCATATTATTTATTTATTTTATTTATGTACAAGAAAATAAAATAAAAATATGTACAAATGTTAAAAAATAAAAATATGTGAGAAAATATTATTTGAGTGTATAAATAATATAAAAAAAAAATATTTTTATAATATTTACAAGTTTTTATTAAAGAAAATAAAAAGTATGTTATTTAATAATTATTTTTATGTTAGAAAAAATAATAAAAAATATAAAATAAAAATGTGAAAATTAAGAAAACATTTTTAGTGGTTTTTAATATTTAGAAAAATAAATAAAAGTCAGAAAATAAAAATAGAAATACAAAAATATGCAAAATAATGAAAATGGGCCAGGGGGTGCAAATAACAGAAATGGGGGTGTCAAAAGTAGAAGGCCCAAGGCGCCCAGGCCCAAGGAAACTTCATCCCTGTCCTTCAGCCAAACGCACACGCCTGCAACTTCAACTCTGTTCTCTCTATTCTTTGCATGAAATCAAAAACTCAAAACATGAAACTTATAGATCATTAAACCATGATTCTAACCATATAAAAAACTTAATCTAACTCTCAAAGACCAGAGAGAATTTCTCTGGCCATAATTTCTAACCTAACTTTTTCAGGAAGTTCATCAATCAAATTCTCTCAGCACACTTAACTTAAATGAAATCTATGCATATGTACAACTTAAGGGCTATGAGTACTACATTTTTTATTCACAAACCTAAGCCTAATGATTCCTAAATAGAGAGATAGAAAGTTGGAAAATACCTGTTTTAGTTGAACACGAGTATGGAAATGTAGGGGTTTTCAGTAAGGCCTGAGATGTTTGTGAGGTTGTCTGAACTTCCTCTGACCTTCCCCAATGCTTTGTTTGCTTTGAGCTTGCTTGAATAAGCCTATAGAAGTCAACCTGCACAAGCTGAAATCAGAAATGGTGAAGCTTGCAAATGGAGTTACAGTCAATGGCCAATGGTTGGGATAGGTCAGATAGGTTGTATGGAGTGTGTTGGAAGTGGTTCAATGCAAAACGCACGAGTGAAATATGTTTTGGCTTGGTGTTTGCAGAAAATGCCCTGTTTTACAAGAGGATAGTGTTTTTGTGTTTTTGGAGGCTTGAGGAGTGGATAGCTCGTGTTTCTGGCTCAAGACAATGTGCAAAACTTGTTTTGAATGCTTACCCACTTTGTTCTTATCAGATTTCCAAGATATAGACTTTTGGCACAATGACTTATTTTTGAAGAAAAGGTAGGAAGTGACAAAGGCCAAGGCTGTATAAGCTAGCTCAAGGTCTGCATAGGGTTGGTGAGATTTTTCTGAAGTTTGTGGACTTTGTTTGTATCAAGAGATCAGGTCCATGGCTCAAGAAATACAAAATTGCAAAAAGTATGCTTTATGGAAATGGTATTGCAACCTTTATGCCATAAACAGATTAACTCATTGTGCCAAGCTTCAAAGATCAGAATAAGACCATTGTCCATTGTGTTTGCATTTAATTTTTGAGTGTGGAAGGGTTTAGAGACCTGTATTCAAGTACAAGCTAAGTTGGACAGATTTTGCAACTTGTGTCAACCTGAAACATGCCATGGATCAAAGTAAGTTTTTGCCAAATTCAAACCTTCGATTCTCCCTAACCATAAATGATTTTGGAGAGTTGTTGGACATTTTGGAAATCTTGTAACACGATCTACAATCCATATTTGAAATGCATTTTTAGAATCCAAGTGGAACTATGTGAAAAATTTCCATGAAGATAGCTCAAAATCCTGCCTAAACTAGGGCAAAATTTCACTAAGTTAAAAGTTTCATGGACCCTTATTCCAAAAATCATAACTTGAGATCCAAGCATCTTTTGGGAAAACTTTGTGAATAAAAGTTGTATATTTTGTGGAGGACTACAACTTTATTGTTGGAAGTTTTGTTTGAATCCAATTGCATCATGGACAAAAAGTTGGGCAAAGTTGGGAAAAAATAAGAAAATTTCATAACTTTAGAAAAATTCTAAGTTATGAAATTTTCCAATCTTAAACCCTAATTTGCAAAATTAGGTTTCTTGATGAACAAGTTTCATGTTTTGACACATCTTGATGAAAAATGACCCTTGTCACTTGATTTTGACCAAAAAGTCAAAGTTTGACTTTTCAGTGTATAGTCAATTTTTGATCAGTTGACTGGAAAATTCATGTGTCAATCCAATGCAATTGAGATCTTTTGAACCTTATGAATAGGTCAATATGATGCCATTGAGTCCTTGAATCCATGCTTGAACCCAATTTGCCATTGGCTAGGTGAAAAATCAGAAATTGCCCTTGTGTAGTCAAAACCCTAAAAAATGACCATTTTACCCTTTTGATGATCTGATCAAATTTCTTGAGGAGTTGTGGTCCAAAATTGATCAAATTGTTCATATGAGTTTATAATGTTGATGTGGATAAAAAATCATAAGGTTTGACTATAAATTGGCCACAGTT
Organism: Vicia faba; assembly: GCA_948472305.1. Taxonomy (NCBI): domain Eukaryota; kingdom Viridiplantae; phylum Streptophyta; class Magnoliopsida; order Fabales; family Fabaceae; genus Vicia; species Vicia faba. The sequence continues at coordinate 1,550,458,424 of OX451737.1, read as the reverse complement.
GACTTTTTCCCCAATACAACTGATTTCTAGGTCAACTGTCCAATTGATTGGGCAAAAATTTGATTCAAGGCTTGAAACTTGGTAGAGGAAACCTTATAAGTCCAACATGAAGTATGAAAGTCACTTTGAGCATTGGAAGTCCAAAAATCCCAGTGCAAACTCAAACCCTAATTTCAGGTCAACAGTGCAAGGAGATGTCTTGAGCAGAGCAAACCCTAATTCTGTCTGGAGCCCAAAGAGTCTTGTGAGGGGAAATCTTGATAAAATGAGAGGGAAAATTTTGGGGTACAACAGCAGGTGTTCAACGTCTGATGGATAACAAAGAGATTTTGTTTAAAAAGACTCTGGTTCCAACTGTTCTACATGAAGATGTTGCTATCATAACCATTTCCGCCAATCCTTCCAAGGTCTTCTCCAAAAGACCTGTTAGGATTACATCTGCTCCAAGAATTGCTCCATTAATAATCACTTTTCCTGGCCCTGTACCATACTCCTAGGACAAAGCTATTCCTTGGAATTATGGTGCTGACATTTACTACCATGGCGTCAAGCAAGATTTGTTAACCATTAAAGACGAAAAAACTGAAGAGGCTGATCCCGATATCAGTAACATTGTCGGGACCAGTAAAATTACTTGAATTGGAAGGGTTTTCTCTCCCAAAATCTCCCCGAAGACTGTTGATAAGCCTGTTGTTATTCCATCTGTTGTTCCGGCTAGTACTCCTGCTACTACTCCCATCCTTAATCCAGTTGTTACCCCTGTCGATGAGTCATATGGGACTCGGGGCAAAGAAGTTGTAGGTGAGCCTGCCCGGATGGAGGCACCTAGAAAAGTTATTTTGGAATCCTCTAAACAAGAAATGGAGGAGATCTTAAAGATAATTAAGAAGAGCGACTACAATGTGGTCGAACAGCTGGGGTAGACCCCTTCGAAGATATCAATGTTGGCTCTACTATTATGTTCCGAGGCCCATGCAAAGGCTTTGGTTACATTTATCAAGACTGTGCATGTGTCGCTAGAAACCTTTGCTGAACAATTCGAGGACTGTGTGGCCAGTCTAACTGCTGATAATGGGTTGGTTTTTTTATGCTGATTTGACACCCAAGGGGAGAAACCATAATGATGCTCTGCATGTCTCGATCGAATGCAGAGGCACTAGTATGGTCTATATGCTAGTTGACACTGGATCGTCACTGAATTTTCTGCCCAAGAAGGCTCTTGATAGGCTAGATTGGGAAGGTTTGACCTTAAAGCCTAGTAACATTGTGGTGAGGGCTTTCGACGGTTCAAAAAGAATCGTGCACGGGGAGGTGGACATCCCTGTCAAAGTGGGTTCCCAGACCTTTAAATCCACCTTCTACGTGATGGATATCAGGCCATCTTATTCTTGTTTGTTGGTTCGTCCTTAGATCCATGAAGCTGGAGCCGTTACTTCTACGCTGCACCAAATGTTGAAGTATCCAATGAAAGGAAAGATTGTCACCGTGCATGGTGAAGAGGAGTACATGGTAAGCCATCTGAACTCTTTCAGGTATGTGGAAATGGACGGTGAGTTCATATAGACCCCTTGTCAAAATTTTGAAGAGGTTCCCCAGACTATGGCATCAACCGAGACTATTACCAGTGTGCCAAAGATCACCAGACCTCCCTTGAAGATGGCTTCTCTCAAGGACGCCAGAGCAGTAGTTGAAGAAGGAGCTCAAAGGGTTGTTCGACGTGCTTGGGCTGGAGGACCTCCCCTACGCATTAGCAATCATGGGATCAATGCTATAGAAGACAATGATGAGGATTCTGATATTGACAGCTGGATCTACCCTACTACCAACGGTGGACCTAGTAACTGGACGACCAAAGATTTTGTGCCGATTACTTTTGTTCAACAGTAATTGTCTTGCTTGTTTTTCGGATTTGTAATAAACAATATAAACTTTATGGCCTTGTGTCTTACCCGAGGCATAATGGTTTATTTGTGAGGGTTATTATATGTCATTATCATATGTCATCAATAAAACATTGGACGTTTTTGCATACAAATTTTGCGCTCTCTATTTTTCCTTTCTGCCTTTTACTTTGTCTATACAGTTATGCTCTTACACACACTCATGTATCAACTGCAGATCTATATCCACTATGGATCCCATCGATAACAATTCTGCTATTGCCAGTTATAACTTCGAAAATCCGATCAACCAAGCCGAGGACGAAGGTGAGGAAGATTGTGAGGTACCTGGAGAACTTGCTAGACTGTTACAACAGGAAGATAGGGTATACAGCCTCATGAAGATCCAGTTGAGATAATAAACATGGGTACAGAGGCAGATAGGAAAGAAGTCAAGATAGGTGCAAATTTGGAGCTTAATGTCAAACAGAGGTTGATACAAATGTTGCACGACTATGTCGAGATCTTTTCCTGGTCATATGAAGACATGCCAGGACTGGATACAGATATTGTGGTTCACCAACTACCAACTAAAGAAGATTGCCCTCCGGTAAAGCAGATGGTCCGTCGCATGCACCCTGAAATGTCAGAGAAGATCAAATCGGAGGTTATGAAGCAGTTCAACGTCGGGTTCTTAGCTGTCACCTCTTACCCCCAATGGGTTGCCAACATGGTGTCGGTACCTAAGAAGGATGGAAAGGTATGTATGTGTGTGGACTACAGATACTTGAATAGGGAAAGCCCCAAGGATGACTTCACGCTTCACCACATTGATGTTCTGGTTGACAACACCGCACAACACAAGATCTTTTCCTTCATGGACGATTTCTCTGGGTACAATCAGATCAAGATGGCTCCTGAAGACATGGAGAAGACAACCTTTATCACGCAGTGGGGCACTTTCTGTTACAAGGTGATGCCATTTGGGTTGAAGAATGATAGGGCAACCTATCAGTGAGCTATGGTAGCTTTGTTCCACGACATGATACATCACGAGATAGAGGTATATGTTGACGACATGATAGCCAAATCTCAAAATGAAGAAGAGCACCTTGATCATCTGCAAAATCTGTTTGATAGGTTAAAGACGTACAAGTTGAGACTGAATCCGAACAAGTGCACCTTTGGGGTAAGGTCTGGTAAACTCTTAAATTTCATTGTCAGTGACAAAGGTATTCGAGTAGACCCTAAAAAGGTAAAAGCTATACAAGAGAGGCCCAATCCTTGTACTGAGAAGGAAGTTAGGTGTTTCTTGGGACGTTTGAACTACATTGCCAGGTTCATTTCACATCTGACTGCTACTTGTGAGCCAATCTTCAAGCTTCTGAAGAAAGATCAAGTGGTAAAGTGGAATGACGAATGCCAAGATTCCTTTGAAAGAATCAAGGATTACCTTCCAGAGCCTCCAATTCTGATGCCTCCGGTTGAAGGAAGACCTTTGATAATGTACTTAACAATATTGGATAATTCAATAGGGGTGTGTGCGTGGGCAGTATGACGAGTCTGGTCGAAAAGAGCATGTAATATACTGCCTTAGAAAAATGTTTACCGACTGTGAAACACGATATTCAGTACTCGAGAAAACTTGCTGCGCTTTGGCATGGGCGGCTCGCCGACTGAGACAATATATGTTGACCCACACTACTTTGCTGATATCTAAGATGGATCCGATCAAGTACATCTTCGAGAAGCCCGCTCTCTCCGGAAGAATAGCGAGATGGAAGATGATCTTAATCGAATATTATATTCAATACACAACCCAAAAAGCAATCAAGGGAAGCGTATTGGCTGATCATTTGGCTCACCAGGTTGTGGACGACTACTAATCCATGAACTTTGATTTCCCGGATGAGAATATTATGTTAGTAACTGATTATGAAGAACCTGGACCGGATGAAGGACCTGAGAAAGGATCCCATTGGACTATGGTTTTTGACAGGGCTTCTAACACGCTAGGATATGGTATTAGTGCTGTAATCATATATCCTGAAGGCTTTCATACTCCTTTCACTTCCAGACTATGTTTCAACTGTACCAATAACATGGCGGAGTATGAAGCATGCATCATGGGTCTCAAAGCTGCTATTGACCTAAAGATCAATTTCTTGAGTGTATTCGAGGATTCAGCTTTGGTAATAAGTCAAATCAAAGGCGAGTGGGACACGAAGCATCCGAATCCAATCCCTTACAAAGAGCACGTGCTGACATTGCTTCCATACTTTGAGGAGGTAACCTTTGAACATTTTCCACGAGAAGAGAATCAGTTAGTGGACATGCTAGCTACCATGTCCTCTATGTTCAAGGTCAGGTGGGACAACGAGGTTCCTCAGATCACTATTGAGAGATTGGATGAACCAGCATACTTCTACAAGATCAACATAGAAGGAGACAAACCTTGGTTCTATGAGGTGAAGAGGTATCTCGAGGATCAAGAGTATCCCGAGGGGGCATCTTTCAATGATAAGAAGTTTATGAGAAGGTTCTCTGCAAAGTTCTTCCTCAGTAATGGAATCCTCTATAAGCGCAACAATGACTCTACTTTACTTTGGTGCGTAGACAAGAGCGAAGCAGAGAGGATTATGGCAGAATTGCATGAAGGTACCTTCGGAACCCATTCGAGTGGACATACCATGTCTAAAAAGATCCTACGGGCAGGATACTATTGGTCCAATATGGAAGCAGACTGCTATCAACATTCACGAACTTGTCACAAATGCCAGATCTATGCTGATAAGGTGCATGTACCTATGGTTCTTTTGAATGTCTTGACGGCTCCTTGACCCTTTGCAATGTGGGGCATTGACATGATCAGAGAGATTAGACCTACCGCTTCCAATGGGCATCGCTTCATCCTGGTGGCCATTGATTACTTCACGAAGTGGGTCGAAGCTGCCTCTTTTGCTACTGTTACCAAGAACGTTATGGCGCAGTTTATCAAGCATAACCTAATCTATCGGTACGGTGTGTCAGAGAGAATCATCACAGACAATGGTACAAATCTCAACAATACAATGATCACCGAACTCTGTAAACAATTCAAGGTCCAGCATCACAATTCTTCCCCTTACCGGCCGAAGATGAATGACGCTGTTGAAGATGCAAATAAGAACCTTAAGAAGATCATACAAAAAATGACGGTGACATACAAAGACTGGCATGAGATGTTACCATTTTCTCTTCATGGTTACCGCACCTCAGCGCGTACGTCAATAGGGGAAACACCTTATTCTCTGGTATATGGTATGAAGGTTGTCCTACCTATTGAGGTCCAGATCCCTTCTTTGAGGATCATGAAGGACGCGGTTTTAAACGAAGACGATTGGATCCAGACTCGACTTGCTCAACTGAATTTGATTGATGAGAAAAGGCTTACTGCTGTCTATCATGGTCAGATGTACCAAAAACAGATGATCAAGGCCTTCAACAAAAAGGTCAGACGTTAGATATATCAAGCGGGTGATCTAGTAATCAAGCGCATCATCCTACCGCAAGGTGATCCTAGGGGAAAATGGAGCCCCACATACGAAGGGCCATTTGTAATCAAGAACATATTTTCTGGTGGAGCCATGATTCTAACCACCATGGATGGTGACGACCTTCCCCACTCTGTGAATGCAGACATAGTGAAAAACTACTACGCATAAATAAAGACCCGCTAGGTCGACTGGCCTAGGCAAAAATAGGGGCTTCCCGGCGAACTAAAAGGGTTCTGGAAAAAATTAGGGATAAAAACAAAAAAAAAAATTGTATACCCGGCAAGTCGAAAACCTTAAAGGGTGGCTTGGGCAAAAAAGGGTATCCCGGTGGACTGAAAACCTGAAAGGGCGGTCCAGGCAAAAATTAGGGATTTAAGGCATATAACTATGTCTCGATGGATCACCTTACAATCAAACTTCAGTATCAGACTATCAAACTCAAGCGGTACCGATCAATCCAGTCAACTTCGGACAAGTAACAAAGTGATGAGACGCTCGAAGGCATAAGAGCAATAGCAGAATTGAAACTCAATGGGATCATTTTACATAGCTGTTCTCTCTTTGTATAAATCCTTCTTGTGATGGCATTTTCTTACTAGAATGTCTGTCTCCTTGTACATAAACGCCTTTTATAGGAAAACTTCAAAAATCAATACAAATCAGTTTTTGAAAGTTCAAAACTACTTGTTTTCTATTTTTCTGTTTTGTTTTGTAAAAATGTACAGTGATTATTTGTGGCATATGGATGTTGAATATGATTACTGTTTGTAAATATTTACAGAAAGAAAATTGTTAATGGCTTAAGGAACAAAGCAATGTCTGAAAGCCAGTCCTAGTCTCTACATTTTTTTCCCAGGCATGAATTACCTTCTCCAGCAGAATTCTTCAGAGATTTGAAATCCATGTTTTCCAACTTAGTATATTTTTGTCCCCAGAAGTTTATGAAGCCTCGTCCCTGCAGAGTAAAACGACCGAAGTTTGACCTCTCATTCCCCACAGAGCTTTATAATCTCCGGCAGCTTTCAAATCTTCATACCCATTAGATTTTATTTCTCTGGCAGCGGAAGATCACCCTCAACAGAGTTCCTTTTTCCTAGCTACTGAATATTCCCCAGTAGAGTCTCCAACATAATTCTTTTCTCACTATGGAATATTCCAACAGAAGAATTCTTCTCCCTCAGCGGAGCACTCCCCAAATAGAGCATCTTCTCCCCAGTGGAATATTCGCAAGCAGAAGTATTTATCTCCTATAAATTCATTCTTAAACAGAAGACAAAAAAAACCCAGCCGAGTATTCTCAAATAGAAAGGAGAAATCCTCGACAAATCATCTCTACTCATCATCCCCAATGGAAGTAGAAGAACCACTTTTTCTACAATGATCAGGAATTCAATTTCCAGTACTCTCCAGCACCAGTTATAGATTTATTTTCCCAGACTTGGATATGTCACAATAGCATTTCATGTTCATACATCATGACACGCGCATACATATTTCATACAACATAATCTCATTTATTTCGAAGTAACCCTACTACCCAGGTTCCTTCTCAAAGCCCTACCACCCAGGCTTTATTCCGAAGCAGCCCTACTACCCAGGATTTATTTCGAAGTAACTCTACTACCCAGGTTCCTTCTCACAGCCCTACCCCCCAGGCTTTTTTCCGAAGCAACCCTACTACCAAGCCTTTATTTCGAAATAACCCTACTACCCAGATTCCTTCTCACAGCCCTATCACCCAGGCTTTATTCTGAAGCAGCCCTACTAACCAGGCTTTATTTCAAAGTAACCCTACTACCCAGGTTCCTTCTCACAACCCTACCACCCAGGCTTTATTCTGAAGCAGCCCTACTACCCAGGCTTTATTTCGATGTAAACCTACTACCCAGGTTCCTTCTCACAGCCCTACCACCCAGGCTTTATTCTAAAGCAGCCCTACTACCCAGGCTTTATTTCGAAGTAACTCTACTAGCCAGGTTCCTTCTCACAGCCCTACCACCCAGGTTTTATTCCGAAGTAGTCCTACTAAGTAATCCTACTACCCAGGTTCCTTCTCACAGCCCTACCACCCAGGCTTTATTTCGAAGCAGCCCTACTACCTAGGCTTTATTTCGAAGTAACCCTACTACCCAGGTTCCTTCTAACAACCCTACCACCCATACTTTATTCCAAAGCAGCCCTACTACCCAGGCTTTATTTCGAAGTAACCCTAATACCCAGGTTCCTTCTCACAGCCCTACCACCCAGGCTTTATTCTGAAGCAGCCCTACTAACCAGGCTTTATTTCAAAGTAACCCTACTACCCAGGTTCCTTCTCACATCTCTACCACCCAGGCTTTATTCCAAAGTAGCTCTACTACCCAAGCTTTATTTAAAAATAACCCTACTACCCAGGTTCCTTCTCACAGCCCTTCCACCCAGGCTTTATTCCGAAGCAGCCCTACTACCCAGGCTTTATTTTGAAGTAACCCTACTACTCAGGTTCCTTCTCACAGCCCTACCACCCAGGCTTTATTCTGAAGAAGCCCTACTACCCAGGATTTATTTCGAAGTAACCCTACTACCCAGGTTTCTTCTCACAGCCCTACCACCCAGGCTTTAATCTGAAGCATCCCTACTACCCAGGCTTTATTTCAAAGTAACCCTACTACCCAGGTACCTTCTCACAGCCCTACCACCCAGGATGTATTCCAAAGAAGCCCTACTACCCAGGTTTTATTTTGAAGTAACCCTACTACCCATGTTCCTTCTCACAACCCTACCACCCAGGCTTTAATCCAAAGCAGCCCTACTACCCAGGCTTTATTTCGAAGTAACCCTACTACCCAGGTACCTTCTCACAGCCCTACCACCCAGGCTTTATTCTGAAGAATCCCTACTACCCAGGCTTTATTTCGATGTAACCCTACTACCCAGGTTCCTTCTCACAGCCCTACCACCCAGGCTTTATTCCAAAGCAACACTACTACCCAGGCTTTATTTCGAAGTAACCCTACTACCCAGGTTCCTTCTCATAGCCCTATTAGCAAGGCTTCATTTCAAAGTAACCCTACTACAAAGGTTCCTTCTCACAGCCCTACCACCCAGGCTTTATTCCGAAGCAGCCCTACTACATAGGCTTTATTTCAAAGTAACCCTACTACCTAGGTTCCTTCTCACAGCCCTACCACTCAAGCTTTATTCTGAAGCAGCCCTACTACCCAGGCTTTATTTCGAAGTAACCCTACTACCCAGGTTCCTTCTCACATCCCTACCACCCAGGCTTTATTCCGAAGTAGCCCTACTACGCAGACTTTATTTCGAAGTAACCCTACTACCCAGGTTCCTTCTTACAGCCCTACCACCCAGGCTTTATTCCGAAGCAGCCCTACTACCCAGGATTTATTTCAAAGTAACCCTACTACCCATGTTCCTTCTCACAACCCTACCACCCAGGCTTTAATCCAAAGCAGCCCTACTACCCAGGCTTTATTTCAATGTAACCCTACTACCCAGGTTCCTTCTCACAGCCCTACCACCCATGTTTTTTTGCGAAGCATCCCTACTACCCAGGCTTTATTTCGAAGTAACCCTCCCAGGTTCCTTCTCACAGCCTACCACCCAGGCTTTATTCAGAAGAAGCCCTACTACCCAGGCTCTATTTCGAGGTAACCCTACTACCGAGGTTCCTTCTCATAGCCCTATTAGCAAGGCTTCATTTCAAAGTAACCCTACTACAAAGGTTCCTTCTCACAGCCCTACCACCCAGGCTTTATTCCGAAGCAGCCCTACTACATAGGCTTTATTTCAAAGTAACCCTACTACCTAGGTTCCTTCTCACAGCCCTACCACTCAAGCTTTATTCTGAAGCAGCCCTACTACCCAGGCTTTATTTCGAAGTAACCCTACTACCCAGGTTCCTTCTCACATCCCTACCACCCAGGCTTTATTCCGAAGCAGCCCTACTACGCAGACTTTATTTCGAAGTAACCCTACTACCCAAGTTCCTTCTCACAGCCCTACCACCCAGGCTTTATTCCGAAGCAGCCCTACTACCCAGGATTTATTTCAAAGTAACCCTACTACCCATGTTCCTTCTCACAACCCTACCACCCAGGCTTTAATCCAAAGCAGCCCTACTACCCAGGCTTTATTTCAAAGTAACCCTACTACCCAGGTTCCTTCTCACAGCCCTACCACCCATGTTTTTTTGCGAAGCATCCCTACTACCCAGGCTTTATTTCGAAGTAACCCTCCCAGGTTCCTTCTCACAGCCCTACCACCCAGGCTTTATTCAGAAGAAGCCCTACTACCCAGGCTTTATTTCGAAGTAACCCTACTACCCAGGTTTATTCTCACAGCCCTACCACCCAGGATTTATTCCAAAGCAACCCTACTACCCAGGCTTTATTTCGAAGTAACCCTACTACCCAGGTTCCATCTCATAGCCCTACTAGTCAGGCTTCATTTTAAAGTAACCCTATGTGATATGGTGGGAGAACTGACTTGGGTGTTTTGCGTTTGATCGCAAATGTTGCGGTTAGCAAGAGTCGCCACCAACTTTTCTTTTATCCAAAAGGAAAGGTGAAAAAGCACATGAAAGACCTTTGAGATTGTCTCTTGAGTTCCGGGGGTAGATTATGAAAAGAGAAGGTATTAGCACCCTTTTCATCTTTTGTTTTCCATGGGCTCTTAGATACTTTCTAGATCACTTGCTTTTGTTTGAAATTGTGCTTTATATGGTTTTTTGAAAATATTTTGTAAAGAGGTCATTGTTTAGGCAATCTTTGTAATGATTCTCGTTTGTAAGAATGTATACAAAGATGTTGATCTTTTTTGAAAACGTTTTCAATGTTTGTAAGATGTTGGGAAATGTGTGTTTTTGTTTTGAAAATAGCAAGCATATTTGTTTTGAAATGGAGCAAGTAACTAAAAGCAATCTACCTACTCAAATGTCTTTCATGTTCATTTTCTTTTCCTTTGATATTGTTGTCTTACCATTAATTTGGTAAGCAACCCTATCTTTGGATGTAAACGGGACGGGCATGGGTCATCGTATAGCCATGATTAGCAATGTTGCAAGGTGTCTTAGCATTTTTTGAGGGACTAAGATCATTTTGTAAGGTAACTTGAATAGTGTCATCGAGGGACTATGATCTTGTATTTGTTTGTTTTGCTAAGACACCTTACGTGTGTAATATGGCCATTTTGTATAAGGAAGCCCAAGTGGGATAACCCTAGGGGTGTTTGGGTGCAAGTGTGTTTTTTTTCATGCTTGATTTTGTCTTGAATTATGGTTTTCTATTTGATTGATTTCTATCTTCCCATACAAACCCTAATTACTTGCATATTATATAAAAGCGATAAATTGTGAAATTTAAAGTTACTACGCTATTACAACATTTATGTGAGGGGGGTATACATTTTATGAATGGGGATTGCAATAATATAAACCTAATTAATCTATTACAACCAAATTGAGTATGTGCAAATAATTGGAATAAATAATATACAAGATTAATTAAATATGCAAAGATATGTAAATGCAAAGAAGATTTTTGTTTGATTTTTTTATATGGAAAAAAGCTTTAACCTAAAACCTAATTAGAAAATAAATAAATTAAGATTACCTTAAATCAATTAAGAAAAAGAATTATTTAAGAAAATATTTTTGAATAAACCCTAATTCTATTTGATTAAAAGAAAATAAGTTTCTTTAAGAAAAAAGTATTTTTGTAATTTTTGTCTTGAAAATAATATATGGCATTATGAGATATTTTTGGTCTTTTTTATATTAAAATAATATATTTAATGGGTATAAAGAAAAAATAAATATTAACCTAGTTCTAATTTAATTTACAAGTTTATTTAATAAAAAAATAGACAATATAACTAAATAAAAATATTTTTTGTGAGAAAAATAAAATAAAATAAGCTAAAATATTAATCTATCATTTGTATATATTTTTTATGATTTTTAATATTAAGAAAAATATACTTAAGAAAATAAAACGAAAATAAAATAAATAAATAAAATGATATTGGGCCAGGGGTGTCACAAGTAAACAGGATGCAGGATGTTAGAAAAAAATCATAGGCCCATGAAGCAAAAAGCCCAGCGCTGCAAAGTGACAAAAAATGGAAAAATGTGAGAAAATGCAAAAGGCAGCGTGCTAAGGCTCGAACCCGTGACCTCTAGCATTTACGCGCGCTGCCTTACCACTGGGGTGGCTGTACATCCGTTTATATAAACACAAACATAAATATATATTAGAAACTTCCTCCTGAAGGCAACTTCATATTCAACCTTGAGCCATGGCCGGACCACCTGTATCTTCTTCATTTCTCCATAAAAATGGAAAGTTCAAACATGAAAGTTATGGTGTTTCTTCCCACGAGTTCAACCATATAATTTATGTAAACTAAAAGTCAAAGATAAGATCTAATTTTACTGGCCCTAATTTGAAACCTAATTTTTATAGAAATTTCAAATCCAAAATTCTCTATACACAGTTAATATAAATGAAAACTATGAACATGGTTAGCTTTAGAGCAAGGATATCTACATTTTGCTTTCACAAATCAGGACCAAATGACGCTTGTATGAAGAGATAGAAGTTTGAGTTTTTACCTCTTGCAGCTGGGATCGTGAATGGAGTTTGAGCAAGTTTTGAGAAGGCCTGAGGATCTGTTTAGCTTGCTTGGACCTCCTTGAGTGTATTCCAATCCTTACTTTGTCCTGAAAGTCCCTGAATCTTTCTACTCAAGTCAACCTGCAAGCTTGATATTTGAAAATGGTGGATGGTGATGGAGGAGTTACAGTGAGGGAACAGGGGTCTGGATCACTTAGGTATGATGTATATTAAGTGTTTCGGTGGTTAAAACTCAATACGCACGAGTGAATTTGGATATGGCTATGTAAGGTTCAAAATTGTCAAGCTATGGCAGATTCTGAGTTGCAAAGTGTTTGGGAGTGTTTTGGAGTCTTATAATTCGTGCCTCAACTTGCAAATAATGTGTCTACTTATAAGCAAGTGGTCTTAAGTCTTGTAACAACTCAGATTTCAAAAACTCACATGTTTGCTTGGTTTCTTGTTTGTGAAGCAAAGCTAGCAAGCATGGTTCCAAGGTGCAGTACCAAGCTTGTAGGGGGGCTGAGACCTTTAAACATGCTTGTTCTGATTTAGTGGAGTGTGTTTGTGTATAAAAAACAAGTGCAAAGCTCAATGCAAGCTGGCTTTGCATAAAGCTTGCTTTTCCAAAATGGCAATGTTGCCTTTCTCCCAAAAATGGAATTATTCTTGTACAATGCATTCAATTCTTGGCTTAAAGCTTCCAACATTTTTGAAAACATTTAATTATGGAGTGAAAGTCAATTTAGAATCCTGCAAAGTAGGATTTGTTCAGCATGCTTGAGGATTGGATCCAATGTTCTTCACAAAATGGCTTGAAATTCAAGTGACAAATTGCCAACTTCATCTCTTTGATTCTCCCTAATCAAGAATGATCTTAAGGAGTTCTAGGACATTTTGGAAAGCTTTAAATGTTCTCTACAACTCATCTTTCAATTGATTTTGAAAATTCATCTTGGAACCATGTGAAAAATTGCCATGAAGTTAGGTAAAAAATCTGCCTAACTAGGGCAAAATTTCACTAAGTTATTTTTAGTTCATAAGCATGTATTCACAAAATTATATCTTGAGATCCAAGCATTTTTAGGAGAAATTTTGTGAATAAAAGTTGTATATTTCATGAAGATATACAACTTTCATGTTGGAAGTTTCCTTTGAATCATTTTGCATCATGGTTAAAATTTGGCTCAAAGTTGAGAAAAAATAAGAATTTTTCTATACTCAGAAAAATTTCTAAGTTAAGAAATTTCAACTTTTCAAAACAAAATCTTAAATCCTTGATTTTTTGATGAACAAGTTTCATATTTTGACATGTTTTGATGAATTATGATCTTTGGCACTTGACTTTGACCAAAAAGTCAAAGTTTGACTTTTCATTATACAGTTGACTTTTGATTAGTTGACTGAAAAATTCATCTGTCAATCTAATGGATTTGTAATGTTTTGAATCATGTTATTAGGTAAAAATGATTCAATTGAACTCTTGAAATCAAGCTTCAAACCAATTGATCATTTTCTAGGTCAAAGATCAGAAATTTACCCCTTCCCACTCAAAACCCTAATTTTGACCATTTTGCCATTTTGATGATTTGATCAAATTTCTTGAGGAATTATGGTCCAAACTTGATCAAATGATACATATGAGTCCAATATGTTGATGTGGATAAAAAATTATTAATTTTGACTGTAAATTGGCCATGGTTGACTTTTTCCCCAATACAACTGATTTTTAGGTCAACTGTCCAATTGACTGATCCAAAGTGTGATTCAAGGCTTGAAACTTGACATGAGTAATCTTAGGGGTCCATAATGATCCTTGAAATTCACATGAAGCATTGATAGTCCAAAAATCCTTGTGCAAACTCAAACCCTAATTTTGGTCATCAGTGCATGAGGAGGTGTCTTGAGCTGGTCAAACCCTAATGCAGTCTTGGGTCAAAGAGATCTTATGAGAAAATTCTTGATAAGTGAGAGGGAAAATTTTGGGGTACAACAGCTTCCCCTGTTAAATCTTCCTAAACCTGAACAGTTAGATTGGCGAGCTTTGCCATTCGTGACTCGAAGGTGGAAGATGATTGGACACTAGAGTGTCCAGAAATTTGCACTCGGCGATGCGATGATAGAAGGAATGGGCTTAAAGATGCCATTTGGAGAGGTGATAGAAAGCTGTGGGATATAGGCTTAAAGATGCCATCCAAAAGTGATTGTTGAATTATAATTTGTAAGCTGAAAGAATGAGTATCATAATGGTGTCCTTGTCTGGAGCATACATGTACTGTATCTGAAAGCTGATTTTGAATGAGTATCAAAATGGCATCCATGTTTGGAGCGTATCTAAACTGTATCTGAAATTTGATCCTGAATGAGTATCAGAATGGCATCCGTGTCTGGAGCGTATCTGAACAGTATCTGAATGAGTATCAGAATGACATCCGTGTCTGGAGCGTATCTGAATGTTGAATCTGAATGAGCATCAGAATGTCATCCGTGTCTGGAGCGTATCTAAACTGTATCTGAAAGTTGAATCTGAATGAGTATCAGGATGGCATCCGTATCTGGAGCGTATCTGAACTGTATCTGTAATCTGTATCTGAATGGTAGCTGTTAATCTTATCCTGAAAAGGGTAAAATGTTAGCTAAAATGCCAAGTCATGATACATGAAATGTATGCATAATGGAATTATGTTGTATGCATTCGTGTTTATCAATGTTTATGATATATGAATGCGATGTATGCATATGTGAGTTGATCTGCTGCATTGTTGTTGGATTGAGGAAAATAAATCCCTGAATGTTGCTGTGAATATGTAAGTCTTCATGTCTTAAAGTCGAAGTGTTGATGAATTTCCGTTTTGAGAAATAAACTTTGTTGTAAGGGAAATGTCATGTGCTGCTTGTAAAATCTTATTGGGGAATCCTGAGAAATTTGCCTACCTCTACTGGGGATCAACAATTTGAAGCTTCGTTCCGTTGGGGATTTAAACGACGTACTGCATGGGATTACATATGGAATTTCCTAGAGATATTTTCCTATCCTCTCAACCTATCAGTAATTACCTCTTTTCATTTTGTTTATTTGTAAATAGTAATTATGTTCAAATGCATATTGTTGTACCCCAAAATTTGCCCTTGTATTTTTCACAAGAAATCACAGCCTCGGGCGTTTCCTGATTTTTCAGACTGGTTCAAGAATCGGTCAAATAGACTTTTCTCGTCAGTCAGACAAAATTAGGGTTTTCATGGCTCTGGAACAGTTCACACAATTTGTTTAGGGTTTGGGTGATTTTGGCTCAGGTTTTGATCAGGCGGACGTTTCTTTGACATTTAATCAAGAACTAGGGTTTGTACGCGCATAAAGAGTTAATTTTACAGTTCTTTTCAGTTTACTCTGAGATATGGATTGAGGTATTTGAATCAAGAACTTGCAGTGTTTGTTTAATCAGTAAAGGCATCTGGACGTTGTTTGATTTGACTATGCGTTGCTGTGGCTATTTGAAACACCAGGTTTATTAATTGATCGATGCTAAAACCACAGTGTTTATTAATGATTTATTTATTCTAAATTAGGATAATTGGAATTTATTTCCATTTATTATAATTTAAGAATTTATAAGTAATTAAAATAGACAGCAAAAGAAAAAAGAATTAACTGATCAAGATTGGATTTTATTCATCTTTAATTATTTGTTACAATTGTTATTTGAATACAGTATTTATTTACAAAGTATTCATAATAATAATAGTTTAAAATGATTAAAATTGAAATAAAAACTATCCTAAAAATCCCTAACTCTTCAAATCTTCTATCCAATGCCTCCTCTTTTGCTCCATTTGATCTGCAAAACAAAGAAAAGAAAGAAAAGTCAAAGCAGATAAAAGAATTAAAAGCAGACAGATAAAAAAATAGAGTCATCATTAAAAGCAACTGGCCGGAATCAGTTTGCCCTCTCTGCAAATCACGAGATTTCTCCCGGTTCACAAAGAGGGATGAAAAATGCTTGCAAAAAGTATTGAAATGCACAAAAGTTTTAATTGCACAAATTCAAATTTGTCAACATACTGCATAATCAAAAGGCAAACTGAACTAGGCCTAACCCAAAAGGCAAACTGAAAGTTACAATTTGAAACTATCCACAAGCTGCCAAAAAGGTACAAAACCTGTAAACTGTCCAAGCTGCCCAAAAGATATCTCAAGATATCAAAGTATAAAATACTGTCAACAAGATGCAGGAAAGCTGGAGAAAGAGATAAAGTATGCAGAATAAAACAACTATTGCAAGCAAAGTTTCGATTTCATCATTTTCTAAGCCAGTGCCTTTTCAGGATAAGTACATCTAAGCAATATAATATGCTTAAAATCAGGAGAGAGAGAGAAGAGAAAAAGAAGGGGCTTACAGGCTTTAGGCTTGAAGAAACAAAGATATAAAAACAAGACTGTAATAACACAGTAAGAGAGAGAGAGACAGAGATAACACTTCAAAGAAACTTGCAAACCATCAGCAAGCCAAAGACTCAAACATGAAGCAAAGCTTGTCCACACTCAAACCTGCATAAGCCAAAGGCCTCCAAAACCTCACAAAAAAAGCATAAAACCTGCCTCATACTGTATCAAACACTTCAAAAAAAATCCTGCATAAAACCGGTATCCAAGCCTAAAACTTCCAACAGAAATATGAAAGACAAAAAACCATGTCAAAGCTTACAAACCTCAAGCCCAGACCTGTACAACTCCAGCCTAAGCCACAAACTGAAGCCTAAGCATCAACCTGCATATGCCTTAAAGATACTTGCATCAAGCCTTACCTGCTTAAACTAAAAATCCCTACAAGCTTCAAGCAGTAAACCTGTAAGCTCACCAAAAGCCATAGCCTCAATCAAAGCAAAGCCAGTAAGCCAGTAAGCAAAAACCTGAACTGTCAAACCATGAACTAGAAGCCTAAGCATACCTACCATCAATCCAAACCATCTCAGAATCAACCAAATAGCCAACACCCTCAGAACTGTGTTCATAACAGGGTCTAATATCCAGCATACCAAAATAATCTCAGTAAGCCTATAGTGGAAGAGGAAAAGAAGTGAAACAGGATTCAACTCAAGCGAAGTTCTCAGAACCAAAAGGGTTCATCATTGAAAGCATACAGAGGCAAACATGCAGAAGCATACATAAGCGAAGTAAGCAATCAAAGGCAACAGGAATAGGCAACCAGAAGAAGACAGAAGTGACAAAATCTAGGTTTTCAAGTATCATCATCAAACCATAAAAGACGAATACAAGATACCAAGGTTTCCAAGCAAAGCACGTCATCACCAAGCATCCGCCTTGGCCGCCTGAGCGCCTCCATCTTCATTCCTCCTCCGTCTCCTCCAAAAGGTATAAAAAACCCTTTCTTTTCCTTAAAGTACCTCACAAGAAATCAATAATCATAAAGAATCAGGACATGCAAAGAATAGAAATCAATAAAAGTTGAAAACCTAAAAGACTGTCAAACACGAACAAAAGCCATTACCTGTGTACAAACGTCGCTGAGCGACCATGAAGGGAAGAGGAAGGATGGATGTTGGCACTCAGTGGCCTTGGGCGGAGAGGTGTTCAGAGGCGAAGAAGATGAAGAAAGAAGCAAAGTGAACGGCGCCGTTATCAGCCAAACCCTAAAATTCCCAAAATGAAATAACAATGCTGAAACCCTAAACAATTGTTACGCCACTTGGGCTTTGTCCCACAAAAAGAAGCCTAAAGCCCATTTACAAAAGCCAGCGCATACCCCCCTTAAGCCCATTAAACCTTCAACTTTTCTTTTCCATTCATTTTCTATACTTTTATTTATTATTTTATTTTCTATAGTTTTAAACCAATACATTGTAATTTATTTTGTTTGTAAATAAATAAACACATTTTCATACACAAATTTTTCTTAATTATTTCTTTTGTTTTTATTACATTTAAAAAATACATAAACATTAGAACTTAATTAGGTTAATGGATCTTTTTTTCTTAAACCCAAAACATTTTTTGTTTTCTTTTAATTAAAACTTTGTACATAAAATTACTAATTTAAATATATTAATACATAAGAAATACTTTTCTTTAATATAAACATTAATACATAATACATAGAACTTAAAATATTTTCTTTTTCTTAAGTTTAAAACTTTTTTTCATTAAAATGTTTGTACATAAAAACACTAATTGAAATACATTAATATTGATACATAAAAAATAGAACTTAAGATATTTTCTTTTCTTTTATTAAATTTTCTTATTTGTATAATTAACAAAATACAAGATAAAAATACAAAATAAATAAACAATACTTAATTTTCTCATTAAGTTAATATTTCTCAACCTGTAAATAAATTACATATACATATACACATACACTTACACACTTACAATACACAAATACATTGATGCATACACATTTGCTTCATTTTTATACATTGCTATACACTACATATTTACATTTGCGATCGATTCGATTTGGTTGTAATTATTTGGATACTATCCTCCTATAAGTCTCATCCCCCATTTGTAAATAATTGTACCCCCATCCCCGGATACTTATTTGTAATAGCGTAGACTTTAAATTCCCGCAATTTACCGCTTTCAAATATACCATGGTTAGACCTAGGGTTTGTATGTACATAAAAATAAAAAGCTAGATAACCTAACACAAAGACAAATGCATGCAATCAATACACCATTCACACTTACACCCCTAGGGTAATCCCGCTTGTTGCCTTCCAAAATGGGCCATGCTTGCACGTCGAGTTTCTTTGGCAAAACAATTCAAATGATCATAAGTCCCTCGATGACGCTTTCGAAAGTTGCCTATCAAAATGATCATAGTCCCTTCAAGAAAATTGCCAAAGACACTTGGCACCATTGCATCCATGGTCCATACGATGACCCGTGCTTGTCCCGTTAAACATCCTAAACGCAAGATTGTCCACTAAATACAATGGTGGAACAAAATTGTTAAAAAAGGGTTAAGACTTGAGAAAAACCTTTGAGTAGAATAGGGGTAGACAAACTCTTAGTTACTTGATCAAACTTGCAAAACACACTTGCCTACTTTCAAAAACACACTCCACAAACACTTTCAAAACAAACTCTCAAAAACATTTGAAACATCTTTTCGAAAAGATACACACCTTTGTAAAACACTCAAACACGAGTCATTACATTGGTTGCCTAATACAAGGCATCTATTTCAAAAACATTTTCAAAACACACACACACCACAATTTCAAGCAATTGAAAATTAAAGGCAAGTGATCTAAAACCAAGTAACTAAGAGCCCATGGATAACCATGGATGAAAAGGGTGCTAATACCTTCCCTTTTCATAATCTACCCCCCGAACCCACGAAACATCTCAAAGGGTTTTTCCTGTGCTTTTTAACCTTTCCTTTAGGATAAAAATAAAAAGTCGGTGGCGACTCTTGCTAAACCAAACAAGTGTGAATACAAACGCAAAACTCAAGTCAGTTCTCCAACCGTATCACAGAACTGGCGACTCTACTGGGGATCAATTTGAAAGTGGGGTTACCTTAGGGTTTAGATCACCTTTACATTCTTGCTTTGATTGCTTTGATTGCTTTATCTTTTGGGTTCTTGTTTGGGTTTATTGTAAATTCTACACCCGGATTTGGGGCACCTTTTTAGGTAAATAGCAATAAAACTGTGAGGGAACTGTGCGGGGTATACCGACATGGTTGAAGCAGTAAGCTATGTTAGTGTGACATATTTGTGAGTACCGGTAACCCTTGAGTTCAGTCAAGGAGAGTACGGGGCCGCTGAGTGATGTCGTGAAGCACTAACGAACTCTTAGAACCTTAATTGACCATCTTGGCCTTTTTAGGGGTAGTGAGATAACCGACTTTGGTGCAGTCCGAAGTTGGTAGATACTCGATACTACACTCATTGAGGATTGTTTTCTTGGAATATTTTGGTCGCCAGTTAAGTGGCTAAACCAAAACAATGAACACAGAAAACAATCTAATGATATTGAGCTCTTTAGAACCCGGTTTCTATTTTAGGACAAGATGAGCCAACTAACTTCAAGAGGGTACTTACCTGCAACCCCATGCAAGCCTAAACCTAAGGACTTGTTTGCTTTGTGTGAATATGATTACCTGTATATACATTCACTTGCTTTTTGCATACATGTACATAACATCATAACATCATACCATGGCATTTTCAATAACCTTTTCAAGGATCTCGAGGGTTCTTTTGATGCAGGGTTACGTTGAACCAGACGTCTACCAAGGGCCAAGAGGTTTCTCCTCTAAACAAATGCCATCAAAGATCAACTGCAACAACCTGAATCAGGGCCTATGACCCACTTGCCATGGTGAGCTTGATTCTCGTGGGAAGACATCCACCGAAGCAAAGTTCCCCAATCAAAGATCAAGTGCAACAACTTGAATCAGGGGCTATGACCCACTTGACATGGTGAGCTTGATTCCTGCGGAAAGACATCCACCGTTGCAAAGTTCTCCAATCAAAGACTGAAGTTCAACCTCTAACATTTTCTTGTGTTTACCCCAAGAGATCCTTGAAAGCATGCATCCACATATCATGCATTGCATCTGGACAGTTTTTCCTTTTTCAGGTTTCCTTAATCTCATACTGTTTATTTCAGTAAGAGATGGCTCTAGAGAGGACTCTCAAGGATATCCAGGACCAGACTGCTCAGCTGCAGGAAATGTTCTTGAACCTGTCCCTGGGGCAAGAAGAAATGAAAGCTCTCCTCACAAAGGGTTTGGTCCAGGGGAATTCAAACAATGCCAGGAGCGATCAGTTGGAAGCACTGCAGTTTGATTTGACAACATTGAGGATCCAAGTGATGGGGCAACTGGTGGGCCAGATGGCTCTCATCCAGGATTTGTCTCAAAGACAAGAGGAACTCAGAGTTCTCGTCAACCAACTGCTTCGGAACAACCAACTGGGGGAAGCATCTGAGGTTGAAGAGCAAGTCACCGCTCAACCTCCATCCACTCAAGAAGACAAGGGGAAGGCTCCTCTGCTTGACCCGGGGTCACAAGCCCATCAACAACCTCGCCAGCGTCAACGGGGTAATCAGCGTAAACAAGAAACGTCGGGAAGACAGTTCACGGAGACTGACATACCGTCATCTCTAATTCTGGAACGTTTGTTGGAGGTCAATCTGACTGCTTTGAGGGATCCTCCTCGGAATCCCAATACCTCCGCTCCTAACTATCATCCCGATGCATTCTGTGTATACCACTCCTACAGCCCAGGACACGACACCGACGACTGTTGGGCCTTGAAGAACAAGATTCAAGATCTGATCGACATTGGAGTGCTGAGGTTCATGCCAGACGGCGAGATGAAAATATTCCGTTAAGGGGTTCTCCACCTGATGTGACAAAGCTCAAACTGAAAGACTTTTTCTTCATTTGAATTTTCAAAGTTGTAATTTCTTTTGTTCTCAAACAATTAACTATTGATGTTAAACTCTGTTTCATTAATGCATTGCATATGTTTGTCTTGAGTCCATTCGTTTTCACTACTCTTATGCTTTCTTTATGATATTTAACTCTTGATAAAAAGTTGAAAGCCTTTAGAGGGAGGATGACGAAAAAATACCATAATCTCATACAGTATGCTTTTGAACAGACCGTGCTGATGATGTACAGGCATTTCTTTCAATTCCCAAACACTGGAGTTATAAGGAAGATAATCCCTAGTCAACCCCTTCGAGCCAAAGAAGTAGGAGTTTTCTGTTCTAAACAAATCCAAACCTTTGATATAAACCTGGGGCAGGGTAGTATCTCAGTTAATTCAAAAAGAAAATGCGCATTGAAGTCGCAAACTCTCAGTTCGTAACACAATGAACGACGTCAACAAAAGAAAGTATTCCTTTGGAATTAAAAGACAAGGGTGGTTCCCTATCACATAGGCAGTCAATCTCTCAAAAGAGAAAATCCCACCAAGCCAAAACCTGTAAAGGAGGCTCAAGAAAGCTGGGGCATCCCGCTGACTGTGGTCTCAAAAACAGAGACAGTCAGGCAAAAGTTAGGGATAACAAATCAAAATCAAAATAGAGAGGTCATTACAAATCCTTAACAACATGAAAAATGTTGCAAAAGAAAAAGGAGATGATGACTGTCTCCCAAATTCAATTGGTGAACCATCACCCAAAATGTCGTTCCAAACTCGAACAGAGTGCGACGTGCAATTAACTGAGCTTAGGGTTGAAGAACATCACGAAGAGCGGGTGGGTACAAATACACTTTAAGCCTTTATCCTTTGTTTCTTAAACCATGAACCAAGCCACGTTACAACCCTTTAAAATTCCTAATTGAAGCATGGGTTAGTTCGAAAGCATACTGTTCAAAAGGTATCCTGACTCCTGTAAGGCTTTGCTCTAAAATCTTGTGTTGAATTGTCTTATAAAAAGTTTTCTGCTAAAAAACACATTTTTCAAAACTTCGAGACAAACATAAACTTTGCATTGCTTGAATATCACTGTTTACATTTGGCTATTTGTTTGACAGCGAAGAAATTCATGCAGCGAATGTTCGGAGGAACGAAAACTCTCTCAGTGAGTAAAATCACTTCAGAAGGACGACACTTCCATTACAAGTCTCCTATCAACAAGGGGCATGACATGTCACCATCCAATTAACCTGGGGCAGTCCAATCAAGGTTTCAACAGATCTTTCAAAATTCAGTTAACCTGGGGCAGTCCAGTCAAGGTTTCAACAGATCTTTCAAAGTTCAGTTAACCTGGGGCAGTCCAGTCAAGGTTTCAACAGATCTTTCAAAGTTCAGTTAACCTGGGGCAGTCCAGTCAAGATTTCACAAAATCTCTCAATTGTAGAGTAACCTGAAGAGACTCCTTCATCACCACTTGGGGCATTCGAATGTCAAAAGTGTTCAACAATTCCTTCATCACCTGTTGGAAGATACGGTCCAGATGTGCTCCAGACACGGTTGCCATTCTGTCACCTTTCTTAAGTTCCAGATCAACACCTGTAATAAGCCAGGAAAATATCTGTGGACGACTGATTATGGATTAACACCTGTAACAAGCCAGTAAATTATCTACATCACCACTTGGGGCATTCGAATGTCAAAAGTGTTCAACAATTCCTTCATCACCTGTCGGAAGATACAGTTTCAGATACGCTCCAAACACGGTAGCCATTCTGTCACTCATTCAGATCCTAGTTACAGCTTCAGATACACTCCAGACACGGAAGTCGTTCTACTACTCATACAGATCTCTACTCCAAGATACAGTTTCAGATACGCTCCAAACACGGTAGCCATTCTGTCACTCATTCAGATCCTAGTTACAGTTTCAGATACACTCCAGAGACGGAAGTCATTCTGCTACTCATACGGATCTCAAATCCAAGATGTAGTTTTACACGAACTCATCATGAAGCAACCCTACACAGGTTCCTTCTCAAACTCAAAAGATTCTTGGAGTCCCCAGCCAGAGAGCCTCACAGAATCTAATTCCCCTCAGAATCAAGTTTCAATATCCCCAGCGGAGCTAAAACTTCCAGCTATCAATCCCCAAGCAGAGTGGAGACTCTCATTCTCCGATCCTCATAGAATATTCGAATATTCCCCAGTGAAGATCTCCTCAAGACAGGAATTCCCCAGTAGATTGGCATGCGACCCAAGCTTTTGATTCCCCAACAGTGGTCCCAGGACTTCTCATCTGCAGCAATCAAAGATTCTTGCCCTCCCCAACAGCAGCCAAGGAATTATTTTCCCCGGCAGCAGTCAAGATTCTTTTTTCTCCAGTCATCCAGGATTCATCTATCCTCAGCAAGACAGCTCATCAGCTTACATACGCATTCATCACATGCATATCATAAACATTGATATAACATACATTGCATCATGACATTGCATACCACTAACTCTTTACCTTTTCAGGTAAGATCAGTCGACAGATAAAGATCATCATCTTCCGAGATTCTTTCCAGAGATAATTCAGATGTGACCCAGACGGCGACATTCTGACACTTATTCCAAATTCTTCCAGATGCAGTTTTTCACGGACTCATCATCAGGAAACCCTACACCGGTTCCTCCTCCACTTCAAGACTTCTGAAAACAGTTCACGGGTTCTCCAGTAACAGATGTTAACCTATCGCTTGTTCAGATTCTTCTCAACTTTTGAAAACAATTTACGGACGCTTCCCAATAACGGATGTTGCTCTATTGCTTATTCAACTTCAAGACTTCTGAAAACAGTTCACGGGTTCTCCAGTAACGGATGTTAACCTATCGCTTGTTCAGATTCTTCTCAACTTTTGAAAAGAGTTTACAGACGCTTCCCAACAACGGATGTTGCTCTATTGCTTATTCAACTTCAAGACTTCTGAAAACAGTTCACGGGTTCTCCAGTAACGGATGTTAACCTATCGCTTGTTCAGATTCTTCTTCAACTTTTGAAAACAGTTTACAGACGCTTCCCAACAACAGATGTTGCTCTATTGCTTATTCAACTTCAAGACTTCTGAAAACAGTTTATGGATTCTTCCCAACAACGGATGTTAATCTATCGCTTGTTCAGATGCAACTTTTGAAAAACAGTTTACGGACGCTTCCCAACAACGGATGCTGCTCTATTGCTTATTCATTTTCAAGACTTCTGAAAACAATTTACGGATGCTTCCGGATACGGATGTCAATCTATTGCTTATTCAGACCCCCAGTTCAGAGATGTTCCAAAACCTGGATGCCTTTCTGATACTCGTCCACTCACCTATAACATACAGTTCAACGATCATCTTCAGATGGCATCTATAAGCCCATCCTCCTACCAACAATTCCCGATGGCACCTGTAAGCCCATCTCCACAACTATCCATTACACCTTCCGATGGCATCTGTAAGCCCATCACCAAATGGCATCTATAAGCCCATTCCCGACAAGGTTCTGTCACATCCCTAGATGGCATCTTTAAGCCCATCACCAAATGGCATATGTAAGCCCATTCCCTCTACCATCACATCACCGAGTGCAAATTTTTGGGCACTCTAGTGTCCAATCTCCTTTTACCTTTAAGTCGCGAATGGCAAACTTGCCAATCTAACTCTTCAGGTTCAAGAAGATTGAACAGGGGCAACTGTTGTACCTCAAAATTTTCCCTTGTATTTATCACAAGAAATCACAGCCTCGAGCATTTCCTGATTTTTCAGACTGGTTCAAGAATAGGTCAAATAGACTTTTCTCGTCAGTCAGACAAAATTAGGGTTTTCATGGCTCTGGAACAGTTCACACAGTTTGTTTAGGGTTTGGGTGATTTTTGCTCAGGTTTTGATCAGGAGGACGTTTATTTGACATTTAATCAAGAACTAGGGTTTGTACGCGCAGAAAGAGTTAATTTTACAGTTCTTTTCAGTTTACTCTGAGATATGGATTGAGGTATTTGAATCAAGAACTTGCAATGTTTGTTTAATCAGTAAAGGCATCTGGACGTTGTTTGATTTGACTATGCATTGTTGTGGCTATTTGAAACACCAGGTTTATTAATTGATCGATGCTAAAACCACAATGTTTATTAATGATTTATTTATTCTAAATTAGGATAATTGGAATTTATTTCCATTTATTATAATTTAAGAATTTATAAGTAATTAAAATAGACAGCAGAAGAAAAAAGAATTAACTGATCAAGATTGGATTTTATTCATCTTTAATTATTTGTTACAATTGTTATTTGAATACAGTATTTATTTACAAAGTATTCATAATAATAATAGTTTAAAATGATTAAAATTGAAATAAAAACTATCCTAAAAATCCCTAAGTCTTCAAATCTTCTATCCAATGCCTCCTCTTTTGCTCCATTTGATCTGCAAAACAAAGAAAAGAAAGAAAAGTCAAAGCAGATAAAAGAATTAAAAGCAGACAGATAAAAAAATAGAGTCATCATTAAAAGCAACTGGCCGGAATCAGTTTGCCCTCTCTGCAAATCACGAGATTTCTCCCGGTTCACAAAGAGGGATGAAAAATGCTTGCAAAAAGTATTGAAATGCACAGAAGGTTTAATTGCACAAATTCAAATTTGTCAACATACTGCATAATCAAAAGGAAAACTGAACTAGGCCTAACCCAAAAGGAAAACTGAAAGTTACAATTTGAAACTATCCACAAGCTGCCAAAAAGGTACAAACCCTGTAAACTGTCCAAGCTGCCCAAAAGATATCTCAAGATATCAAAGTATAAAATACTGTCAACAAGATGCAGGAAAGCTGGAGAAAGAGATAAAGTATGCAGAATAAAACAACTATTGCAAGCAAAGTTTCGATTTCATCATTTTCTAAGCCAGTGCCTTTTCAGGATAAGTACATCTAAGCAATATAATATGCTTAAAATCAGGAGAGAGAGAGAAGAGGAAAAGAAGGGTCTTACAGGCTTTAGGCTTGAAGAAACAAAGATATAAAAACAAGACTGTAATAACATAGTAAGAGAGAGAGGCAAAGATAAAACTTCAAAGAAACTTGCAAACCATCAGCAAGCCAAAGCCTCAAACATGAAGCAAATCCTGTCCACACTCAAACCTGCATAAGCCAAAGGCCTCCAAAACCTTACAACAAAAGCATAAAACCTGCCTCATACTGTATCAAACACTTCAAAAAAAAAACATCTTGCATAAAACCGGTATCCAAGCCTAAAACTTCAAACAGAAATATCAAAGACAAAAAACCATGTCAAAGCTTACAAACCTCAAGCCCAGACCTGTACAACTCCAGCCTAAGCCACAAACTGAAGCCTAAGCATCAGCCTGCATATGCCTTAAAGATACTTGCATCAAGCCTTACCTGCTTAAACTAAAAAGCCCTACATGCTTCAAGCAGTAAACCTGTAAGCTCACCAAAAGCCATAGCCTCAATCAAAGCAAAGCCAGTAAGCCAGTAAGCCAAAACCTGAACTGTCAAACCATGAACTAGAAGCCTAAGCATACCTACCATCAATCCAAACCATCTCAGAATCAACCAAATAGCCAACACCCTCAAAACTGTGTTCATCACAGGGTCTAACAT
Source organism: Vicia faba (assembly GCA_948472305.1). Classification (NCBI taxonomy): domain Eukaryota; kingdom Viridiplantae; phylum Streptophyta; class Magnoliopsida; order Fabales; family Fabaceae; genus Vicia; species Vicia faba. The sequence continues at coordinate 1,550,431,353 of OX451737.1, read as the reverse complement.
CCAGCATACCAAAATAATCTCAGTAAGCCTATAGTGGAAGAGGAAAAAAAGTGAAACAGGATTCAACTCAAGCGAAGTTCTCAGAACCAAAAGGGTTCATCATTGAAAGCATATAGAGGCAAACATGCAGAAGCATACATAAGCGAAGTAAGCAATCAAAGGCAACAGGAATAGGCAACCAGAAGAAGAAGAAAGTGACAAAAGCTAGGTTTTCAAGTATCATCATCAAACCATAAAAGACGAATACAAGATACCAAGGTTTCCAAGCAAAGCGCGTCATCACCAAGCATCCGCCTTGGCCGCCTGAGCGCCTCCATCTTCATTCCTCCTTTGTCTCCTCCAAAAGGTATAAAAAACCCTTTCTTTTCCTTAAAGTACCTCACAAGAAATCAATAATCACAAAGAATCAGGACATGCAAAGAATAGAAATCAATAAAAGTTGAAAACCTAAAAGACTGTCAAACACGAACAAAAGCCATTACCTGTGTACAAACGTCGCTGAGCGACCATGAAGGGAAGAGGAAGGATGGATGTTGGCACTCAGTGGCCTTGGGAGGAGAGGTGTTCAGAGGCGAATCCATGGCGAAGAAGATGAAGAAAGAAGCGAAGTGAACGGCGCCGTTATCAGCCAAACCCTAAAATTCCCAAAATGAAATAACAATGCTGAAACCCTAAACAATGGTTACGCCACTTGGGCTTTGTCCCACAAAAAGAAGCCTAAAGCCCATTTACAAAAGCCAGCGCATACCCCCCTTAAGCCCATTAAACCTTCAACTTTTCTTTTCCATTCATTTTCTATACTTTTATTTATTATTTTATTTTCTATAGTTTTAAACCAATACATCGTAATTTATTTTGTTTGTAAATAAATAAACACATTTTCATACACAAATTTTTCTTAATTATTTCTTTTGTTTTTATTACATTTAAAAAATACATAAACATTAGAACTTAATTAGGTTAATGGATCTTTTTTTCTTAAACCCAAAACATTTTTTGTTTTCTTTTAATTAAAACTTTGTACATAAAATTACTAATTTAAATATATTAATACATAAGAAATACTTTTCTTTAATATAAACTTTAATACATAATACATAGAACTTAAAATATTTTCTTTTTCTTAAGTTTAAAACTTTTTTTCATTAAAATGTTTGTACATAAAAACACTAATTGAAATACATTAATATTGATACATAAAAAATAGAACTTAAGATATTTTCTTTTCTTTTATTAAAATTTCTTATTTGTATAATTAACAAAATACAAGATAAAAATACAAAATAAATAAACAATACTTAATTTTCTCATTAAGTTAACATTTCTCAACCTGTAAATAAATTACATATACATATACACATACACTTACACACTTACAATACACAAATACATTGATGCATACACATTTGCTTCATTCTTATACATTGCTATACACTACATATTTACATTTGCGATCGATTCGATTTGGTTGTAATTATTTGGATACTATCCTCCTATAAGTCTCATCCCCCATTTGTAAATAATTGTACCCCCATCCCCGGATACTTATTTGTAATAGCGTAGACTTTAAATTCCCGCAATTTACCGCTTTCAAATATACCATGGTTAGACCTAGGGTTTGTATGTACATAAAAATCAAACGCTAGATAACCTAACACAAAGACAAATGCATGCAATCAATACACCATTCACACTTACACCCCTAGGGTAATCCCGCTTGTTGCCTTCCAAAATGGGCCATGCTTGCACGTCGAGTTTCTTTGGCAAAACAATTCAAATGATCATAAGTCCCTCGATGACGCTTTCGAAAGTTGCCTATCAAAATGATCATAGTACCTTCAAGCAAATTTCCAAAGACACTTGGCACCATTGCATCCATGGTCCATACGATGACCCGCGCCTGTCCCGTTAAACATCCTAAACGCAAGATTGTCCACCAAATACAATGGTGGAACAAAATTGTTAAAAAGGGTTAAGACATGAGAAAAACCTTTGAGTACAATAGGGGTAGACAAACTCTTAGTTACTTGATCAAACTTGCAAAACACACTTGCCTACTTTCAAAAACACACTCCATAAACACTTTCAAAACAAACTCTCAAAAACATTTGAAACATCTTTTCGAAAAGATACACACCTTTGTAAAACACTCAAACACGAGTCATTACATTGGTTGCCTAAGACAAGGCATCTATTTCAAAAACATTTTCAAAACACACACACCACAATTTCAAGCAATTGAGAATTAAAGGCAAGTGATCTAAAACCAAGTAACTAAGAGCCCATGGATAACCATGGATGAAAAGGGTGCTAATACCTTCCCTTTTCATAATCTACCCCCCGAACCCACGAAACATCTCAAAGGGTTTTTCCTGTGCTTTTTAACCTTTCCTTTAGGATAAAAATAAAAAGTCGGTGGCGACTCTTGCTAAACCGAACAAGTGCGAATACAAACGCAAAACTCAAGTCAGTTCTCCCACCGTATCACACATATGCTCAACAATGAATCGTTGGACGTTTTTGTAAACAAAGCACAAGTGTAAAGAAAAGACAAATAGTTTTTTGCACTTTCAAAGGGATATTTTGTATTGACTTTGAATAAGTATTTTTGTACAAGGAGACAAACATTCTAGTAAGAGAATGATGTCGTAAAAGAGAAAAATTTGATACAAAGAAAAGATAGCTATGTGTAATAATCCCATGGGGTTCCCATTCTACTATAGCCTTCGTATCTCTGAGCATCTTGTCTATTTATTTCCTCGCCCGAAGATGATTGAATTGATCAGAACCTCTGAGTTTGTCAGTCCATAAAGTGATCCAACGGGACATAGTCGTACGCCTTAATTCCCTAATTTTTGCCTGGACCGCCCTTTCGGGTTTTCAGTCCACCGGGAAACCCTTTTTAGCCCAAGTCGCCTTTTATGGTTTTCAACTTGCCGGGTGTACAGATTTTTTGTTTTATTCTTAACTTTTTCCTGAACCTTTTTTATTCGCTGGGATGCCCTTGTTTTGCCTAGGTATGTCAACCTAGCAGGTCTCTTATGCGTAGTATCTTTTGACTATGTCCGTGTTCGCAGGGTGTGGCAGGTCGTCACCATCCATGGTGGTCAGGATCATTTCCCCACCGGAGGATATGTTTTTGATTACAAATGGTCCTTCATAGGTAGGAGTCCATTTTCCCATGGGATCACCTTGTGGCAAGATGATGCGTTTGATCACTAGATCTCCAACTTGATACACTTGGCGCCTGACTTTCTTGTTGAAAGCCTTGATCATCCGTTTCTGATACATTTGACCATGGAAAACAGCAACAAGTCTCTTTTCATTAATCAAGTTCAATTTATCAAGTCGAGTCTGGATCCAGTCATCTTCGTTCAGCCCTGCATCCTTCATAATCCTTAGAGAGGGGATCTGAACCACGATAGGCAAGACAACTTCCATGCCATATACCAAATAATAGGGTGTTTCCCCGGTTGATGTGCGAGCTGTGGTACGATACCCGTGGAGAGCGAATGGTAGCATCTCATGCCAGTCTTTGTATGTGACTGTCATTTTCTGTATGATCTTTTTAATGTTCTTATTTGCAACTTCGACGACACCATTCATCTTTGGCCGGTAAGGAGAAGAATTGTGATGTTGAATCTTGAATTGCTCGCACAAGGCAGTGATCATAATGTTGTTGAGATTTGTACCAATGCCAGTGATGATCCTTTCTGGGATACTGTATCGACAAATAAGGTTTTTCTTGATGAAACGGGCAACAACATTCTTGGTAATGGAAGCGAAGGAAGCTGACTCCACCCATTTTGTAAAATAGTCAATGGCCACTAGGATGAAGCGGTGTCCATTGGAGGTTGACGGTTAAATTTCCCCAATCATATCAATTCCCCACATAGCAAAGGGCCAAGAAGCCGTCAAGACATTCAGAGGAACCAGAGGTATGTGCACTTTGTCAGCATAAATCTGACATTTATGGCATATTCGAGAGTGTTGATAACAATCTGATTCCATGGTAGACCAGTAATAGCCTGCCCGTAGGATTTTCTTTGCCATCGTATACCCACTGGAATGGGTACCAAAAGTGCCTTCGTGCAATTCAGCCATGATCCTTTCAGCTTCAACCTTATCTATGCACCGAAGCAGAACAGAGTCATGATTGCGTTTGTACAAGATTCCATTACTAAGGAAGAATTTAGCAGAGAATATCCTTAAGAACTTCTTATCATTGATTGAAGCTCCTTCTGGATATTCTTGAGCCTCGAGATACCTCTTGACTTCGTGAAACCAAGGCTGGTTCACTACTTCTTCAGTATTAATCTCGTGACAGTGTGCTGGTTCATCCATTCGTTCGATGGTGATCTGGGGAGCCTCATTATCCCAATTAAGTTTAAACATAGATGACATAGTGGCTAGAGCGTCTACTAGCTGATTTTCTTCTCGCGGGAAATGCTTGAAGGTAATCTTCTTAAAATGTGGTAGTAATGTCAAAACATGTTCTTTGTAAGGGATAAGGCTAGGGTGTTTGGTGTCCCATTCCCCTTTGATCTGGATGATAACCAAAGTTGAGTCTCCGAATAAATCCAAGGATTTGATCCCCGAGTCTATGGCAGCTTTGAGACCGAAGATACACGCTTCGTATTCCGCCATGTTGTTTGTACAATTGAAGCAAAGTCTGGCAGTAAAGGGAGTATGACACCCTTCTGGAGATATGAGTACAACACCAATACCATTGCCGAGTGTATTGGAGGCTCCATCAAAGAACAAGGTCCATCAGGATCCTTGTTCAGGTCTGTCATATGGCCTGAATTCTTCACAGTTGTCTAACGTCATGATGTCTTCATCTGGAAATTCGAACTTCATGGACTGGTAGTCTTCTACAGCTTGGTGAGCGAGGTGATCAGCTAGTACACTGCCTTTTATAGCTTTCTGGGTAGTATATTGTATGTCGTACTCTGTTAGGATGATCTTCCATCTCGCTATTCTCCCAGAAAGAGCAGGCTTCTCGAAGATGCATTTTATCAGATCCATTTTAGATATCAACAAAGTAGTATGAGTCAGCATATACTGTCTTAGCCGGCGAGCAGCCCATGCCAGAGCGCAACAAGTTTTCTCGAGCAGTGAATATCTAGTTTCACAGTCGATAAACTTTTTGCTCAAGTAGTAAATAGCATGCTCTTTTCGGCCAGACTCTTCATGCTGCCCCAAAACACACCCCGTTGAGTTTTCTAAAACAGTCAGATACATGATCAATGGTCTTCCCTAGACTGGTGGCATAAACACAGGAGGCTCTTGTAAGTATTCTTTGATTTTGTCAAAAGCAACTTGGCACTCGTCATTCCATTTGACTACTTGATCTTTCTTCAATAGTTTGAAGATTGGCTCACAAGTAGCTGTCAGATGGGAAATGAATCTGGCAATATAGTTCAGACGTCACAAGAATCCTCTGACTTCCTTCTCAGTACGAGGAGCGGGCATCTCTTGTATTTCTTTAACTTTAGCAGGATTGACCTCGATACCTTTGTTACTGATGACAAAACCTAAGAGTTTACCAGACCGTACTCCAAATGTGCATTTGTTTGGATTCAACCTCAGCTTGTACTTCTTCAGTCTCTCAAACAGCTTTTGTAAGTGATCAAGATGCTCCTCTTTTGTTTGAGATCTGGCTATCATATCGTCCACGTAGACTTTTATTTCGTGATGTATCATGTCGTGAAATAGAGCTACCCTGGCACGCTGATAGGTTGCCCCAGCATTCTTTAGTCCGAATGGCATCACCTTATAGCAGAAAGTGCCCCACTGCGTGACAAACGTTGTTTTCTCCATGTCCTCAGGCGCCATTTTGATTTGGTTGTAATCTGAGAATCCGTCCATGAAGGAAAACACTTTGTGTTGTGCCATATTTTCAACTAGGATATCAATGTGGGGAAGTGGAAAATCATCCTTAGGGCTCACCCTATTCAAATCTCTGTAGTCCACACACATTCACACTTTGCCGTCTTTTTTGGGTACGAGAACAATATTGGAAACCCATTAAGGGTAAGAGGTGACAACCAAGAATCCTGCATTGAATTGCTTTATGACCTCTGCTTTAATCTTTTCTGATATATCAGGTCTCATGTGGCGAACCTTTTTCTTTACTGGTGGACAATCTTCTCTTGTAGGCAGACGATGTACCACAATATCTGTATCAAGTCCCGACATGTCTTCATATGACCAGGCAAAGATTTCAACATAATCATGTAACAACTGAATCAAACGCTCCTTGACACTGGGTTCCAGATTGGCACCCACCTTGACCTCTTTTTTGTCCTCTTCGGTACCTAGGTTGATTGTATCCGAGGGTTCCTCGTGAGGTTGAATGGTTCTCTCCTCTTGTTGTAGCAGTATGGCAAGTTCCCCGGGTACTTCATAATCTTCCTCACCTTCGTCTTTGGCTTGGTAGATTAGATTCTAGGAGTCACAAAAGGCCATAGCAGTATCGTTACCCATGGGATCCCGAATGGATGTATACCTGCATTGTGAGTGTGGGTGCGTGTAAGGGTATAACTATCTTTGAAAAATAAAATAAAATGTAGAATAAAAACAATGAGCACAAAAGTTTGTATGCGAAAACGTCCATGATTCATTGATGTCATATGAAAATGAGATAATAACCCTTACAAATGGACCATTGTGCCTCGGGTAAGACACAAGGTTTTAAGAGTGCGAATTGTTTCAATATTACAGATACAACAAAATGTAAAGACAAATTACTGTGGGATAAAAGTGATTGGGACAAAGTCTCTAGCCTCCCAATTGCTGAGCCCTCCATTGACAGTTGGGAAGATCCAATCCTCCAGGTTGCAATCATCTTCACCATCTTCTACTGTGTTGACTTCACGATTGCTGATCTTCAGGGGTGGTCCTCCAGCACGGGCACGACGCACAACCTTTTGAGCACTTGAAGTGAAACCTAGGACAAACTTGTCAGACTTATATGGGATATCTGGGAGTTTCCCCCAGATAGTGCATCCACCTTCCTCTACCACTGCTTTGGCGTCCTTCAGCGATGACATCCGGAGTGGAGGTCTTGTAATCTTGGGAACCTGAGACACAGCCTTGGTCACTGCCACATCTTGGGGGACCTCTTCGAAGTGTTGAAATGGAGTTTCAATGAATTCACCGTCCAATTCCACATATCTGAAGGAATTGAGAGTGCTGATCATGTATTCTTCCTCTCCATGGACGATGATAATCTTCCCTTGAACCAAATACTTCAGCATCTGGTGCAATGTAGAGGTAACAACGCCAGCATTGTGGATCCATGGCCGGCCTAGCAAGCAGGAGTATGAAGGGCGGATGTCCATTACATAAAAGGTTGAATTGAAAGTTTGGGTTCCCACCTTTATGGGGATATCCACTTCCCCATGTACCATCGTTTTCGAGTCGTCAAAATCCCTTACTACTATGTTGCTTGGCTTTAATGTTAGTCTCTCGCAATCAAGTCTATCAAGAGCTTTTTTCGGTAATACATTCAAAGATGAGCCTGTGTCCACCAAAACATGGGCCAAAGTTGTGCCCCTACATTCTACTGAGACATGCAATGCCTCATTATGCTTCCTTCCCCTTGGTGTCAGATCATCATCTGAAAAACCTAAACCATTGTCCGCAGTTAGGCTGGCTACGCAGTCTTGAAACTAATCGACAGATGTCTCTTGAGGTACATGGGCGGTTTTTAAGAACTTTACCAAGGCTTTTGCATGTGCCTCGGAACATAGTAATAATGCCAGCATGGAGATTTTAGAGGGAGTTTGCCCCAATTGTTCAACTACATTGTAGTCGCTCCTCTTTATAATTTTTAGGATCTCCTTCATTTCTTTCTTGGAAGTCTCAGGGATAGTCAATGACTGGGCCTTTGTCCGGACAGGCTCAACCAAAATACTTTTTCCTCGAGTTTCGGCATCAGGAGTGTTGGTAGGAATGATAACAGGGGTTGTAACGGCTTCATCAATAGGAGTACTTGAAAAGATGATTATGGGTATGGGAATAACCTTTGGAGCAGCCACAAGGATGATTACGGGTCCAGAAATAGCCTTTGGGGGAGCAATTTCTGGGGAGAAGATCCTACCACTTCGGGTAATCTTACTGGTTCCTAAAATATTACTGACGTCGGAATCTTCTTTCTCAGAATTTATCTCTTTAGTGGACGACCAGTCTTGCTTAATACCATGGTAGTAAACATCCCCTCCATAGTTCCATGGTACGGTCTTGTCTGACGAATATGAGACTGGCCCAGGCATTGTGATTATTAAAGGAGTTGCTTTCAGAACTGATGTAATTCTAACGGGTCTTTTGGTGGAGACCCTGGAAGAATTGGCGGAAATGGTAATGATTGAAACATCTTCAAAAGGGATAGGTGGAACAAGAGTCTTTTCAAACAGAATTTCTTTGTTATCTATCAGGCACTGAACGCCTATTTTCAACAAAGGACAGCCAGTTGGTGACGACAAACACAGATGGAAAACTTCATCACAGCCCGGGAACACACCGATATTCAACAAATTCATTTTAATAGTCGGAAGTGGGGTCATGAGTTCATCAACTGAGGTAACAAACAAATATTCCTCAATGGAATTAGTATTGTGGCCATGTCTGGGCATAGGGGTAGAAATGACATTTGGCTTTTCAGGCGCATCGAACTCAATTTATTTTGCTTCAATGAGGTCTTGTATTTTGTTCTTCAAGGCCCAACAATTATTAGTATTGTGACCAGGACTTTCAGAGTGATATGCACAACGGGAATTAGGATGATAATGAGGTGATATTGTATTGGGGTTTTTCGGAGCTTCTTTCAAGGTTGCCAAGTTGGATCTTAGTAGATGTGGTAATACTTGAGACAGAGTCATGTTAATTCTGGTGAACTGCCTGACTGGCCTTTCCACCCTTGGTTGATTACTTCTTTGTTGATCAGACGTAGGCTTAGGAATCATAACAGCCCCCACCATTGGTCGGAGTTCGACCCTATCTTGGTTTCTTTGCGGATACACAGCTACTACTTCTTTCTTCCCGATGAAAGGCTTCCTTACATATGTAGAAGAAGATGTATCTTTCTAGATCTTTCCACTTTTTATACCGGCTTCTACCCTCTCTCCGGTCAATATTAGTTCAGTAAAGCCTGCAAATGAACTTCCGATTAAATGATTGAATAAAGGACCAGATTAGGTGCCCAAGAACATGTCTACCAACTCTTTATCAGATAGAGGGGGTTGAACTCTTCCATCCAAGTCTCTCCATTTTTGCGCATAGTCCTTGAAACCTTCATTGGAGGCCATGGCCATACTCTGGAGTTGAGTACGGGTAGGCGCCAAATCATCATTGTATTGATATTGCTTGTAGAAAGCTGCAGCAAGATCTTCCCAATTATGAATGTTGGCTCTTTCTAGTTGGTAAAACCAGTCAAGTTGAGTTCCAGACAGACTGTCTTGGAAGAAATGCACCCATAAGTCTTTATCAGCGGTGTGGGGTTGAATTTTCCTCACATATGACCGGAGATGCATTTTAGGGCATGAAACTCCGTCATATTTGGCAAATATAGGTGCTTTGAATTTCGGAGGAATCACAATCCCCAACACTAAACCCAATTCCTCAAAGTCCAAGCCTGGCACCTTTTGGATTTCCATCGCGCTCAACCGCTCTTCGATATGTCTGTACTTGTCATCAGTTGGAGGATACTGTTCCTTAGAGTAGTCTTCTTCTTCCTCTTCTTCTTCCGATTCTGACGGGACAACTGTTTCTTTACCTTTCCTTTCTGATTTCCTTTTTCTTTGGATGTGGTTGCAAAGTTCAGGGTCCTTCTTGTCTGCTCATGAAATCTTCTCCCCATGTTTAAGACTCCGGTTACCTTCTTTGTCTTCTTTTTTCTCTCTTTAGCCAACAAAGTTTTCAATTCTTCTTGACCCTTGGCTAGGGTCATGAGCAACTGTTGAAACTGCGTATTCTGAGCTTGGAGATCCTTCACTGTTTGCTCGAGATCCATCTTACTGAAATAAACAGTAGAGAGATGAGGATACTTGTTGCAAAAGACCTACTTATGTTATGATGAATGGTATATGCATATGCAATGTTTTCAAGGATTTCAAAGATACAAATTTGTTTTAGACAAAAAGGAAACACACGTTATATTAATAAGATAAAGTTTGAGTACATCAATGCCCCTTGGACAAAATAATACAAAAACTCTAAGATAAAAAGGTAGTACGCATCCTCTTTGGTGCAATGTAGGCATTCAGAGTTCTCTCCTCATGAAGTAGCCTAGTGAGTTCTAAAACCTTCTTCTCGCTTGCGTAGAATTGGGCTTCGAACGTATCTCGCTCTCCCTTGAGTTGTCTCCAATCCATTTGTAGGTCTTCAAGATATGTGGGCATGTCAAGATGTAGGATAGTGTATGGAACATCTCCTTCCTTAACAGGCTCAATGATCATCGGGAGGATGGAGGGATAAGGCATCATAAGACTCTGAGCACGAGTTTGTACCCATTTGAAGTAAGGCTTAAGAGGGATGGAATTATTGTGCCCCAAAGTCTTGCTAGCCACCTTGTTTAACATCCTCCAAGCTCGGATGAATCTCTGGCGAAGACCTTGATTGTTGTTGTCGTAGTAAAATACCAAACCTTTAATCAACATCTCGTGTGGGCATCCCTTCGGGCGTAACCAAACTGTCTTAAGGCTAAGCATGGGTTGTAGGTGATACCTCCCGTAATGCCAAGTAAAGGGACATTAGGGAATTCTCCACAACGGTCAACAATGATAACATTCTCTTTGGATCAGGAGCACCAATGAATGTCTGAATGTTTAAGCGTCATCAACCTTTGTGACCACCTCGAACTTTGCTCATTCTTTAATACAGATTAGGGAAGATGAGAAATAAACCATCTTTCCAAGAGAGGAGTGCAACACATGAGAAAACCTCTTTTCCTCATTGTGCGAGTGTGAAAAGAGTGTAGGATATTCCCTAGTAATGTAGGCATAGGGTTGCGGGACATGAAGATTTTGATGGTGTTCTGAAACTACCGGCTGGAAATCATTGAACAATGAAGTCGCCACTGAACGTCTTTTATCCCGCCGAAAGGGAAAGGTAAACATCGACAAAACCTGGAAAGGGAGAAATCACGGTCTTTCGACCGAGAGATCGGGTAAGGGAGTCTGTTACGCGAGGGGAAGGTGTTAGCACCCCACACGCCCGTATTACTCTACGGTATCCACTCTTGTTGTCTAATTTAATGGGTGTGGTCAAATCCTATGTCTATGGCTTAGAACTAAATAGGGAATGCATGCAAAAGGAAGAAGAAAATAATGTAGGGAAAATAAAAGTTGTACTCGGTTGGGCCCTACCCCAATGCCTATGTATCCCTTTTAAGGAATCAGAGCAGCCGTAGTTCGGCTTATGTGTTTTGGTTGGTTTGTGTTTTTTAGTTAAGGCAACAAAAACAGTCAAGATGGAAAAACATCAAATGAAATAATGAACAAATAAGATGGTAGAACATCGACTAAATAATAACAAAGTAACAAGTCAAAGATGGCGAAACATCAAATGATAAAACATCACACCTAACAAGGACATTCAGAGTCAAAGTAGGATCACAAACATATGCGATGGCAAAACACCGGCTTCAAACAAGTGTGAGATGGCGAAACATCAGCTAAAAGATAACAAGATATCATGGCAAAGATGGAAAAACATCAATAAAACGGATGACAAGACATCACACCTAACAATGATATTGTGAATCATAGTAGGATAACAAACATGTGCGATGGCGAAACACCGGCTTCAAAATAACAAGATATCATGGCAAATATGGCGAAACATCAATAGAACGGATGACAAAACATCACACCTAACAATGATATTAAGAATCAAAGTAGGATCACAAATATATGCGATGGTGAAACACCGACTTCAAAATAACAAGATATCATGGCAAAGATGTCGAAACATCAATAAAACGGATGACAAAACAGCACACCTAACAATGATATTGCGAATCAAAGTAGGATCACAAACATATGCGATGGTGAAACATCGGCTAAGAGATAACACAAACAAAGTAAGATTAGTTTGTATCTTTTATTCTGAAGAGGAGTTTGAGTTTATTAGAGGTGTTCTTATGATTTTCTAAGAAAACAAATTTTGGTTTTAAGATGCAAATGCAAAGAAAAGGAAAATAACTAAGGGAAACTAACCTAGTACTATCCCTAGTGTTATCATACAATGATTGATCCTAAGGTTGAGGATAAAGGAAAGTCATATCCTATGTTAGCATACATGGATTTCTATCTTAATCAACATGTCAAAGAAAGCTTAACAAAACTATCCTATAGGGAACATGCAATGAGAGCGAAGTCGTGATCTCAATATCTAAATTGAGTGACTCATAGATCAACAAATAAATATGAAAAGCAATAAACATCCTATAGGGAACATGCACTGAGAGCGAAGTCGTGATCTCAATATCTAAATTGAGTGACTCGTCGATCAACAGATAAAGATGAAAAGCAATAAACATCCTATAGGGAACATGCACTGAGAGCGAAGTCGTGATCTCAATCTCTAAATTGAGTGACTCATCGATTAACAAGCAAACACAACACATGTATCAGATAAAAAACCAGAGGGCCTCCTGACATATATTAGCTACAGAGGTCCCATCATGCAATCAGGGAATTATGCAAAATGAAAATGGGAGAAAGGAGGTAGTACAATACCAAACAGATAACTATCTGTAGCAATCAAGCAAGAATAAAAGAAACCCAGGAAAACTTCAAGCAAGCTGGCATCAGTAAACAAATTGAGCCAGGAATCTATCAGATATGAACAAGTCCCAGGGGAAATGTATGGCATTCACAATCATAGATATGTGTATCCTGCATAAACCATCAAGCATGCCAAACACAAAAATAATGCCAATATAATAAACTGTGTTCCACAAATAAAGTGGAACACAACAGCCTCAAGCCAAAAGTGGCAACTTTCTCAGAGTACCTCGCATATTCAACAACCAAGTTAGTATTCCAAAAGGTGAAGAAGTGAGAATAACATGGTGGCAATTACCAAATATTAGGCATTGTAAACAAGAAGAGACAAGCATATGCACAAATTAGGTCAAAAGAATCAGAGGAATGTTGCTCTTTCCTGTCACCATGTTTAATTGACAATTGAGTGTCAATCAAGGATCATAAGAGCTTGAGAGTAACATGAACAAGAACCATGGAGGTCAGTAGCAAACATATTTTAATCATGCATGGCTAATTCAAACACAACTTCATGAACACCAAAGGAAATGAAACCTACATAATGCATTAGATGGTCCAAAATATTCAAACATGAGGCTTCTAAGTGAAAAGGCTTGAGCTAACATGGACAATTAAGAACCAACATGATCATTAGGTTCCCAATTATAGGCCTTACTCAAGTTCATTGGCCATCAAACAAATTGCAACAAGACATGCAAACATAATTGGGTACATTCACTTCAAAATTACACCAAAAATAGAAACAAGGATCCATAATTCAAACAAAAAATATCTTAACATCTTGGAAGTATTTGGAAGTCAGAATGCAAGCCCTAAGTTCATGAATGGTTGAGGAAGAGGTCAAATGAAATTCAAAGTTCAAGACTAGTTGGCAAAACCACCAAACTAGACAAGTTTTCCAAATTATTTGTGGAAAAATGTCAAACTAAGTCAAATAATTCAAGAAAAATGGTTTTCAAATTCCCAACACATTCATGGACCATGATCCAGACCTGCATCCCAAGAAAAACCAAGGCAAAGTGAATTTTGAAAATAAGCTTGCATCATAAGCAACAAAACCCTAATTTTTGACTTTTTTATCTCAAATATTGATTAAATGAGATCAAAGTTCAAACAAATTGAGTCAAGATCATACAAATCATCAAGGAACACTAAGTGTCAGAATATACATTTTTCATATTTTTTTAATTAAGAAAAGTTCAAGAAAGAAATTAATATTCAAACAATTATGTAATTAACAAATATTCACAAATCAAAATGATATTTAAATCAAAAAGTCAGAAAAATGCCCAACAAAGGTTATATTCAAATATTAGGGTTTAAAATATACATCCCTGATTTTTTGTGAATTTTTGGATAAAAGGAAAATATTAAAAAAACAAAAAAAACAAACAATTAATAATGAAATTACTATTTAAAGGCAAGAAAATGCAAAACATAATCAACAATCACAAAAAAGGCAAAAAAAAAATATGATCAGGTTCTATGATTAAAAACAAGATTACATGATTTTTTTTGGAATTTTTGAATTAATAGAAGCATTAAAAATAAAAAAAGCAAACAAATATTACAAATATCCTTTGAAATTAAATTTAAAATCGAAAATAAGAAAAATGATGAACCAAAGTCAGAATCAATTTTCACATTATTTTAGGAGTCCAAATAATTTTTGTGGATTTTTTAGGTCAAAGGAACTATTAAAATAAAAATTATCTTTGATCAATTAATTAATTAAACCTAGCAATTTTTTAACCAATCAAAATATTTTCAAAAAATTATCAAAAAAACACACAAAGTCAAATATTATTTTGAATTTATGATAATTTTTTTAGAATTTTCCAATCATTTTTGAGCAAGAAATAAAATCATGGAAATCAATTTATAAAACAAAAATTCAAATAATCCAAAAATTTCAAACGGACCAATCATGATGTGCCACCACATCATCTTCAACCTCTAGACATCCAAAAACGCGTGCATCTTCTCAGGCCTAGGGCTCACTTTCAGATCCATGTAACTCACTCAATTTTGCATCATTTTTCATGAAATCAAAAGCAAATCAAAGTTAGCATGGCAAGAAATCTATAGCAATTTGAATCAGATCAAATCATCAATCACATCATCCACAATCAAGCCATGAATATGAACAAAAACATTTTGAACCACGAGTTTCAGAACATCCAAACATGCATAATTCATCAAATTAAATGCTACAAAGCTTCAGAATCATTCCATTGACTTCAAACAACATGATAATGAACTTAAATTACACGAAGCATGGCTAGAAATCAAAATTCAAAGTTGAGAATTCATACCTTTGAGAAAAAACGGATCTACTGTCTCCTTCACTCCAGTTGCAATCCGAGGGTGCTAGCTTGATCTACTTGTTTTGCTGAAGTAAAATTCACAAGAATTTTGAAGAAAGCACCAAGGAAATGAGAGAATCGAACAAAATTGCAGAAGAGGAAGAAAAATTTCAGATATAGAATTCTTGCAAATGGAACGTTCTCCTTCTCTCTCTTTGCTTGCTTTCACTTATATAGAGCTTGTAGAGAAGGTTAGAAGTGGAAGTTTGTCCTTAAATCCGTTGAAGGGTAGGATTGGGAATTTTTGCCAAAAATGGAGTGCATAGTGAATCATCTCTTTTGCCCGTGCGTTCCCTTGATTCTCACGCATTTTTTGAGCCAAATGAAGTCAGCAATGCATGCTTAAAAGGCTAGCCCATGATCATTTGAAATGAGAGAGTGTTGGTGAATTGGCCATTTTGAGCAATTTTGTCATTTTTTCAATGCAACATGTGCAATACCATATGGGGCACGAAATAGCAAGTGTAATGGGCCTCATCATGTAACAAATTACCAATGGACTTGATTAGAATCAAGAGGAATGGCTAAAACTTGAGTTTTCAAGAAATGACCATTTTGCATATTGACCAAATTTCAATAAAATGCCACGAAATTCCAAAACTCATAACTTGCTCATACTTTTGAATTTTGGAACAAATGAGCACAATTTGGAAAGGTATTGAAAGGATCTACAATCCCTTAGTTAATAGTGTTTTCAAATTAATCAATTAAGGTCCCCAAAATTTGGCTTGAAATTCACTAAATTTGAAAAATGACCTATAATTTTGTAACTTCAAAAGACCATAACTCTTGATTCCTTGCCAATTTGGACATGATACCAAAAGGAGGTGAAAGATCATTCTCTTAGCTTTCCAAGCATATTTCATTTGCATCTTCTTGATTAAGGATGAATAAAATATGATTTTTTGAAATTAAGTCCTTAATTTCCAAAATTAGTAACTTTTAGGGTTTCTTCAAGAACAAGCTTCAACCCAAAATTCAATCTCTTTAAACCAATGACCAATATGGACTTGAAATATGAAAAGTACATCCTTGAATTGATGGTTGGCCAAAAATTCACTTGGTCAATCTTGACTTTGACTGATTTTGACCAAAATGACCATTTTGCCCCTCTAAATTAATTGATCCACTTCTCTTCAAAATTGATGATAAAAACTTCAAACATATGATCTTCCGAACATATAAAGGCCATGTGAAAAGTTTAACCTCAAAATTCTCAAGAAATCTTGATGAAGTCCCAAACCCTAATTTTGGTCAACACATTAGGAGACTGATGAATCATCTTCAAAACCTCAAATCCTCTGGGTATCTTGACCAATTACTTGTTCAAAGACCTTTCAAATATCAAAGAAATGTTGTTGCTTCCAAAATCAAGACTTGTTCCTTGACCAAAAATATTTCTCAAACAAACCCTAATTTGACTGGTGCATCCAAAGAGTGGTTCTTCTTGTAAACACTCACCAACTTCAATCTTCTGATGATCCAAAAAGATGGATAAAAACATCTTGAAATATGCCAAAACCTTTGAGCTCAAAAGATCCAGAGATTTGGATGGTAAGATATTTCTTGAGCAACTTGTCCATGTAATCAACCTTCAAAGCTTTGAGGAAAACTTGGTAACCAAAGTACTTTGATCCTATCACAATGTATGAATGCAATGCACTATGATGTTCATGATGAAACATAAGCCTAAATCAAGAGGGTAAATTTTGGGGTGCAATAGCTGCTCCTATTCAAATATCTTCAACATGATAAGTGAGAAAAGTGATAACTTTCGAGCGTTCGGGTTGACGATGTTTGAATACGAAAGAACCCGAAAATTTACACTCTTGAAAGAAATGGAGACAAAACTCCCAAGACATGTGTCAGAATGGAGCCATAATGCAGGTTGAAACAGATCAAAAACAAAGAAGAGTAGACGTAACTAAACTTCCGGACAAACGTGTCAGGGCAAAACTGGGCTTCAAAAGAGAGGGGTGAGGCAAAACTCAACCAACAGAGTATAGACGAGACTAAGCTCTGTAACAGAAAATATATGCGGGTGAGGAGGCGGAACTCTGAGCTCGACCCAAAGCAAAGTGGCTAGAGTGCGCAATTCTAGGAACACTTGCTAATCTCAACTAAGATAGACAATATGAAGGAACTGAAAGAATCTCAGACATGAGGAACAACAACGAGACGAAACTCGATTCAATGACCATTTAGACGAAACTAAACTAGATGAGTACCAGGAAGAAACTGGATTTCACGCACGGGTAACGAGGCGAAACTCGACCCAAAGTGAAGTGATGAGAGTGCATGTTTCTCAGAGCACCTGCTGGTCTCAGATCAATGGATAAATAGTAATGAAAACTGATAGAGGCATCCAAGGAACAAAGGAGACAGATTTCAGACCAGGGACGCAACACGAACATTGTACTTGGTAAACAAACATCGTCAAAGAGTCCAAGGTAGGAAAGCAAGAACAAGACGAAACTCGACATAACAACTAGTTAGAAGAAACTAAGCTAGATGAGTACCAGGACGAAATTGGATTTCATGCACATGCGACGAGGTGAAACTCGACCCAAAGTGAGGAGATTAAGGCGTACACCTAAAAACCTGCAAAAAGCGAATATCAGGACGAAACTGGTATTTGAAAAGGTGTATCAATAGACTGGAATGAGCCAGAGAGGGTAGTAAAGACTAAACCCGAGAAGACTGGGTCATGGCGAAACTGAACTACAGTCAAGAGTAGACACTCAAACAAACAAATGATTGACGTTAGAAGAGTATTGGTATGGGATGTAAACTGAGATTATGAGGACGAAGACCGCACTGGGGATTAAATCCGAAGTGTTATCAAATCACTCGGGATGACAGAAACAATAATGGCTTATGTTCCGATGCATGTTTTGAATTCTTTTTATAGCGCAATGCTCCATATAAAGGAAATGCTACGCATTTTGGTAGATGCAATGTGATGATGTATGTTTAAAAGTCCCACTGGGGAATGGCCAAATGAGAAACCAAAAACCAAGAAGTCAGCATCTGACATGACTTGCAAAAATAAATTGCAAAATCCAAAGGAGAGGAAAAAAAGTGGAGAACCACTAGAGAGGAACCCTCAAAGAGATAGAGCTTCACGGAGAAATGAATGAACAACCAGCAGAAACGGGCCACAAACAAAGAGAGGAGCTGCAAAAATAAATTGCGAACTCCTGGGGAAGATCAGGTCGACACTGCAACTTCCGGAAAAGGACGAAAACCTTTTGCTGGGGGAACAAAACTTTGCTGAAGATGTGGGACTTCACGAGAGAGGTAGAACTCTGCTGAAGATTATCTTGCCGGAGAGATATTCTCTTGGAATGCAACCAAAGGACGAACCCCATAAACAGTCACTCGGTATCAAAACCTCACTAGGGAATAAGAGAAGATTTTAAACAAAGGATGGCCCGGTCAACAGATTAGCTGGGAAATGAGAGGTCAAAGCGAGGGATCTCTATTAGAAAAATCTGTTGGGAAGTTGAAGCTCCTTCAGAAAGTGGGTTCCAACTTAACGACTCCATCGGGGATATGCGACATATCCAAACTTGAAGTCTTGGAACAAGGCTTTTTGAAATAAAATCCCTAGAATAACAAAGCTTTGCTGCTGAAATGAAACTTTACAGGGGAAAGGAAACTTCACCGGGGAAATGAAACTTCACAGGGGATAAGCAGAAAAAGAAAGCCGAACATTCCACTTTTTTGACCATCATTAAGTTCTTTACAGGTATTCAACGTGTAAACTTTTTGATGTCAAACAACTGTTTGGCATATAGAAAAATGTTTATTGAGAATGATAGACCTGATGTGCTAGTTATTTAAGCTTTGAAGCTGAAAATTTTAACAAGATGTCGCATCTCTGTTGTGAACGAATCACTGGCTAGCGTGCAAAAAGGTTTTAAAACTTTTCTTTCCCCTGAAAAACGAGTTAAAATGCGAGCGATAAGATACCAGCACGGCTATGCAACACATATTTAGGGAGTTTAGGAAATGTTATCTTGTTGTAGTATGCTTTTGGGTTAAACCCCTGTTTCAGTTAGGACTTTTAGAGGTTGTAACGTGGCCTGGTTCGAGGTTCTTTCAAAAAATGTTTTCAAGGCTCAAATTATTTGGTTCCCACCCCCTTCATGATATTCTCCTGCCCTAAGTTCAGCTGACTTATCACAAGCGTTCACCTTTCAAAAGGATTTAAAATGACTGAGTGATCACGACAAATCCTCCAACCTGATCGTCGAAAATTTTGCTGTTTTTGCTATTATTATTCCTCTTCTTTTGATGAGAATTTTGTTGAATAATCTTTCTTTTTTGGCCTTTTAGGCTTTCTTTTCCCTAACTTTTGCCTGGACAAAATCTCTTGAATCTCCATTTTGGGAGTCCAGTGGGATGCCCTAACTTTTGCCTAAGCGACTTGTTTTCAAGTTTCGACTTAGCGGGGCTTTTTATTTCTTTCTTATTCATGCATTCTGCTTTGAACAAGTCAATGTGACTTTAGGTCTTTTAACTTTTTCATTCTTTCTCTTTTTTTTAAGAAAACAAATGCCTCATTCCTCGGTCAGCGAAGAATAGCCATTATTGTATCGATTCGATCTCGACCTCTGGACTTTGTGAGGAAACAAACATCGTGGTTTAAACATTTTTCCTGATCTCATGATGTGAAAGACAAAATGTGGTGATCCTCAAATGGGACATGCCTTCTGAAATTTGAACGTTTGGGTAAATCAACTGAACATCTGCCCTGCCCCTGGTAAAAAGGGTTTTTTTTTCGCACAGAAAGAAAAAACTCCTACTTCGAAGGCTCAGAGGGGTTAACGAGGGTCTAACTCCCTTATATCTCCAGTGTTTGGGGATTGAAACAGTTCTTGTACATCGTCAACGGGGTTTTACTCAAGAGCATACCGCTACAGTCATCGTTTTCAGCTAAACTCCTTCTTCCAAACTCTTGGCATAGTTGGTATCAAAATGCCCAAAAAAACGATTAAAGAGTGATACTGGATGGGTTTAAATAAAATGAAACAATGTTTTTTTTTCAAGGCAAAAATATTCAACGCATCAAGACTGGCATTCAGCTATAAACAAAATCCTATATGCAGACAATGCTTAAAATAATCAAACAAGATGACACATGAATATGCGGCAAAGAAACGTAATAAAAGCCATTATGGGGAAGAAGTATCTCCAACCAGGTTCACTGGTCCCACTGACTTGCCGTAATCTTGATATCATCCTAACCCATGATCGTTAACAACGGCCCGGAGCCGTGAAACAAAACCACAAGTCAAAATGCCTAAAAGAGTGAAAGAGAAGTCCACCAAACAGAGAAAGAAACACGCCCCTTGCACATCGGTGGTTGTGTTTGTTATCTGTATTTCAAGAGATCGGCCAACCATGACTTGTATTACCATTTCCGCGTAAGTTCCGCGAAGTTTATATGCACATGCTCATCAAAAATATTGGACATTTTCGCAAACAAAATAAAAAAATAAAAAAAAGAAAAGCATACGTATACTTGAAAGAAGATATTCTATTCATTTCGAGAAATCTTCCTATGAAAAGGCATTTACATTAGGAAACAAG
This sequence comes from Vicia faba, assembly GCA_948472305.1. Lineage (NCBI taxonomy): Eukaryota > Viridiplantae > Streptophyta > Magnoliopsida > Fabales > Fabaceae > Vicia > Vicia faba. The sequence goes on along the minus strand of OX451737.1, from coordinate 1,550,410,598 downwards.
AAATTTCAAAATGAAAACAAACAAGTGTTTACAAATGGCAATGTCAATGTGAATATCCATCAAGTCCCGACTCTGCTATGACTCTGATGACTCTCATCTTCCTGCTTCCGGACAGATCATTCTTTGATTAGCCTCGAGCTTATGCCAGGTGGCGGAACGAAGGAAGGAAACAAATAATCTCATGCTCAACGTATTCATTTGATTTAAGTCCCTAACTTTTTCATGAATCGCCCTTTCGGGTTTTTGATTCACCAGGACACCCTCTTTTTGCCTAAACCGCCCTTTTAGGTTTTCAGTTTAGCGGATTTTTTTTTATGCAAACTATTTTTTAACTATGTCATCATTCACAGGGAGAGGGAAGTACTCTCCATCCATAGTGTGATACGGTGGGAGAACTGACTTGGGTTTTTGCGTTCGTTTTCGCAAATGTTTCGGTTGAGCAAGAGTCGCCGCCGACTTTTTATTTTATCCTAGGAAAGGTTAAAAAGCACAGCAAAAACCTTTGAGATGTTTTCTTGGGTTCGGGGAGTAGATTATAGAAAGGGAAGGTATTAGCACCCTTTCTATCCATGGTTATCCATGGGTTCTTAGTTACTTGCTTAGATCACTTGCCTTGCATTTTCAATTGTTTGAAATGGTGCTTTGTGTGTGTGGTTTTGAAAATGTTTTGAAAAAGATGCCTTGTCTAGGAAACTCTTGTAACAATTCTTTACTCGAATGTTTTACAAAAGGTGTTTGTCTTTTTGAAAAGATGTTTCAAGGTTTTTGAAAGTTGTTTTGAAAGTTGGTTTTGAAGTTGTGTAGTGATGTATGTTTTGAAAAATGGCAAGGATTTGTTTTGCAAGTTGGTCAAGTAACCAAGAGCTATCTACCCTAAATTTCTCAAAGATTTTTCCTATGTTTTAACCCTTTTAACAGTATTACTCCACCATTGTATTTAGTGGACAATCTTGTGTTAGGATGTTAACGGGACGGGCGCGGGTCATCGTTTAGACCATGAATGCAATAGTGCCAAGTGTCTTTGGCAATTTTTTCCTTTAAGGGACTTGATCATTTTTTAGGCAACTTCGAAAGCGTCATCGAGGGACTATGATCATTAGATTTGTTTTTGTTTGGCCAAAGACACTCAACATGCAACATGACCCATTTTTGAAGGCAACAAGTGGAGTAACCCTAAGGGTGCAAGTGTGATTGGTGTTGTCCATTTTCATGCTTTTTTGTCTGTGTTAGTCAAGCTATTTGTTGGTTGATTGCATACAAACCCTAAGTCTATCATGGCATAATTTGAAAGCTTTTAAATGCGGAAATTTAAAGTCCTAAATTATTACAACATGATTATGGGGATGGGGGTACAAATGTTTGAATAGGGGATATTTAGCAAGAAATTAAATCTAAAACTATTACATCCATATTGAATATACAAATTATTTAATTGTACAATAATTAAATAAATACAATAAATATGCAAAATGTATTATGCACAAAAATGGTTTTTTATGTATGTAAAAGTATTTTTCAATGTAAAATATAACCAAAAATAAGAAGGGTCAAATTTTGAATATTTTGGTTATTTAGGGAAAAACCCTAGTTTGTAAATAAATAGTATTTATTTATTAATTATATACAATATTATATATTAATTTATACAAAAGAATAAAAAATAAGTATATTGTAAAAAGTATTTTTGATGTCAAATATTAATAAAAATAAAAATGTATTATTTTCATATTTTATCCTAAATATTCTAATAAATGTACAAGTATTAATATTATATATATTTAATATGCTAAGTATATATAGAAATAAAATATTAACTATTTACAAAACAAATATATTTTTTAGAAAATGTTTTCAAAAGGAAAATAAAAACAAGGGCTGAAAAATATATTTTTGTGTCATTTTTAATGTTTTAAATAAAAAGGTATTTATATTTATTTTACATGTATAAGTTCAAGTAAAACAAATAAATTCCAAATAAAATGCAAAAATGGGTGGAAAAATATTTTTTATATTTTTTATATTTGAGCAAAAAATAATAAGTCAGAATCAAAAAGAAAAAAAATCAAAAATAAGTAAAATATCACACAATGGGCCAGGGGGTGCAAATTGAAAAAAGGGGGGGCAAAAAGCAGGTTGACTCAGGCCCAGCCCAAGTCAACTCTGTCTTCAACCTCCAGCACATGTTTGAACAAGAAAACGCGCGCTTCCTTCTACATCTGCTATCTCTTGATTCCTTGACTTTTAACAAAAACTCATAACACAAATATTATAGAGCATCAAGAGACGAATTCATACGTATAAAAATCTTAACCTAACTCTCAGAAACGAGGGAGAATTTCTCCATCCCCAATTTCTGACCTAAGTTTTCTTCCATGTTCAGGTCCAAAATTCTCACAGCACACACAATATAAATGAAAAGTAACTACATGGATGGCTTCAGGGCTGTGAGTAGAACATGCTTTCTTCACAAACTTAAGCCTAACTATGCCTGGATAGAGAGATAAAAGTTCATATTTTTACCTGTTCAGCTTGAGTCGTGTACAACAATGGAGGTATCTTCAATGGAGTTTGAACTTTGGTACAGCTTGCCTGAAGTCCAAGGATGCTTCCCCTATGCTTAGCTTGCTTTGAATTTCTCTGAATCAAGCTATGGAAGTCAACCTGCAAAACTGAAAAGTGAAAATGGCAAACTAGGCTATGGATGTTACAGTTTGTATCTAAGGCTTGGGATAGCTTCAATGGATGGTAGGGAGTGTATTGGAACTTGTTTGGGCAAAAACGCACGAGTGAATGATGTTGGCCAAGTCAAACTGCAGGAATGCCCTGTTTCTTGCAGAAAAATGGTGTTTTGATGAATGAGGAGGTATTGAGGATCAAGGAATCGTGTTTTAGGTCAGCTTGGGTGTATGAAAAGTGTTTACAAAGTTTGCTTCAGTTGGTGTTTTCAGGAATGAGAGATTGTAGTTGTTTTTGCCAAGTTTCTTTTACTTGAAGCAAGAAAATGCAAGTTTCAAAACAGACATGTCCAATGCCCTAAACTATGTTGCACCTCTTATTCTTGATCAGAGTGATTTGTGTACAAATGCTAGCTTCAAAGATCTGGCCCATGCCTCTTGGATTTGTTATTTGACATAAAGTGCATCTTTTCCAAAATAGCAAATTTACTTTTTCTAATTATGGATTAATCTTGCATGTAATGACCAAATGAACAAAATAATGATTCAACACAATGGTTTGGCATTTAATTATTGAGTGTGAAGAGGATTAGAGGCCTGTAAGCTAGCATAAACCATGCTGAGTTGAAAATGCAAAGTGTTATGAGCAAGCCTTGGCCAAGAACAAAAGTGGATTTTGCCCAAGTTTGCAAATTCGATTCTCCCTAACCACAAGGGTGTTTGAGAAGTTCTTGGACAATTTGGAAAGCTTGGAATGTGTAATACAATCCATACTTGTAATGAAAATTGAAACTCCAAGTGGAACCATGTGAAAAGTGGCCATGAAGTTGGACAAAAATCCTGCCTAGAATAGGTCAAAATTTCTCTAAGTTAAAAATGTTTTGCACCCTTGTTCCAAAAATCATAACTTGAGATACATGCTTCTTTTGAGGAAACTTTGTGAATCAAAGTTGTAGATTTTGCAATGGACTACAACTTTCATGTATTGAGTTTTATTTGAATCCAAATTCATCTTGGTGAAAAAGTGGGGCAAAGTTAGGAAAAAATAAGGAAGTTTCATAACTTAGAAAAATTATAAGTTATGAAATTTTCTCATCTTAAACCCTAATTTGCAATTTTGGGTTTCTTGATGAACAAGTTTCATAATTTGACATGTCTTGATGAAAAATGAATCTTGGCACTTGATTTTGACCAAAAAGTCAAAGTTTGACTTTTCAGTATACAGTCAAATTTTGATCAGTTGACTGGAAAATTCATCTGTCAATCCTATGCATTTGGGATCTTTTGAACTTGTTGAATGGATCAAGACAATGCCATTGAGTTCTTGAGTCCATATGTGAGCTTGGTTTGCCATTGGTTAGGTCAAACAGTCAAAAATTTCCTTTGTGCAGTCAAAACCCTAAAAATGACCATTTTGCCCTTTTGGTGATCTGATCAAATTTCTTGGGGAATTGTGATCCAAACTTGACCAAATGGTTCATATGAGTTCATAATGTTGATGTGGGTCAAATTTCATGAGGTTTGACTATCAATTGGCCACAGTTGACTTTTTCCCCAATACAGCTGATTTCTAGGTCAACTGTCCAATTGACTGGGCAAAGATTGGAATCAAGACTTGAAACTTGGTATGGATAAACTTGTGAGTCCAACATGAAGCATGCAAGTCACTTTGGGCCTTTTAGGTCAAAACATCTTTGTGCAAACTTAAACCCTAATTTGGGTCAACAGTGCAAGGAGGAGTCTTGAGCAGAGCAAACCCTAATTTGATCTTGAGCTCCCAGGGTCTTGTGGTGAGAAAATATTGATGAAATGAGAGGGAAAATTTTGGGGTACAACAGTTGCCCCGGTTCAATCTTCTTGAACCTGAAGAGTTAGATTGGCAAGTTTTCCTTTCGCGTCTCGAAGGTAAAAGGAGATTGGACACTAGAGTGCCCTTAAATTTGCACTCGTCAAAACAATGGATGCGGGAATGGGCTTAGAGATGCCATTAGGAGATGGGCTTAAAGATGCCATATGGAGGGGTGACAGAATATTATCGGGGATGGGCTTAAAGATGCCATTTGAAATGTTTGTTGAACTGTAATGTGATAGATCAGAAAAATGAGGGTCAAAATGGTATCCGTGTCTGGAATGCATTTGAACTATATCTGGAGACTGAGTTTGTATGAGCAAATGAATGGCCTCCGTGTCTGGGGTGTATCTGAGTTTTAACTGCATTTGAAGGTAGAATGAATATCAGAATAACTGCCGTGTCTGGAGTGTATCTGTATTGTATCTGGGTAACAGAGAAATATCTGTATGGAGCAACTGCGTGCTGGGGAAAAATTATGAATGAGTGACAGAATGGAAACCGTGTTTGGAGCGTATCTGGACTGTATCTGAAGTTGAGATTTGTATGAGTAAATAGAATGACTTCCGTGTCTGAAGTGTATCTGAAACTGTAACTGGGATCTAAATAAATGACAGAATGACTTCCGTGGCGAACGCACTGGGGAGAATCAAACTGCTGTTGTAAGGGTCAGAATGGTATCCGTGCTTGGAATGCATTGAACCTTGAGGTGGATAAGTGGATCTGAATGAGAGATAGAATGGTTGCCGTGTCTGGAGCGTATCTAGTCTGTATCTGATCGCTGTAGTCTGAATGAGTAGTAGAATGACCGTCGTGTCTGGGGTGTATCTGTACTGTATCTTACTTGAAATTCTGAATGAGTAATGGAATGACCGCCGTGTCTGGGGTGTATCCATACTGTATCTGAATAATTGTTAATGATAGCCTTTTAATCTTATCCTGAAAAGGATGAAATGTTAGCTAAAACACAAAGTTATGTTGCATGAAATGTATGATGCAATATATGTTATATCAATGTTTATGATATGAATGTAATGAATGCGCATGTAAGCTGATGAGTTGTCTTGCTGAGGATAGATGAATCCTGGATTGCCGGAGATAACAGAATCTCGACTGTTGCCGAGGAAAATGAATCGTTGACTGCTGCAGGGGATTGTAGGAATCTCTGAGTGCTAAAGCTGAGACATCCTTGTTGACTGTTGACTGCTTGGGGAGCAAGATCTTCAATTGTGGAGGGATCTTAGGACCACTGTTGGGGATTGGAACTCCTTGGTGACTGGTAGGGCAAGAGAATTCTGATGATCTCTACTGGGGAATCCAGAACCTGGCAGACTTATGCTGGAGAAGTAAGACTAAGAATCTTCAGTCTGGTGGGAAGTGTGATCGGTGGATCCTGAACTGACTGTTTTAAAGCTGGTTCGCGAAATGTCGCGGAAGCAAGAGTCGCCACCATCTTTTATTTTCTCCAACATGGACAGGACAAAAGCACAGCAAAATTCCTTATGAGATTGTTTCTCGGTTCGGGAGGTAGATTTATAGAAAGGGAAGGTGTTATCACCCTTTCTATCCATGGTTATCCATGGGCTCTTAGATACTTGCTCATTTGTGTTTTCAAAATGTTTGTTTTCTTTTCAAGTGTGAGTGGGTTTGAAAAAAGTTTCGTTTACAGATTTCAGATCGACTCTTGTATCAGTCCTCAAGAGTGTTTGAAAAATTGTTTTGAAAGCTTTTTGAAAAGTGTCGGTGTGAAAAGAGTTTTGATTTGTTTTTTTTTTGAAATAGAGCAAGCATCTACGAGTCATTTACCTACCCTAAGGAATTAGGCTGTGTAAATGTCCTTAAGGTAGTGCCATCCCACCATTGAGAGGTAGGTAGCACCACCGTTGGAGGTGTTCGGGTCAATTCGTTTGTAGGGACAGTGTGGTCACCAGAGCAACAGTAGGACACCTTAGAAGCTACCCTTATGCCATTGATCTTTTTTAATTCCAAGGCAACCGTTTCGAGGCAACTGGATCATGTCATGGACATAAGGACTTACTAAAACGTCCTATACTCGACGACCATGTTTCGAGGGCAAGGCAACAGTGAGGCATACCCTAAGAGTGGTGTGTGAATTTGTGTGTTATTTTCATGTTTAGCAATTATCTTTGATCATGACATGGTGAGCTACGCATTGTTTTTAATTAGCCATACATTCTTTCATGCAATTAGAATTTAAAAGTGCAGAAAGTAAAATCCTACGCTATTACAAGGCGCGGGTCTATACATCGCCAAATTAACAAAGACCCGTTTTAATAAAAAATGTGGGAAATAAATAAATTCCTAATTACTATTACATGGCTTGAGCAATTACATAATATTCGAAAAGAAAGTAAATAAGAATAAACGCGCGAAAAGAAATTAGAATCGAATGTTCGAGGGCGTTGGACCCTTTTGAGAAATTAAATGAAATTAAATTGAATGAAAAGTTAATTAATTATCAAATTAAAGAAAAGAAACGTTTTTTAGGTTTTTTTGTATTTATGAAATAAAGAAATTAAAATTGAAGAGAAACCCTAATTCTAAGTTGTTTTTAACTATTAAAGAAAAGGTTAAAGTTTAAAAACTAATTTACACTAATTAATTATTTTACATATTTATTTACAGAAGTATTTAATAATTAATAATAATAATGATGAGAAAATTATTTATTAAAAAAAGGATGAGAATATTAAAAAACCTAATTTCTACATATTTTAATCTATTAAGAAAAATGTTAAAATTGAAACCTAAATTAACTAAGTTAATGGTTAGATTTTATTTACAAAAAAAGGTTAGTAATGAAATTAATAATAATTAAATATATTTGTATTTTTGATTTTTCTGTTTTTATTATAGAAAATTATTTTATGGTGAAATTAAAGAAAACAATTGAAAACAATTAAAAGAATAAAAAGGAAAATCAAATAAAAATATAAAAATGTGCAAACCATGGCGGGTATTCAGACGCAAAGGGAGGTTTTTTGTGAGAAATCTGACCCATTAGACAAAAATCCTTGTTTGACTTTCTGGCATCACGTGTGTGTTCACTGACTCCTGAGTACCGTGGTCTGCATTCTTTGGCCATTGGATTGGGTTTCATGGCCATTTGTGTTCTGGCCGTTGGCCATTTGTATTCTGGCCTCAACGTTCCTTAATCTTCTCAAGATGTCTGTCTCGCCATGTATTGGTGTCATGCATAAGTTGTTCTTTTGGTCATTTGGCTTTTGGCTTTTGGCTTTTTGGCTTTTGGCCATTTGGCTTTTGGCTTTTGACCATTTGGCTTTTGGCCTCAACGTTCCTTAATGAACCTGCATGGGATCCTGTCTAAATCTGCAGTGTTGAATCTCATGAACACATTAAATAAAATCATAAAATGCAAATAAAGCCAATATATGAAGAAATTTAATGTTTAGGCACAATATGGCATGTATGAATGATTATACCCTTTTGATCATGGAGATCAAATCAATCTTACCCTTACTGGAAAATTAGTGACATGAATGCTTTTATGCCTTTTGGATCATGGAGATCAAGTCAGCCTTACCCTTACTGAAGAAGTAGTGAGGTGTTGGTTTGTAACTGTGATGGCTTGTTTGTAGTGAGAGAGGGATTTGTAATAAGGATTTCAAGGTTTTAGGGTTCTTGAAAGAATTTGATATTCTAACAGTATTGTGGCAAGGTTTTTTTTCTCTCTCTTTTTCCTCTCTAGTTTGTGTGAAAAGAAGGTGATTATATAATGGAAATTAGGATAAAGAAAATGGGCTTTGAATGTGCAATTGGGCCTCCAATGTTCACTTGAGTTCGTCACTTTCCAGGCTAAATCGCAGGGACTTAAGTGCAATTTTTGAAGTTGAAATGTGAAAACAAAATGTAGCCTACATCGATAACTAACTGCTGTCCGAAAATCGGCTCAATCGGATAAACGGTGAATTAGTTATGAATTTTTGAAGTTTCAGCTCAGACAAACTTATTTTGGGCTCCAGTGTCGACTCTGACACGTTCTTCAATAAAAAACTGGTATTTATTGGATCATAATCCGGTCTCGACTTTTGAAGCAAAGTTGTAGATCTATGATTCAGTGACCTTGTGTAAAAATATGAGCCCAATCCGATAAAAATTGACCGAGTTATGAATTTTCGAAGTTTCGGCCCAGATGAAATAATATTCAGCATTCAGGATTTTCAGTGTGTCATGCACTATGAGCAAAAAACGAAGGCCTTTTGAATACCGTTTGAACTCAATACCTTCTGTGAAAATGTAGCCAACTCAAATTTTGAAATTTTGGCGGCAGAACCAGCTCGATACGATGAAAATCGACCAAGTTATGATTTTCTGAACATGACGCAAATAAACTTCTGTCACAAATTTTCTGTGCGAAAAAACTTGATAAATCCACATTTTTGAAGACCTTCTGATCAAAATTGGCTTCCAGCCGTGAGAGATGAAAACGTAGATAATGTCAAGACGGAATTTTGGCCACCAGAACGGGTTCAAAACGAGCCACGATCTTCAAGTTATGAATTTTTTAGCGCATAAAAACTGCACTTTCAGCACACTTTTTCACCATATTTCTTCGAGAAAACTCACACATTCTGATACCTTCTTTAAAGAATTGACTCTTGAGCCAAACCTGAATTTGAGAATATGTTATCAGAGATATCTTGGCGAAAGAATACCTGAATATGACGCGCTGGGTTGGACTTGTAAATTTTTCTTGAAATATTGAGAAATATGGGAGGGCAAATTTTGGGGTACAACAGTTGCCCCTGTTCAATCTTCTTAAACCTGAGGATGTAGATTGGCTTGCGTGCCTTTCGTGATCCGAAGGTGGAAGATGATTGAACACTAAAGTGCCCAGAAATTTGTGCTCACATAGAGTGTATTAGCAGTATGATGTAGGGAATGGGCTTACAGATGCCATGTTGAGAGGCTGTTGGTATGTGGATGGACTTACAGATGTCATCTAGGTGTCGATCGCATAAGAGATTCCTTAGCGAGAACTTGCGTACCTGAGAAAAGAAAGATAATTACCTGGCCTGTTACAGGAGTTGATCTTCAATTTCTTTATGTAGATGTGCCCTGGCTGGTTACAGGAACCGAATCTTTAAACTCTTCAGACGTGCCCTGGCAAGATACAGGAATCGAGTCCGGAGAATATAGTCGTCAACAGATACACCCTGGCGAGATACAGGAATCGGATCTTCGAACTCTTCAGACGTGCCCTGGCAAGATACAGGAATCGAGTCTGGTAATGTTAGTCGTCAACAGATACACCCTGGCAAGATACAGGAATCGGATCTTCGAACTCTTCAGACCTGCCCTGGCAAGATACAGGAATCGAGTCTGGTAATGTTAGGTTGGTGAGTTGTCTCTACTGACAGGTTATCCTCATGGACGAGTGGTCTTTAACGACGAGTGTCTATAACGACGAGTGTCTATAACGACGAGTGTCTATAACGACGAGTGTCTATAATGACGAGTGTCTATAACGACGAGTGTCTATAACGACGAGTGTCTATAACGACGAGTGTCTATAACGACGAGTGTCTATAACGACGAGTGTCTATAACGACGAGTGTCTATAACGACGGGTGTCTATAACGACGGGTGTCTATAACGACGAGTGTCTATAACGACGAGTGTCTATAACGACGGGTGTCTATAACGACGGGTGTCTATAACGACGAGTGTCTATAACGACGCGTGTCTATAACGACGAGTGTCTATAACGACGAGTGTCTATAACGACGGCTGTCTATAACGACGAGTGTCTATAACGACGAGTGTCTATAACGACGAGTGTCTATAACGACGAGTGTCTATAACGACGAGTGTCTATAACGACGGGTTGTATCAGAGAAATCTTTAGGCATTGATTTAACTGGATTTGTATTCTTTGACTGGGTTGGTCTCTTTTGACTGTATTCGTCTACATAGCTGATCATTTAACTGTATCCTTCCTGAAAGGTAAAGGTCAGTCATATGCAATGCATGATATGAATCAAGCAACAATGTTCTCAACACATGAGATTGTATGATATGATGCGTATATGCATGTATCATGATGTATAACAATGTGATGTTATGAATGTATCTTCGTCTGGGAAAATAGATCCTTGACGGATGCCGGGAAGTCAAATCCTGGGCTGATGTTGAAGAGTGAGATTCTTCGTTTCCGTTGGGGATGATGATTGCAAGAATACCGATAGGAGAAGATGACTCCGTTGGGGAATAAACTTGGCGAATAGATTACTCTGCAGGGAAAGAGAGGTACTTTGCTGAGGTTGATGAGGATAACTCCACTGTGGATACTGTTGTTGTGCTCTGTTGGAAGTTTTGATGAACTCCGCTGGGGATAGGAAGACTTCGCTGAGTACGATCTTTCCATGGCTTTTAGCTGAGGATAACCCAGTTATAAGCTCTGGTGGAGAAATAACCTTTGAATAAAACCTGGGGAGACGCGTTCGCTCTACAGGGAGTGAAGGTATCTTGGTCGCATTCTTCAGCTGAACTTACCTTGGCACTTCGGTGGACAGAGCAACCGAATCATTTAGACAACTCATTATTGCCCCAGTTTCTGTTGGAGAAGAAGGTACATGTGAAGGTGTTTGATGACTGCCGATTGACAAATCTTCTTCTGGTAGGCAAGTGACGAGATGCCGGGACATAGTCGTATGCTTTGATCCCTAACTTTTGCCTGGACCGCCCTTTCGGGTTTTCAGCCCACCGGGATACCCATTTTTGCCCAAGCCGCCTTTTCAGGTTTTCGACTTGCCGGGTGTACAAATTTTTTCATTTTCATCCCTTATTTTTCCCGAACCCTTTTGGTTCGCCGGGAAGCCCTTATTTTTGGCTAGGTGCGTCAACCTAGCGGGTCTTTGATTTTGTGTAGTATTTTTTCGACTATGTCCATGCTCTAAGAGTGTAGTGAGTTGCCCCTGTTGTTGTGTTGCCATGCCATCAGAAGATCTTGATCAGGCAAGATTCGTGGCTGGAACTCACGTCCAATGCCCCAGGTGACTCAGGCGGAGATTTGCCCCAGGCTAATTGGCCTTTTGAGAGATTCTTCGAATCTTGACTTAACTGCCCCTGATGTCGGGCCATGATCATGTCTGCCCCTTGATTGGAGTGCTTTTGTTCATTCGATATTCGTCGTGCGAGCTTCTATGCTGTTCAAACAAATAGTCGTATGCAAACAAAGTTATGTTAAAAATGCAAAGCTTATGTCTGTCTTGAAGTTTTTGAAAAATGCATTTTTCAGTAAAACCAGCAAATTTTGTAAAATGTGATGTCAACTCATTATTTTATAGCAAGCCTTAAGGAGTCAGGATACCTTTGGTAACAGTATGCTTTCGAACTAACCCATGCTTCAGCTAGGACTTTTAAGGGTTGTAGCGTGGCCTGGTTCACGGTTTAAGAAACAAAGGATAAAGGCTCAAATTATTTGTATCCACCCGCTCTTCGTGATGTTCTTCAAACCTAAACTCAGCTGATCGTGCGTTAGACCTTGTTTGAGTCTTTGCTCTGAAATTCCAGTGATGGTTCGGATGTTGAACGTTTATTTGAATAGGCAGTCATTTTTGTTTGGTTTAGGGTTTGTAAGACCTCTTTCTTTTTCTTTCATTATCCCTATTTTTTGCCTGAACTGTTTCTTTTTGGAATTACAGTCAGCGGGATGCCCCAGTTTTGTAAGTCTCCTTCATAGGTTTTGACTTAATGGGTTTTTATTTTGAGAAGTAATGACTGCCTGTCTGTATGATTGTTCGGAACCATCACTGTCTTTTGTTTTGTAAGGACCTCTTTGGTGCCATTCGTTATGCACTTGGATCAACTGAGAGACTACCCTGCCCCAGGTTATGATTAAGGGTTTTAAATTTCGAAAAGAAAAACTCCTACTTCTTTGGCTCAGAGGGGTTGACGAGGGATTATCTTCCTTATAACTCCAGTGTTTAGGAATTGAAACAATGCCTGTACCTCATCAGCGGGGTCTGTTCAAAAGCATACTGTAAAGATCGTGGTATCATTTTCGTCATCCTCCCTCAAGAGGCTTAGAATTTTCAATCAAGAGTTGATCATCACAAAAATATGAAAACAGTTTGCATATAGTGAATACGAAATAATTACTTCAAAACAGACATGTGTAATGCATTAATGAAATAACCAAGTTTGACATGAAATAAAATGTTTGAACAATCAAAGAAAATTACAATCTGAACATTCAAATGAACAAAAGTTTCCAATCCTAGCCATGTTTTGACAAGGGAGCAGTGGTCACATTCGGAGTCTTTGGAGAGTCGAACTGGACTTCCTTCGCGTCGATCAGATCCTGAACCTTGTTTCTCAAAGTCCAACAGTCGTCTGTAGCATGCCCCGGGCTGTCAGAATGATAGGCGCAGCGAACGTTGGGGTTGTACCTTGAAGGTGTTCTGTTAGGATTCTTTGGAGGGTCCATGAGAGTTACCAACTTGGTTTCCAGCAGATGTGGCAATATCTGTGACAAAGTCATGCCGAGGGGGGTAAATTACCTTTTGGGTCTCTCTTCCCTTTGCTGATTGTGACGCTGAGGAGCGCCGGCCGACTTTGCAATAGCTACCGCGTTGACAGCACTAGACTCTCTCTTGGATGGTTTCTTCTCAATGTTTGAGGAATCACCATTATGTATTTTCCCCGACTTGATGCCAGCTTCTATTCTTTCCCAGGTTAAGATCAGATCTGTAAACCCAGCGGCAGAATTCCCAATCAGGTGGTTGAAGAATGGACCAGACAGGGTCCCCAAGAACATGTCGACGAGCTCGCGGTCAGTCAGAGGTGGTTGTACCCTTCCAGCAAGGTCCCTCCATTTTTGAGCATATTCTTTGAAACCTTCACCTGCACCCATAGACATCCCCTGAAGCTGAGTACGCGTGGGAGCAAGATCGGCATTATACTGGTATTGCTTGTAGAATGCAATGGCCAAGTCCTCCCAGCTGCGGATGTTGGCTCCATTCAGTTGATAGAACCAGTCAAGTTGAGTTCCGGCCAGACTATCCTGAAAGAAGTGAATCCACAAATTCTTGTCAGCCGTGTAGGGCTGGATCCTCCTTGTGTAAGACCTGAGATGCAGCTTAGGGCAGGAGGCCCCGTCATATTTTGCAAAAGCAGGTGCCTTGAACTTGTGCGGGATCACTACCCCAGAAGACAGACATAGATCCTCGAAGTCCAGGCCGGACACTTTTTGTATCTCCATGGCACTTAGCCGGTCTTCCAACTGTTTATACCTGTCCTCAGCTGGAGGGTACTGCTCATCATTGTAATCGGTCTCGTTGTCGGAGACCACTGGACTAGGAACCTCCCTTTCTTGGGGACTGTCTTTCCCAACAGATGGGGTAGTCTGCTCAACTTCGTTTTGTGACCCATTCCCAGATTTGCATCTCGGGTTGAACAACACCGTCCTCTTCTTCTTCTTCTTCGAGAGCAGAGTCTTCAGATCCTGTTGCCCCTGGGCCAAACTCATGATCAGCTCTTGGAACTGGGCGTTCTGAGCCTGGAGGGCCTTGATGGATTGCTCAGTAGATGATTTAGGATTCATGATGGCGAGCTGAAATAAACAGCGAAGAAGGTAAGCAACCTGTAATGCAATGATATGGATGTATGCATGCAATGTTTTCAAGGATCTCGCGGGGTAAACAGAGAAATTTGTTAGAATTGGAACCTGGTAGTTTGATTGAAGGAACTTCATGTTGTTGAGAGTCCTTCTTCAAGAGTCAAAGCTCACCATATCGAGTGGGTCATAGCCCCTGACTCGAGTCATTGTGTTTTGATCTCCAAACAACCTTGACTATAGGAACCTTCTTCAGGAGTCAAAGCTCACCATATCTAGTGGGTCATAGCCTCTGACTCAGATCATCAACCTGGCTAGAGGAAAATAAATCCCCTTTGCCCCTTGCTAGACATTCTGATTCATCATGACCTGCATCACAAGCCCTTGAGATCCTTGAAACGGATTAGTCCTTATGCGGGATGTATGCAATGGTATGATGTTATGCTATGCATGGGGTAATGTAGGCAAATCCTATTATGAGTCCCAATTAAGGACTGTAAACAAAACCTGCAAGAAACTCAAGTGTCAGATAACAAGCATGCAAATAGTCAAGTTGGAAGGCACACAAGTCACACAAGAGAAGCCCTTAGAGTTTAGGCCAGCATGGGGTCTAGGTATTACCCTCTTTCAGTTTGTTGGTTAAGACCTGTCCTATCAGAAGTAACCGGGTTCTAGAGGATCCCAATATCACTGACTACCCTCAATCGATCATAACTCCAGCATCGCAATCTTTTCTTGCGGCCAGAACCATCACGAGAGTTTAGCCTCAATGGGCGTAGCATACTGCTACTGTTCTATTGGCCAAGTTGGGTCATTTAAGGTTCTAAGGTCGGTTGGTGCTTAATGACTCCTCAGAAGACCCATATTCTCCTCGTTGTGACACAAGGGATATCGGTATAGACCAAGGCGCCACACCAACGTAGCCACTGCTTCACCCGTGTCGGTCTATGCCGGACAGGTCCCTCATAGCTTATGCTACCTAACAGGGTATCCCCAGATCTGGGTTAGGATCTATGTAACTCCGATGCAATTCCCACAAATATAAAGCAAGCAAGCATAACAATTGAAAACACAAGTGATCTTAGTCCTAAGGTACACCTCACTTTATAAGGGTCCCCGGCAGAGTCGCCAGTTCTGTGATCGGTGGATCTGGAACTGACTGTTTTAAAGCTGGTTCGCGTAATGTCGCGGAAGCAAGAGTCGCCACCGTCTTTTATTTTCTCCAACATGGACAGGACAAAAGCACAACAAAATTCCTTATGAGATTGTTTCTCGGTTCGGGAGGTAGATTTATAGAAAGGGAAGGTGTTAGCACCCTTTCTATCCATGGTTATCCATGGGCTCTTAGATACTTGCTCATTTGTGTTTTCAAAATGTTTGTTTGCTTTTCAAGTGTGAGTGGGTTTGAAAAAAGTTTCGTTTAAAGATTTCAGATCGACTCTTGTATCAGTCCTCAAGAGTGTTTGAAAAATTGTTTTGAAAGCTTTTTGAAAAGTGTCGGTGTGAAAAGAGTTTTGATTTGTTTTTTTTGAAATAGAGCAAGCATCTACGAGTCATCTACCTACCCTAAGGAATTAGGCTGTGTAAATGTCCTTAAGGTAGTGCCATCCCACCATTGAGAGGTAGGTAGCACCACCGTTGGAGGTGTTCGGGTCAATTCGTTTGTAGGGATAGTGTGGTCACCAGAGCAACAGTAGGACACCTTAGAAGCTACCCTTATGCCATTGATCTTTTTTAATTCCGAGGCAACCGTTTCGAGGCAACTGGATCATGTCATGGACATAAGGACTTACTAAAACGTCCTATACTCGACGACCACGTTTCGAGGGCAAGGCAACAGTGAGGCGTACCCTAAGAGTGGTGTGTGAATTTGTGTGTCATTTTCATGTTTAGCAATTATCTTTGATCATGACATGGTGAGCTACGCATTGTTTTTAATTAGCCATACATTCTTTCATGCAATTAGAATTTAAAAGTGCGGAAATTTAAATGCAGAAAGTAAAATCCTACGCTATTACAAGGCGCGGGTCTATACATCGCCAAATTAACAAAGACCCGTTTTAATAAAAAATGTGGGAAATAAATAAATTCCTAATTACTATTACATGGCTTGAGCAATTACATAATATTCGAAAAGAAAGTAAATAAGAATAAACGCGCGAAAAGAAATTAGAATCGAATGTTCGAGGGCGTTGGACCCTTTTGAGAAATTAAATGAAATTAAATTGAATGAAAAGTTAATTAATTATCAAATTAAAGAAAAGAAACATTTTTTAGGTTTTTTTGTATTTATGAAATAAAGAAATTAAAATTGAAGAGAAACCCTAATTCTAAGTTGTTTTTAATTATTAAAGAAAAGGTTAAAGTTTAAAACCTAATTTACACTAATTAATTATTTTACATATTTATTTACAAAAGTATTTAATAATTAATAATAATAATGATGAGAAAATTATTTATTAAAAAAAGGATGAGAATATTAAAAAACCTAATTTCTACATATTTTAATTTATTAATAAAAATGTTAAAATTGAAAACTAAATTAACTAAGTTAATGGTTAGATTTTATTTACAAAAAAGCTTAGTGATGAAATTAATAATAATTAAATATATTTGTATTTTTGATTTTTCTGTTTTTATTATAGAAAATTATTTTATGGTGAAATTAAAGAAAACAATTGAAAACAATTAAAAGAATAAAAAGGAAAATCAAATAATAAAAAAATGTGCAAACCATGGCGGGTATTCAGACCCAAAGGGATGTTTTTTTGTGAGAAATCTGACCCATTAGACAAAAAGCCTTGTTTGACTTTCTGGCATCACGTGCGTGTTCATTGACTCCTGAGTACCGTGGTCTGCATTCTTTGGCCATTGGATTGGGTTTCATGGCCATTTGTGTTCTGGCCGTTGGCCATTTGTGTTCTGGCCTCAACGTTCCTTAATCTTCTCAGGATGTCTGTCTCACCATGTATTGGTGTCATGCATAAGTTGTTCTTTTGGCCATTTGGCTTTTGGCTTTTGGCTTTTTGGCTTTTGGCCATTTGGCTTTTGGCCATTTGCCTTTTGGCCTCAACGTTCCTTAATGAACCTGCATGGGATCCTGTCTAAATCTACCGTGTTGAATCTCATGAACACATTAAATAAAATCATAAAATGCAAATAAAGCCAATATATGAAGAAATTTAATGTTTAGGCACAATATGACATGTATGAATGATTATACCCTTTTGATCATGGAGATCAAATCAATCTTACCCTTACTGGAAAATTAGTGACATGAATGCTTTTATGCCTTTTGGATCATGGAGATCAAGCCAGCCTTACCCTTACTGAAGAAGTAGTGAGGTGTTGGTTTGTAACTGTGATGGCTTGTTTGTAGTGAGAGAGGGATTTGTAATAAGGATTTCAAGGTTTTAGGGTTCTTGAAAGAATTTGATATTCTAACAGTGTTGTGGCAAGGTTTTTTTTCTCTCTCTTTTTCCTCTTTAGTTTGTGTGAAAAGAAGGTGATTATATAATGGAAATTAGGGTAAAGAAAATGGGCTTTGAATGTGCAATTGGGCCTCCAATGTTCACTTGAGTTCGTCACTTTCCAGGCTAAATCGCAGGGACTTAAGTGCAATTTTTGAAGTTGAAATGTGAAAACAAAATGTAGCCTACATCGATAACTAACTGCTATCCGAAAATCGGCTCAATCGGATAAACGGTGAATTAGTTATGAATTTTTGAAGTTTCAGCTCAGACAAACTTATTTTGGGCTCCAGTGTCGACTCTGACACGTTCTTCAATAAAAAAATGGTATTGATTAGAGCATAATCCGGTCTCGACTTTTGAAGCAAAGTTGTAGATCTATGAGTCAGTGACCTTGTGTAAAAATATGAGCCCAATCCGATAAAAATTGATCGAGTTATGAATTTTCGAAGTTTCGGGCCAGATGAAATAGTATTCAGCATTCAGGATTTTCAGCGTGTCACGCACTCTGAGCAAAAAACGAAGGCCTTTTGAATACCTTTTGAACTCAATACCTTCTGTGAAAATGTAGCCAACTCAATTTGTGAAATTTTGGCGCCAGAACCAGCTCGATACGATGAAAATAGACCAAGTTATGATTTTCTGAACATGACGCAAATAAACTTCTGTCACAAATTTTCTGTGCGAAAATACTTGATAAATCCACATTTTTGAAGACCTTCTGATCAAAATTGGCTTCCAGCCGTGAGAGATGAAATAGTAGATAATGTCAAGACGGAATTTTGGCCACCAGAACGGGTTCAAAACGATCCACGATCTTCAAGTTATGAATTTTTTAGCGCATAAAAACTACACTTTCAGCACACTTTTTCACCATATTTCTTCGAGAAAACTCACACATTCTGATACCTTCTTTAAAGAATTGACTCTTGAGCCAAACCTGAATTTGAGAATATGTTATCAGAGATATCTTGGCGAAAGAATACATGAATATGACGCGCCGGGTTGGACTTGTGAATTTTTCTTGAAATATTTTGAGAAATATGGGAGGGCAAATTTTGAGGTACAACAGGAAGCATCTCTGTGGGGAGAAAGTTCACTAGTCTGGTTCCACTGGGGATTGATAGTTGGAAGTTTTAGCTCCGTTGGGGATACTGATACTTAACTCTGAGGGGAATTGAGTTCTGGAAGGCCCTCTGGCTGGGGAAATCAGTTTTGAGAAAGCTTTTGTTCTGCTGAGGATCCTGAAGTTTAACTCTGTTTTGGGGAATTAAGTTCCGGATTGAGGAATTTGGAGTTTAAATCTGCTAGGGATTCCTTCTGAAAGGGCATCAAGATATCTATCTGTACCCTTAAACTATCTGCAATCATCTCTTCTTGGTTTGTAAGGAAAATGATTATGTTCAAATGCATATGCCTATTTAACAAAACATTGGACGTTTCTCAAATAAAACATAAGTGCAAAAGAGAAAACGGAAGACAAAGCAAATTTCTGTATTTGGAAAAGTATTTGTATTAACTTTCTATGAGTATCTTTGTACAAAAGAGACAGGCATCCTAGTAAGAGGATGTCGTCGTAAAAATTGAAAATTTTATACAAAAGAAAGATGGCTATGTGTAACAATTCCATGGGATTCCATTCTGCTATAGCCTTCACAACTCTGAATATATGTCCATTCAATGCTTCGTCCGCTGATGACTGGATTAATCAGAAGCTTGGAGCTGGTTGATGAAGAGATTGTCCTTAAAGTGATTCGACGAGACATAGTCATACGCTTTAATTCCCTAACTTTTGCCTGAATCGCCCTTTCGGGTTTTCGATCCACCGGGAAACCCTTTTTTGCCCAAGCCGCCCTTTCGGGTTTTCAACTTACCGGGTGTACAGATTTTTTGTTTTATCCCTAATTTTTGCCTGAACCGCCCTTTCGGGTTTTCAGTTCACCGGGATGCCCATTTTTGCCCAAGCCGCCCTTTCGGGTTTTCGACTTGTCGGGTTATTTTATGCGTAGTATCTTTTGACTATGTCTGCGTTCGCAGGGTGCGGAAAATCGTCGCCGTCCATGGTGGTCAGAATCATTGCACCACCAGAAAATATGCTCTTGATTACAAATGGTCCTTCGTAGGTAAGAGTCTATTTGCCCCAGGGATCACTTTGCGGCAAGATAATCCGCTTGATTACGAGATCCCCGACTTGATACACTTGACGTCTGACTTTCTTGTTGAAAGCCTTGATCATCCGTTTTTGATACGTTTGACCATGGCAAACAGCAGCGAGTCGCTTCTCGTCGATCAAATTGAGTTGATCAAGTCGGGTCTGAATCCAATCGTCTTCATTCAAACCAGCTTCCTTCATAATCCTTAAAGAAGGAATCTGAACTTCCATGCGTAGGACAACTTCCATGCCATATACCAAAGAAAATGGGGTTGCCCCTATCGAAGTACGTGCCGTGGTACGGTATCCATGCAGAGTAAATGGTAACATCTCATGCCAGTCCTTGTAGGTGACTGTCATTTTCTGAATGATCTTCTTGATGTTTTTGTTCGCAGCTTCAACAGCACCGTTCATCTTCGGCCGATAGGGAGATGAATTGTGATGATAAATCTTGAACTGTTCACCTAGGGCGGTGATCATAGTATTATTTAGATTTGTACCGTTGTCTGTAATGATCCTGTCGGGGACACTATACCGGCATATGAGGTTTTTCTTGATGAAGCGGGCAACCACATTCTTTGTAACAGAGGCGAAGGAAGCCGCTTCGACCCATTTGGTAAAATAGTCAATGGAGACCAGGATGAAGCGATGTCTATTAGACGCTGTGGGCTTGATCTCTCCAATCATGTCAATGCCCCACATTACAAATGGCCAAGGAGCTGTCAGAATGTTAAAAGGAACAGGAGGAATATGAATCTTGTCAGCATAGACTTGACATTTGTGGCAAGTACGGGAATGTTGATGGCAATCTGCTTCCATGGTAGACCAGTAATAGCCTGCCCTTAGAATCTTCTTGGCCATCGTATGCCCGCTCAAGTGGGTGCCAAATGTGCGGCTGTGTATCTCAGTCATGATCAACTCTGCCTCAGCTTTGTCTACACATCGGAGTAAAACACAATCATGGCTGCTATTATAGAGGATGCCATTGCTCAGGAAGAACTTGGCAGCAAATTTCCTTAGGAACTTCTTGTCATTTACGGAAGCTCCTTCAGGATATTCTCTAGTCTGGAGATACCTTTTGATTTCGTGAAACCAAGGTTGTTCCACTACTTCTTCGGTATTAATCTCATGACAATGTGCAGGTTCATCCATTCGCTAGATGGTGATTTGGGGAGCCTCGTTATCCCAGTTGAGTTTAAACATGGAAGACATTGTTGCCAGAGCATCTACTAGCTGATTCTCTTCTCGCGGGAAATGCTCGAAGGTGATTTGCTCGAAATGAGGCAACAATGTCAGGACATGTTCTTTGTATGGGATAAGATTAGGATGTTTGGTATCCCACTCTCCTTTGATTTGATTGATAACCAAAGCCGAGTCCCCAAATACGATCAAAGATGTGATCCCCAAGTCTATAGCAGCCTTGAGACCGAAGATGCAAGCTTCATATTCAGCCATGTTGTTGGTGCAGCTGAAGCAAAGTCGGGTCGTGAAAGGTGTGTGGCAACCTTCCGGGGAAATGAGTACCGCACCGATACCGTTTCCTAGTGCATTTGAAGCACCATCAAAGTACAGGGTCCATCGGGATCCATTTTCAGGTCCGTCATACGGTCCGTTACCTTCAATGTTGTCCAAATTCATGATGTCCTCGTCCGAGAAGTCGAATCTCATGGCCTGATAATCTTCGATAGCTTGATGAGCTAGATGGTCCGCTAGTACACTCCCCTTTATAGCTTTTTGGGTAGTATACTGGATGTCATACTCAGTCAGGATCATCTGCCATCTAGCGATTCTTCCAGATAAAGCATGCTTTTCGAAGATATACTTGATAGGATCCATTTTGGAAATCAACAGAGTGGTATGAGTCAACATATACTGCCTTAGTCGGCGAGCAGCCCATACCAAAGCGCAATAAGTTTTCTCGAGCAGTGAGTAGCGAGTCTCACAGTCAGTAAACTTTTTGCTAAGGTAATAAATGGCATGCTCTTTTCGACCAGACTCGTCATGCTGGCCCAACACGCACCCCATTGAGTTATCCAAAACGGTCAGATACATGATCAGCGGCCTTCCTTCGACGGGTGGCATCAGAATAGGAGGTTCTAGCAAATACTCCTTGATCTTATCAAAAGCAGCTTGGCAGTCGTCGTTCCATTCGACTACCTGATCTTTCTTCAATAGTTTGAAAATTGGCTCACAGGTAGACGTCAGATGAGAGATGAATCTGGCAATATAGTTCAAGCGCCCCAAGAACCCTATAACCTCCTTTTCAGTGCAGGGGGCAGGCATCTCTTGTATTGCTTTCACTTTTGCTAGATCGACCTCAATGCCTTTGTTGCTGACGATGAATACTAGAAGTTTACCAGACCTAACTCCAAAAGTGCACTTACTTGGATTCAGCCTGAGTTTGTACTCTTTCAACCTGGAAAACAGCTTCTGCAAATGTTCAAGGTGTTTCTCCTCTGTTTGTGATCGAGCTATCATATCTTCTACGTAAACTTCGATCTCATGATGTATCATATCATGAAATAAAGCTACCATGGCGCGTGGATAAGTTGCCCCTGCGTTCTTCAGTCCGAACGACATCACCTTGTAGCAGAAGGTACCCCATTGTGTAACAAAGGTTGTTTTCTCGATGTCCTCGGGGGCCATTTTGATCTGGTTGTAGCCCGAGAATCCGTCCATGAAGGAAAACACCTTGTGATGAGCTGTGTTGTCAATCAAAATGTCGATATGCGGTAGCGGAAAATCATCTTTGGGGCTAGCCCTGTTCAAATCCCGGTAGTCCACACACATTCTGACCTTGCCGTCTTTTTTAGGTACTGGCACAATGTTAGCAACCCATTGTGGATAGGATGTAACAGCCAGAAAGCCAGCGTTGAATTGCTTCATTACTTCCTCTTTAATCTTCTCAGACATGTCAGGCCTCATTCGGCGGACTTTTTGCTTGATCGGTGGACAATCCTCTCTTGTAGGGAGACGGTGAACCACGATATCTGTGTCTAAACCCGGCATGTCTTCATAAGACCAGGCGAAGATTTCAACGTATTCATTTAACAGCTGTATTAAGCGCTCCTTGACACCTGGTTCTAGATTGGCACCCACTTGTACTTCTTTCCGGTCTTCCTCTGTTCCTAAGTTGACAGTTTCCACCAACTCTTCATGAGGCAAGATGGCCCTTTCTTCTTGTTGTAGAAGTCTGGCTAGCTCTCCTGGTACTTCACAATCTTCATCATCTTCATACTCAACCTGATTGACCAAATCTTCAGAGTTATTGAAGGATACAGCAGAATAGTCACCCATAGAATCCAGAGTGGATGGGTACCTGCATTTGTGAGTGTGGGTGTGTGTAAGGGATAGCCATCCTTAAACAAACAAAAATGCAAAAGGAAAGAAAATGAACACAGCAGTTTATCAATGAAAAACGTCCAATGAATCATTAAACATGGCATATGAATATGAAGAGAATCAAAACCCTTACAAATGGACCTACATGCCCCGGGCAAGGCATGAGGTGAAAAAGCAGTGTGCAGATTGTTTAAAAGTAATTATTACAGACAACAGGAAATGTTCGAAAGATAAGTTACTGATTAATGAAAGTAATGGGGACGAAGTCTTTCGCCTCCCAGTTGTGTAGTCCCCCTCCGATGGTCGGGAAGATCCAGTCTTCAATGTTGGTCTCTTCGTCTTCGTCTTCCAAAGCATTGATTCCATGAGGAGAAATCTTGATGGGTGTTCTTTCAGTTTTTGAGCGACGCATAGCTTTTTTCCCCGCAGCGGTAAATCCCAACCCAAACTTGTCTGTCTTGTGGGGAAAGTCAGGCAACTGACCCCATGTTGAGTTCTTTCCCTCATTCATTGCAGCCTTTGCGTCTTTCAGAGATGCCATCCTGGCCACCTGCTTGGGCTCCTCAGCTACTGCCTTTGCTACTGCAACTTCGAGAGCAATTTCCTCGAAGTGTTGGAACGGTGTTTCAATGAATTCGCCCTCCACTTCCACATACTGAAAGGAGTTCAAGTGACTGATCATATATTCCTCCTCACCGTGTACAATTATAATCTTTCCTTTGACAGGGTATTTCAGCATCTGATGTAGGGAGGAAGTGACTTCCCCAGCATTATGTATCCATGGTCTTCCTAGCAAGCAAGAGTATGACGGACGGATGTCCATCACATAGAAAGTTGAGTGGAATACTTCAGTTCCTACCTTGATAGGGATGTCGACTTCCCCATGTACCATTCTTTTAGACCCGTCAAAGGCCCTGACAATGATATTACTTGGTTTCAGCTCCAAGCCCTTGCAATCTAATTGATCTAGAGCTTTCTTAGGCAGCACGTTCAGAGAAGAACCAGTGTCGACCAAAACATGGGCAAGAGTAGTTCCTCGGCATTCAACTGACACATGCAATGCGTCATTGTGCTTTCTTCCTTTCGGAGTCAGGTCAGCATCAGAGAAACCTAGGTCGTTGTCTGCAGTAAGGCTGGCTACACAATCCTAGAATTGATCGGCTGAGGTTTCCTAGGGAACATGGGCTGTCTTCAGAAATCTTATCAATGCCTTGGCATGAGCCTCAGAACAAAGCAGCAATTCTAACATGGAGATCTTCGAGGGGGTTTGCCCCAGTTGCTCTACCACATCATAATCACTCTTCTTAATTATTTTCAGAATCTCCTCCATTTCTTTCTTAGAGGTTTCGGGGATGACCAATGGCTGAGCCCTCGTCCTGACGAGCTCATCTTGGATCCCTTTCCCCTTATCAGCAGAAGTAGGAGGGACAACCACAGGAGTAACAGCTTCTTCAATCAGCGGAGTTCTTGCAGAAAGTTTTATCGATGCAGGAGTAACTTTGGCAGCAGCTGAGGGTCCAAAGATTGCCTTTGGAGGGGCAATCTCTGGAGAAAAAATTCTCCCACTTCGGGTAATCTTGCTTGTACCGACAATGTTTCCAATGTCGGCATCTTCTTCGTCAGAGCTCTCTTCAGTTATCTCAACTTGTTTAACACCATGGTAGTAGATTTCTCCACCGTAATTCCATGGTATTGATTTGTCAGATTTGTAGGGGACTGGCCCAGGCATGGTTATTTTCAGAGGAACAATCTTCGTAGCGGATGTAATCTTAACAGGATTTTTAGGGACCTTGGAAAGATTGGTGGAAATGGTGATTATTGAAACATCTTTTATAGGGGTTGGAGTAGCAGGAACCTTTTCGAAAAGAATTTGTTGGCTGTCCATTAGGCCTTGGATGCCTATCTTCAACAATGGACAGTCGATTGGTAGGGAGGAACAACAGTAGTAGTCTTCTTTACATCCTGGGAAAATCCCAGCTTTCAACAGCTTTAACTTGATTGTTAGTAATGGAGTTACCAGATCATCAACAGCAGAAACATACAGATCTTCTTCAATAGCAAGAACATGATGGCCATGCTTTGGCATCGGAGCGGATATTACATTTGGCTTCTCCGGAGCATCGAACTCAACCTCTTTTGCATCTATCAAGTCTTGAATTTTATTCTTTATCGCCCAACAATTGTTGGTGTCATGTCCGGCGCTATTAGAATGGTAGGCACATTTGGCATTGGCATGATAGTATGGAGATGTGGTGTTAGGGTTTTTCGGTGCCTCCTTTAAACCAGTCAGATTTAACTTCAACAAATGAGGAAGAACTTGTGCAGGCGTCATATTGATGCGGGTGAACTGCCGTTGTGGCCATTCTACCCGTTGCTGATTTGGTATGGATTGATTGTTACGAGGCTGATCATTTGACGAATTTTGAATCATCACGGCCCCTAAAGTCGGTCGGCGCTCAGTTCTCCCCAATCCCTTTTGATAGTACACAACAGCTGCCTCCTTCTTGGCTGGAAATGACTTTTTAACAGTTGTAGATGCAGAGGCATCCCTTTGAATCTTCCCACTCTTAATACCAGCTTCCACCCGTTCGCCAGTCAGAATCAATTTAGTAAACACTGCGGAAGAGCTCCCGATCAAATGGTTGAAGAACAGGCCAGATAGGGTCCCCAAGAACATATCAACTAGTTCCCTATCAGAAAGAGGTGGCTGCACTCTTCCGGCCAAGTCGCGCCACTTCTGGGCGTATTCTTTGAATCCTTCATTTGAGGCCATTCCCATACTTTGTAGCTGAGTACGGGTTGGCGCCAAGTCAGAGTTATATTGATACTGGCGATAAAAGGCAGCTGCCAAATCCTCCCAACTATATACCTATGACCTCTCAAGCTTGTAAAACCAATCTAGCTGTGTACCAGACAGGCTATCCTGGAAGAAGTGTACCCAAAGATTTATGTCGGATGAATGAGGTTGAATTTTCCTGACATACGACCTCAGGTGCATCTTCGGGCAAGACAGCCCGTCATATTTTGCAAAAATTGGCACCTTAAACTTTGGAGGGATCACAATTCCAGCAATCAAACCCAATTCTTCAAAATCTAACCCAGGAACCCTTTGCAGCTCCATAGTTTCCAGTCTATCCTCCAGGTTTTTGTATTTGTCATCCACTGGAGGGTATTGCTGCTCTGAGTAGTCTTCATCTTCCTCAACCTCTTCCTCTTCTGCTTCGGACTCAGAAGGTAGTGCAGCTCCTTTTCCCTTACTGGTTTCCTCCTCAGATGCGGAGGGAAATTCAAGAACTCTTCTAGCTTCATTCTCAAACCTTCTTCCCAGTGTAGCTACCCCAACTCTTTTCTTCTTCTTTTTTCCTTTTTCTGGATCTTTATTCCCTAGCAGTGCTTTAAGATCCTCCTGACCCTTTGCTAAGGTCATTAGGAGCTGTTGAAACTGCGAGTTTTGTGCCTGCAGATCTTTGACCGTCTGTTCGAGATCCATCTTACTGTAATAAACAGCAGAAAGATAAGGAAACCTGGTGTGGAGACCTGTTTATGCATATGATGAATGATATGTTTATTCATGCAATGCATTCAAGGATTTTAGAAATTCAAAATTGTTGCAAACAAAAAGAACACACGTCATATTAATAAGAAGAAATTTTGTCAGTACATAAATGCCCCACGGGCCAAATATTACAAAAACTTCTTAAGGTAGAAAGACGTTGCGCATCCTCTTTTGTGCGATGTAAGTGTTGAGGGTCTCCTCCTCGTGAAGTTGGCGGGTGAGCTCCAAAACCTTCTTCTTACTGGCATAGAAGCTGGCTTCAAAAGTATTCCGCTCTTCCTTGAGTTGGATCTAACTCTTCTGCATCTCCTCCCATGATGTTGGCATGTCAGGGTATAGGATGGTGTAGGGAACCTCTCCTTCCTTAACAGGCTCTTTAATCAAAGGGAGAATATGAGGGTAAGGCATCATAAGACTCTGGGCTCGGGTTCGTACCCACTTGAGATAAGGCTCAAGAGGGATGGAGTTCTTGTGCCCCAGTGTCTTGCTATCTACCTTGTTAGGCATCCTCCAAGCTCTGATGAATCTTTGGCGAAGTCCTTGCGCATCGTTGTCGAAGTCAAAAACTAGGTCAGGAATCAACATGTCATGGGGGCCATCCCTCCGTGCATATCCAAATTGTCTCAAAGCTAGACAAGGGTTGTAGGTAATGCCCCCTCTAATGCCAAGTAATGGAACATTAGGGAACTCACCACAACGATCGACGATGATGACATTTTCTCTGGACCGAGAACACCAATGTACATCAGAGTGTGTGAGGGTCATCAATCGTTGTGACCACCTTAAGCCTTGCTCATTCTTTAAAACAGATTGTGGAAGGTGCGAAATAAACCACCTTGCAAGGAGAGGAGTACAACACATGAGAACACCTCTCTTCCTCATTGTTCGTGTGTAAAATGAGTGGAGGATGTCCCCAAGCAATGTAGGTATGGGATTCCTGGATAGGAAAATCTTGACAGCATTGACATCTATAAGTTGGTCAGGATTTGGGAACAAGACCAACCCATAAATAAGGAGTGCCAAAATCTCTTCAAAGGCTTGCAGATCCAGGGAATTCCAACACTCTTGTGCCTTCTCAAACAAGAATTTTGCCAAGAAGCCTCTGACACCACTTCTAGTCTCCCAATTCCCCTTGATGTCAGATGGTTGCAAGTGTAGTGCTTGAGCAACATCTTCAGGCTTTGGTTCTTTTTCCGTATCGTTATAGGGTAGTTGATTAAGAATAGGAATTCTCAGGAGTTGAGAAAATTCCTCCAAAGTAGGCACCAATTGGTAGTCGGGGAATGTGAAACAGTGGTGAAGGGGGTCAAAGAACTGGAACAGCACTTTCACCATGTCTTCTTCAATGTTGGTGTTGACTAGGCTGAGCAGTCTACCATGTCTTTCACTGAAGAGAGAGCTTTCCGGAATTCTGGATGTAAGCTCCTTGAGTTGAGGAGGGACTCTCACAAGGTTGACTTGGATAGTTTTCCTGCGAAGAATTTCCACGACCTACAAAACAAGAACAAAGATGAAGATCCAAACCCTTGAAATGGTTAGTGGATGCACATGATGCTTTATGATGTTCATGATGTATGCACAAACATATGTACAAGCAAGTCACACAAAGCCCTAGTTTAAGGCTTGCATGAGGTTTCATAGGTAAGTACTCTCTTGAGTGTAGTTGGCTTAAAAACCTGTCCTATAAATAGTAACCGGGTTCTAAGGAGCTCAATATCATCGGATTGTTTTCCATGTTCATTGTTCTGGTTTAGCCACTTAACTAGCGACCAAAATATTCCAAGAAAACAACCCTCAATGAGTGTAGTATCGAGTATCTACCAACTTCGGACTGCACCAAAGCCGGTCATCTCACTACCCCTAATAAAAGTCCAAGATGGTCAAGTAAGGTTCTAGGTCATTAGTGCTTAGTAACATCACTCAGCGGCCCCGTACTCTCCTTGATTGAACTCAAGGGTTACCGGTACTCACAAATATGTCGCACTAATATAGCTATTGCTTCAACCGTGTCGGTATACCCCGTACAGTTTCCACAACGTATTGCTATCTATGAATGTTTCCCAAATCCGGGTGTAGGATTTCAAGCCCAACCAAAGAGAACCAAAATGTAAAGCAATCAAAGCAAACAATTAGTCATGCAAAAGGGTGATCTAGGCCCTAAGGTTACTCCACTTTTAAATTTAGTCCCCAGCAGAGTCACCAGTTCTGTGATACGGTGGGAGAACTGACTTGGGTTTTTGCGTTTGTTTTCGCAAATGTTTCGGTTGAGCAAGAGTCGCCACCGACTTTTTATTTTATCCTAAGGAAAGGTTAAAAAGCACAGCAAAAACCTTTGAGATGTTTTCTTGGGTTCGGGGAGTAGATTATAGAAATGGAAGGTATTAGCACCCTTTCTATCCATGGTTATCCATGGGCTCTTAGTTACTTGCTTAGATCACTTGCCTTGCATTTTCAATTGTTTGAAATGGTGCTTTGTGTGTGTGGTTTTGAAAATGTTTTGAAAAAGATGCCTTGTCTAGGCAACCCTTGTAACAATTCTTTACTCGAATGTTTTACAAAAGGTGTTTGTCTTTTTGAAAAGATGTTTCAAGGTTTTTGAAAGTTGTTTTGAAAGTTGGTTTTGAAGTTGTGTAGTGATGTATGTTTTGAAAAATGGCAAGGATTTGTTTTGCAAGTTGGTCAAGTAACCAAGAGCTATCTACCCTAAATTTCTCAAAGATCTTTCCTATGTTTTAACCCTTTTAACAGTATTATTCCACCATTGTATTTGGTGGACAATCTTGTGTTAGGATGTTAACGGGACGGGCGCGGATCATCGTTTAGACCATGAATGCAATAGTGCCAAGTGTCTTTGGCAATTTTTTCCTTTAAGGGACTTGATCATTTTTTAGGCAACTTCGAAAGCGTCATCGAGGGACTATGATCATTAGATTTGTTTTTGTTTGGCCAAAGACACTCAACATGCAACATGGCCCATTTTTGAAGGCAACAAGTGGAGTAACCCTAAGGGTGCAAGTGTGATTGGTGTTGTCCATTTTCATGCTTTTTTGTCTTTGTGTTAGTCAAGCTATTTGTTGGTTGATTGCATACAAACCCTAAGTCTATCATAGAATAATTTGAAAGCTTTTAAATGCGGAAATTTAAAGTCCTAAATTATTACAACATGATTATGGGGATGGGGGTACAAATGTTTGAATGGGGATATTTAGCAAGAAATTAAATCTAAAACTATTACATCCATATTGAATATACAAATTATTTAATTGTACAATAATTAAATAAATACAATAAATATGCAAAATGTATTATGCACAAAAATGGTTTTTTATGTATGTAAAAGTATTTTTCAATGTAAAATATAACCAAAAATAAGAAGGGTCAAATTTTGAATATTTTGGTTATTTAGGGCAAAATCCTAGTTTGTAAATAAATAGTATTTATTTATTAATTATATACAATATTATATATTAATTTATACACAAGAATAAAAAAGAAGTATATTGTAAAAAGTATTTTTGATGTCAAATATTAATAAAAATAAAAATGTATTATTTTCATATTTTATCCTAAATATTCTAATAAATGTATAAGTATTTATATTATATATATTTAATATGCTAAGTATATATAAAAATAAAATATTAACTATTTACAAAACAAATATATTTTTTAGAAAATGTTTTCAAAAGGAAAATAAAAACAAGGGCTGAAAAATATATTTTTGTGTCATTTTTAATGTTTTAAATAAAAAGGTATTTATATTTATTTTACATGTATAAGTTCAAATAAAACAAATAAATTCCAAATAAAATGCAAAAATGGGTGGAAAAATATTTTTAATATTTTTTATATTTGAGAAAAAAATAATAAGTCAGAATCAAAAAGAAAAAAAAAAGTAAAATATCACACAATGGGTCAGGGGGTGCAAATTGAAAAAAAGGGGGGGGGGGGCAAAAAGCAGGTTGACTCAGGCCCAGCCCAAGTCAACTCTGTCTTCAACCTCCAGCACATGTTTGAACAAGAAAACGCGCGCTTCCTTCTACATCTGCTATCTCTTGATTCCTTGACTTTTAACAAAAACTCATAACACAAACATTATAGAGCATCAAGAGACGAATTCATACGTATAAAAATCTTAACCTAACTCTCAAAAACGAGGGAGAATTTCTCCATCCCCAATTTCTGACCTTAGTTTTCTTCCATGTTCAGGTCCAAAATTCTCACAGCACACACAATATAAATGAAAAGTAACTACATGGATGGCTTCAGGGCTGTGAGTAGAACATACTTTCTTCACAAACTTAAGCCTAACTATGCCTGGATAGAGAGATAGAAGTTCATATTTTTACCTGTTCAGCTTGAGTCGTGTACAACAATGGAGGTATCTTCAATGGAGTTTGAACTTTGGTACAGCTTGCCTGAAGTCCAAGGATGCTTCCCCTATGCTTAGCTTGCTTTGAATCTCTCTGAATCAAGCTATGGAAGTCAACCTGCAAAACTGAAAAGTGAAAATGGAAAACTTGGCTATGGATGTTACAGCTTGTATCTAAGGCTTGGGATAGCTTCAATGGATGGTAAGGAGTGTATTGGAACTTGTTTGGGCAAAAACGCATGAGTGAATGATGTTGGCCAAGTCAAACTGCAGGAATGCCCTGTTTCTTGCAGAAAAATGGTGTTTTGATGAATGAGGAGGTATTGAGGATCAAGGACTCGTGTTTTAGGTCAGTTTGGGTGTATGAAAAGTGTTTACAAAGTTTGCTTCAGTTGGTGTTTTCAGGAATGAGAGATTGTAGTTGTTTTTGCCAAGTATCTTCTACTTGAAGCAAGAAAATGCAAGTTTCAAAACAGACCTGTCCAATGCCCTAAACTATGTTGCACCTCTTGTTCTTGATCAGAGTGATTTGTGTACAAATGCTAGCTTCAAAGATCTGGCACATGCCTCTTGGATTTGTTATTTGACATAAAGTGCATCTTTTCCAAAATAGCAAATTTACTTTTTCTAATTATGGATTAATATTGCATGTAATGACCAAATGAACAAAATAATGCTTGAACACAATGGTTTGGCATTTAATTATTGAGTGTGAAGAGGATTAGAGGCCTGTAAGCTAGCATAAACCATGCTGAGTTGAAAATGCAAAGTGTTATGAGCAAGCCTTGGCCAAGAACAAAAGTGGATTTTGCCCAACTTTGCAAATTCGATTCTCCCTAACCACAAGGGTGTTTGAGAAGTTCTTGGACAATTTGGAAAGCTTGGAATGTGTACTACAATCCATCTTTGTAATGAAAATTGAAACTCCAAGTGGAACCATGTGAAAAGTGTCCATGAAGTTGGACAAAAATCCTGCCTAGAATAGGTCAAAATTTCTCTAAGTTAAAAATGTTTTGCACCCTTGTTCCAAAAATCATAACTTGAGATACAAGCTTCTTTTGAGGAAACTTTGTGAATCAAAGTTGTAGATTTTGCAATGGACTACAACTTTCATGTTTTGAGTTTTGTTTGAATCCAAATGCATCTTGGTGAAAAAGTGGGGCAAAGTTAGGAAAAAATAAGGAAGTTTCATAACTTAGAAAAATTCTAAGTTATGAAATTTTCTCATCTTAAACCCTAATTTGCAATTTTGGGTTTCTTGATGAACAAGTTTCATAATTTGACATGTCTTGATGAAAAATGAATCTTGGCACTTGATTTTGACCAAAAAGTCAAAGTTTGACTTTTCAGTATACAGTCAAATTTTGATCAGTTGACTGGAAAATTCATCTGTCAATCTTATGCATTTGGGATCTTTTGAACTTGTTGAATGGATCAAGATAATTCCATTGAGTTATTGAGTCCATATGTGAGCTTGGTTTGCCATTGGTTAGGTCAAACAGTCAAAAATTGCCTTTGTGCAGTCAAAACCATAAAAATGACCATTTTGCCCTTTTGGTGATCTGATCAAATTTCTTGGGGAATTGTGATCCAAACTTGACCAAATGGTTCATATGAGTTCATAATGTTGATGTGGGTCAAATTTCATGAGGTTTGACTATCAATTGGCCACAGTTGACTTTTTCCCCAATACAGCTGATTTCTAGGTCAATTGTCCAATTGACTGGGCAAAGATTGGAATCAAGACTTGAAACTTGGCATGGATAAACTTGTGAGTCCAACATGAAGCATGCAAGTCACTTTGGGCCTTTTAGGTCAAAAAATATTTGTGCAAACTCAAGCCCTATTTTGGGTCAACAGTGCAAGGAGGAGTCTTGAGCAGAGCAAACCCTAATTTGATCTTGAGCTCCCAGGGTCTTGTGGTGAGAAAATATTGATGAAATGAGAGGGAAAATTTTGGGGTACAACACATAGTCGTGAGAATCATCGCTCCTCCCGAGAAAACTTTTTTGACCACGAAAGGTCCTTCATAAGTGGGAACCCACTTGCCCCTGGGATCTCCCTGGGGAAGAATTATCCTCTTCAGCACAAGGTCACCTGGCATGTAACACTGGGGCCGTACCCTCTTATCAAAAGCTTTACTCATCCTTTGCTGATATACCTGACCGTGACATACAGCCGTCAACCTCTTCTCGTCAATAAGTTCTAACTGATCTAGCCGATTCTGTACCCATTCACTTTCATCCAGCTCAACATCTCTTAGGACCCTAAGAGAAGGAATCTCGACTTCTACCGGCAGTACTGCTTCCATGCTGTAAACCAATGAAAATGGGGTTGCCCCAGTCGAAGTAAGCACAGTGGTGCGATAACCATACAAAGCGAAAGGCAGCATCTCATGCCAATCTTTATAGGTTACTACCATCTTCTGCATGATTTTCTTGATATTATTATTGGCCGCTTCAACAGCGCCATTCATCTTTGGTCAGTACGGGGAAGAGTTATGATGCTTGATTTTGAAGGACTCACAAGTTCCTTCATCATCTTGTTGTTCAGATTAGACCCATTATCGGTAATGATCTTCTCGGGCACCCCGTAGCGAAAGATAATATTGTGCTTAATGAACCAAGTTACCACTTGCTTGGTGACATTGGCATAGGATGCAACTTCGACCCATTTCGTAAAATAATCGATGGCAACCAGAATGAAACGGTTCCCGTTGGATGCAGTCGGTTCAATTTTGCCGATCATATCAATTCCCCACATTGCAAACGACCAAGGGGAAGTCAAGACATTCAAAGGTACTGGCGGCACATGTACCCTGTCAGCATAGACTTGACATTTGTGGCAAACCCGTGCATGATTGTAACACTCAGTCTCCATGGTGGACCAATAATAACCTGCTCGCAAGATCTTTTTAGCCATAGTATGCCCGTTGGAATGGGTCCCGAAATTACCTTCATGTATTTCTTTAATGATTCTAGCTGCTTCTATCTTGTTAAAACATCTGAGAAGTAGACCATCATGATGCCTCCTGTATAACACACCACCACTGAGAAAGAACTTGGCTGAAAATCTTCTCAAGAACTTCTTATCTGTGACGGATGCCCCCTTAGGGTACTCTTGTGTTTCAAGATATCGCTTAACGTCATAAAACCAAGGGTTACCATCTGGTTCCAAACTGGCCTCAAAACAGAAAGCTGGCTCACTTAAACTTCTGATAGTAATTGAAGGTGCCTCATTAGCCCACTTAACCTTGAACATGGAGGACAAAGTTGTCAGTGCATCAGCTAGATTGTTTTCTTCTCTGGGAATGTTCTCAAATGTGATCTCTTCGAAGTACGGAATCAGCTTCATAACATGCTCACGGTACGGAATTAGGTTCTGATGGCGAGTCTCCCAATCTCCGTTAATCTGGCTGATAACAAGATTGGAATCCCAGTAAACTTTCAAAAACTTGATGCGCGGGTCGATCGCCGCTTCAATGCCATAAATGCAAGCCTCATATTCGGCCATGTTGTTAGTGCAATCGAAACAAATACGAGCCGTGAAAGGAATGTTGTATCCTTCAGGGGAAGTGATAATAGCTCTGACACCGTTACCCATGGCATTAGAGGCACCATCAAAAACGAGCGTCCAACGTGATCCTGGCTCGGGTCCTTCGTCTGGGTCTGGTATGTTACAATCTCGAATATACACAATTTCCTCATCTGGAAAATCAAACTTCATCGGTTCGTAATCGTTCATGGGCTGATGAGCAAGATGGTCGGCCAGTACACTACCCTTAATTGCTTTTTGAGTAGTGTATTGGATATCATATTTAGTGAGTATCATCTACCAACGGGCTACCCTGCCTGTAAGAGCTGGCTTCTCAAAAATGTACTTGATTGGATCCATTTTGGATATCAAGTAGGTGGTGTGAGTTAACATGTATTGCCTCAAACGTTTGGCGGCCCAGGCAAGCGCACAACAAGTCTTTTCCAGCCATGAGTACCTCGACTCGCACTCCATAAACTTCTTACTCAAGTAGTAAATAGCCTGTCCTTTCTTCCCTGTCTCGTTGTGTTGACCAAGGACACAACCCATTGAGGTTTCCAATACAGTTAGGTACATGATTAATGGCCTTCCTTCTACTGGCGGCATGAGTATCAGAGGTTCTTGCAAATATTCTTTTATTTTTTCAAAGGCCTTCTGACAATCCTCATTCCATTTCACTGTCTGACTTTTCTTCAACAATTTGAACATAGGTTCACATGTGGCTGTGAGATGAGAAATAAATCTGGAAATATAGTTTAACCTTCCCAAGAAGCCACGTATTTCTTTCTCTGTCCTTGGATCAGGAATTTCCTGTATCGCTTTGACCTTGTACGGGTCCACCTTGATACCCTTTTCACTTACAATAAAACCCAACAGCTTACCGGATCTCACCCCGAAGGTGCACTTATTCGAGTTCAACCTTAGCAAGAACTGCCTTAATCTCCCGAACAATTTTTCCAGATGAACAAAATGTTCCTTCTCTGTGTCAGACTTAGCAATCATATCGTCTACATAAACCTCAATCTCTTTGTGAATCAAGTCATGAAAGAGAGTGACCATGGGGCGTTGATATGTTGCCCCGACATTTTTGAAACCAAACGGCATCACTTTATAGCAAAAAGTTCCCCAAGGCGTGATGAATGTTGTCTTCTCCATATCCTCCGGAGCCATCTTAATTTGATTGTAGCCCGAAAAGCCATCCATGAACGAGAACACCTTGGAATGAGCAGTATTATCGACCAACACATCAATATGAGGAAGAGGGAAATCATCTTTAGGGCTGGCCCTGTTCAAATCCCTATAATCCATGCACATCCTGACTTTTCCATCTTTCTTAGGCACAGGCACAATATTTGCAATCCATGGCGAATAATTGACAACTTTTAAGAAATTCGCGCTAAACTGCTTCTGGACCTCCTCCTTGATCTTCTTGGACATCTCAGGATGAGTTCTTCGGAGCTTCTGCTTGACAGGAGAATAACCTTCTTTGAGCGGTAGTCAATGCACCACTATGTCTGTATCCAACCCAGGCATATCCGTATAAGACCAGGCGAAGATATCAGAATACTCACGGAGTAGCTCAATCAATCTGGCTTTTACACTTTCTTCGAGATCGGCCCCTATCTTGACTTCTCTTCTTACCTCTTATGTACCAATATTCACCACCTCAATTGAATCTTGATTTGGCTGGATAACTTTCTCTTCTTGTTTCAACAGTCTTGCTAATTCCTCAGGAAGATCACAATCTTCATACGCTTCTTCTTCAGCTTGATAAATAGGAGTATCAAAGTCATAATGAGCCATAGCAGAGTCGTTATCGATAGAATCGGTAATGGAAGTGCATCTGCATGAATGACATTTTTGTGTTTTTTAGTGACAGTGTGTGAAAAGAGAAACATTGCCATTTAAAAAGAAAAAGAAAAATAAACAAGGTTTTGAATGCAAAAACGTCCTTTATTTCATGATAAACTTGCAAAATAAACATGGGGGCCCTACACAAATGATTCACTACGCCTTGGGCAGAGCGTAGGAATCATGATATGATAATAAAAGAAACAAGAAAATTACTCCTCAGCGCTTGAAACTTGGATAACGTCCACAGAAGTCCAATTGTTGAGTGTCTGGCCTGGAATACTTGGACGAATCCAATATTCAATATTGTAACCATCAACTCCATCATCGCTGACGACATTAACGTGCCCTTCTCGAGTAGCACAAGGATGGGAAAACTTCACAGGAGTAGATAAACTAGATGCTCTGGGAGCTGCACTCTGTTGACCTGGGCTAAAAACAAGACCAAATTTGTCGAACTTTGGAGTAACGTCCAGCACCTGACCCCAACCTTCAGGGTTACCACCTTCCACTACAGCTTTTGCATCTTTGAGAGAAGACATAACAGTTTCCGATTTCTTTTTCTGCTCTGGAGGGGGAAGATTGACAGCATGAACTGTCTCAAACGCCTGAAATGGAGTTTCATGAAGCTCGCCTTCAACTTCAACATAACAGAATGATGTCAAATGGCTTACAATGTACTCTTCTTTATCGCATACAGTTATCACCTTTCCCTCTGCGGGATACTTGAGTTTCTGATGAAGAGTAGAAGTAACTGCTCTTGCTCTATGAATCCACGACCTCCCCAACAAGCAACAGTATGCCGGATGTATATCCATCACAAAAAATGTAGCCGTGAAGGTGCAAGGGCCAACCTTGATTGGTAACTCCACTTCCCCAAATACCGACCTTCGAGACCCATCAAACGCCTTCACCATCAAATCGCTAGGGCGCAACTCTAGTCCAGAATAATCAATCTTCATCAATGTTGACTTGGGCAATACATTTAAAGACGACCCGGGATAAAGTACTGCCTCTGCACTCCATTGAAATATGCAACGCTTTTTTATGGTCTGGTCCCTATGGAGGAAGATCAAAATTAGTGAAGCCCAAACCATTCCCGACAGATATATTAGCACAAACATTCTCAAACTGATTGACAGTTATCTCATGTGGCACGAACGCATTCTTCAACATCTTCATCAAAGCATTTATGTGCGGTTCTGAATAGATCAACAAAGACAAGATAGACGTCTTGGAATGAGTGTGGCTTATATGATCAATTATGCTATAATCACTCTTTATGATAATCCGCATTAACTCTTTAACCTCATCGGGAACTGAAGAAGCTTCTGGTATCGGAATTGGCTGAGTCACATTGGCTGGCGTAACCCTTGGATTACCAATCATCGCCTGTTGTTTTCCTTTTTCTCTTGCAGAAGCATCTGCCACATCTTGCACATTGGAAGGACCAAATACTCTCCCGCTTCTAGTCATTCGACCCACACCAGAAAAGTTATGGACTTCCTCTTTATCACCTTCAGCACATTCTTTCTCATACAAACGAGCATTAACCTCCTGATTTACCCCGTGGTAATAAACATCGACATTGTAATGCCACGGGACAGCCTTCTCACTAGTGTACGACATAGGTCCGGGTACCGTAATCATCAGAGGGGGTGCCCTTGATGAGGTAGGAATGCGTGCAGGGGTGTAAGGAATAGATATTACAACAACATCTTCTTCGGTAACATTGTGGTAGCTTGGTTTTCTATCAAACTGTAGGGAACCTTCTATTATCAACAATTGGATACCTGCTTTCAAATCATCACACCCCTTAGGTTGCCCTCTACACTTGGTACACTCTGAAGTACAACCTGGGAAAATAGAATTGTCAAGCAAATACCTCTTAACAAAGCTCAACATAGTAGTTACTTGTTCCACATCCATGATCAAATTCAACACTTCACCTTTATCATCAATCATGTTAACAACGCCCCCTCCATGCCTAGGCATTGGGTTCTGAGTAACATTCAGACCAGTTACTGGAGTAAACTCAATTTCCTTAGCATACAACAAGTCTTGTACTTTACACTTCAACGTAAAGTAATTATCAGTAGAATGACCCCCTCCGCCCGAATGGAATTCACATCTTGCATTAGCATCATAGTTAACGGGAAGTCTTGCGGGTGGCGGTGGCATATTTCTCAAGCTGATAAACTTCAAATCAAGTAGGTGGTGGAGTGCTTCAGTAAGAGTTACTGGCAAGGGATCAAATTTCCTTGGCTGTCTCTGTTGTTGGTTATTATACTGATGGGGAGCATCTTGCTGCCTTTGTTGCTGAGGCACTGTATTCGGTCTCTGCTGCGGAGGAGCATTAACAGGAATAGAAACAACATTGATATGTTGGTGCTGACGATCCTCTCTTATTCCTCTATGAGAATAGACCTCATTTGCATCACCTTCCCTTTTCTTAGGGTAATTGTTGAATGGTTTCTTACTGCCCCCTGATGAGCCACTGGAACCTATAATCTGAATCTTTCCTAATTTCAAACCCACTTCAATCCTTTCACCAGCCATGACCAAGTCTGCAAATCCTGCCAAAGTACTTCCTATCATGTGCTCATAGAATGGCCCTTGCAGGGTACTCATAAACATATCAATGAGTTATCTCTCCATGAGTGGAGGTTGAACCCTCGCAGCCAACTCACACCACTTCTGAGAGTATTCCTTGAAAGATTCTTTTGGTCCTTGCGACATATTCTATAACTGAGTGCGATTAGGCGCCATATCCATATTGTACTGATAATGTTTGACAAAAGCCCGAGCAAGATCATTCCAGCAGCGAATATGAGTTTTCTCCAACTTCATGTACCATTCCAGGTATGCCCCAGATAGACTATCCTGGAAAAAGTGAATTAAAAGCCCTTGATCCTCAGTATGTACTGACATCTTCTGGAAATAAGCAGTTGCATGAGTAATAGGACACGACATTCCGTTGTATTTCTCAAATGTAGGAGGCTTGAACTTTGGAGGCACCTTCGCTCCAGACACCAACCCGAGATCATTAGCATCCATACCAAGGACTCGTTGTCCTTCCACAGCCTTTAGACGCTCTTCCAACAAATGATACTTCATATCCTCAATCTGAACCCCCGACTCTGAACACCGAACAAGAAACTGATCTTCATCCTGGTCAAATTCAAAATCCTGATCCTGATAATTCCTTGCACCGCCCTGATTGACTCTTCTGTTCCCCACAAGACGAGGTCCAGGAGACGGAGGAAACTTCCCTACATTGCGCACAAAAGGGTTTCCCGTGAAAATTTCCAGCAGCCTTATCTTGCACATCCTCCAATCCTACAGAAATGTCCTGATAAAGCCCTTGATTTCCACCATCCCCCGGATGGCGGCGCTGGTTGTTGACAATAGCAGCTAGTTCTTCCTGTCGGTGATTCACATTAGTGATAACCTCTATGAACTGAGTCATTTGAGTAGCCATCTGGGCCCTTATTTCAGCGAGTTCAGCTTGAACGTGTTCCATCTGTCTCGGCAAGTTGTTTCTGGTGGAATACCGATGAGTAGTCGTCTTGAATTCTGGATAAGAAAAGCAGCGGAATAAGAAAACCGTCTTGGAATAACCTGTAATGTTATGAAATGCATGATATGCATGATATGTTTGTCATTTCCTGGTATCCAAGAGTCCTTTTATTCATCAGTCACGGCATGCAACCATACAATCAAAAGAGAAAGGATAATAGGATGAACACCTCAATTATCTATAAACAAAAAGAAACGATGTCCAAGTGACTTCAGACAATTAAGAGAAAAAATGATAAACAACTAAATACATGTCTTAATGAAAAGTAAAAAGAACTGAATAGTAACAACAATCAATTGGCCCCTTCCAACAATTCTGGGGGTGACCAAATACACCAAAAGCAAATAACATAACTAAATCTCCGGAACTAAACATGCTTCAAGATGTTGACAGTACTCCTCAAGTCTGGCTTTCTCCTTCAAAAGTTGTGATGCGACCATTTTACTCTCTTGGAACCGATCTTCTGCGACACGCTTCTGGGCCACTTCCTTCTCAAGCTTAGCATCCTTGTCTCTGAGCTGTTTTTCTAAGTTCTGGATCTTCTTCTTGTAACTATTTTCTGAGGCCTGAAGCTTCCGACACTCTTGCTGAATCTTACTCAATTCTTCTTTAATTTCAGCATGAGACCTCTTCCTAGAACTGATCGTAAAGAAGTTTCCCCTTGAGCTTCCTTGAGTTTGCGAGCTAAGTCGGCCCTTTCTTGACCTGCCCAATAAAGTTCCATCCCTTCCTCACGGTCTTTTACACGAAGCTGAATATTCTCTACACGAAGCTGAATATTCTCAACATGAACCTGGGTGAACATCTCGGTTGATACCGTGTTACCCAGAACAGTAGGAGGTTGCTCACATATAGGAGCCGACCTTGCAAATGGTAACCGTAAAATCTTAACCCTGGCTCTAATCCATTCCAAGTAAGGAACTCTAGCAATAGGAACCTTCTTGCCGAACGTGGTTCTATCCTTCTTGTGAATTCCCTTCCAAACACTTGTCACTCTTTTCAACATCACAGGATCACTTCCTCTAACAAAATACACTGATTCAGATACCTCTTCAACCTTTGGAGGTCCATCCATTGCATATCCCAATTGACGATAAGCAAGCACAAGATTGTAGTTGATGCACCCCTTAGTTCCTATGAGGGGAACATTAGGGAAATCTCCGCAGCTAGTGACAATACTTCACACTTCCCCCATATCATAATTCCACCGGATATCGAAATAAGTAAGGTTGACGAGCCTTGATGACCATCAGAGAGAATGCCTGGTATCCACGAAAGGACTGAAGAAGTGAAAAACACAAGAAGGGGGGTTGAATTGTAAAACTTGAAATCAAATGCAGACAACACGTTATTTTTATCCTGGTTCGTTTGATCTCAAACTACTCCAGTCCACCCGTCAAGGTGATTTCGCCTCTCTCCAACGAGGTCTTAATCCACTATATTCAACTGAATATTACAACTGCTTTAACAACTGCTAAAGCCTTCTTGAGTCTAAACCACAGACCGGTTTCTCAAGGAAATTCTTTCTTACAGATAAATGAACAATATGTGTGTTGAATGTTTTCTACAAAAACTATATATCACAACTGTGATAATACACAAAATAAGCTTATGTGAAACTAGAATGCTATAACTATGGAGTAAGCAATTTGAGAGTTGTAGCAAACTGTATGAGTGAGAATGAAGATGATTTGCTTTTGGCGTGTAAAGAGTTGTAGAGCATTAGCCAATCCATTTCTCACTGACTTGTTTATACAGCCTTGAAAAGATACGTTGTAGTCAATTATTCCGTTTCAATGCCAATTACGTTCTTTCCATATTGAGAAGATCTTTATCTTGGAATAAAGCCGTTGGTAATAAAGTGTCTTGAATGTACAGTACCGTTGTCAATTAAGCGTGTTCTGGCTTTGGCTTATTCTGACGCTTCTAGGTGCTGATGATATTATTTTGATCTTGATCAGAGTTTAGAGTGTGTTAAGGGCAGATCTGTTAATCAAGCTTCAGCGTAAGCACATGCTTTGATCTTCTGATGCTGGCATCTGATATATCATCTTCTGATGCTGGCATATAATATTTTATCTTCTGATGCTGATGTTGACATTCTTATGCTGATATTCATCAGAGTTTCTGCAAAGCACAATATAATTTTT
Organism: Vicia faba; assembly: GCA_948472305.1. Taxonomy (NCBI): domain Eukaryota; kingdom Viridiplantae; phylum Streptophyta; class Magnoliopsida; order Fabales; family Fabaceae; genus Vicia; species Vicia faba. Next base: position 1,550,368,466 of record OX451737.1, on the reverse strand, counting down.
AGGTAGCATATATGTCTTATATGAATTATACAATTTATATAATCTTGCATTTTGTTATCATCAAAACTTTAACTAAGGGTAGTAGACTCAAACTTTGTTCTAACAATCTCCCCCTTTTTGATGATGACAAAAACCAGATTTTTTTAATTGAAAATTAAAGGAAAAATATCAGAGATAACCAAATAATAAATTGTATCAGAGATAAACAGGGAGGTATCAAAGATAAGAAGATACGGAGTAAAAATGTATCAGAGTTATGATCAGAAAAACTCCCCCTGAGTTTATTACTTCCCTTTAATTCCATGAGTCCTTTAGCATCAGATCTTTATTGAACTTTCTTTGAGCATCAGATCTTCCCTTTATCAGAGAAAAGCTTCAGTGTATTAGAGTCCGTCAGATTCTTGTACCTGTAAGCTTATGCAGAACAAAAAAACACTCAAGTATATCAGAGTGTTAGAATGTTTGAGACTTTTGTCTCAGTAATCCGTTATTGAAAAATATCATTCTTTCTCCCCCTTTTTGTCAGCAATCAAAAAGTGCAAATAATTGAAGTTAAAAGAATCAGTGCAGAAAAACGATTGTATTCAGTTCAGAGCTCAGAAAATAGTACAAATAACATGTAGAGAAAAGAATGAAAACAATGAAAACATCAAGAAACAAAATCTAAGGAGGGGGTGGAAGGAGTGTGAACAGAGCCTCTAGCATGTTCTTAATCTGATCAGTGGTTTCCTTCTGCTGATGCACCATGCTGGCTACTGAGTCAATCTTGCTATCCTGAACATCCATCCTTTCCTTCATTCGTTGATCACTCTCATCCATTCTCTCCTGTAGACGAAGATCATTTTGCTTCAGCTCTTCAAGAGTCTGCCTGTCCAAGGCAGCTTGAGAGATGTCAGAGTCAGGATGCTTCTGAGAGCTTTCTGCAATATCTTCTTCTTGACCCAAATCTTCTGCTGGAATCGTCTGCTCTTCTGCTGGTTGAATTGTTGAAGCTGGACGCTTTTCAGACCAAGATTCACAGTCCAGATGGAGAACTTTTCCCTTCAGCAGCTGACTCAAAACTGGACCTTCAAGATCTTTCCGCAGATTGCTAAAGTTTTGTTGTGCCTGTCCATAGCTTTTGGTCTTGCAGCTTAAAGGTTTCAGCGCATACCCATCTTCTGAATAGTGTCCAGAGGTGGTCTGAAACAGTTGGATCAATCACTTCCAAACTAGCCTGTTTTAAAGAAGCAATCCACTTCTGCATATCTGTTTCAAAATTCAAAATACTAGAACCAACATCTGGTTGTTTGGGTTTGGGAATGGCAGTTTTATTGATAATGGCAGCAAAGCGTTCAAGGACTGTTAGATCAATGAAGGTCTTGTTGTGGTTATCTGGATTTTGCTTGGGTGAGGGAGTGGGAGAATCAGGAATGATTATTGGACTGGATGGGGTATTAGGTGGGGTGATTTCTGGTGAGGATGGTAGTTGAGGGATGTTAACAGTGGTACCACCAGGAAATTGCATAGCTAAGGGTCGTGGTCCAGAGGATTCAGGTGATTTAGGTTCAGGGGATTGAGCCTCAGAGTGTTGAGACTCAGGTTGTGGAGATGATTCATGTTGAGGTGAAGGTGGATTAAGTTCTGGTTGTGGAGAGGGAGGTTGAGGAATTTATGGTTCTGGTGATTGTGGATCTTCTGGTATTGGTGAGAGTGTATATTCTGGTTGTGGTGAGTGGGGAGTTGCTGGTTGAGGTGAGTGGGGAGTTTCTGAATGAGGATTTGGATTTTCTGAATGAGGAGCGGAAGAATGTTGATCAATTTCAGAAAGAACGTTTTCAAGTTCTGGTTCTATTGAGGTTATTGGTGTTGGATTTTGAGGTTTGGCGCGGGATCTTCTGAGGGTTAGTGACTCAGAAGGGTCAAACTCTGGTTCAGTATCATCAATGGTTGGAATGGGAATTGGGATTTCATATGAAGCTGGAGTTGGAATAAATGTTGGAACAGCAGATGAATTTAAAACATTAACAGAAGAAGGATTACCTCTCTTCTTCGGGGTCTATTGAGACGGTCCTTCTGTAACAGCCTTTCTCTTCTTAGTCTTCTTCAAAGTAACCTCTGGTGTTTGCTGGTGCAGATCTTTAATGTTCAGATCAGGATCTGTGCCATCAGCTTTACACGCATCCAAGTATCTGAGAATAATGACTGGTTTAGATTCAATCTCAGAGAACAGAGGAAAGTTGTCCATATGGACTCTTCTGCTGGTGATTTCAGCAAGAGGAGTGACGCTGGGCTCCTTCTTCACGTTCTCTATCAGTTTCATCTTTTTCAGATTCTTGGCATTCAGCTGCTTGCCAACAGAAGGTTCCAGAGAACTTATTTCTTGTGCCTCTGTCAAGTGTTCTATCAGCCTATTCTCAGTCAGAATATCTGATATTAATCTGCCGAAGGGTATCCAATCCCTTTTAGTCCTTTCATCCTCTCTCGTTTCCTTGACGCTGGTCTTCAGATGATTGAACAGAAGATGAGCAAGGTTGATCTTGGACTTCTTTGCAATAAAATAAATCAGAAATTACTGATCTATGTTGATATACTCAGGAGAGCTTGTAGGCTTCCTGTGGTTGAAGCAGCCCAAGATAATCTTTGCCCAGATTCTGTGCTGATCCTTTAAATCCCTAATCTTGCTGGAGGGAACCCCTTGCGTGAAAATCTCTCTTGCAACTAGGGAAGAGTTTCCACATCTTTCTGCCATGTCAATGCAGCGGATACCACCACCATTGTATCCAATCAGTCTAGCAATGTGTTCTTCAGTAATCACAATTTTCTTCCCCATGATATATGAAGTAACCTGATGAGTTGAGGAAGACGCATGTATCCAGAATTCTTTGACCAAGATAGGGAAAATTGGACCCACCAACCTATCAAAGTACCTTTCCCAACCTTGTGCCTTAATTTCTTCAGTCAAATCAAAGCCATTTTCCTTCAAACTGTTGAAATCAACTATCAGTTCAGACAGAACTTCCAGGTTCTTCATCGGAGTGAGGAGCATTCTGAAAGGAATCTGATATTGTTCAGATGAAGCATCTTGCTGGGAACCTGCAGAAACAGTGCTAGAAGTTGCCATGTTCACACTAGGGTTTTTTGAGAAAAAGCTTGAAAAAGGGTTTCTTTGAAAAAGATGAACACACAAGTAAGAATGCAGAAAATATTTAGATGATTGCAAGAGACGGTAAAAAGTGAATGAATGGAGTGATGGTGTTTAAATAAGTTTCAAAAAGTGTTTTGAAAACATAAACGTTTTTAAGAGAGAGAATTAACTCATGATTACGCGCATTTAATGTTGGCTGATTTTAGGGGATTAAGAAAGATATTTGGAACGGTTACCCATGACATGTGTCTCAATGCATCCAATCAGCGCTTTGCCTTCTCAGAAACGTGCACGCTGTTCTGCCTCAGGAATTAGCTGATGACTGGATGACACCTGTTTGATTTAGTGAACAACACATTTATCCTTGAAATGAAACACTCAGATCTTTGTGGATAGAATCTGATACAATTTGCATGTCTAAATTTCTGAAAGAAGATTGATCATAAGTTCATAGTGAAATAAAAACATATTTTGAAGGTTAATATATAAAATTAAAACATTTTCACTCTGGGCAGAGCTTCATGCTGAGATGTTTCAGAATGAAGTTGAACCTATCTTCAGAAAATGGTTTTGTGAAGATATCAGCCCATTGATGGTCTGTATCAATGAATTTTAAGTTCAAAATTCCTTTCTGAATATAGTCCCGAATGAAATGATGTTTTATTTCTATATGCTTAGCCCTAGAATGCAAAATTGGATTTTTACTTAAGCAAATGGAAGAGGTATTGTCACAGAGTATAGGAATGTTACTCTCAAATATCTGGAAGTCCTCAAGCTGACTTTTCATCCAGAGCATTTGTGTGCTGCATCCTGCTGCTGCTATGTATTCAGCTTCTGTTGTTGATAGCGCAATTGTGGATTGCCTTTTGCTGGACCAGGAGATCAGATTTTCTCCCAGAAACTGGCAGCTTCCATAAGTACTTTTACGCTATACTCTGTCTCCAGCAAAGTCAGCATCACAGTAACCTACTAAGCTGTAATCACTGGATTTTCTATAAAATAAACCCAGATTAGTAGTACCTTTCAGATACTTGAAAATTCTCTTAACAGCTGTTAAGTGAGATTCTCTAGGATCTGATTGGAATCTTGCACAAATGCATACACTGAATAAAATATCAGGCCTTGAAGCCGTCAGATTAAGAAGAGAACCAATCATACCTCTGTAGACCTTCTGTTCTACCTTTTTGCTTACCTCTTCTCTTTCCATAATGTACGTGGGATGCATTGGAATCTTTGATGACTTACATTCTGAGAGATCAAATTTCTTCAGAAGTTCTCTAACATATTTGCTCTAATGAATGTAAGTTCCCTCTGGAGTTTAATTGATCTGAATTCCCAGAAAGAATTTCAGTTCCCCCATTAGGCTCATCTCAAATTCTGCCTGCATACACTTAGCAAATTTTCTTCCAAGAGAAGGATTAGTAGATCCAAATATAATATAGTCAACATAAATCTGACATACTAAGATGTCATTCTTAACTGTCTTACAGAATAAGGTTGTGTCCACTTTCCCTCTGGTGAATTCCTTTTCTAACAGAATGTTACTTAGTCTTTCATACCAAGCTCTGGGAGCTTGTTTCAGACCATACAATGACTTCTTTAGTTTGAAAACATACTCTGGATTTTTTGTACTTTCAAAACCAGGGGGTTGGTGCACATAAACATCTTCTTCTATATATCCATTTAAGAATGCACTCTTGACATCCATCTGATATAGAGTGATGCCTTTATTAACAACAAAAGAAATTAAAAGTATGATAGATTCTAACCTGGCGACTGGAGCAGAGGTTTCTGTATAGTCTATCCCCTCTTGCTGACTATAACTTTGTGCTACCAGTCGTGCTTTGTTTCTGATGACATCACCTTGTTCGTTCAGCTTGTTTCTGAACACCCATTTTGTTCCAATGACATTGAATCCTTTTGGTCTGGGAACAAGATCCCACACGTCATTTCTGGTGAATTGATTCAGCTCTTCTTGCATTTCTAGAATCCAGTCGTTGTCCAGAAGTGCTTCATCAATTGAAGAAGGTTCAATCAGAGAAATAAGTCCCATGAGGGATTCTTCAGAGTTTCTGAAGCTGGCTCTTGTTCTGATTGGATCTTCCTTTCTTCCTAAGATAGTTTCTTCTGGGTGATCCATGCTGCTTCTGGATAGTCTTTTCTGAGGTTGATTAACAGATGTTGCTGGATTACTTGAAGTGCCTCTTTTTGATGTTGAAGGAGTGTCTTTGTTGAGAGCTTCTGATGACTTGTCTTCAGAACCTGTGAATTCAATTTCCATACCTGCAAAAACTTCATTCTGCTTTGACTTTTCAGAGTCAAGCTTATCATCAAAACGAACACTGGTTGATTCTTCCACAATCTGTGTTTCTGTATTGTATACTATGTACCCTCTTGAGCGTTCAGAGTATCCTAACATAATACACTTCTGTGCTTTAGAGTCAAACTTGTTCAAATAATTTTTTGTATTTAAAATAAAACAAGTACATCCAAATGGATGAAAATATGAAATGTTGGGCTTTCTGTTCTTCCACAATTCATATGGAGTCTTTTCCAGAATAGGTCTTATGGAGATTCTATTCTGAATGTAGCACGTTGTGTTTATTGCCTCTGCCCAGAAGATCTTAGCAACGTTTGTCTCATTGATCATGGTTCTGGCCATTTCTTGCAATGTTCTGTTCTTTCGTTCTACAAATCCATTTTGCTGGGGAGTTCTAGGACAAGAGAAATCATGCAGAATGCCTCTGTCATTAAAGAATGACTCAAAATCTTTGTTTTCAAATTCTCCACCATGATCACTTCTGACTTTAACGATTCTAAGATCCTTTTCATTCTGAACTTGGTTACAGAAGGTGACAAACACAGAGTGTGACTCGTCCTTGTGTCTTAAGAACTTTACCCATGTCCATCTGCTATAGTCATCTACGATTACTAACCTATACTTCTTGCCACTTACTGAAGCAGTTTTAACTGGTCCAAATAAGTCAATGTGCAGAAGTTCTAATGGCTTAGAGGTGGAAATAACATTTTTAGATTTGAAAGAAGGTTTTGCAAACTTGCCTTTCTGACATGCTTCACACAGAGCATCTGAATTGAACTTCAGATTAGGAAGTCCTCTGACCAGATTGAGTTTGTTAATCTGAGATATTCTTCTCATACTAACATGCCTCAATCTTCTGTTCCAGATCCATTGCTCGTTGTTAACAGACAGAAGACACTTTACATTCTGACTTTTCAGTTCAGAAAGTTTGATTTTATAAATGTTTTTTTTCCTCTTTCCATTAAATAGGATAATCCCATCTTTCTGACTAACAGCTTTACATGATTTTTGATTAAAGATTATATCATAATCGTTATCACTTAATTGACTTATGGATAACAGATTATGCATTAATCCATCTACTAATAAAACATTATTTATATAGGGAAGATTTCCATTACCTACTGTTCCAGATCCAATGATCTTTCCCCTCTGATTGCCTCCAAAGCCTACGTGGCCTCCAGGCTTAAGTTCCAGGCTTTGGAACATATGCCTTCTTCCCGTCATGTGTCGCGAGCAGCCAGAGTCCAGGTACCATGACTGGTGTTTCTGATTTGCTGCTAAAGATATCTGCAACATGTATTATTTTATCCTTAGTGTTGTACCCCAAAATTTTCCCTCCCATATTCTTCAAGGTTTGCTAAGATCATGCTTCAAAATCTCCCAAGGGTTGCACAGTCCAAATGCCTCCTAACACAGTCAAAAATCAGGGTTTTGGTTCTGGCAAAGAAATTGAAGTTTCCAAGGGTCCAAACAAGTCCCACATGCCTATAAACATTGTCAAGCATCCTTATGTCAAGTTTCAAGACTCACAGCAAAAAATTGCACAGTCAAAAACCCTAATTGCTTCACAGTCAACTGTAGGGGCAAAATGGTCATTTGACAGTCAAAAGTCAAAATTTTTGGTCAACATCTTATTTTGAAGCCACAAACATCATTTGATCAATTCTTGATCATGATTCTCAAGGCATGGCTCAAAAAGTCTCAAGATGCAAAAGTTTCTATTTTTGGACAGCTGAAAAAGTCAACTGCAAATTGACCAAGGCATAACTTCCACATGGTTTATCATAAAAATTCCATCCAAATCTCATTTTGAAGAGAATGAAATTTCCCACAAATCATCTTCACACTTCAAGTCCAAGAAATTCTCTCACAAAAAGTTATCAATTTCAACATTATAGGTCATTTTCAAAAGTCAACAAAAAGGCACTTTAAGTCAAAGACCATAACGTGAGATTGGTAAATCAAAATGACATGGGACCAAAGGCATTGGTTAGAGGACTTCAAGACCTTTCCAAAATGTCCAAGAACATGATCAAAGCTTAAAAATTGAGCAAGATATGCCTTGTAGAAGTTGGGAAATTTTTGGGAATTTTGAAAAGTCAACTTTGCACAAAAGGTTTCAAAAATGCTAATGGGCCTCAATTTCTTCCATGAATCATTATCCAAAAGCTATGCACGACCCATTAAGCTAAAAGGGAGTTATTTTCTTATTTTTAATTAATTAATTGAATTTTTAATCCTATTAATTCATTTAATTAAAATTAATTATGAGAAAAATACTAAACAAAGGTTTTGAATCTTTTTGTGCAGCATATTCTTCCATTTATGAACCAAATATCTCGTGTACTACCTCAAGGGAACACAATCTTCCATAATTGGCATAATTGGCATGAAAAAAAGATTGGAAAGGATATGGAAAATCAAATATTCAAAGACATTAAATCAATGGATTTTGGGCTGGTTTTTAACCTAATTCTACCCACACATATATGCAAGACTGAAACCTAATGCAAGAGACACAAGAAGCTGCGCAGGAATCAAAGAACAACATTGCACTTTTTCACAAAAATATTGAAAACTGTTTTCATACATAGAGGCCGAGTCAAGGCTTGAAAGGCATTCCAAAAGCTTGCCAAGACATCCAGGGAACTATTACAATCAAAACCAGCCCTCCATACTCAAGGAATTGGTAAAACCGGATTGCACTTTTCATAAAATTTTCCATAATCGTGTTTTGATTTCTAAGCATTGTTCATGCATTTTGACTGTTGATTTATACTAACATGAACCTTCTGAAGCTAATGACATAATTCAATTGAGTTATCAAGCCCTGTATCGCGATTCACCATTAATGTATTTTAGGGTTTCAGGAACTTTGAATTAGGGCTTTACGTATATGGAAAAATTGGCCACTCAAACTGGTACCATTGAAATCAGGATATCCAGACGAATCAATTGACCACCTCGCGCCCTTTTTATAATTGATCATGCTCTAATCATTATTTTCATACATTGCAGTTAGTGGGGGTTTAAAACCCCCGCTATTTGATATTGTTTACAGGAAAAAAGGAAGAAGACGCTGAGTTGTTGGAACGTGAGTGGATGGTTTGAATATTAGCGCGTTTTTGCTTTGGTTCAGCATAACGCGTTCTTTTCACATATATTACTTCTATCCTATTATATTATCAAAGAGACTCAATAGCCTAGATGGTTGGTGCGCTGGCTTGCAGGTACTGGGACCTGGGTTCGATTCCCAGGTCCCCCATATTTCTCAATAATTTTTGTTGTAACGTGTTCAGGTGTTAGTTCTCTCCAGTGGTCCACCATATGCCCAACACATGTGCCTGCCAAGTGTCCAAGGGGATCAATCCAATGGCCAGAACGTGGATTCCACCATGAACGCTAGTCAACCATTCCTCACACGCGCTAGAAAGTCAAAAAGGGCCTCATTCTGATAGGCCAAACTGCTTTCAATAAACCTCCCAAATTGGGTCAGACACCCCCATGGTTTGCATATTTTTATTTTAATTCTCCTTTTTATTCTTTTATTTGTTTTATTGTCTTATTTAATTCACAAAATTAATTTTCATAACAAAATAAAACCAGAAAAATCAAAACTAAAAAATATGTTTATTTAATATTTAGTTCATTAATATTTTAGTAAATAAATTTTTTATAATCAATTTAGTAAAATTAGGTTTTAATTTTAATGTTTTTCTTAAATAACTAAAATATGTAGAAATTAGGTTTTTTAGCATTTTTATTCTTTTTCTTAAATAAATAATTTCTTCTTATTATTATTATTATTATTAATTATTAATTATTTTGTAAATAAACATGTCATAATTAATTAGGATAAATTAGGTTAAAACTTAAATATTTTTCTTAAACAATTAAAAATAATTTAGAACTAGGGTTTTATTTAACTTCTAATTTTAATTAATTTTCTTTATTTTCATAAATACCAAAAAAACATAAAAAATAACTTCTTTTCTTTATTTAATAATTAATTAACTGTTAATTTCAATTTAACCTCTAAAGGGTCCAACGCCCTCGAACATTCGATTCTATTTTCTTTTCGCACGTTTATTCTTATGTTTCTTTTAAATATTATGTAATTGCCCAAGCCTTGTAATAGTAATTAGGAAATTTATTTATTTTCCGCATTTTATTAAAAAACGGGTCTTTGTTAATTTGGCGATGTATAGACCTGCGCCTTGTAATAGCGTAGGACTTTATTTTCCGCACTTTAATTTCCGCACTTTTAAATTCTAAACTTTGCATGAAAGAATGAATGGCCCAAATAAAATCAAAGCGTAGATCACCATAATGCATGACAAGATAAAACATAACTGAAAACAATACACAAATTCACACACCACTCTTAGGGTACGCCTCACTGTTGCCTTGCCCCTCGAAACGTGGTCGTCGAGTATAGGACATTTTAGTAAGTCCTTATGTCCATGATCAATGGCATAAGGGTAGCTTCTAAGGTGTCCTACTGTTGCTCTGGTGACCACACTGTCCCTAAAATCGAATTGACCCGAACACCTCCAACGGTGGTGCTACCTATCTCTCAATGGTGGGATGGCACTACCTTAAGGACATTTACACAGCCTAATTCCTTAGGGTAGGTGGATGACTCATAGATACTTGCTCTAATTCAAAACAAATCAAAAACTCTTTCCACACCGACACTTTCAAAAAGACTTTCAAAACAATTTTTCAAACACTCTTGAGGACTGATACAAGAGTCGATCTGAAACTTTAAACGAAACTTTTTCAAACTCACTCACAATTGAAAGGCAAACACTTTTGAAAACACAAATGAGCAAGTATCTAAGAGCCCATGGATAACCATGGATAGAAAGGGTGCTAACACCTTCCCTTTCTATAAATCTACCTCCCGAACCGAGAAACTATCTCATAAGGAATTTTGCTGTGCTTTTGTCCTGTCCATGTTGGAGAAAATAAAAGACGGTGGCGACTCTTGCTTACCGCGAAATTTCGCGAACCAGCTTTAAACAGTCAGTTCCAGATCCACCGATCACACTTAGGTACCCATAATTTCTTGGGTCCTGATTTGTTAGTTTTACCAAAACTCTGGTTGAATTTTGGTTTCACAGAATAATTACTACTAGTATATTTGATATCATGTGTGTGACCATACACAAAGTGTGAATTCAGAGGTGTGCGTTTAATAATTAAGTCCATGGCATTCTTTGGTGTAGGTACCTTACCTTGGTATCCTATTCCCTTTCTGCAGTTTCTGCTAACTCCATAGATCATTGAAGCCATTTTGCTTCTATCTATGTTTTTAGCAAGGAACGTCTGAAAGCTGTGATCATACTCCTTGATGATCTCATCAGCGCTGCTGGGAGTTTCAAAAATTGTTTCCTTCTGAGAGTTTTGTAAAAGATTTTCTAATTTTGAAATTTTATTTTTCAACTCAGAATTTTCCAATTTTAGACTCTCAATTTTATCAGAGTCAGAATCAAGATTCCTTTTCAGGTTTCTAAATTTAACTCTGATCTGCTGGTATCTTTCTAGAATTTCGTTAAGGCTTTCAGCAAGTTCAGCCTTAGTAAAATTAATTGCAAAGTCAGGAAATACCTCTTCGGTGTCTGATTCAGAAGCTTCACTGTCTTCTAATATGTTAGCCATGAGAGCTTTGTTTGCTCTCTCATCATCTGATTCTGAGTCAGCTTCAGACGAGTCAGAGTCATCCCATGTAGCCATGAGACTTTTCTTCTTTTCCCTTCCAAACTTCTTTTTGGGCTTTTCCCTCTGAAGCTTTGGACAGTCACTCTTGTAGTGTCCTTGCTCGTTGCATTCATAGCAGATGATGTCCTTGGTGTTTGGCTTTCTGCTTCCTGAAGAGCCTTCAGATCTTTTGTATCCAGAGGAGGAGTCTGACTTTCTGTATCTGGAGGAGGACTCATTCTGATCGGATCTTCTGGGATTTCTGAACTTTCTTTGCCTCTGCTTCCATAGTTGGTTCACTCTTCTGGAGAGGAGGGAAAGTTTGTCTTCTTCTGATGAGGGCCCTTCAGAGGTTTCTTCAACAGCCTGCAAAACTTTGGAGTCAGATTTTCTGTTAGATTTTAAAGCTAAATGCTTACCTTGCTTCTGAGGTTCATCAGCTTCTAGCTCTATCTCGTGACTTCTGAGGGAGATGATAAGTTCCTCCAGAGAGATTTTGTTGAGATCTTTAGCTAGCTTCAGCGCTGTAACCATTGGCCTCCACTGTTTTGGCAAGCTTCTGATGATCTTCTTGACATGATCAGCAGTAGAATACCCTTTGTCCAGAACTTTGAGACCAGCCACCAGAATTTGAGACCTTGAGAACATCGTTTCAATTGATTCACTTTCTTCCATTTTGAATGCCTCATACTTCTGAATGAGCGCAAGAGCTTTAGTTTCTTTGACCTGAATGTTGCCTTCATGCGTCATTCTGAGAGAGTCAAACATACTCTTTGCTGTGTCTCTGTTAGATATCTTTTCATATTCAGCATAAGAGATGGTGCTGAGAAGAATAGTTATGGCTTTGTGGTGATTTTTGAAGTCACGCTTTTGTTGATCAGACATTGCTTTCCTGTCAATCTTCTGACCACTTGCATTCACTGGGTGCGTGTATCCATCTGTCACCATGTCCCACAGATCAGCATCATGTGCCAGAAAGAAGCTTTTAATTCTGTCTTTCCAGTAATCAAAATTCTCTCCATCAAAGACTGGAGGTTTGCCGCTGAATCTGTCTCTATCTTCATTGTTGTCATTGCTGGTGTGTTGATATGTTCCTGCCATTGTGTTTTTCTGATGCTGGATCTTGTACTGACACGGTTAAGTGTTTTAGCTCAGAACCAGGCGCTCTGATGCCAATTGAAGAAGTGAAAAACACAAGAAGGGGGGGGGGGGGGGGGGTTGAATTGTAAAACTTGAAATCAAATGCAGACAACACGTTATTTTTATCCTGGTTCGTTTGATCTCAAACTACTCCAGTCCACCCGTCAAGGTGATTTCTCCTCTCTCCAACGAGGTCTTAATCCATTATATTCAACTGAATATTACAACTGCTTTAACAACTGCTAAAGCCTTCTTGAGTCTAAACCACAGACCGGTTTCTCAAGGAAATTCTTTCTTACAGATAAATGAACAATATGTGTGTTGAATGTTTTCTACAAAAACTATATATCACAACTGTGATAATACACAAAATAAGCTTATGTGAAACTAGAATGCTATAACTATGGAGTAAGCAATTTGAGAGTTGTAGCAAACTGTATGAGTGAGAATGAAGATGATTTGCTTTAGGCGTGTAAAGAGTTGTTGAGCATTAGCCAATCCATTTCTCACTGACTTGTTTATACAGCCTTGAAAAGATACGTTGTAGTCAATTATTCCGTTTCAATGCCAATTACGTTCTTTCCATATTGAGAAGATTTTTGTCTTGGAATAAAGCCGTTGGTAATAAAGTGTCTTGAATGTACAATACCGTTTTCAATTAAGCGTGTTCTGGCTTTGGCTTATTCTGACGCTTCTAGGTGCTGATGATATTATTTTGATCTTGATCAGAGTTTAGAGTGTGTTAAGGGCAGATCTGTTAATCAAGCTTCAGCGTAAGCACATGCTTTGATCTTCTGATGCTGGCATCTGATATATCATCTTCTGATGCTGGCATATAATATTTCATCTTCTGATGTTGATGTTGACATTCTTATGCTGATATTCATCAGAGTTTCTGCAAAGCACAATATAATTTTTAGGTAGCATATATGTCGTATATGAATTATACAATTTATATAATCTTGCATTTTGTTATCATCAAAACTTTAACTAAGGGTAGTAGACTCAAACTTTGTTCTAACAATCTCCCCCTTTTTGATGATGATAAAAACCAGATTTTTTCAATTGAAAATTAAAGGAAAAATATCAGAGATAACCAAATAATAAATTGTATCAGAGATAAACAGGGAGGTATCTAAGATAAGAAGATACGGAGTAAAAATGTATCAGATTTATGATCAGAAAAACTCCCCCTGAGTTTATTACTTCCCTTTAATTCCATGAGTCCTTTAGCATCAGATCTTTATTGAACTTTCTTTGAGCATCAGATCTTCCCTTTATCAGAGCAAAGCTTCAGTGTATTAGAGTCCGTCAGATTCTTGTACCTGTAAGCTTATGCAGAACAAAAAAACATTCAAGTATATCAGAGTGTTAGAATGTTTGAGACTTTTGTCTCAGTAATCCGTTATTGAAAAATATCATTCTTTCTCCCCCTTTTTGTCAGCAATCAAAAAGTGCAAATAATTGAAGTTAAAAGAATCAGTGCAGAAAAACGATTGTATTCAGTTCAGAGCTCAGAAAATAGTACAAATAACATGTAGAGAAAACAATGAAAACATCAAGAAACAAAATCTAAGGAGGGGGTGGAAGGCGTGTGAACAGAGCCTCTAGCATGTTTTTAATCTGATCAGTGGTTTCCTTCTGCTGATGCACCATGCTGGCTACTAAGTCAATCTTGCTATCTTGAACATCCATCCTTTCCTTCATTCGTTGATCACTCTTATCCATTCTCTCCTCCAGACGAAGATCATTTTGCTTCAGCTCTTCAAGAGTCTGCCTGTCCAAGGCAGCTTGAGAGATGTCAGAGTCAGGATGCTTCTGAGAGCTTTCTGCAATATCTTCTTCTTGACCCAAATCTTCTGCTGGAATCGTCTGCTCTTCTGCTGCTTGAACTGTTGAAGCTGGACACTTTTCAGACCAAGGTTCACAGTCCAGATGGAGAACTTTTCCCTTCAGCAGCTGACTCAAAACTGGACCTTCAAGATCTTTCCGCAGTATCATCAATGGTTGGAATGGGAATTGGGATTTCATATGAAGCTGGAGTTGGAATAAATGTTGGAACAGCAGATGAATTTAAAACATTAACAAAAGAAGGATTACCTCTCTTCTTCGGGGTCTATTGAGACGGTCCTTCTGTAACAGCCTTTCTCTTCTTAGTCTTCTTCAAAGTAACCTCTGGTGTTTGCTGGTGCAGATCTTTAATGTTCAGATCAGGATCTGTGCCATCAGCTTTACACGCATCCAAGTATCTGAGAATAATGACTGGTTTAGAGTCAATCTCAGAGAATAGAGGAAAGTTGTCCAGAGGGACTCTTCTGCTGGTGATTTCAGCAAGAGGAGTGACGCTGGGCTCCTTCTTCACGTTCTCTATCAGTTTCATCTTTTTCAGATTCTTGGCATTCAGCTGCTTGCCAACAGAAGGTTCCAGAGAGCTTATTTCCTGTGCCTCTGTCAAGTGTTCTATCTGCCTATTCTCAATCAGAATATCTGATATTAATCTGCCAAAGGGTATCCAATCCCTTTTAGTCCTTTCATCCTCTCTCGTTTCCTTGACGCTGGTCTTCAGATGATTGAACAGAAGATGAGCAAGGTTGATCTTGGACTTCTTTGCAATAAACTAAATCAGAAATTACTTATCTATGTTGATATAGTCAGGAGAGCTTGTAGGCTTCCTGTGGTTGAAGCAGCCCAAGATAATCTTTGCCCAGATTCTGTGCTGATCCTTTAAATCCCTAATCTTGCTGGAGGGAACCCCTTGCGTGAAAATCTCTCTTGCAACTAGGGCAGAGTTTCCACATCTTTCTGCCATGTCAATGCAGCGAATACCACCACCATTGTATCCAATCAGTCTAGCAATGTGTTCTTCAGTAATCACAATTTTCTTCCCCATGATATATGAAGTAACCTGATGAGTTGAGGAAGACGCATGTATCCAGAATTCTTTGACCAAGATAGGGAACATTGAACCCACCAACCTATCAAAGTACCTTTCCCAACCTCGTGCCTTAATTTCTTCAGTCAAATCAAAGCCATTTTCCTTCAAACTGTTGAAATCAACTATCAGTTCAGACAAAACTTCCAGGTTCTTCATTGGAGTAAGGAGCGTTCTGAAAGGAATCTGATATTGTTCAGATGAAGCATCTTGCTGGGAACCTGCAGAAACAGTGCTAGAAGTTTCCATGTTCACACTAGGGTTTTTTGAGAAAAAGCTTGAAAAAGGGTTTCTTTGAAAAAGATGAACACACAAGTAAGAATGCAGAAAATATTTAGATGATTGCAAGAGACGGTAAAAAGTGAATGAATGGAGTGATGGTGTTTAAATAAGTTTCAAAAAGTGTTTTGAAAACATAAACATTTTTAAGAGAGAGAATTAACTCATGATTACGCGCATTTAATGTTGGCTGATTTTAGGGGATTGAGAAAGATATTTGGAACGGTTACCCATGACATGTGTCTCAATGCATCCAATCAGCGCTTTGCCTTCTCAGAAACGTGCACGCGTGTTCTGCCTCAGGAATTAGCTGATGACTGGATGACACCTGTTTGATTTAGTGAACAGCACATCTATCCTTGAAATGAAACACTCAGATCTTTGTGGATAGAATCTGATACAATCTGCATGTCTAAATTTCTGAAAGAAGATTAATCAGAAGTTCACAGTGAAATAAAAACATATTCTGAAGGTTAATATATAAAATTAAAACATTTTCACTCTGGGCAGAGCTTCATGCTGAGATGTTTCAGAATGAAGTTGAACCTATCTTCAGAAAATGGTTTTGTGAAGATATCAGCCCATTGATGGTCTGTATCAATAAATTTTAAGTTCAAAATTCCTTTCTGAATATAGTCCCTAATGAAATGATGTTTTATTTCTATATGCTTAGCCCTAGAATGCAAAATTGGATTTTTACTTAAGCAAATGGCAGAGGTATTGTCACAGAGTATAGGAATGTTACTCTCAAATATCTGGAAGTCCTCAAGCTGACTTTTCATCCAGAGCATTTGTGTGTTGCATCCTGCTGCTGCTATGTATTCAGCTTCTGCTGTTGATAGCGTAATTGTGGATTGCCTTTTGCTGGACCAGGAGATCAGATTTTCTCCCAGAAACTGGCAGCTTCCAGAAGTACTTTTACGCTTTACTCTGTCTCCAGCAAAGTCAACATCACAGTAACCTACTAAGCTGTAATCACTAGATTTTCTATAAAATAAACCCAGATTAGTAGTACCTTTCAGATACTTGAAAATTCGCTTAACAGCTGTTAAGTGAGATTCTCTAGGATCTGATTGGAATCTTGCACAAATGCATACACTGAATAAAATATCAGGCCTTGAAGCCGTCAGATAAAGAAGAGAACCAATCATACCTCTGTAGACCTTCTGTTCTACCTTTTTGCTTACCTCTTCTCTTTCCAGAATGTACGTGGGATGCATTGGAATCTTTGATGACTTACATTCTGAGAGATCAAATTTCTTCAAAAGTTCTCAGACATATTTGCTCTGATGAATGTAAGTTCCCTCTGGAGTTTGATTGATCTGAATTCCCAGAAAGAATTTCAGTTCCCCCATTAGGCTCATCTCAAATTCTGCCTGCATACACTTAGCAAATTTTCTTCCAAGAGAAAGATTAGTAGATCCAAATATAATATCGTCAACATAAATCTTACATACTAAGATGTCATTCTTAACTGTCTTACAGAATAAGGTTGTGTCCACTTTCCCTCTGGTGAATTCCTTTTCTAACAGAAAGTTACTTAGTTTTTCATACCAAGCTCTGGGAGCTTGTTTCAGACCATACAGTGACTTCTTTAGTTTGAAAACATACTCTGGATTTTTGTACTTTCAAAACCAGGGGGTTGGTACACATAAACCTCTTCTTCTATATAGCCATTTAAGAATGCACTCTTGACATCCATCTGATACAGAGTGATGCCTTTATTAACAGCAAAAGAAATTAAAAGTCTGATAGATTCTAACCTGGAGACTGGAGCAAAGGTTTCTGTATAGTGTATTCCCTCTTGCTGACTATAACCTTGTGCTACCAGTCGTGCTTTGTTTCTGATGACTTCACCTTGTTCGTTCAGCTTGTTTCTGAACACCCATTTTGTTCCAATGACGTTGAATCCTTTTGGTCTGGGAACAAGATCCCACACGTCATTTCTGGTTAATTGATTCAGCTCTTCTTGCATTGCTAGAATCCAGTCGTTGTCCAGAAGTGCTTCATCAATTGAAGAAGGTTCAATCAGAGAAACAAGTCCCATGAGGGATTCTTCAGAGTTTCTGAAGCTGGATCTTGTTCTGATTGGATCTTCCTTTCTTCCTAAGATAGTTTCTTCTGTGTGATCCATGCTGCTTCTGGATAGTCTTTTCTGAGGTTGATCAACAGATGTTGCTGGATTACTTGAAGTGCCTCTTTCTGATGTTGAAGGAGTGTCTTTGTTGAGAGCTTTTGATGACTTATCTTCAGAACCTGTGAATTCAATTTCCATACCTGCAAAAACTTCATTCTGCTTTGACTTTTCAGAGTCAAGCTTATCATCAAAACAAACACTGATTGATTCTTCCACAATCTGTGTTTCTGTATTGTATACTATGTACCCTCTTGCGCGTTCAGAGTATCCTAAAATAATACACTTCTGTGCTTTAGAGCCAAACTTGTTCAAATAATTTTTTGTATTTAAAATAAAACAAGTACATCCAAATGGATGAAAATATGAAATGTTGGGCTTTCTGTTCTTCCACAATTCATATGGAGTCTTTTCCAGAATAGGTCTTATGGAGATTCTATTCTGAATGTAGCACGTTGTGTTTATTGCCTCTACCCATAAGATCTTAGCAACGTTTGTCTCATTGATCATGGTTCTGGCCATTTCTTGCAATGTTCTGTTCTTTCGTTCTACAAATCCATTTTGTTGGGGAGTTCTAGGACAAGAGAAATCATGCAGAATGCCTCTGTCATTAAAGAATGACTCAAAATCTTTGTTTTCAAATTCTCCACCATGATCACTTCTGACTTTAACGATTCTAAGATCATTTTCATTCTGAACTTGGTTACAGAAGGTGACAAACACAGAGTGTGACTCGTCCTTGTGTCTTAAGAACTTTACCCATGTCCATCTGCTATAGTCATCTACGATTACTAACCCATACTTCTTGCAACTGACTAAAGCAGTTTTAACTTGTCCAAATAAGTCAATGTGCAGAAGTTCTAATGGCTTAGAGGTGGAAACAACGTTTTTAGATTTGAAAGCAGGTTTTGCAAACTTGCCTTTCTGACATGCTTCACACAGAGCATCTGAATTAAACTTCAGATTAGGAAGTCCTCTGACCAGATTGAGTTTGTTAATCTGAGATATTCTTCTCATACTAACATGCCCCAATCTTCTGTGCCAGATCCATTGCTCGTTGTTAACACACAGAAGACACTTTACATTCTGACTTTTCAGTTCAGAAAGTTTGATTTTATAAATGTTTTTTTCCTCTTTCCATTAAATAGGATAGTCCCATCTTTCTGACTAACAGCTTTACATGATTTTTGATTAAAGATTATATCATAACCGTTATCACTTAATTGACTTATGGATAACAGATTATGCATTAATCCATCTACTAATAAAACATTATTTATAGAGGGAAGATTTCCATTACCTATTGTTCAAGAGCCAATGATCTTTCCCCTCTGATTGCCTCCAAAGCCTACGTGGCCTCCAGGCTTAAGTTCCAGGCTTTGGAACATATGCCTTCTTCCCGTCATGTGTCGCGAGCAGCCAGAGTCCAGGTACCATGACTGGTGTTTCTGATTTGCTGCTAAAGATATCTGCAACATGTATTATTTTATCCTTAGGTACCCATAATTTCTCGGGTCCTTATTTGTTAGTTTTACCAAAACTATGGTTGAATTTTGGTTTCACAGAATAATTACTACTAGTATATTTGATATCATGTGTGTGACCATACACAAAGTGTTAATTCAGAGGTATGCGTTTAATAATTAAGTCCATGGCATTCTTTGGTGTAGGTACCTTACCTTGGTATCCTATTCCCTTTCTGCCGTTTCTGCTAACTCCATAGATCATTGAAGCCATTTTGCTTCTATCTATGTTTTTAGCAAGGAACTTCTGAAAGCTGTGATCATACTCCTTAATGATCTCATCAGCGCTGCTGGGAGTTTCAGAAATTGTTTCCTTCTGAGAGTTTTTTAAAAGATTTTCTAATTTTGAAATTTTATTTTTCAACTCAGAATTTTCCAATTTGAGACTCTCAGTTTTATCAGAGTCAGAATCAAGATTCCTTTTCAGGTTTCTAAATTTAACTCTGATCTGCTGGTATCTTTCCAGAATTTCGTTAAGGCTTTCAGCAAGTTCAGCCTTAGTAAAATTAATTGCAAAGTCAGGAAATACCTCTTCGGTGTCTGATTCAGAGTCCGATTCAGAAGCTTCACTGTCTTCTGATATGTTAGCCATGAGAGCTTTGTTTTCTCTCTCATCATCTGATTCTGAGTCAGCTTCAGACGAGTCAGAGTTATCCCATGTAGCCATGAGACTTTTCTTCTTTTCCCTTCCAAACTTCTTTTTGGGCTTTTCCCTCTGAAGCTTTGGACAGTCACTCTTGTAGTGTCCTTGCTCGTTGCATTCATAGCAGATGATGTCCTTGGTGTTTGGCTTTCTGCTTCCTGAAGAGCCTTCAGATCTTCTGTATCCAGAGGAGGAGTCTGACTTTCTGTATCTGGAGGAGGACTCATTCTGATCGGATCTTCTGGGATTTCTGAACTTTCTTTGCCTCTGCTTCCATAGTTGGTTCACTCTTCTGGAGAGGAGGGAAAGTTCGTCTTCTTCTGATGAGGACCCTTCAGAGGTTTCTTCAACAGCCTGCAAAACCTTGGAGTCAGATTTTCTGTTAGATTTTAAAGCTAAATGCTTACCTTGCTTCTGAGGTTCATCAGCTTCTAGCTCTATCTCGTGACTTCTGAGGGAGCTGATAAGTTCCTCCAGAGAGATTTTGTTGAGATCTTTAGCTAGCTTCAGTGCTGTAACCATTGGCCTCCACTGTTTTGGCAAGCTTCTGATGATCTTCTTGACATGATCAGCAGTAGAATACCCTTTGTCCAGAACTTTGAGACCAGCCACCAGAATTTGAGACCTTGAGAACATCGTTTCAATTGATTCACTTTCTTCCATTTTGAATGCCTCATACTTCTGAATGAGCGCAAGAGCTTTAGTTTATTTGACCTGAATGTTGCCTTCATGCGTCATTCTGAGAGAGTCAAACATACTCTTTGTTGTGTCTCTGTTAGATATCTTTTCATATTCAGCATAAGAGATGGCGCTGAGAAGAATAGTTATGGCTTTGTGGTGATTTTTGAAGTCACGTTTTTGTTGATCAGACATTGCTTTCCTGTCAATCTTCTGACCACTTGCATTCACTGGGTGCGTGTATCCATCTGTCACCATGTCCCACAAATCAGCATCATGTGCCAGAAAGAAGCTTTTAATTCTGTCTTTCCAGTAATCAAAATTCTCTCCATCAAAGACTGGAGGTTTGCCGCTGAATTTGTCTCTATCTTCATTGTTGTCATTGTTGGTGTGTTGATATGTTCCTGCCATTGTGTTTTTCTGACGCTGGATCTTGTACTGACATGGTTAAGTGTTTTAGCTCAGAACCAGGCGCTCTGATGCCAATTGAAGAAGTGAAAAACACAAGAAGGGGGGGTTGAATTGTAAAACTTGAAATCAAATGCAGACAACACGTTATTTTTATCCTGGTTCGTTTGATCTCAAACTACTCCAGTCCACCCGTCAAGGTGATTTCGCCTCTCTCCAACGAGGTCTTAATCCACTATATTCAACTTAATATTACAACTGCTTTAACAACTGCTAAAGCCTTCTTGAGTCTAAACCATAGACCGGTTTCTCAAGGAAATTCTTTCTTACAGATAAATGAACAATATGTGTGTTGAATGTTTTCTACAAAAACTATATATCACAACTGTGATAATACACAAAATAAGCTTATGTGAAACTATAATGCTATAACTATGGACTAAGCAATTTGAGAGTTGTAGCAAACTGTATGAGTGAGAATGAAGATGATTTGCTTTAGGCGTGTAAAGAGTTGTTGAGCATTAGCCAATCCATTTCTCACTGACTTGTTTATACAGCCTTGAAAAGATACGTTGTAGTCAATTATTCCGTTTCAATGCCAATTACGTTCTTTCCATATTGAGAAGATCTTTGTCTTGGAATAAAGCCGTTGGTAATAAAGTGTCTTGAATGTACAGTACCGTTGTCAATTAAGCGTGTTCTAGCTTTGGCTTATTCTGACGCTTTTAGGTGCTGATGATATTATTTTGATCTTGATCAGAGTTTAGAGTGTGTTAAGGGCAGATCTGTTAATCAAGCTTCAGCGTAAGCACATGCTTTGATCTTCTGATGCTGACATCTGATATATCATCTTCTGATGTTGGCATATAATATTTCATCTTCTGATGTTGATGTTGACATTCTTATGCTGATATTCATCAGAGTTTCTACAAAGCACAATATAATTTTTAGGTAGCATATATGTCTTATATGAATTATACAATTTATATAATCTTGCATTTTGTTATCATCAAAACTTTAACTAAGGGTAGTAGACTCAAACTTTGTTCTAACAAGGACCACTTACTGGTAGGTGCAACATAAGCCATTGATACAACATTTAGTGGCATAAACCTACATTACCACTTTTTTTGTGCCTGAAATGGAGGGTATAAAGAGTATCTGCCAATATTGTCGGTATCGGGTTCCTGTTTCTAAAAACACAAATAGCCGCCAAATCCACAAAAAAATTCTTGTGAGGGAAGAGGACGATCTCGTATATCATAAGAGCAAACAGAGAACTGAAGTCATTCCAATCGCCTTTCTTTGCCCTACCTTCAGCTTTCTTCACTAAGAAATCCAAATAAAACCCTGCAATACCCTCACTGGACTTCCAATTATCTTTCATCTCTTTCCAACTCAAATGGAGAATTTCAGCAATGACTTCGGACTTTGGCTTCTCCGGTATTTGGACAAAAGGAACTTCATCGGACAATCTGATATTAAGCAAGTACGCGTACTCTTCTAGGGTAGGAACCAGTTGATAATCTTGGAAAGTAAAGCACCGTAATTCTTTGTCATAGAACTGGAAGAGAGTGATCAAAGCCATTGGGTCAACTGAAGTGTTAAGGAACAGTAACAAGTTGCCATAATTTTTGTTGAAATTATTCAGAACATCACCCTTCAAATAAGAACCCAACCTCTTCAATTCGGACACATCAATAGGAGGAATCTGATAAGAGAAAGTATGTCTGGTAAGCTTATTAACATGAACTGAATCACACTCAACTGGAGGGATGCCGACCATTTCTGATGGAAAGAAGACTCTTGAATGTCCCTGGAAAATGACATGCGTATGCTAGTTATTTTTTAGGCATCACTTTTTAGAAATAAATATGCTATGATGCAACATGACAGGATCAAAGTTTCACACTGGATCGTTGCTGGACCATTACATAACAACACCATACAAGATCAAAAGAGAAACCCGAAGCTTCAAAACTATCATGGGAACCCGAGTCACCTTCGCAACACAAAGTCACCAACAGTACCTATACCTGTAAGAAAAGTTTTCCCGCCCCTCTCACGGGTGTAGTCTAGGTCAAGGTAAGGTTTAAAGCCAAATCAGAGTACGAAAGCTCGAATGTCGGTATCATCATACGATGACACCTATCCGAACTACCTCCGAAGTCATGGATCTCATGGTCAAGTCTACAAAGCACCCGCTTCATAGCTGCCATGGACACTCTATTCCTAGTTCCTATGGATTTCACTCATAGCCTGGGTACGAGGCCTTTTACCTCATGGAACAAACCCACCCACCAAGAAAATCCAGAAACCAAACAGTCCAGCCAAATCCAGTATGCAGAAAGTAAAGCGCACATAGGATGCAATGCAAACAGATATATATCAAAAGAAGTAAATAAACACCCAAAAAAGAAAACAAACAAGAGCTAGGATCGACTCCGAGACGGACCAGCAGAAGTTCAATATGTCCCCAGTGAAGTCGCCAGCTGAAACTACCGGCTGGAAATCATCGAACAATGAAGTCGCCACCGAACGTCTTTTATCCCGCCAAAAGGGAAAGGTAAACATCGAGAAAACCTGGAAAGGGAGAAATCACGGTCTTTCGACCGAGATATCGGGTAAGGGAGTCTGTTACGCGAGGGGAAGGTGTTAGCACCCCACACGCCTGTAGTACTCTATGGTATCCACTCTTGTTGTCTAATTTAATGGGTTTGGTCAAATCCTATGTCTATGGCTTAGAACTAAAAAGGGAATGCATGCAAAAGGAAGAAGAAAATAATGTAGGGAAAATAAAAGTTGTGCTCGG
Organism: Vicia faba; assembly: GCA_948472305.1. NCBI lineage: Eukaryota > Viridiplantae > Streptophyta > Magnoliopsida > Fabales > Fabaceae > Vicia > Vicia faba. Next base: position 1,550,344,764 of record OX451737.1, on the reverse strand, counting down.
TTGGGCCCTACCCCAATGCCTACGTATCCCTTTTAAGGAATCAAAGCAGTCGTAGTTTGGCTTATGTGTTTTGGTTGGTTTATGTTTTTTAGTTAAGGAAACAAAAACAGTCAAGATGGCAAAACATCAAATGAAACAACGAACAAATAAGATGGTAGAACATCGACTAAATAATAACAAAATAACATGTCAAAGATGGCAAAACATCAAATGATAAAACATCACACCTAACAAGGACATTGAGAGTCAAAGTAGGATCACAAACATATGCGATGGAAAAACACCGGCTTCAAACAAGTGTGCGATGGCGAAACATCGGCTAAAAGATAACAAGATATCATGGAAAAGATGGAAAAACATCAATAAAACGGATGACAAGACATCACACCTAACAATGATACTGCGAATCATAGTAGGATAACAAACATGTGCGATGGTAAAACACCGGCTTCAAAATAACAAGATATCATGGCAAAGATGGTGAAACATCAATAGAACGGATGACAAAACATCACACCTAACAATGATATTGCGAATCAAAGTAGGATCACAAACATATGCGATGGCGAAACACCGGCTTCAAAATAACAAGATATCATGGCAAAGATGGCGAAACATCAATAAAACGGATGAAAAAACATCGCACTTAACAATGATATTGCGAATCAAAGTAGGATCACAAACATATGAAATGGCGAAACATCGGCTAAGAGATAACACAGACAAAGTAAGATTGGTTTGTATCTTTTATTCTGAAGAGGAGTTTAAGTTTATTAGAGGTGTTCTTATGATTTGCCAAGAAAACAGATTTTGGTTTTAAGATGCAAATGCAAAGAAAAGGAAAACAACTAAGGGAAACTAACCTAGTACTATCCCTATTGTTATCATACAATGATTGATCCTAAGGTTGAGGATAAAGGAAAGTCCTATCCTATGTTAGCATACATGGATTCCTATCTTAATCAGCATGTCAAAGAAAGCTTAACAAAACTATCCTATAGGGAACATGCAATGAGAGCGAAGTCGTGATCTCAATATCTAAATTGAGTGACTCATCAATCAACAAATAAAGATGAAAAGCAATAAACATCCTATAGGGAACATGCACTGAGATCGAAGTCATGATCTCAATATCTAAATTGAGTGACTCATCGATCAACAGATAAAGGTGAAAAGCAATAAACATCCTATAGGGAACATGCACTGAGAGCGAAGTCGTGATCTCAATCTCTAAATTGAGTGACTCATCGATCAACAAGCAAACACAACACATGTATCAGACAAAAAACCATAGGGCCTCCTGACATATATCAGCTACAGAGATCCCATCATGCAATCAGGGAATTATGCAAAATGAAAATGGGAGAAAGAAGGTAGTACAATACCAAACAGATAACTATCTGTAGCAATCAAGCAAGAATAAAAGAAACCCAGAGAAACTTCAAGCAAGCTGGCATTAGTAAACAAATTGAGTCGGGAATCTATTGAAAGAACAAGAATAGTTCTGACCTATCTCAAGAGTTTTGATGATAACTAAATTATATTTAAGATAATTTATGCTCTAATGAATGTGTTTTGAATGTCTTAGTTAATGTTCTGACAGAAAATATTCTAAAGTACTAAGCAAAGATTACGAAGATGTTCTTTGATAAAAGAACCTTTTATTCAAACGCATCTGCTGACTCTGGTAAGAACCTTTACTTGTTAAATGTATCTTCTAACTTCTAGCAGGCTCCTTGATTCTGAAGATAACTTGAAAGCACGCGTTGTTCAAAGTTCTTAGCAAACAACGCTCTGACCAGAAGTTGAATGAAGCATGTTCTGACTTAAAGACATTTGGAAGCAAATTCTGAAACAACGTCTAAATAAACTTGTCTTGTCAAAACAAAGGAAACACGTTCTTACATTCTGACGTTTTCTCATTAATGCAAAGACGGCTGAAAGCACTCAAGTGCCTACAACTAGTTTCTTGGAAAATGGAATATTGCAAGGATACACGCAAAGCATTTAATGCTCTCCATTTCCTCTGAAGGCAGCAACGGTCTTATTACTCCTACTATAAGTAGAAGGACATTTATTGCAAGCCAACAACAACGTTCAAACAAGAAACTTCGTGAAAGATCCAAAAGCTCACAAAGTCATAGTCATACATTTTTGTGTATTATATTCTAAGTGAAAAATCACAGTTGTGATATAGCTTGATTAGAAGCAAACACTATTTCAATTATCTGTAAAGATTATACTCCTGTATTTGTTCCTTGAGAGACCAAGTTTGGTCAGATTTCTCAAGCAGACTAGGACTAGATTTAAGTCTTAGTGTTGTTAGTCACTTGTAAGATTACTTGTGCATTGTTAGTCACAACAGTTGTTGTGTGATTGTAATCAGTTGATTATAGTGGATTAAGTCCTTGTTGAGAAAGGCGAAATCACCTTGGCGGGTGGACTGGAGTAGTTTGAGTTCAAACGAACCAGGATAAAAATAACCGTGTTATTCCATTATTGTTTGAGCTTTGTATTGAAAACGAAAAGAGTCACTTATTCAACCCCCCCCCCCCCCCCTCTAAGTGTTTTCTTACCCCTTCATCTATCAGATATGAACAAGTCCCAGGGGAAATGTATGGCATTCACAATCATAGATATGTGTATTCTGCATAAACCATCAAGCATGCGAAACACAAAAATAATGCCAATGTAATAAACTGTGTTCCATAAATAAAGTGGAACACAACAGCCTCAAGCCAAAAGTGGCAAATTTCTCAGAGTACCTCGCATATTCAACAACCAATTTAGTATTCCAAAAGGTGAAGAAGTGAGAATAACATGGTGGCAATTACCAAATATTAGGCATTGTAAACAAGAAGAGACAAGCATATGCACAAATTAGGTCAAAAGAATCAGAGGAATGTTGCTTTTTCCTGTCACCATGTTGAATTGACAATTGAGTGTCAATCAAGGATCATAAGAGCTTGAGAGTAACATGAAAAAGAACCATGGAGGTAAGTAGCAAACATATTTTAATCATGCATGGCTAATTCAAACACAACTTCATGAACACCAAAGGAAATGAAACCTACATAATGCATTAGATGGTCCAAAATATTCAAACATGAGGCTTCTAAGTGAAATGGCTTGAGCTAACATGGACAACTCAAAACCAACATGATCATTAGGTTCCCAATTATAGGCATTACTCAAGTTCATTGTCCATCAAACAAATTGCAACAAGACATGTAAACATAATTGGGTACCTTCACTTCAAAATTACACCAAAAATAGAAACAAGGATCCATAATTCAAACAAAAAATATATCAACATCTTGGAAGTATTTAGAAGTCAGAATGCAAGCCCTAAGTTCATGAATGGTTGAGGAAGAGGTGAAATGAAATTCAAAGTTCAAGACTAGTTGGCAAAACCACCAAACTAGACATGTTTTCCAAATTATTTGTGGAAAAATGTCAAACCAAGTCAAATAATTCAAGAAAAATGGTTTTCAAATTCCCAACACATTCATGGACCATGATCAAGACCTGCATCCCAAGAAAAACCAAGGCAAAGTGAATTTTGAAAATAAGCTTGCATCATAAGCAACAAAACCCTAATTTTTGAGTTTTTAAATCTCAAATATTGATTAAATGAGATCAAAGTTCAAACAAATTGAGTCAAGATCATACAAATCATCAAGGAACCCTTAGTGTCAGAATATACATTTTTCATATTTTTTTTAATTAAGAAAAGGTCAAGAAAGAAATTAATATTCAAACAATTATGTAATTAATAAATATTCACAAATCAAAATGATATTTAAATCAAAAATTCAGAAAAATGCCCAACAAAGGTTATATTCAAATATTAGGGTTTAAAATATACATCCCTGATTTTTTGTGAATTTTTGGATAAAAGGAAAATATTAAAAAAAACAAAAAAACAAACAATTAATAATGAAATTACTATTTAAAGGCAAGAAAATGCAACACATAACCAAAAATCACAAAAAAGGAAAAACCAAAATATGATCAGGTTCTATGATTAAAAACAAGCTTACATGATTTTTTTTTTGGAATTTTTGAATTAATAGAAGTATTAAAAATAAAAAAAAGCAAACAAATATTATAAATATCCTTTGAAATTAAATTTAAAATCTAAAATAAGAAAAATGATGAACCAAAGTCAGAATCAATTTTCACATTATTTTAGGAGTCTCAAATAATTTTTGTGGATTTTTCAGGTTAAAGTAACTATTAAAATAAAAATTATCTTTGATCAATTAATTAATTAAACCTAGCAATTTTTTAACCAATCAAAATATTTTCAAAAAAATACACAAAGTCAGAAATATTATTTTGAATTTATGATAATTTTTTCAGAATTTTTTAATCATTTTTTAGTAAGAAATAAAATCATGGAAATCAATTTATAAAACAAAAATTCAAATAATCCAAAAATTTCAAACGAACCAATCATGATGTGCCACCACATCATCTTCAACCTCTAGACATCCAAAAACACGCGCATCTTCTCAGGCCTAGGGCTCACTTTCAGATCCATGTAACTCACTCAATTTTGCATCATTTTTCCTGAAATCAAAAGCAAATCAAAGCTAGCATGGCAAGAAATCTATAGCAATTTGAATCAGATCAAATCATCAATCACATCATCCACAATCAAGCCATGAATATGAACAAAAACATTCTGAACCACAAGTTTCAGAACATCTAAACATGCATAATTCATCAAATTAAATGCTACAAAGCTTCAGAATCATTCCATAGACTTCAAACAACATGATAATGAACTTAAATTACACGAAGCATGGCTAGAAATCAAAATTCAAAGTTGAGAATTCATACCTTTGAGAAAAAACGGATCTACTGTCTCCTTCACTCCAGTTGAAATCCAAGGGTGCTAGCTTGATCTACTTGCTTTGCTGAAGTAGAATTCACAAGAATTTTGAAGAAATCACCAAGGAAATGAGAGAATCGAACAAAATTGCAGAAGAGGAAGAAAAATTTCAGATATGTAATTCTTGCAAATGGCGCATTCTCCTTCTCTCTCTTTGCTTGCTTTCACTTATATAGAGCTTGTAGAGAAGGTTAGAAGTGGAAGTTTGTCCTTAAATCCGTTGGAGGGTAGGATTGGGAATTTTTGCCAAAAATGGAATGCATAGTGAATCAGCTCTTTTTCCCGTGCATTCCCTTGCTTCTCACACATTTTTTGAGCCAAATGAATTCAGCAATGCATGATTAAAAGGCCAGCCCATGATCATTTGAAATGAGAGAGTGTTGGTGAATTGGCCATTTTGAGCAATTTTGTCATTTTTTCAATGCAACATGTGCAATACCATATGGGGCACAAAATAGCAAGTGTAACGGGCCTCAGCATGTCACAAATTACCAATGGACTTGATTAGAAGCAAGAGGAATGGCTAAAACTTGAGTTTGCAAGAAATGGCCATTTTGCATATTGGCCAAATTTCAATAAAATGCCACGAAATTCCAAAACTTATAACTTGCTCATAATTTTGAATTTTGACACAAATGAGCATAATTTTGAAAGGTCTTGAAAGGATATACAATCCCTTAGTTTATAGTTTTTTCAAATTAATCCATTAAGGTCCCCAAAATTTGGCTTGAAATTCACTAAATTTGAAAAATGACCTATAATTTTGTAACTTCAAAAGACCATAACTCTTGATTCCTTGCCAATTTGGACATGAGACCAAAAGGAGGTGAAATATCATTCTCTTAGCTTTTCAAGCATATTTCATTTGCATCTTTTTGATCAAGGATGAATAAAATATGATTTTTTGAAATTAAGTCCTTATTTTCCAAAATTAGTAACTTTTAGGGTTTCTTCAAGAACAAGCTTCAACCCAAACTTCAATCTCTTTAAACCAATGACCAATATGTACTTGAAATATGAAAATTAAATCCTTGAATTGATGGTTGGCCAAAAATTCACTTGGTCAATCTTGACTTTGACTAATTTTGACCAAAATGACCATTTTGCCCCTCTGAATCAATTGATCCACTTCTCTTCAAAATTGATGATCAAAACTTCAAACATATGATCTTCCAAACATATAAAGGTCATGTTCAAAGTTTCACCTCAAAATTATCAAGAAATCTTGATGAAGTCCCAAACCCTAATTTTGGTCAACACATTAGGAGACTGATGATCATCTTCAAAACCTCAAATCCTCTGGGTATCTTGACCAGTTACTTGTTCAAAGACCTTTCAAATATCAAATAAATGTTGTTGCTTCCAAAATCAAGACTTGTGCCTTGACCAAAAATCTTGCTCAAACAAACCCTAATTTGACTGGTGCATCCAAAGAGTGGTTCTTCTTGTAAACACTTACCAACTTCAATCTTCTGATGATCCAAAAATATGGATAAAAACATATTGAAACATGTCAAAACCTTTGAGATCAAAAGATCCAAAGATTTGGATGGTAAGATATTTCTTGAGCAACTTGTCCATGTAATCAACCTTCAAAGCTTTGAGGAAAACTTGGTAACCAAAGTACTTTGATCCTATCACAATGTATGAATGCAATGCACTATGATGTTCATGATGAAACATAAGCCTAAATCAAAAGGGTAAATTTTGGGGTGCAACACGTTCACATCTATGAGTTGGTCAGGATTTGGAAACAAAATCATCCCATAGATGAGGAGAGCCACAATTTTCTCAAAGGCTTGCAAGTCCAAGGAATTCCAACCACTTTGGGCTTTCTCAAACAGGAACTTTGCTAAGAAACCTTTGACACCACTCTTTGTTTCCCAATGGGTTGTGACATCAGAAGAGTTCAAGTGTAGAGCTTGAGCAATCTCTTCTGGCTTTGGGTCTCTTTCCGTGCCGTTGAAAGGTAGTTGATTGAGAATGGGAATCCTCAAGAGTTGGGAGAATTCTTCCAAAGTAGGCACAAGTTGATAGTTGGGAAATGTGAAGCAATGGTGTAAAGGATCAAAGAACTTAAAGAGCACTTTCATCATGTCCTCATCTGCGTTGGAGGTGACCAAGTTGAGTAGACGACCATGTCTTTCGGTGAATGGAGAGTTTTCAGGAATCCTTGAAGCTAGCTCCTTAAGTTGTGGAGGGATTCTCACAAGGTTGACTTGAATAGTTTTCCTGCGAAGTGAATCCATATCTTACAAAACAAGAACAGAGATGAACCCTAAAATCCTTGAAATGGTTAGTGGATGTATATGATGTTCATGATTTCCATGATGTTATGTACAAGTATGTATATACAAACAAAGCAAACAAATCCTTAGTTTATGCTTGCATGGAGTTTTATAGGTAAGTACCCTCTTGAAGTTTAGTTGGCTTTAAACATGTCCTAGTAATAGTAATCGGGTTCTAAGGAACTCAATATCACTGGATTGTTTCCTTGGTCATTGTTTCAGCTCAAGCCTCTTTAATGTCGATCGAAAAATCCCAAGAAACCAAACCTCAATGAGTGTAGTATCGAGTATCTATCAACTTCATACTGCACCAAAGTCCGTCATCTCACTACATTCTAAAGGCCAAGTTGGTCAAGTAAAGGTTCTAAAAGTTCATTAGTGCTTCATGACATCACTCATCGGCCCTATATTCTCTTTGATTAACTCAAAGGCTACCGGTACCCATAAATATGTCGCACTAACATAGCTATTGCTTAGACCATGTCGGTATACCCCATACAGTTTCCACAATGTATTGCTACTTACCTATAATGTATCCTAAATCTGGGTAGAGGATTCAAACCCAAATAAAGAACCATAATGTAAAGCATACAAGTCAAACAATGTAAGCAAGTAAATGTGATCTATCCCTAAGGTAACCCCACTTTTAGAATTCTCCCCAGCAGAGTCGCCAGTTCTGTGATACGGTGGGAGAACTGACTTGGGTGTTTTGCGTTTGATCGCAAATGTTGCGGTTAGCAAGAGTTGCCACCGACTTTTGTTTTATCCAAAAAGAAAGGTGAAAAAGCACAGGAAATACCTTTGATATTGTCTCTTGAGTTCGGGGGGTAGATTATGAAAAGGGGAGGTATTAGCACCCTTTTCATCCCAGGTTTTCCATGGGCTCTTAGCTACTTGCTAGATCACTTGCTTTTGATTGAAATTGTGCTTTGTGTGGTTTTTTGAAAGTATTTTGTAAAGAGGCCATTGTTTAGGCAATCTTTGTAATGATTCTCATTCATAAGAATGTATACAAAGATATTGATCTTTTTTGAAAATGTTTTCAATGTTTGTAAGATGTTTGGAAATGTGTATGTTTATTTTGAAAATATCAAGGATATTTGTTTTGAAATGGAGCGAGTAACTAAAAGCAATCTACCTACTCAAATGTCTTTCTTGTTCATTTTCTTTTCCTTTGATATTGTTGTCTTACCATTGATTTGGTAAGCAACCCTATCTTTGGATGTAAACAGGACGGGCATGGCTCATCGTATAGCCATGATTAGCAATGTTGCAAGGTGTCTTAGCATTTTTTGAGGGACTAAGATCATTTTGTAAGGCAACTTGAATAGCGTCATCGAGGGACTATGATCTTGTATTTGTTTTTTTTGCTAAGACACCTTACGTGCGTAATATGGCCATTTTGTATAAGGCAACCAAGTGGATAACCCTAGGGGTGTTTGTGTGCAAGTGTGTTTTTTTTCATGCTTGATTTTGTCTTGAATTAGGGTTTTCTATTTGATTGATTTCTATCTTTCCATACAAACCCTAATTACTAGCATATCATATAAGCAATAAATTGTGAAATTTAAAGTTACTACGCTATTACAACATTTGTGGGAGGGGTATACATTTTATGAATGGAGATTGCAATAATATAAACCTAATTAATCTATTACAACCAAATTGAATATGTACAAATAATTGAAATAAATAGTATACAAGATGAATTAAATATGCAAAGATATGTAAATACAAAGAAGATTTTTGTTTGATTTTTTTATATGAAAAAAAAGCTTTAACCTAAAACTTAATTAGAAAATAAATAAATCAAGATTACCTTAAATCAATTAAGAAAAAGAATTATTTAAGAAACGATTTTTGAATAAACCCTAATTCTATTTGATTAAAAGAAAATAAGTTTCTTTAAGAAAAAGGTATTTTTGTAATTTTTATCTTGAAAATAATATATCGCATTATGAGATATTTTTAGTCTTTTTTATATTAAAATAATTTATTTAATGGGTATAAAGAAAAAATAAATATTAACCTAGTTCTAATTTAATTTACATGTTTATTTAATATAAAAAATAGACAATATAACTAAATAAAAAAAAATTTGTGATAAAAACAAAATAAAATAAGCTAAAATATTAATCTATCATTTTTATATTTTTTATGATTTTTAATATTAAGAAAATAAAATGAAAATAAAATAAATAAATAAAATGATATTGGGCCAGGGGTGTCACAAGTAAACAGGATGCAGAATGTTAGAAAAAAAATCATAGGCCCATGAAGCAAAAAGCCCAGCGCTGCAAAGTGACAAAAATGGAAAAAATGTGAGAAAATGCAAAAGGCATCACGCTGAGGCTCGAACCCGTGACCTCTAGCATTTACGCGTGTTGCCTTACCACTGGAGTGGTTGTACATCCGTTTATATAAACACAAACATAAATATATATTAGAAACTGCCTCCTGAAGGAAACTTCATCTTCAACCTTGAGCCATGGTCGGACCACCTGTATCTTCTTCATTTCTCCATAAAAATGGAAAGTTCAAACATGAAAGTTATGGTGTTTCTTTCCACGAGTTCAGCCATATAATTTATGTAAACTAAAAGTCAAAGATAAGATCTAATTTTACTGGCCCTAATTTGAAACCTAATTTTTGCATAAATTTCAAATCCAAAATTCTCTATACACAGTTAATATAAATGAAAACTATGAACATGGTTAGTGTGATACAGTTGGAGAACTGACTTGAGGTGTTTGCGTTTGTATTTGCAAATGTTCCGGTTTAGCAAGAGTCGCCACCGACTTTTCTTTTATCCAATAAGGAAAGGTGAAAAAGCACAGGATAGACCTTTAGAGATGTTTTCTTGAGTTCGGGGGTAGATTATGAAAAGGGAAGGTATTAGCACCCTTTTCATCCATGGTTTTCCATAGGCTCTTATTTACTTGCTAGATCACTTGCTTTTTGTTTAAAAATTGTGCTTTCGTGTGGTTTTTTGAAAGTATTTTTAAAAGGTGTCATCGTTTAGGAAAACTTTGTAATAGTTCTCGTTCGTAAGAACATATACAAAGTGTTGAGCTTTTGAAAATATTTCGTGTTTTGGGAAGTGTATGTGATTGTTTTTGAAAATAGCAAGGATATTTGTTTTGAAATTGAGCAAGTAACTAAAAGTAATCTACCTACTCAAAAGGTCTTAGATGTGTTTTTCCTCCTCCTTTAGATGTTGCTATATTATCATTGATTTGATAAGAAGCCCCATCGTTGGATGTGAAGGGACAGGCATGGGTCATCGTATGACCATGATAGCAATGTTGTGAGATGACTTAGCACTTTTCTTTAGGGACTAAGATCATTTTGAAAGTCAACTTTGACAGCGTCATCGAGGGACTATGATCGTGTATTTTTCGATTCGTTTGTGCTAAGACATCCACATGCATAACATGGCCATTTTTTATGCAACAAGTGGAGTTAACCTTAAGGGTGTAAGTGTGCAAGTGTGTTTGATTGCATGCATTTGTCTTTGATTCTTGGTGGCCTACTTGTTGGTTTTATCTTGCCATACACGCCTAATTACTATACAGTGTAAGGAAAACAGTAAATTGTGAAAAATGGAATTCTACGCTATTACAATATTTAGGGGATGGGGGTACAAATTTATGAATGGGGTTGCAAGTAAAAATAAGTCCTAAATTACTATTACAACCATATTGAAATGCATAAGAATATACAAGAAAATGTGAAACGAACTTGTTTTGTTTTAAGAAAATATTTTTGGTCTTTTATTTTAAGAAATAAAATAAAGTGTGAATGGAAAACTTTTGATGTTTGTTGATTAATGGAATGAAGAGTGATAGCAAAAATAATGAAAAGGAAAAGAGAATCAGCGTGTTGCTGATAAAATGAAGTCAGAAGTTTTGACCCTGGAACGCTACAAAACAGAAACTCGTTAGTGAAAATGTATAAGGTCAGAAGTTCTGAACCCACTGGGAACACAGTGGTTTTCAGAAGTTCTGATACCACTGGTAACAAAAACAAGCTTCAGAAGTTCTGATACCACTGGCAACAAAACAGATTCCAAAAATGCTGGCGCCACTGACAAAACTTGGTCTCTCTCTTATGCTAGTCAGAACATCTGTAATTTGGTTATTTCTCCATAAAACAGAAGACATGTATAGAACAATTATAGAAAATGTCATGGTGTTTCAGAAAATAAGAAATATCAGAACTATAAGTCAGAGGCAAGCATGTATTTGCTAATCCTAATTCTGAGTTCTAATTTCCTCAAGAAGTTCTGAGCTGGTTTATTCCCTACTTAGGCAGACAGATGTATGAAATCTCAGAATATGTACATCATCTGAAACATGATATCTACATTGTATTTTTGAGCATGTAAATCTGGTAATGCTTCAAGAAACGTGATAAGAGTCAGCAGAAGCTTACCTTGCAGCTGAAAAGATTCTATGGGACAGAGGTTGATCCTGAATTCTGGTGAGGTTCTGAGCAACTTCTTCACGTACTCAGCAGGATGGAGGTTCTCAACTTCTGGTACAGTAAAGAGGTGATGTTCTATTTCTTTGAGCAGATGGATAGAGAATGTGAGGTAATGTGAATACAAAAGTTTAGGCAGTTTCCAATGTATAGATCAGAAACTGTGTGAATGGTTTTTTTAGCCAAGAAATGTTTGAGAACAAATGGAGTTTAAATGCAAGGAATCAAAAGTTAACAAGGTTTTATGTGGTGTGTTTACAGTTCTTGGAGCTCTTGGGATTTTGGCAGGGGTTCAAGGCTTTTCTTTCTCAAATTTTCGACCTCTTTTCAATGGCCAAGGGTGTTCTATTTATAGGCAAAGATTTTGTATTTTTGGAGAGGACAAGTAGCGCCAACATCATACGCTAGATGCTGACTTGTTCTTGAAGCAAGTTCAAAAAAGGGTGTGATAGTTGACAGTTTTTTAGCCTAGACTGGATCAGCAACCAGGGATTAAGGAAAAGTAAACCCACAAGCAAAAAGTAACGCATGGACCCTCCCATACTTCTGTATAAAAGTTTGCTTTTAAAGATAACAAGAGTATTTCTATGCCACATTGGAGAGGTCCCTTGGACAAAGACTCAAAAGTGGTTGTGAGCATTAATGAGCATTAAATGATGATGAGATTTGTCAAAATCAGAAATCCTGTAATTTGAGATTTTACATCATTGCTTAATTCTGGATCAGAAGTTCTATCTAGGACAAACATCCATCTTCTGATCTTTGTACCTTGTTGCCTCAACATGTTCTGAAGGATTTCCCAGGCTTTCCAGTAACCTTCTTTGAATTATCTTTGAAAACTTTGGATTAGAAGTTCTACTTCAGCATAGCATCCAATCTTCTAATCCTCTTACCTTCTGGCTCCAGCATGTTCTGAAGGAGCTTTCAGGCTTCGTATTACGCTTTATTACCCTTTTTGCATTACCCTAGCAAACTCTGACTGAACTTGCGTAGATGCTGAAGAGCCATGTTCTGACTGAAGACTATGTGTTGAACCATGTTTACAACTTCTGACTGCACCTGCCTGGAGGCTGGCTTAGAAGTTCTGAAGTGTCATTTTTTCTTAAATACTGAGAAAAAAATCCCAAGTATTTAGAAATTTGGCTTTTCCATAGTAAACTTGACTTTTGAATTTTTTTGGTGATACAAACTTCATATTCCAACATGTCTTGATGAAATATGATTCTTGAAACTTGGTTTTGGTCCAAAAGTCAAAGTTAGACTTCTCAGCGTGCAAATGACCATTTTTCCCTTGTGAATGGTTTGCTTGGAAAAATTGATAATTCAAGGCTTGGAATTGTATGAGAGAAAACTTGAGAATCCAGGGTGATTCCTTGAGAAATGAGAGGGCATATTTCGGGGTACAACAGCTGCCCCTGTTCAATCTTCTTGAACCTGAAGAATTAGATTGATGGATCCTCCATTCGCGACTTGAAGGTGAAAGATGATTGAACACTAGAGTGCCCAGAAATTTGCACTCAAAGATGGATGGTGAATGGGCTTATAGATGCCATTTGGAGGAATATTGGTAAACGCTTGGAAGAAGTATCAGCATAAATCTCTTGTTGATCTATACTAAACTTGATGTTTTACCTGGGAGAAAAGGGGTTAGTAAAATGCATATGTTTGCATGATGTTCACCAGATGTGGTATCATGCTAAATGCATATGGTATGTACATGCTGTGATGTATGAATGTGAGATGTATTTTTCTGTCTGGGAAAATAAATCCCTGACTGCTGCTGAGGAAATACAGGGAGGTTGAATCCCTGATTTCTTGTTGGAAATGAAGAACATGCATATCTTCAAATCTTGTTGAAAGGGTGCTTTTTCTGGGGAATATCGCTCAGACGTCAGTTGTTATCTGGTCGGATCCAAGCTTCACAGTTGCTGAGGATGAAGTAATTGGCTGCCATCCGGTCGGATCCGGGCTTCGTGGCAACTTACTGGAAGAGGAAATGAATTAATTGTTATCTGGTCGGATCCAGGCTTTGCAGAAAATTCCTTGAAATTGAATAGTTATCTGGTCGGGTCCAGGCTTCACAACAACTTGATAGGGATGCAGAGGTTAACTGTTATCTGGTCGGATCCAGGCTTCACAGTAACTATTTGAAAACTATTATCTGGTCGGGTCCAGGCTTCAGTAATAACTTGAAAATTATGCTAATATCTGGTTGGATCCATGCTTTATGGTCTTTTTGGAAAGTTGTACTATTATCTGGTCAAATCCAGACTTCATAGTCTCTTTCTGGGGATCATGGTTAATTATTATCTGGTTGGGTCTAGGCTTCACAATAAATGGCTTGAAAAACTGTTATCTGGTCGGGTCCAGGTTTCACAGATTTCTAAGGTCGATACGGTTAATTGTTATTTGGTCGGGTCCAGCTTTCACAATAAACTGCTTGGGGATTTAATTGTTATTTGTTCGGTTTCCAGGTTTTACAACGAGTCTCTGAGGATGATTACTATCTGGTCGGATCCAGGCTTCACAACGGCTTTCTTGAAAGGATTGAAATGAGGACTGATATCTGGTTGGGTCCAGGTTTCTGTAATTGGAGAAATTAAATTGTTATCTGGTCGGGTCCAGACTTCAGTAATATCTTGAAAATTATGCTAATATATGGTCGGATCTAGGCTTCAAAGCATCTATTGGAAATAGTAAAGGCTTTGTTGAAGGCTTTTCTAGGGATCAGTGGTTGTGGCTCTGTGATTTGCAGTCATTTGAAATGGAAATTCAAACTGGAGAGTATAGACTCAGTCAGGTATAATAGACTCAGTTTGGGGAGGATACATCCAACTGGGGATGACGGGCTCAGTTGGGGATGATGGGCTCATCTGGGGATAAAAGACCTTGGTTGGAAGATATACTCCATTGGGGAAATAACTCTGTTGGGGAAGTAAACCCTGTTGAGGAGGTGAACTCCTTTTCAGGAAGAGATCTCCTATGCTTTAGCTGGGGAGAAAGTTGCCAAGAGGTTGAGACTCTGGCCGGGGATCATCCCGTGTAAGGAGATTTTGTAGGCAACTCCGTCGGGGAAAGGTCTATTGCCATCGCCCTAGTGGGGATAATGATGATGAGATAACTCTGTGGGGCTATTTCATATACATTAAAAGAGATGCTTACTGTTGTGTGTTGATGCTTTATTGTTGATGTTCTGTTTAGTAGGACACATGTGCCAAAAGTTTTAATTATGTTCATATGCATATATTCATTCAATTTTAGTCATTGGCCAAATTTGCATTCAAAACGAAAACAGAAAATTCTGCACTTCAAAGCGTATTTGTATTGATATTTCGCCCATGAATAGGCGTTTTTGTACATAGAGACGAAAATCTTAGTAAAAAACATACCCCTCCCTTCTATTATCCAAAACAAAAGCATGCAGACCATCAGCTGAATGGGCCCTTCAGATTAAAAAAAATCTAAAAACGTACACCCCCCTTTGTTGTTATGAATGGACTAAAAGATTTAAAAGATCCTTTTTTATTTAGAAAACCCATAAACCCTTAATTGAATCACACACCCCTTTTTTAACTTTTAAACCACTATACCTAAAATATATAACAACTATTTTAATAACAAAACTATTAGAATTCGATCAAAAAAGAAAAGTTGATTATTGATACCCTAGGGAAAATTTTGGGTATGACAACACGAAGGAAGAATATCGAGCGCTTGCACACTTCACCTCTGAGCTGCTCTGGCTGGAGTCACTACTCGAGGAACTTGGGGTTTCTTTCTATACCCCAAATTTACTTTGTGACAACTTAAGTGTCGTCCTATTATCGCATAATTTGGTTCTACATGCAAGGACTTAACATATAGAATTGGATATCCACTTTGTTCGTGAAAGAGTGGTGGCAAAGAAGCTTCAGATTCAACATGTCCCTACAACAGTTCAAATCTTCAACACTCTCACAAAGCGTCTTGGATCTGCTCTGTTTCAAGACTTGCATAGCAAACTGAAAGTGCAGCTCTATGTTTGTATTAGATATAAGTTCAATTCACTGCACAAATTGCTTTGTTAGGTAGAGAAGATTCTATTAGAGTTGTCTCTAACTGAATTTAGTTGAATTGCTCTTAAGCTAAGTATATACTAGTGAATCTAGATCTTAGAACACAAGAAGAGATTACAATATTCATTGCAACACTATCTCTTCATTTTCTGAAAAATTCGGCACATCATTTTTTAGGAAAAAAATTTTGTTTACAATATCAAAAATTTCAGTATATTTCATAATTTTAAGAAGGAAAAAAAATATTAAAAAAAAAACTAGAAATTTCACAAAAAAAAAACGAAATTTTTTGAAAAAACTTCCAGAAATTTGGTCCTTGTACACCCCCTCAATTTGTTCAGGGGTATTTTGAAATAACAAAAATTGGGGGGTGTTGGGTATAATTTGGGGGGTGGAATGTTAATTTTTCAAAAAGAGCAAATAGAAACCTAACCCAAATACAAAATGATTGACGGAAACAAAATTTAGAAATACTAAATTTATTGGGAATTTCTTTTTGCACCTCTTATGGCCTTAATGTGCCAATTGACCTTGATTCGATTTGATCTTGTTAACTCAGCATATCTTGATTGCCAATCTGTCAAAAGAACAAATCAAATCATATCTTTTTTAATTTTCATCATTTATTTGATTTAATTTACTTTTTAATTAATGAAAAATAAAAATAAATTAAAAAATGAAGCACATAATGGGTGAGTGAGCATTTGAGTTGTGGACCACATTATAATTGAGGTGCAAGCATAAAAATTTGGGCCCATTTAGCAAAAAATGCAAATTTGAGCACATTTGACTTTTGGCAATTTTGCAAAAATGGTCAACTTGGCCAATGCATAACTCTCTCAATTTTGACCCTAGAGAGGTGTTCTTGGACTTTTTAGAAATATTAGGATGTCCTCTAAACAACCCTTTTGGTATCATCTCAATTGAGTCTTCCAAGTTCATGTATGAAGCTTTGACCCAAAAGGTGTTTTTGTTGACTTTTCAAAAAGACCTATAATGTTAAAATTCATATCTTTTTGTGAGTGCATATTCTAGACTTGGGAGCTGAATATGAATTGTATGGAATTTCATCCTCTTCAAAATGAGATTTGGATGGGTCATTTATGATAAAGTATGATAAAGTTATGCTTGGTCAAAGTTGAGTTGACTTTTCGTGTAAAACCCTAATTTAGCAACTTTTGGGTTTTGATGAATTGTGAGCAATCCTTGAGGAATCATGATCAACCCTTGATCAAATGATGGATAATACTTCAAAATGAGGATGTTGACCAAAAATCTTGAAGTTTGACTGTATGTGGGCCACAATTGACTTTTGACCTAGCACAGTTGATTTTCAGGCATTTGAGCAATTGACTGAGCAAACTTCTTCTGCAAGGCTTGAAACTTGACATGGATGATATTGAAAACATATTAGGACAATGGTGAGCATTTGAGTCCTTTGTGGTTCACACATCTTGATTAAGATGGAAACCCTAATTTGAGGTATATTACCTTAGGAGAGAGTTTGTCTGGTCAATTCTTGAACTTCCTTGAGTAATTTGAGGACCTCACTTGCCATGTGTTAAGAAATATGGGAGGGAAAATTTTGGGGTACAACAGCTGCCCCTGTTCAATCTTCTTAAACCTGAAGATGTAGATTGGCTCGTCTGCCTTTCGTGATCTGAAGGTGGAAGATGATTGAATACTAGAGTGCCCGGAAATTTGCACTCGCATGAAGTGGTACTGATGGGAGCTATCGGGAATAGGCTTACAGACGCCATTTGGAAGTTGAGGATTGAATATTTTCGGGGATGGGCTTAAAGATTCCATCCGAAGAGATATCGATCGCATAAGAGATTCCTTTGCGAGAACCCGTATACTTGTTGTCGAGGAGGACTTTGCTGGGGAATGTTGGTCTCTGTCTTGGGAGAAAAAGAGTTTTAGGAGCTTCAGTTGTCCGTTACTCTACTGGGGAATAACTCTGGTTTGGGGAAGCGGAAGTGAACTACGTATCTGGTCGGGGTATATGTTGCACCACGACTTACTGGAGAGATGCGAAACCAATCGTGTTTGATCGGTTCCCGGTCTTACAATGTTGTGGACTACTGTCTGGGGATAAGAGAGGAAGAATCCAGATAGTAAGGTTATAAGAAGGAACCTGGATACTAGGGTTACTTCGAGATGAATGCCTGGATAGTAGGGCTTGAGAAGGAACTTGGATAGTAGGGTTACTTCAAGTGGGCTCTGAAGAATAAGGTCCAGGACCTGATTAATGAAGGAGCAGTGGATTTCACCCAAGTGGGTCAGGATGAGTGCTTCTACCATCTCTACAGGATTCACCATTTGAAGTAACAAGTCCTGAGATGAGAAGACTTTTTGTCCATTAGAATTTTCGAGCTGTAATTTTCTTTTGATTGTTCAAACAATTATTGTCATAGCAAACTTTCTTATTTCATCAATGCATCACATATGTCTGTTTTAAATCAATATATTCGCATTCACTATATTCAAACTGCTTTCTCTTTTTGATGTCAACTCTCGTTAAAAAAATCTAAGCCTCTTGAGGGAGGATGACGAAAACGATACCACAATTTACAGTATGCTTTTGAACAGACCCCGCTGATGATGTACAGGCATTGTTTCAATTCCTAAACACTAGAGTTATAAGGAAGATAATCCCTCATCAACCCCTCCGAGCCAAAGAAGTAGGAGTTTTTCTTTTCGCATAAATTAAAACCCTTAATCATAACCTGGGGCAGGGTAGTTCTCTCAGTTGATCCAAGTGCATACAAATGGCACCAAAGGAGTTCTTACAAAACAAAAGACAGTGATGGTTCCGAATAATCATAAAGACAGGCAGTCATTACCAAAAAACTAAAGCCCAATAAGTTAAATCCTATGAAGGAGACTTACAAAAAAAAACTAGGGCATCCCGCGGGCTGTAATTCCAAAAAAAGAGGGAACAGTTCAGGCAAAAACAGGGATAACGAAATCAAAAAGGAAAGAGGTCCTACAAACCCTCAACAAAAAAGAAATGACTGCCTATTCAAAATAAATTGGCAACATCCGAACCATCACTGGTACATCAAAGCAAAGACTCAAACAAGGTCTAACGCACGATCAACTGAGTTTAGGTTTGAAGAACATCACGAAGAGCGGGTGGGTACAAATAAATTTGAGCCTTTATCCTTTGTTTCTTAAACCGTGAACCAGGCCACGCTAAAACCCTTAAAAGTCCTAGCTGAAGCATGGGTTAGTTCGAAAGCGTACTGTTACGAAAGGTATCCTGACTCCTTAAGGCTTGCTGTAAAATACTGAGTTGACAACACATTTTACAAAATTTGCTTGTTTTACTAAAAATGCATTTTCAAAAATTTCAAGACAGACATAAGCTTTGCATTTTTAATATAACATTGCTTGCATATGACTATTTGTTTGAACAACATAGAAGTTCGCAAGACGAATGTCTAATGAACAAAAGCACCTCCAAGCAAGGGGCATGGCCTGATCATTGTCCATCATCTGGGGCAGTTAAGTCAAGATTTGGAGAATCTCTCAAAAGGAAAACCAGCTTGGGGCAAACCTCCATCTTGATCACTTGGGGCATTGGACAATCAAACGAAGATCTTCTGGTAACATGGCAACAAAACAACATGGGCATCCCCCTACATTCTGAGAGCGCGGACATAGTCGAAAATACTGCGCACAATCAAAGACTCGCTAGGTTGACACACCTAGGCAAAAATAAGGGCTTCCCGGCGAACCAAAAGGGTTCGGGCAAAAATAAGGGATGAAATGAAAAAAATCTGTACACCCGGCAAGTCGAAAACCTGAAAAGGCGGCTTGGGCAAAAATGGGTATCCCGGTGGACTGAAAACACAAAAGAACAGTTCAGGCAAAAGTCAGGGATCAAAAGCGTACGACTATGTTCCGTCATCTCATCACTTGCCTACCAGAAGAAGATTTGTCAATCGGCAGTCATCAAGCATCTCCACAGGTATCTTCTCCCACAGAAACTGGGGCAATAATGAGTTGTCCAAGCAATCTAGTTGCTCTGTCAACCAAGGTACTAAGGTAGGTTCGGCTGAAGAACGTAACCAAGATACCTTCACTCCCCGAGAGTAAGACAAGACTCAACAATACTCTCCCAAGCAGTTGGTCTCCCATCAACCCTAACAAGGCACAACATCTCCAGTAAGTCAGCAATACTCTCCCCGAGCAGAGTTATACACAGTCAGCCTTATGGAAGTTGGGTATCCCTAGAAAATCTCAACATTCCCCAATGGAGTACACAAACATTCCTAGCAAGCATCCCCGGCAATCTTAATCTAAGATTGTTCCCCGGCGGAATACCGGACATCCAGTAGAGCCATTCCCCAGTCTAATCTGAAAAGTCTCCCCAGGATAGTTCAATCAATCTCCCCAGTAAATTCAGGAAGCTTATCCCCAGTAGATTCTGGAAGCTTATCACCTGCAAAGTACGAACGCGTCTCCCCGGTTTCATTCAAAAGTTATTTCCCCACCAGGATATAACTGGGTTATCCTCAGCCAGTTTCCACGGAAAGATCGTCCCCGACGAAGTTTTCCTATCCCCAGCGGAGTTCATCAAATCTTCCAACAGAGCTCAACAATGGTATCCCCAGCGGAGTTATCATCAACATCTCAGTAAAAGTGCATCTCTTCCCCACAGAGTATTCCCCGCAGAGTAATCTATTCGCCAAGTTTATTCCCCAACGGAGTCATCTTCTCCTACCGGTATTCTTGCAACCATCACCCCCAGCGGAAACAAAGAACGCTACTCTTCAACATCAGCCCAGGAGTTAACTTCCCGGCACCCGTCAAGGATTTATCTTCCTAGACAAAAATACATTCACAAACATCACATCTTCATACATTATAGCATGCATATATGCATCATGAACATACAATCTCAGTCATCTCATAACGTCATGCATTTCATACATCATGACATTGCATACAACTAACGTTTTGTCTTTTCAGGACAAAGGTCAATACAAAGATGATTACTATCAACTGTCTCAATTCCAGATTTGATACCTGTATCTAGCCAGGGCATGTATGTGAGCGACTATTTCCAGATCCGATTCCTGTATCTCGCCAGGGTGTATCTGTTGACGACTAATTCTAGACTCGATTCCTGTATCTTGCCAGGGCACGTCTGAAGAGTTTGAAGATCTGATTCCTGTATCTTGCCAGGGTGTATCTGTTGACGACTAATTCCAGACTCGATTCCTGTATCTTGCCAGGGCACGTCTGAAGAGTTTGAAGATCTGATTCATGTATCTTGCCAGGGTGTATCTGTTGATGACTAATTCCAGACTCGATTCATGTATCCTGCCAGGGCATGTTTGAAGAGTTTGAAGATCCGATTCCTGTATCTTGCCAGGGTGTATCTGTTGACGACTAATTCCAGACTCGATTCTTGTATCTTGCCAGGGCACGTCTGAAGAGTTTGAAGATCCGATTCCTGTATCTTGCCAGGGTGTATCTGTTGACGACTAATTCCAGACTCGATTCCTGTATCTTGCCAGGGCACGTCTGAAGAGTTTGAAGATCTGATTCCTGTATCTTGCCAGGGTGTATCTGTTGACGACTAATTCCATACTCGATTCCTGTATCTTGCCAGGGCACGTCTGAAGAGTTTGAAGATCCGATTCCTGTATCTTGCCAGGGTGTATCTGTTGACGACTAATTCCAGACTCGATTCCTGTATCTTGCCAGGGCACGTCTGAAGAGTTTGAAGATCCGATTCCTGTATCTTGCCAGGGTGTATCTGTTGACGACTAATTCCAGACTCGATTCCTGTATCCTGCCAGGGCACGTCTGAAGAGTTTGAAGATTCGATTCCTGTATCCTGCCAGGGTGTATCTATTGACGACTATTTTTCCAGATTCGATTCCTGTATCTAGCCAGGGCACATCTGTGAGTAGCTGATTGTAGACTCGATACCTGTATCCGGCCAGGGCACATCTACATGAAGAGTTTGAAGATCAACTCATGTAACAGGCCAGGTAATTATCTTTCTTTCTCAGGTACGCAAGTTTCTCGCTAAGGAATCTCTTACGCGATCGACACCTAGATGGCATCTATAAGCCCATCCTCCCACTATACTTCCAAATGGCATCTGTAAGCCCATTCCCTACATCACACTGCTGACATTCTATTATGTGAGTGCAAATTTTTGGGCACTCTAGTGTTCAATCATCTTCCACCTTCGTATTACGAAAGGCACGCCAGCCAATCTACATCCTCAGGTCTAAGAAGATTGAACAGGGGCAACTGTTGTACCCCAAAATTTTCCCTCCCATATTCTTCAAGATTTGCCAAGAGCATGGTTCAAAATCTCTCAAGGGTTGCACAGTCCAATTGCCTCCTAACACAATCAAAATTAGGGTTTTGGTTCTGGCAAAGAAATTGAGGTTTTCAAGGGTCCAATCAAGTCCCATATGGCTATATACATTGTCAAGCATTCATATGTCAAGTTTCAGGACTCACAGCATCAAATTGCACAGTCAAAAACCCTAATTGCATCACAGTCAACTGCAGGGGCAAAATGGTCATTTGATAGTCAAAAGTCAAAATTTTTGGTCAACATCTTATTTTGAAGCCACAATCATCATTTGATCAATTCTTGATCATGATTCCACAAGCATGGCTCAAAAAGTCTCAAGATGTAAAAGTTTCTATTTTTGGACAGTTGAAAAGTCAACTGCAAATTGACCAAGGCATAACTTCTTCATGGTTTATCAGAAAAGTCCCATCCAAAGCTCATTTTGAAGGGGATGACATTTCCTACAACTCATCTTCACACTCTAAATCCAAGAAATGCTCTCACAAAAAGTTATCAATTTCAACATTATAGGTCATTTTCAAAAGTCAACAAAAATGCACTTTAAGTCAAAGACCATAACTTGAGATTGGTAAATCAAAATGACATGGGACCAAAGACATTGGTTAGAGGACTTCAAGACCTTTCCAAAATGTCCAAGAACATGTTCATAGCTTCAAAATTGAGCAAGATATGCATTGGAGAAGTTGGGAAATTTTTGGGAACTTTCAAAAGTCAACTTTGCCTAAAAAGCTTCAAATTTGCTAATGGGCCTCAAATTCTTTCTTGAATCATTACCCAAAGCCTATGCACGACCCATTAAGCTCAAAATAATTTATTTTCTTATTTTTGATTAATTAATTGGATTTATATTTATATTAATTCATTTAATTGGTTTTAAATATAAGAAAATTCAAAGATATGCTTTTTTTAAATCTTTTTATGCAGCAAATATACTCCAAATATGCTAAGGATTTCGTGCATCATCCAAGGGGACAAGATCTTCCATAATTGGCAAGGTTTTCATGGCAAAAGATTGGAAAATACATAATTGAAAATCAAATATTCAAGACATTAATTCATGGACTTGTGGGCTTATTTTTGACCTAGAATCATTCACATACATATGCTGAGTGAAACCCTACTCATACATACACGAAAAGCTGCTGGAAACTCCATAACCAACTTGAAAGAACTCAAGAAAATTGGAAAACTGAAATCATACTTGCAGCACGTTTCAAAGCATAAAAAGGATTCTAACACATTGCTGGACCTTCCAGGAGTCTATTGGCATCGAGAATTAATCCTAACACGTGAAGAATCCAAGAACGTAAACCATTCGGTTTGTCTTGTTTTTCAAAATTGCATAACATGATTCACGTGCGTTTAATCCTTTTTCTTGTTTGATTTACACTAATGGTGACCTTCTGAAGCGATTGGTACAGTTCAATTGAATTAATGTTGCCTGAATCAAGATCTGCCATGGACGAAAATTAGGTTTTCCAAAGCTTGAAAATTAGGGCTTTGCATATACTGTGAAATTAGACCTCCAGACCAACATAGACAAACTCGTTGCAACAAGACGAAGCTATTAAGACCATCGCGCCCTTTTTATATTGAGTGTATGCCTAATCGCTATTTTTATATTTCCAGTTTGTGGGGGTTTAAAACCCCCGCTATTCATTCTTTTTTGTTTCAGAACAGATGAAGAAGAAGCATGCGTGGCAAGGTGTGACAGGAGCATTCAAATATATGGCGCGCGCTTTTGTATCCCCAGTACAATTGGCACTTTGCATATATTATGTTTCCTTATTATTAATTTAACAAATGCGTTTCATAGCTCAGTTGGTGGAGGACGTGTCTTGCAGGTATAGGGACCTGGGTTCGATTCCCAGGTCCCCCCACATAATTCATAGTTTTTGTTTTAACTCATTCCCATGCAGCGTTCACCCAAAGGTCCATCATGCATCCTCACACGTTAGCCTGCCAAGTGGCCTTGATCACCCATCCAAGGGCCACAGAATGAAATCCAGGGTGCACCCTAGTCAACCAGCGTACACACAATCTGGAAAGTCAAACGAGGCCTTTGTCTAATGGGCCAGAATACTTCAAAAAAAACCTCCACATGGGCCTGACACCCCCCTTGGTTTGGCAATTTAATTTTCTTTTCTTTCTTTTAATATCTTTCAATTGTTTTTTTTATATAATTATTATTAATTCACTAAAATTAATTTTCCTAATAAAAAAATCAGAAACTCAAAAAATGTTTTTTAATTAATATTTAATTTCACCATTTGAATATTTTGTAAATAAATGTTAACAATTAACTTTAGTTTAATTTAGGTTTATATTTTAATTCTAATACTTTTCTTAATAAATAAAAAATACATAGAATTAGGTTTTTTGACATTTTTATCTTTTTCTTAATTAATTATTATTAATCACCATTATTAATTACTATTATTTTTGTACATAAATATGTGAATTAATTAATTAGTAAATTAGGTCAACTTTGACATTTTCATTAATAATTAAAATAAAACTTAGAATTATGGTTTTCTCTTGATTTTAATTTTCTTTATTTTCATAAATACAAAAACATAAAAAACATTCCCTTTTCTTTCTTTGAATAATTAATTAGTCCTAATTTAATTTAATTTCAAGCAAAGGGTCAACACCCTCGAACTTTCAGTTTTAATTCTTTTCGCGCATTTATTTTCTTATTGGATTATTATGTAACTGCTTTCCGGATGTAATAGTAATTAGGTTTATTGCTTTTCTTTTACTTTCTGCATCTTTTATCAAAAACGGGTCTGTGTATTTTGGGGATGTATAGACTCGCGCCTTGTAATAGCGTAGCTTTTATCTTTCCTTCTTTTAATTTCCCGCACTCCTAAATTCTAAATTGCATGAAAGAATGTATGGTAATTAAAAACAAGCGTAGCTCACAATGTCATGATCAAAGATAAAACATAACCTGAAAACAAAACACAAATGCACACACCACTTCTAGGGTACGCCTCACTCGTTGCCTTCGAAACGTGGTCGTCAAGTATAGGACGTTTTAGCGGTCCTTATGTCCATGATCCAGTTGCCTCGAAACAGTTGCCTCGAAATGGTTGCCTCAGATTAAAAAAGGATCTAGGACATAAGGGTAGCTTCTAAGGTGTCCTACTGTTGCTTCGGTGACCACACTATCCCTACAATCGAATTGACCCGAACACCTCCAACGGTGGTGCTACCTACCTCTCAATGGTGGGATGGCACTACCTTAAGGACTCTTACACAGCCTAATTCCTTAGGGTAGGTAGATGACTCATGGATACTTGCTCTCTTCAAAAACAAACAAAATCTTTTCACACTGACACTTTCAAAAGACTTTCAAAACAAATTTTTCAAACACTCTTGAGGACAGATACAAGAGTTATTCATAAATCTTTCAATGAAACTTTTGCAAAACCCACTCACATTTTGAAAAGCAAACATTTTGAAAACATAAGAGCAAGTATCTAAGAGCCCATGGATAGAAAGGGTGCTAACACCTTCCCTTTCTATAAATCTACCTCCCGAACCGAGAAACAATCTCATAAGGAATTTTGCTGTGCTTTTGTCCTATCCATGTTGGAGAAAATAAAAGACGGTGGCGACTCTTGCTTCCGCGACATTTCGCGAACCAGCGTTAAACAGTCAGTTCTAAATCCACCGATCACACTTCCTTCTTTTCGGTGTCAGATCCGCATCTGAAAAACCCAGCCCATTGTCAACAGTCAGACTGGCCACACAATCTTTGAACTGATCTGCTAAAGTTACCTGCAGCACATGCGCAGTCTTGAGAAATGCAATCAAAGCCTTCACATGGGCTTCAGAACACAACTACAGAGACAACATGGATATCTTTGATGGGGTCTGCCCCAGCTGCTCGACCACATTGTAGTCGCTCTTATTAATGATTTTTAGTATTTCCTCTATTTCTTGTTTAGAGGCTTCCACAACGATTTTCTTAGGTGCCTCCGTCCGGGCAGGCTCACCTATAATTTCCTTGCCCCGAGTCCCATATGGCTCAGCAGCAGGGGTAATAACTGGAGTAGGAACAGGAGAAATATCAGGAGTGCTGGTTGGAGCAGCAGTTGGAATAACAGTAGGATTGATGATCTTCGGAGCAATCTCAGGAGAGAAAACCCTTCCACTTTGGGTAACCTTACTAGTCCCGACAATATTAATGACATCAGTATCAGCTTCTTCATTCTTCAGATCTTTCTTAATGCCATGGTAGTACACATCAGCACCATAATGCCACGGGACAGCCTTATCTGAGGTGTACGGGATGGGACCAGGAACAGTGATTATCAGCAGAGCAATTCTTTGAACAGGTGTAATCCTAACAGGTCTTCTCGAGGAATCCTTGGAAGGATTGGCGGAAATGGTTATAATAGCGACGTCTTCAATGGGAACAACAGGGATCACAGTGTTCTCGAACAAAATCTCTTTATTATCCATCAGGCGCTGAACACCTGACTTCAACAAACGGAAACCAGAAGGTAGAATCGAACACATGTGGCAACCTTCACCACAACCCGGAAATAAACTGTCCAACAGCAAATTCTTCTTAACATTCATAAGAGGAGTAGAAATTTCTTCAACAGAGGTCACAAACAAATCAGTGTCAACAACATTAACTTCACGACCATGTTTGGGCATGGGAGCAGTTATAACATTTGGCTTTTCCGGAGCATCGAACTCTATCTCCTTGGCTTCAAGCAAGTCTTTTACTTTGTTTCTCAGAGCCCAGCAATCATTTGTATCGTGGTCAGGACTCTCAGAATGGTAGGCGCACTGCGCGTTGGGATTGTATCTGGGAGAGGTAGTGTTTGGATTCTTGGGAGCCTCTTTCAAGGTTTCCAAGTTGGATTTTAATAAATGAGGTAGAACTTCAGACAAAGTCATATTTATGCAGGTAAATTGTTGTTGTGGTCTTTCCACCCTTTGTTGATTATTGCATTGTGGAGCAACTACGAGTCTTGGTATCACTACAGCATTTACCATTTGACGGTGTTCAGATCTGCTTTGGCTCCTTGGGCTATAGACCGCATTGTCTTCCTTCTTACCAGTGAAAGGCTTCTTTGCTGAACTCGAGGAGGCATCCTTCTGTATTTTACCACTCCGAATTCCAGCTTATACTCTTTCTCCAGTTTAAATTAGCTCAGTGAAACCAGATGACGAGCTGCCGATTAAGAGATTGAAAAATGGACCTGATAGCGTTCCTAGAAACATATCAACCAAATCCCTATCAGACAAAGGGGGTTGAACTCTCCCTGCCAAGTCTCTCCATTTTTTAGCATAATCTTTAAAACCTTCACCTGCACCCATGGACATACTCTGGAGTTGAGTACGAGTGAGAGCAAGGTCGGTATTATACTGATACTGCTTGTAGAAAGCAGCAGCAAGATCTTCCCAGTTTCGGATACTGGCTCCCTCCAAATGGTAGAACCATTCAAGCTGAGTCCCTGACAGACTATCTTGAAAGAAGTGCACCCACAAATTTATATCAGCGGTGTGGGGTTGGATTTTTCTAACATAAGAGCGGAGATGGAGCTTTGGGCAGGACACTCCATCATACTTGGCAAAAACCGGAGCTTTGAACTTCTGAGGGATGACCCCTCCTGATACCAGTCCCAATTCTTTGAAATCCAAACCAGGTATCTTATAAACTTCCATGGCATTCAGACGATCTTCCAACTTTTTATATCTATCCTCGACAGGAGGGTATTGCTCATCATTGTAATCTGTATCGTTGTCAGAAACTGCAAGACTGGGGTCCTTCTCTTCTTCCTGATTCTCTCCTTCTTTGGACGAGGCTGTCAGCTTAGATGCCCGCTTCAACGAACCCCTAATCCTTCTACCAATATTCAGAATACCAGTCTTCTTCTTTTCTTTCAGAATGAGGGCCTTCAGATCCTCCTGCCCCTTTTCCAGACTTATGAATATCTGTTGGAACTGGGCGTTCTGTGTTTGAAGATCTTTGATGGCTTGATCGGAAGACATTTCTGCTGAAATAAGCAGCGAAGAAGATGAGAAACCTATAATAGTACTTGTAATGATGTGTATGATAATGGGATGCGCATGTAATGATTTCAAAGACTTCGGGAAATTTAAATTTGCAAACCAAAATAAACAAAAACTTTATTAGCTTAAATTTGAAGGTTCAAAATGCCTTTAAGGCATTACAAATAAGTAAATAAAACAAATCTAAAACTAGACAAGAAAAATCAAAAGTCCCATGGACGCTTTCTCTTTGTGCTGATATAATCATTGAGCACTCTTTCTTCCTGGAGCTGCCTGGTGAGCTTTAAAACCTTTCTCTCTTGATCATGGAACTGTTCCTTGTAAGTATCCCGCTCATTCTTCAGCTAAATCCAAGACCTCTGTAACTCCCCAAGATCAGTGGGCATGTAAGGATAGAGAACCGTGTAAGGAATGCCTTCTTTAGTAGTGGGCTCCAAATCACTGGTAATACGGCCACATAAGGCATCATAAGCTTCTGGGAACGAGCTCGTACCCATTGGAGGTAAGGCTCCATAGGAATGGAAGTCTTTGGTCCTAAATCTTAGGTGTCAGATCTGTTTACCATACCCCAAGCTCGTATGAACCTCAGGCGATACTCATTAACATCATCCTCGTAGTTGAATACAATACCCTCAATAAGTAACTCATGGGGACCATCCCTTCGAGCATGACCAAATTGTCGTAAAGCTAGACAAGGATTGTAAGTTATACCCCCTCTGATACCAAGTAATGGGACATTAGGGTACTCCCCACAGCGGTCAATAATAGCAATGTCTTCCATAGCTCGGGAACACCAAAGAATATTCGTATGAGCGAGTGACATTATCCTTTGTGACCAACCCAAACCTTCTTCGTTCTTTGGTACAGACTTAGGGAGGTGAGAAAAAACCACCTCGACAGCAACGGCATGCAGCACATAAGAGTCCCTCTTCTCTTCATGGTACGAGAATGGAGAGTGTGCAAAATATCTCCAAGCAAGGTAGGCACAGGGTTGCAAGAAAGGAAAATTTTGATAGCATTCACATCTACAAAGGAGTCCGGATTAGGGAAGAGAACTAAACCATAGATAAGAAGAGCCAAGACCTCCTCAAACGCCTGAAAATCCATATCATCCCAAAATAGCTGAGCCTTATCTATCAGAAATTTGGCTAGAAAACCCTCGACTCCGCTTCGAGTTTTACAATTGGATACCACGTCATCCTGTTTCAAATGCAAAGCTGAGGCAATGACTTCTGGCTTAGGAACTTCTTCTATACATGTGAAGGGTACCTGTTCAAGATGGGTATGCCCAATAGCTGAGAGAATTCTTCCAAGGTGGGTACCAACTGATAATCTGGAAAGGTGAAGCAGTGATGCTTGGGATCGAAGAACTGAAAAAGTACGCTCATCATTTGTTCATCAAAGTTTGAAGTAACCAGACTGAGAAGTTGACCGTGTCTCTTAATGAAAGTAGAAGTTTCAGAAACTCTTGATACTAGCTCTTTGAGTTGGGAAGGTATCTTCACAAAGCTGATTCGGATAGTATTTCTACGCATGGAAGCCATGATCTGCAAAACAGAACAAAGATAAATTCCCTCTGGTCTTTGAAATGGTTAGTGTAATGAAGCATGAATGCCATGTTATGATGCATGATGTCATGATAAACCACGGGTATAGCAAACACATGTATTGCAAACACAGTCAAATCACACAAATCCCTTAGTTTTAAGGATTGCATGAGGTCAAAGGTAATATCCTCTTGAAGTTAAGTTGGTTTCAAACCTGTCCTAGAAAAGTAACCGGGTTCTAGAGGATCTCAATATCACTGACCATCCTTTATCGGTCATGGTTTCAGCTCATACAATCTTTTCTTGCGACCGAAATATTCCGAAAGTATGATCTCAATGAGTGTAGCATCGATTATCAACCAATCCTCAGCTTTACACCGAGGCCGTCTATCTCGCTACTTTCTAATGGACAAGTTGTTCAACTAAGGTTCTAAGGTTTGTTAGTGCTTCACGACACCACACAGGAGCCCCGTATTCTCCTTGTTTCACCACAAGGGATACCGGTACCAACCAAAGTGCCACACCAACGTAGCTACTGCTTTAACCGTATCGGTCTACGCTGTACAGTTCCCTCATAGTCTATTTCTACTTACCTAATGAGTGCCCCAGATCCGGGTATAGGATCTATAGTAACCCCAAACAAAACCCTAAAAAATAAAGCAAACAAAGCAATCAAGAAAAACAATTTTAATGACCTAGATCCTAAGGTATACCCCACTTATCAATCCCCAGTATAGTCGCCAGTTCTGTGATACGGTGGCAGAACCGGCTGTTTTTACTGGTTTACGTTTTGAGTTTTTTTATTCATAAAATGTCGCGGTAAGCAAGAGTCGCCACCGACTTTTATTTCATCCAACCGGAAAGGAAAAAAGTATAGATAAAATCCTTTTTTGAGATTTTGAGTACGGGGGGTAGACTGTAGAAAGGGAAGGTGTTAACACCCTTTCTATCCATGGTTTTCCATGGGCTCTTAGGTACTTGCTCATTTTTAAATTGCTTGTGTTTGTGTTCTTCTTTTTGAAAAATGTTTTACTTCGTGATAACCCTTGTATCAGTCCTCAAGGGTGTGATGAAGTTGTTTTGAACATTTGTTTGAAAAGTGTAAGTGTGAAAAGTTTTGATTTGAGCAAGTACCTACTAGCATCTACCCACTCGAAAAAAGATCGTTTCTATTCTTGTTTCCTTTAGACAACGCTATCCTACTATTGAGAAAGAGGTAGCATCGTCGTTGGAATTCATAAGGGTCAATTCGAAAGGGACGTACGGTCACTAAAGCAATATTAGAACACCTTAGTAGCAACCCTAGAGTCTTAAGATCTTTTTGAGGCAACATTTCCGAGGCAACATTTGAACGGGACAATTTGATCTCTTTAGACGGGAGGGAAACCACTAAGACACCCTATGCTTAATGATCGTTTACCGAAGGCAACTGAAGTGAGAGTATACCCTAAGAGTGAATATGTGCGAGTGATTTATTTTCAGTTTATTATCTTTGCACATTAAGGTTTTCTAACCATTTTAATTTTGTCATGCATTCTTGCCATACAATCCTAAACATACATCTAACAGTTAAGAGTTTTACGGAAAGTAAACGCGGAAAAAATAACCTACGCTTATTACATGGCTTTGATAGTTATATAATTGTCGTTGACAGTAAATAAAGTTGCGGAAATTTAAAAAACCTAATTAAAACTATTACATTCTCAAAACAGTTACAAAAATAATAAAAGAATTAAATGCGCGTGGTAAGTTAAATGCGAGGCGATTAGGGTTTTGACCTTTTGACTAATCCTACTTGCGATTGATTAAAGAAATGTTTTTTTGTCATGTTTTGTTATTTGAGAAAATAATGGAGAATTAAATTAAAAGAAAATCCTCAGTCCTAATTTATATTAATTTTTGAAAATAAATTAATTAATTCTAAACAACCTATTTTTGTATTTTTGTTTTATTTGAGAAAAATTAAATCAAGAGTTAACCTAATTTTCTAATTTAATTTTAATTGTGAAAAACAAATTAAAGTTACCTAACTTAAATATTAATCTAATTAATTAACAAAATTAAATTTAATAAGAAAACAACTAAATCTAATTTTTTTTTACCTTTTTTGATTTTTATGATTTAATTAAAACTGATATTAAAAATAAAATAATTAAACAAATTAAAAGATAAAATAAAAATAAAAAGAAGTTGAGAATTGGGCCTGTGTTGTTGGCTGGAGAGGGGGGGTGGAATATGAATTCCTTGGCCCAAATGCTCCAAGCCCAGTCAATACGTTGGATCATGTGTGGGCGTTGACTTGAGAAGCATTGTGGTCCCTTGCTATCTGGGCGTTGGATTTGATCATCCTTTCATCCAATGGTCACAGGTTGCTAGCGCATGGTGGTCAACAAGAGGAACGCTGCGCTGAATCAATGAATAGAAAAGAAAATAAAGGAAATTGTCTGGACCTGGGATCGAACCCAGGTCCTTGTACTCTTTGCCAATGTTACACTGCCAGCTGCGCTACACAAGTTATTTGTTAATATAATACACACAAAACGTAATGTACGAAACAAAGATGGTCAGACCAAAAAACGCGCGAATTTCAAATAACCCAGTGATAGTTGGACACGTTGTCTTCTCCTTCCTCTGCTGTCATTTTAGAAAAAAGGACTTTTACCTACAGACATCCACTGTAGGTATAACCCTGCATATTTCAAAAATGTTGTACACGCAAGATAAATGAAAGGTATTGGTACCAATCAACTCGTCTCATCCTCACGAGCATCATGGTACCTGATTCAAGGCCCAATTGTTCCTGTACAAAAAGACCCTAAAATAACACAAAAACCCTAGCAATGGCAACATCGTGTACAGGCTTCAAAAACACAATTAAATGACATGGTTAGCTTGCAAACATGATGAAGATTACAAATATATGAGTTAAAGATGCTAATGATGCAGGAATTACTGTAATCATTTTCAAAGCATGATGCAAACCGTGGGAGTCCTTGCGTGCGTTTTTGGGTGTTTGAGCACCTTCAAGTGATTGGGATAGGTTCTGGGAAGTTCTAGGAGTCGTTTGGTAATGCTAGAATGGCTTGACTTGGCCTCTAGAATGGAATTGAATCCCCAATTTTTCTTGGAATTTTGAAGTTTGTTCTTGCAGTTTGCACGCCTCCACCCTTGTCTTTTTGATCTGGAATTGTTCACTATATAACCTAGAGTGAATTAGGTTAACAAACTTGGAATAAATATTTGCATTTATCCAAGATTTGATTTGATTTGCAAGCTATATGATATGTTTCTATTTTGAGCCAAATCATGCCTTTCTTGTACCAATTGACCTTGATTCGATTTGATCTTGTTAACTCAGCATATCTTGATTGCCAATCTATCAAAAAAACAAATCAAATCATATCTTTGTTAATTTTCATCATTTATTTGATTTAATTCACTTTTTAATTAATGAAAAATAAAAATAAATTGAAAAATGAAGCACAAGCGAGTGAACATTTGAGTTGTGGACCATGTTATAATTGAGGTGCAAGCATAAAAAGTTGGGCCCATTTAGCAAAAAATGCAAATTTGAGCACATTTGACTTTTGGCAATTTTGTAAAAATGGTCAACTTGGCCAATGCATAACTCTCTCAATTTTGACCCTGGAGAGGTTTTCTTGGACTTTTTATAAAACTTAGGATTTTCTCTAAACAACCCTTTTCGTATCATCTCAATTGAGTCTTCCATGTTCATGTATGAAGCTTTGACCAAAAAGGTGTTTTTGTTGACTTTTCAAAAGGACCTATAATGTCAAAATTCATATCTTTTTGTGAGTACATATTCTGGACTTGAGAGATGAAGATGAATTGTAGGGAATTGCGTCCTCTTAAAAATGAGCTTTGGATGGGTCATTTCTGATAGAGTATGAGAAAGTTATGCTTGGTCAAAGTTGAGTTGACTTTTCCTGTAAAACCCTAATTTAGTAACTTTTGGGTTTTGATGAATTGTGAGAAATCCTTGAGGGATCATGATCAACCCTTGGTCAAATGATGGATAATACTTCAAAATGAGTATGTTGACCAAAAATCTTGAAGTTTGATTGTATGTGGGCCACAGTTGACTTTTGACCTAGTACAATTGATTTTCAAGCATTTGAGCAATTGACTGAGCAAACTTCTTCTGCAAGGCTTAAAACTTGACATGGATGATCTTGAGATCATATTAGGACAATGGTGAGCATCTGAGTCCTTTGTGGTTCACACATCTTGATGAAGAAGGAAACCCTAATTTGAGGTATACTACCTTAGGAGAGAGTTTGTCTGGTCAATTCTTGAACTTCCTTGAGTAATTTGGGGACTTCACTTGCCATGTGTTGAGAAATATGGGAGGGAAAATTTTGGGGTACAACAACCATCTACCGATGAAAGAAGGTTGTCCTCTTATAAAGCAGAAGGTTTGTCTTATGCGCCCCGAGATGTCTGAAAAGATCAAAGCTGAAGTCATGAAGCAGTTAAATGAAGGTTTCTTAGCTGTTACGTCCTATCCTCAATGGGTTGAAAATGTGGTGCTGGTACCTAAGAAGGACTATAAGGTGCGTATGTGTATAGAATACATGGATTTGAATAGGGCAAGCCCCAAAGATGACTTTCCGCTTCCACATATTGATGTTCTAGTTGACAACACCCCTCAGCATAAACTATTTTCCTTCATGGATGGTTTCTCTGGTTATAAAGAAATCAAGATGGCACCTGAAGATATGGAAAACACTACCTTTATCACACAGTGGGGTACTTTCTGTTACAAAGTTATGCCTTTTGGTTTTAAGAACGCTGGTGCAACATATCAGCGTGCTATGGTAGCTTTATTCCATGACATGATCCATCATGAGATAGAGGTTTATGTTGATGACATGATAACCATGTCTCAGATTGAAGAAGAACATCTCGACCACCTGCAAAAGTTGTTTGATAGATTAAATAAGTACAAGTTGAGGTTGAATCCAAACAAGAGCACCTTTGGGGTAAGATCTGGTAAACTCCTAGGTTTTGTCGTCAGTGGTAAAGGTATTGAAGTTGATCCTGCCAATGTTAAAGCCATTCAAGAAATGCCATCTACTTGTACTGAGAAGGAAGTCAGAGGTTTCTTAGGAGGATTGAACTATATTTCCAGGTTTATTTCCCATTTGACCATTACTTATGAGTCAATCTTCAAGTTACTGAAAAAAGATCAAGTAGTGAAGTGGGACGATGATTGTCAGATAGCCACCGAAAAAATCAAGGAATACCTCAAAGAACCTCCAATTCTGATTCCACCAGTTGAAGGAAGACCCCTGATCATGTACTTGACAGTATTGGAGAACTCAATGGGGTGTGTATTGGGGCAACATGACAAGTTTGGTCGAAAAGAGCATGCAATATACTACCTTAGAAAAAATTTTACCGACTGTGAAACAAGATACTCACTGCTCGAGAAAACTTGCTGCACTTTGGAATGGGATTCTCACCTACTAAGACAATATATGTTAACTCATACTACTTTGTTGATCTCTAAGATGGATCCAATAAAATACATATTCGAGAAACCCGCTCTATCCGGAAGAATAGCCAGATGGCAAATGGTCTTGACAGAATACGACATTCAGTACACTACTCAGAAGGCAATCAAAGGAAGCGTATTGGTAGATCATTTGGGTCATCAAGATGTAGATGACTATCAGTCTATGAATTTTGAATTCCCAGATGAGAATATCATGCTAGTTATTGATTATGAAGAACCTAGACCATATGAAGGACCTGAACTGGGATCCTGATGGAATATGGTTTTTAATGGAGCTTCCAACACGCTTGGTAATGGAATTGGTGTTGTGATTGTCTCTCCTAAGGGTTTCCATACGCCCTTCATTGACAGATTGTGTTTTGACTGTACCAATAATATGGCCGAGTACGAAGCATGCATCATGGGTATCAAAGCTTCCATCGATATAAGGATTAAATTCTTGAATGTATATGGGTGTGATCGGTGGATCTGGAACTGACTGTTTAACGCTGGTTTCGCGAAATGTCGCGGAAGCAAGAGTCGCCACCGTCTTTTATTTTCTCCAATATGGAAAGGACAAAAGCACAGAAAAATTCCTTATTGAGATTAGTTCTCGGTTCTGGAGGTAGATTTATAGAAAGGGAAGGTGTTAGCACCCTTCCTATCCATGGTTATCCATGGGCTCTTAGATACTTGCTCATTTGTGTTTTCAAAATGTTTGTTTGCTTTTCAACTGTGGGTTTAAAAAAAGTTTCGTTTAAAATTTCAGTTCGACTCTTGTATCAGTCCTCAAGAGTGTTTGAAAAGTTATTTTTGAAATCTTTTTGCAAAGTGTCGGTGTGAAAAGAAGTTTTTGATTTGTTTTGAATTAGATCAAGTATCTACGAGTCATCTACCTACCCTAAGGAATTAGTCTGTGTAAATGTCCTTAAGATAGTGCCATCCCACCATTGAGAGGTAGGTAGCACCACCGTTGGAGGTGTTCGGGTCTATTCGATTTAGGGACAGTGTGGTCACCAGAGCAACAGTAAGACACCTTAGAAGCTACCCCATGCCATGTTCATGGACATGAGGACTTACTAAAACGTCCTCTACTCGACGACCACGTTTCGAGGGGCAAGGCAACAGTGAGGCGTACCCTAGGAGTGGTGTGTGAATTGTGTGTTATTTTCAGTTATTGTTTGTCTTGTCATGCATCGGTGATCTACGTTTTGATTTTATTTTTGGCCATTCATTCTTTCATGCAAATTATTAGCAGTTAAAAAGTGCGGGAAGATAAAAGTCCTACGCTATTACAAAGGCGCGGGTCTACATCGCCAAATTAAACCAAGACCCGATTTGAATAAATAAAATGCGGAAAAATAAATATCCTAATTAATCTATTACAAGGCTTTGGGGCAAGTACATAAATTTCACAAAGAAA
Source organism: Vicia faba (assembly GCA_948472305.1). Lineage (NCBI taxonomy): Eukaryota > Viridiplantae > Streptophyta > Magnoliopsida > Fabales > Fabaceae > Vicia > Vicia faba. The sequence goes on along the minus strand of OX451737.1, from coordinate 1,550,308,160 downwards.
AATAAAATAAACGCGCGAAGAGAAAATTATATTCGAAGGTGCGAGGGCGTTGGACCCTTTGAGGAAATTAAATCGAAATTATTAAATTAATTAAATAAAGGAAAGGACTTATTTTTTTATGTTTTTTTGTATTTATGAAATTAGAGAAAATTAAATGGAATTAAAACCCTAATTCTAAGCATTTTTAATTATTAAAGAAATAAATTCAAGTTTGACCAAATTTACATTAATTATTTACATGGCATATTTATTTACAAAAAATAATTAATACTTAATAATGGTAAAAAGAGAAGAAAAAGAATAAAAGTATTAAAACCCTAATTTCTACATTTTTTAGTTTATTAAAAAAAAACATTAAAATTAAGCCTAAAATTAAAACTAAATTAGTTAACAAAATTTATTTACAAAATAATATTAAATAAAATATATTTTATTTTTATGATTCCTGATTTTTTTGGTATTTTTATATTATAAAGTTAATTTTATGGAATTAAATAAAACAAAGAATATAATTAAAATAAATAATAGAAAAGAATAAAAATAGAGAAAAGAAAGGCAAACATGGGGGGTGGTTGTCCCTTTTAGAGGTATTTTCCAAGCAATTTTGGCCCACTGAATCAGGCCTGGTTGACTTTTCTGGCGCGTACGAGGAAGTATTGACTGGTGTCCATGGTGGACTTCACATGATGTTCAATGGATTGATCTTCAGGGGAATGTGGCAATCAAGCAGGCAAGGCGTTTGGTGGACCTTAGCTGAAGCGCTGCAGGGAAATATGTTAAGCAAAATAATATTGAGGAAGGGAGGGGACCTGGGAATCGAACCCAGGTCCCAAGGCTTGCCAATCAGATTCCCAACCACCACACCACTCAACGCGTTTGTATGTATAATGAAAAACAAATATTATAAACAATAAACCACGCTAATAATATTAACACAAAAAAAACGCGCTGAAAATTTAAATGATCCAACCATGATATGACACGCAGGCTTCTTCCTCGTTGTGCCTGTAAACAGAAAAGAGATAGCGGGGGTTTTAAACCCCCACTAAATGCATCCTGCGAAAAATAGCGATTAGAGTATCGTTGATCATAAATTGAGCGCGATGTATGGAATTAGTTCGTATGAAGGTCACGAATCCAATGGTCCTGGTCTTATGGCTTAATTTTTCCAGATACTCAAAGCCCCAAATGGAAGCTTCTGAAACCCTAGAACATTTCAATGGTATATTTCGCTACAAGCAAGATTAGTTCAATTAACATACACCAAAAGCTTCAGTGAGTCCATGTTAGTACAAATCAGCATTTAAAATGTATGAAATATGCATATAAATCAAAGTATGATTATGAGAGTTTTCTTGAACAGGACTATGGTGTTCTACCGTTTCTCTGCGTGTGGGGATGTGATTTTGATTGAGAAAGCTCCCTAGTTATCCCAGCAAGCCTTTGGAATGGTCCTTTTGCCTTGAAACACCCTCTAGCTATGAAATCAGTTTTGAGAATTTTTGGAAAAAATGCAAAGTTGGTTTTCAGGTTTGTGCGCAGCTAGCTTGTTCTTAGGATTAGGGTTGTGATCTGCTTATATATGCCAATGAATTAGGGTAACAAAACAAGTCCAAAATCCATGGAATCAATGCTTTTGAATTTTGTGATTTTGCATAATCTTTTTCAATCTTTTTTTTATGCCAAATATGCCAAATCATGAATAATTCTTGCCTTTTTAGTGATGCACGAAATCTTGAGTTTATGGTAGACCTATTAGCCGCATAAAAAGATTTAAAATACATGCTTGAGTATTTTTTCATATTTAATTTTAATTAAATGAATTAATAACATTAAAAATTCAAATAATTAATAAAAAATAAGAAAATAACTCCCCTTTGGGTCAATGGGTCGTGCATAGCTTTTGGGTGATGATTCTTGGAAGAAATTGAGGCCCATTAGCAATTTTGAGGTATTTGAAGCAAAGTTGACTTTTCAAAATTCCCAAAAGTTTCCCAACTTCCATAAGGCATATCTTGCTCAATTTTTAAGCTTTGATCATGTTCTTAGACATTTTGGAAAGGACTCGAAGTCCTCTAACCAATGCCTTTGGTCCCATGTCATTTTGATTTACCAATCTCAAGTTATGGTCTTTGACTTAAAGTCCCTTTTTGTTGACTTTTGAAAATGACCTATAATGTTGAGATTGATAACTTTTTGTGAGAGCATTTCTTAGACTTGAAGTGTGAAGAGGAGTTGTAGGAAATGTCATTATCTTCAAAATGAGCTTTGGATGGAATTTTTCTGATAAACCATGTGGAAGTTATGCCTTGGTCAATTTGCAGTTGACTTTTTCAACTGTCCAAATATGGAAACTTTTGCATCTTGAGACTTTTTGAGCCATGCCTTGAGAATCATGATCAAGAATTGATCAAATGATGTTTGTGGCTTCAAAATAAGATGTTGACCAAAAATTTTGACTTTTGACTGTCAAATGACCATTTTGCCCCTACAGTTGACTGTTGAGCAATTAGGGTTTTTGAGTGTGCAATTTTGTGCTGTGAGTCTTGAAACTTGGCTTAAGGATGCTTGACAATGTTTATAGGCATGTGGGACTTGATTGGACCCTTGGAAACTTCAATTTCTTTGCCAGAACAAAAACCCTAATTTTTGACTGTTAGGAGGCCATTGAACTGTGCAACCTTTGGGAGATTTTGAAGCATGCTCTTTGCAAATCTTGAAGAATATGGGAGGGCAAATTTTTGGGTACAACAATGGGGACTCAGCCCTAGTGATCAGTCAGATTAATGGAGAATGGGCCACGAAGCATCATAATCCCATTCCTTATCGAGAGCATGTGTTGACATTAATTCCATACTTTAAGAAAATCACTTTTAAACACATCCCACGAGAAGAGAATCAATTGGAAGACGCACTAGCTACCATGTCATTTATGTTCAAGGTCAGATGGGATAATGAAGCTCCTCGAATTACTATTGAGAGACTAGACGAACCGGTGCATTGCTACGAAGTTGATACTGATGAAGTAGAGGAGAAGCCTTGGTACCACAAAGTAAAAATATACCTTAAAACTCAATAATATCCTGAAGGAGCATCTATCAATGATAAGAAATTTCTGAGGAGGTTCTCCGCCAAGTTCTTTCTGAGTAATAGAATTTTGTACAAGTGCAACCACAATTAGACTTTGCTTCGTTGTGTAGATAAGAAGGAAGCTAGGAAAATTATGGAAGGTATGCATGAATGTGTCTTTGTTACTCACTCCAGTGAACATACAATATCTAAGAAGATTTTGAGAGGAGGTCATTATTGGTCTATCATGGAAACCGATTGTCATCATCATTCCAGAACTTTCCAGAAATGCCAGATTTATGCTGACAAAGTACATGTGCCTCCGGTCCCTTTGGATGTCTTGACTTCTCCTTGGCTATTTGCAATGTGGGGAATTGATATGATTGGAGAGATTAAGCCTACTGCTTCCAATGGACATTGTTTCATCATGGTCGCTATTGATTACTTCACGAAGTGAGTAGAAGCAGCCTCGTTCGCCTCCTTTATCAAGAATGTTGTGGCTCGTTTCATTAAGTATAACCTTATCTGTCGGTATGACATCCCTGAAAGGATCATCACAGATAATGGTACCAATCTTAAAAATAACATGATCACGGAACTCTGCACGCAATTTAAGATTAAGCGTCATAATTCATCTCCGTACCGACCAAAGATGAACAACGCAATGTAAGCGGCTAACAAGAATATCAAGAAGATATTGTAGAAGATGACGGTGACATACAAAGATTTGCATGAGATGCTACCATTTTCTCTTCATGGTTATCGCACTTCAATACATACATCAACTAGGGCAACCCCTTTCTCTCTAGTCTACAGTATAGAGGTTGTCTTACCTATTGAAGTCCAAATCCCTTTCCTAAGAATTATGAAAGACACAGGTTTAGATGAAGACGAATGGATTTAAACTCGACTTGACCAGATAAATTTGATTGATGAAAAAAGGCTTGTGGTTGTTTATCATGGTCAGATGTATCAGAAACGCACGATCAAGGCATTTAACAAGAAAGTTAAACATCAGGTGTACGAGGCTGGTGATTTGATAATAAAGCGTATCATCCTACCACAAGGTGATACCAGGGGTAAATGGACTCCCACGTACGAAGGACCATTTGTGATCAAAAGGATATTTTCTGGCGGTGCTATGATACTTACTACCATGGATGGTGAAGATTTTCCGCACCCTGTGAACGCGGACATAGTAAAAAATGCTATGCATAAAAGAGACCCTCTAGGTTGACAGGCCTATAAAAAAATAAGGGCGTCCCGACGAACCAAAAAGGTTAGGGAAAAACTTAGGGATATATATATATATATATATATATATATATATATATATATATATATATATATATATATATATATATATATATATATATATATATATATATATATATATATATATATATATATATCCGACAAGTCGAAAACCTGAAAAGGCAGCTTGGGTAAAAAAGGACATCCTGGTGGACTAAAAACCCGAAAGGGTGGTCTAGGAAAAAGTTAGGGATTAAAGCGTACGATTATCTCCCATTGGATCACCCATCTACTTACATCCATCCTTATTACTAGCATAAAAATTCAAACGGTACAAATCAATTCAATCATCTTCTTCCAACAACAAGTGATGAGATAGTTGAAGACATAGGGGCAATAGTAGAGTTGAAACTCGACGGGATCATTTACGCATAGCTATTTTTCTTTGTTTATCACCTTGTACCCCGTTTTTTCAATTTTTATGACGATTTCCTCTTACTAGGATATATGTCTCCTTGTATAAAACTTTCAGAATCAACACAAATATATTTCAAAATTCAAAAATTATTTTTACTTTCTCTGTTTTGTTTGCAAAAACGTCCAATGATTACGTTGAGTTAACATATGCATTTGAATATGATTACTGTTTACAAATATATGCATGAAAACAGGATTAGCATTTACTAAAGACTCTAGGAGTTGGGATATTGTTCAAGTCATCCACAAAATCCCCACAGAGCAATCTCCATGGAACTATATCTACAGAGTTATCTTCACAAGCTCATCCCCAACAGAGATATATTCCCCAGCAAATCTAATATGCCCTCATAAAGAAATTGGGGCATCTTCCAAAAGTACACCTCAATATCCCTGATGGATATCCCGGTATGATCATCCTCCCTAATAGGTCCCCTAGCAGATAAGGAAGTTTGATCATTTCCCCAACATACATGGGAAACTTCCTCAGTGCAGCCTATGAAATTTAAATCCCTATAAGAGATTATTTCCTCAACACAATCTACAGAATCTAATTCCCCAACAGATTTTATTTCTCTGATATTGCAATTCTCCGATAGAATTCTCTTTCCCAGCCAGATATCATTCAATGTTGTCTTCCCCAAAAGAGCTGATACTCATATCTAAAACCTGGTCAGATAGCACACTAGAGGAATATCCATCTCTTTTTCCCAGTCAGGGTACATAGGAATCAAATCCTTCAAAAGAACGACAAACAAACGACTCTCCTTGAATGCTTCTATCCCCAAGAAGAAGTCGAACATCCCCAGTGGAGTGTCCTCAAACAGAAAGCGGGAATCCTCAGTAAGGTCATTCTCAACAAAAATTGAAGAATTATTTTCTTCATCCTCAACAATATTCAGGGATTTATTTTCCCCAACACGAGTTGTTACACGAAGCTACCACTATGCTCTAATGACATATTACATCCATACATCATTTACAAATATCATAACATATACATATGAAATGAATATAATATTCTCATTTATTTTGAGAGCATCACTACAAAATACATTTCGTGCATCATGACATTACGTAAAACTAACTTTGTTTTCAATTTAAGTTCACAGACAAATGAACATTATCAACAATCTATAGACAGGTTGTAGATCAATTCCCGAAATAGGATGGGGCGACTATCTACATAACCAGATGATTTCCCTGAGAGACTAATTATGATGAGCATTTCCTCTAGAGATTCATTCTGAAAAGCATTTACTTCAAATAAAATCGGATAGATTCATTCTAAAAGCATCAGTCAGATAAAACCAGGCGAAGGTTCATTCTAATACACTTATGGATATAGTCGGGAGTAGACTCATTCCAATATATTTTTCAAATACAGTCAGGCGAAGACTCATTCTAATCCACTTCTGAATACAGTCGGGTGTAGACTAATTCCAATACATTTTTCAGATACAGTCGAGCGAAGACTCATTCTGATCCACTTCTGGATACAGTCGGGGTAGAATCATTCCAATACATTTTTCAGATACAGACGGGAGAAGACTCGTTCTGATCCACTTCTGGATACAGTCGAGCGTAGACTCATTCTAGTACATTCTTCAGATACAGTAGGGCGAAGACTCATTCTGATCCACTTCTAGATACAGTCGGGCGTAGACTCATTCTAGTACATTCTTCAGATACAGTTGAGAAAAGACATATTCTGATCCACCTTATGATACAATCGAGACATAATATTCATTATGACACTCCCTAACATGTCTGCTAGATACAGTTGGACACAGACTCATTCTAGTATACATCTTCAGATACAGTCGAACGTAGACTCATTCTGATACTCCTATCAACATTTACTGTGGATGGCATCTATAAGCCCATCTCCAACAAACATCCTATCACCTTCTCCAAACGAAATCTTTAAGCCCGTTTAAGTAGTATGATAAACCAATAGTGTTACTTCATGCACATGTGAGTTAAAAAATTTAGGCACTTAAGTGTCCAATCCTCTTCCACCTTCAGATCACGAATGGAAAACATGCCAATCTAACTCTTCGGGTTTAAGAAGATTGAACAGGGGCAGCTTTTGTACCCCAAAATTTTCCCTCCCTTTTTCAAGACAAGTTATTTCAATAGGTCTCCTCATGCCCCTAGGGTCCTCAAGACTACTCAAGGAATTAGCCATACAAACTCTCCTTCTAAGCAATTGACCTACAACTAGGGTTTTGCTTATCTCAGAGGAAATTGGACTTCTAATGACTCAAGTGGACTTCATGGTTTCTCATATTTCTCAAAGAATCCCCATGCCAAATTTCAAGCCTTGTAGCATAAGTTTGCTCAGTCAATTAGTCAGATGATTGAAAATCAACTATATTGGACAAAAAGTCAACTTTAACCAATTTACAGTCAAACTTTAAGATTTTTGGTCAACATAAATAATTTGAAGTCAAATTCATCATTTGATCAAGGGTTGATCATGATTTATCAAGAAAACTCAAGATTCATCAAAAGTCAAAAGTTACTAAATTAAGATTTTCTTAAGGAGAAGTCAACTAAACTTTGAACAAGCATAAATTTCACATACTTCATCAGAAATTCCTTAACTAAAGCCTATCTTGAAGGAAATTCAATTCTCTACAACTTTTTCTATCTAATCTCAAGGCCAAAAATGCTTCATTTGAGAGATATGGGCCAAAATATTACAGGTCATTTTAAAAGTCAACAAAAAGAAATTTTTTTCAAAGCAATTCACATCAAGTTAAAGAATTCAAATGAAAAAATTACCAACATGAGAGTTGTAGGAGACATCTTGAGGTTTACAAAAAGTCCAAGATCACATTCATAGGACAAAAATTGAGAGAGTCGTGACTGGTGCAAGTTGAGCAATTTTGAGAAAATGCATAAAACCTAAATTGAGCAAACTTGAATTTTTTGGCTAATGGGCCTAAGTTTTCAGGTCCAAACGTGTTCATGACCTCACAAGGGACCTCTAAATCCATTCATATGTTTTTTTTATTTCTTTTATTTTTTTATTTTATTCATTTAAATTCAAAATAAATCAAATAAAATACAAGACTAATGGATCAAGGCGTGTATGCTTTTGTTCTAATCATGTTGGAGGCCCAAAAATATACCCTGAAGCTCAAGAAACCGTGTGGCTTACGATTGAAACAAATCTTCATGGTTTTGGAAGATTTGAACTTATTTTCAAACAAAAATCAAAGATATGATTTCATGAGATGTCCAAGCCCAAATGTTGACCTAATCTTTTCCTCTATATACACTCAACATATTCAAACATCAAGGACATAAAAAAACATTTCCTCAAGAACACACCCTAAAATCTCAAAAAAATTCAAGAACTAGGGAAAATTCAAGAACTAGGGAAAATTCAAACCCTTATTCTCAGTCACTTTCAATCCATTATAACCATTTCGTCGTGTTTCTGAAGTTCCCAAGAGTTCGTCCCACCCATTCTTGAAGCTTGAAGCACGCCAGATCATCACAAACAAGTTGCACTGGTTGGGTAAAATTATTTAACTTCAAATTCTTAATTCATGCATTATTGAATGATTTGATGCATACATATGTGTTCATGATGATGTTTATAACTATTTTGATCCATTACTTATGAGATATAGCGCAGGGACGATGAAACACCATTGTTAGGGCACGATCTGAGTTTACATTCGAAACTCACGATACAAGTAGTTTTAGGCCAAACTAACACCATCATTGGATTAAGGAGGTCCAAATTAGGGGGACACGAACCAATTTAATATTTAAATCTTGCTATTTTTGCAGGTTGAAAAATCTTCACGCTGGAGAAGACGACCAGAGCTAGGGCTCCACCGCTTCTCTGATTCAATTGCTTTTATTTAATAACAAAAAGGCTGTGCAGCGCAGATGTTGAATTATGTGTTTGTATTACATGAGAGCATGGGTTTGATCCCTACGTTTTGCAATTATTTTGTTTTTTCCAAACTAACATGCAGGTTCATGATGTATTGACTGATTCCTATTCTTCATCACAAAAACGCTATGGCGCGGTGGTAGGAGGGCGTGTGTTATACCCCAAAACTTGCCTCCCATATCTCTCAAAACATTTCAGAAAGATCCTCAAGTTGCTCAAGGAAGTCCAAGGGTTGGCCAGACAAGCTCTCTCCTAAGGTAGTCTACCCCAAATTAGGGTTTCATATTGCATCAAGATACTTGAGCCCAAGGGATCCCAAATGCTCACCAATGTCCTAATATGTTCTCAAGATCATCCATGTCAAGTTTCAAGCCCTACAGAGAAAGTTTGCTCAGTCAATTGCTTAAAGGTCTGAAAATCGATTGTGCTAGGGCAAAAGTCAACTGTGGCCCACATACAGTAAAACTTCAATATTTTTGGTCAACATCCTTATTTTTAAGTATATTTCATCATTTTATCAAGGGTTGATCATGATTCATCAAGGATTTCTCATAATTCATCAAGATTCAAAAGTTGCTAAATTAGGGTTTTGTAGGAAAAGTCAACTCAACTTTGACCAAGCATAACTTTCTCATACTTTATGATAAATTACCCATCCAAAGCTCATTTTTAAGAGGATGCAATTCCCTACAATCCATCTTCATCTCCCAAGTTCAAAATATGCACTCACAAGAAGTTATGAATTTGGACATTATAGGTCATTTTGAAAAGTCAACAAAAACACCTTTTTGTCAAAGCTTCATACATGAGCATGAAATATAAAACTGAGATGACACCAAAAGGGTTAATTAGAGGACATCTCAAGCTTTCTAAAAAGTCCAAGAACACCTTCAAAGAGTCAAAATTGTGAAAGTTATGTATTGGTAAAGTTGACCTTTTTTGCAAAATTGCCAAAAGTCAACTATGCCTAAAACTTCAATTTTTGCCAAATGGGCCCAATCTTTTTCACTTGTTTTGAGTTGGCAACATAGTCCACGAGCTCTAGCCCTTTCCACTTGTCATTATCATGTTTTTATTATTTATTTTGATTTTTATTTGATTTAAATCAATTTTAATCAAAATAAATCATATAAAATCCAAAGTATTGAAAACTAAAGATTTTTTACATGATTCAGGTCTTAATGTCCAGCTAGCATCAGGTCAAATTCGTATCAAGGCATGGTGTGTACAAAAAGATTGAATTAGGCCATTTTTGGAAATATTTTTAAGGTGTATCAAATCAAGATCCAATTCACTAATGGAGGAAGATTGAGATCAGTTATTAACCCTAATCTATTCCTCAATACATAAGGAGTGTGTGCAGACCAAAAGAGGCTAGAGAAAGAGGCGTATGAACCAGAGAAAAACTTGAAAAAATACCAAGAAAGTGTAAACACGAATTCCTATTTCCAGGCATCCTCAAGGCCTTCTAGCTATCCTAATCGATTCCTAGGAGTGTAGGCAAGCAAAAGCAATCAAAAGCAAGCGTTTCCAAGCCGTATAACGCACTGTAAGTCAGACACGGTATTGCAATATTCTTGAATTTGAATTACATCATTCCTGTACTTATAGCATGAAATAGTTGTAGATTCTTGATCCATGGAACATTTGCAAGCTTTCTGCATTGTTTAATTTCATTTATATGTCATGTGCAAGATTTCACCATGGCTAGGGTTTGTAGCTTCGAATTAGGATTTTTGTTTACATGTAAAATTAGCCTTCATGAATGGTACCATCATGTCCAAGAGGACAAGACGAATCCAACCATGGCATTAGAAGTCATTTATCTTGCTCATGGTGGATTTTAAGAGAACGCAGGTTGTAGCTACGACCAAGCGTCTGTAGGTAAAAGTTTGGAACTTTTACCAACGGATCCAAGGAAGGAGATGACCAGCTGGCGAACGACCATTGGCTTGTTCAAATTTTCACGTGTTGATTTGATACATAGGGCCTTTTTAATATTTGTTTATTATTTTGTATTATTATGACAACAAGAACAATTGGCCCAGTGGTAGCCAGGCAAGCGTTAAGGCATTGGAAAGCTTGAGGTCAGGGGTTCGACCTCTGCCTCCAACGTTTGTTATTTTTCTTAATTCCTTTCAGGCAATCCAGCGTGCACCAAGGACTAAGGACCATCATGCACTCTCACCATCCAATCTGCCAAGTGACCAGATGGCCAGATCCAAAGGCCATCCATGAAGGAGTACCAAAGGCCTAGTCAAACGTACATGCATGGGATTCTAGAAGTCAACGTAGACCTTCATATTTTGGGCCCAGAAGTTGCTTCACCCCCCCCCCCCCCCCCCCCCAAAAAAAAAACTGCTAAACTCAGGCCCAAATCTCTTTCTCTATATTTTTTTATTTATTTGTCTTAATTTATTTATTTATTTTACTAACCAATCAATTATTTTTCTTTTATCAAAAAATCATAAAAAATATTACTTTTCATAAATTAGGTCTAGATTTTTATTTTTATTAAAAAATTAATTAATTTAATTAGGTTTGTTAATTTGGATAACATTAATTTCTTTTTTGTACATAATTAAAATTAATTAGAACAAATAGGTTTTATTTCTAATTTAATTACATTTTCTTTTTCTTAAAATAACCAAAAGAACCAAAAATAGGTCATGTAATTATTTTTATTAATTAATTTAATCACTAATTAATTTGTATATTTAATTTTAAAACCTAAGTTCTTTTCTTTAAAAAATATTAAAAGCAACAAAAACATTTTTCTTTTAAATTAGGTTAAAAAGGGTCAAAACCCTAATTTTTTCTTATCGTTCTAATTTCATCGCGCACTTTATTATTATTTTTACCCTATTATTGTAACTGCTCACAAGGTTGTAATAGTTTAAATTAGGACTTTACTTTCATTTATCGCTTTATTTCTTTAAGAGTTTGTTTTTGGCTATGTAAATACCCGAAGCCTTGTAATAGCGTAGCTTAATTTCCGCATTTTAAATTCCGCAAATTATTAACTGTTAGATGTATGATATTAGGATGCATGACAAGAATGTATGATTAATTTTAAAACAGTTAGATCACCCTAAATGTGCAAAGATAAATAATATGAAATTGAATCACTCGCACATGCGCACTCCTAGGGTACACTCCCAGTTGGTTGCCTTCGGTAAACGGTCATTGAGTATAGGATGATTTAGTGGTCGTCCTTTTGTCTAAACAAAGATCAAAGTCCCGATTCAGAAAAGTTGCCTCGGAATGGTTGCCTCGGAATTGTTGCCTCGGATACTGTTGCCTCGAATAGTTAATCTCAGACATTAGGGTTACTACTAAGACGTCCTAACATTGCTTTAGTGACTGTACGTCCCTTTCGAATTGACCCTCAAAACTCCAACGACGGTGCTACCTACTCACTAATAACGGGATAGTATTGTCTAAAGGAAACAAGCATAGAACAATTCTTTTTTCGAGTAGGTAGATTAGTTCTTAAGTACTTGCTCAATCCAAACAAATATTTTTCACACTTACACTCCTTTACAAACAAAGTTTTCAAAAACACTTCATTACACTCTTGAAGACAGAAGCAAGAGTTGAATCAAAGTCAAAACAAAAGCTTTTCAAATCTCACAAACACAAAGAAAACAATTTTGAAAATGATGAGCAAGTACCTAAGAGCCCGTAGATAACTACAGATAGAAAAGGTACTAATACATTCCCTTTCTATAATCTACCCCCCGTACTCAGAAATATCTCGAAAAAGGTATTTTTCTGTGCTTTTTTCCTTTCCTTGTTGGATAAAATAAAAGTCGGTGGCGACTCTTGCTTACTGCGACATTTTGCAAATACAAACGCAAAATGAAAACCAGCAATTCCTTAAAAAAAAAGGGAAAACATGTCCCGGTTCTGGCCACCGTATCACAGCGTGCTTATGACATCGAGGGCATGGGTTCAACACCCACCACATGCATTCTTTTCCCCTTTATTTTTATAACTCTAATATATTTTCACCATATTTTCTTAATTAATTATTTTAATCAATCATTAACTAACCTATTTTTTTTAACATTATAACAAATTAGAGTTAGGATTTTTAGTTAGTAATTAATTTTTTTCTTGATATATTTTTATTTACTAATGAATTAATTAGTTAACCTTTTTTCTTAATATTAAAATTATTTAGAAACAATTAGGTTTTAATTAATTATTAACACTTAAATTATTTTCTACACAAAAACACAAAAATATTTTAACATTTAAACATTCTTTTTCTTATTACTTTTCGCTATTTGATTTCATAGAATAATTGTATAGGTCGCACTATCAACGTAATAGCATAGATTTCTTTTCTCGCACTTTTCCTAATTATGTATCTGCTCCGAAGATGTAATAGCGTAGATTCCTTTTGTCTCATTTTTCTAATTAAGTATCTTCTCCGAGGATGTAATAGCGTAGGTTTACTTTTCTCGCAAATTCCTATACTTATGTATCTGCCCTAAAGCCATGTAATAGCTTAGGTCTTTACATTCCTCCCTTTAATTTTCTGTACATGTTTAACTGCTACTAATTAGGGTTTGTATGGAAAGACTAAAAACTAGCATAGAAAATCCTAATTCTCAAGATAAATAACTGAAATCAATACACTCTTCACACTTGCATCTCTAGGGTATCCTCTCTTGTTGCCTTACAATCATTGGTTATGTCCCTCGAAAGTGGGGATACTTTAGCAAAAGACCCTCAAACAAATCATCATAGTTCCTTCGAATAAATATTACAGTCCCTCGATGACCCTCTGAGTTGCCTATAAAGTGATGATAGTTCCTCTGATACAAATTGCTAAAGTATCCTTACATGTTGCCTTCGATGATCATACGATGACCTTACGCATGTCCCTTCACATCCAATAGATGGGGCTACCTACCAACTAATGGTATGGATAGTACTATCTCTAAATGAGAAGGAAAATAATAAGAAAGACTTTAGTGGTTAAGAACTCCTAATTGCTTTCTCACAAACTTTTTTTATAAATAATACATTTTTCACACTACTTTTCAAACAAATATTCTCAAACACTTTGCATACATTCTTGAGGACTGATACAAGAATTATTACAAAGTTAGCCTTACATTGGCAATTTCAAAATATTTTCAAATCACACACACAAAGCAAGTTTTTCAAAAGTGAGCTAAGCAATTAAGAGCCCGTAGATAACTACGGATGAAAAGGGTTCTAACACCTTCCCTTTTCATAACTTACACCCCGAACTCAAAATCTATCAAAGGTCTTTTCTGTTCTTTTCACATTTCCTAAATATTAGATAAAAGAAAAGTCGGTGGCGACTCTTGCTATCCGCACATTTGGATAAAACCAAAAAAGTCAATTCTCCCACCGTATTAAAAATGAGTTTTGGTTCTTGATGGATATCATGAGCTTGATTAATCATGAACAATACTGCAAGATTAATCAACTCACTATATATACTCAAGAAGTTTTTTAGAAGAAGATAAAGATTCATGATGCTACGTAAACACACTAAAGAAGAGAAGACAAATTGAAAGATTTTGTCTCTATGGGTTTCTCCCACATGTTTCACACACTTATTACTTTCATCAAAGAAATAACTATTTAAATATAATATGAAAAATTGGATTTGTGAAGCTATGATTCGACTCTAGAATAAATTATGATTTAAATCACAATATTTTGTGATTCAAAACATGTTATATGTTTGATTCGAGTCGATTTGAGTAGAGCACAAATTTGATTCGAGGAGACTTTTGATTCAAAACAAGATTAACACTTGATTCGAGTCACATGAGATTGTGATTCGAATCAAGTTCACTAGATGATTCAAATCAATTCATCCGGAGGCAAATCTCAATTTTCACAAGGCTCCTAATTCGAATCACACTTAACACGTGATTCTAATTAAGTAACTCAACACTTGATTTAAGAGCTCTAACTTGTGATTTAACAAGAGAACAACAACATGAATAACACTCCCCTGAAACTTGAAGAAAACGAAGTGATTTAGCTAGAGAACGACAAAAAACAATAAATCACATAGAAAAACAAAGAAGTTAAAATGACAAAAAACAATACATGACAAACCATATCCAAAGTCATATTTAAAAATACCAACACAATATATAAACGGGTTAACTCGCTATCAATCAATATCATATCGAAGTGTTCTTTTGTATTCAAATCGACGGTCCATTCATGGTGCATTTTTGTGGCTATCTTCTGAACTTCTTTTTTATCATTAATGTCATTAATAAGTTCAAATGATCTTTCCATTTGAAAGATATCAAGAGTTAAGATGAAGAAGTGAGCACAAAAATGATGAAATCATAAGGTGATGAAAGTTTAATGTGATATTCTAAAAAGTTGTAAAACAATGGAAAAGATGAATAAAGAAATGAGTGTTTTGAGTGTGGCAGGAGGATAAAGATGAAGGTGAAATGGTTTCACCAATGAGGAAGATGAAGTAATGAAAGAAGAAAAACAAAGTTACGAGTATAATGAAATACAAAAGATTATGAGATGTGTAATAGTTTACACTTGAAGGGTGTGCACAACAAAAGTAATGGAAAAAGTGACATATACTTGACATGTTAGGTTGTAATAGGTTAGAGTTGTAAAGGGACCAATTGAAACATAACCAGTTTTGGAGATTAAATTTCCCAAAGGAGGGAAAAACGAAATGGAAAGTATTCAAATGGTTACAAATGATAGATTTATTTGGAAAAAGTAATTTTAAGACATCCAAAACCCTCATTTTAGACACATAGCATATAGAAGGATGAAGCAAAGTTGAACTTTTCCTGAACTATTAATCTTCTTATATTATTATAGATTTGAGTGTTTGACTAACTTAATTATGCATGTCACTAGAATATTGGAAAAAATATATTATGCTAGTAGCCGGACTGCCGGAGTCTATTTTAGTTTTCATTCATATTCTATACAAATCTAATTTGAGATTAATGGTGATGTATCGTCGGTATAAAAAAAATCTATACGGTTAATTTATCACAACTATTTATAATTATTATTTTATATATAATTAAAATAAAAGTTAAATATAATTTAAGATCTGAGGTTACAATTTACTGTCAATGTAAAAATACTTTACACCGTCATTATAAGTGTATTTCCATTAATTTTATCTAACTTTTGGTGATTAAGACCTCCTTATTGAGAAAAGTCGGATAATTAAATCTAACTTAGTTAATATTTATGAAACTAATATAATAATATTGGTTTATAATATCAAACTAGAGAGAATGAAGAAGTGAATATAATGATCTTTCAAAGGGAAATTGATGTGTCCATTTATATTTATCAAATGAGATATTTATACTAATAGAAATATTACTATTGTACTAAGTGAATAATTGGTATTATTATTCTACCTTTGATAAATTCAACACCTCCAATAATTTGTCATTACTATTTAAGATAGATATTTCTAATAATAATATTCTATTAAACCTTAATAAGGGAAAAAGAGTACAACATTACGCTCCCCCAACATAACACATATAATCTTTTTTTAAAGATCTCAAAGGTGACACATTCTAATATTTTGTACATGTTTCTTGTAAACTGATGTAGGAAGTGCCTTTGTAAAGATATCTGTCACATTATCACTTGAACGGATATATTGAATATCAACTTCTTTGTTTCTTTCAATTTCTTGTGTGAGTGAGAAAAACTTGGGAGGGATATGTTTGATTCTATCACTTTTTATGTAACCTTCTTTCATCTGGGTAACACATGCATCATTGTCTTTATACAAAATTGTTGTATTATTATCAATTAGTAAACAAGATGCTCCTTGGATATGCCAAGTTATCAATCGTAATCATCTACACCCTTTGCTTGCTTCATGAAGGGAAATTACTTCAGCATGATTTGAAGAAGTTGCTACAAGTGTTTGCTTTTGTGATCTCTATGATATTGCAGTGTTACTGTAGCGGTAGAAATGTTGAGACTAAGCCACTAAATTGACTTGACTCGCACAGATCAAATGAAAATCGCCACCGCACTTTATTGTTTCCAGAGGAATGGGAAAAGAGCGAATAACCAAAAAAAAGAGGGGGAGAGAATCTAAGTACGGGAGTTAGTTATACAAAGGAAAGGTATTAGCATCCTAAACATCTACGGTACTCCGGAGGAACCTCTTTAAAAATTTGTGTATTTTGGCTATAAATGTTGTATACAACATAGATGGTGGAGATGAGAAAAGAAGTATTTTTTATAATTTTTGCACCTACCGCGGTTGCGAACATTTAGTGCCTACGTACCACCTTTCGTGCAATAGGGGATTAAGGTACTCGTAGTTCACCTTTAAAATTTTAAAATACTAATTTGTTGGTTAATTTTAAGAGAAGAGACATCATTGTCATACCCGGATGGAAAATATATTTACTACCCACGATTATGAGAAAGGAGAATTTGCATCATCTCAAAATGGAGGATATAGTTTGGATTTTAAAATCAACAAAGCCTCGCTCAACACCCAAGTAGAAAATATCTCACTTCACTATATATCGTAGAAGTATAGTAGCTCACATCACTACAAGGATTGACAAGAGTCTAATCTTTTGAGAAAGTTTTAAAGTAAAGAGCCAAAGTGGCAAAATAATTTGAATGAGATTGACTTTTAGTCTTCTCACAAAAATGTAAAAGTATTATTAAGTTGGTTAAAGTTTGATTAAGAAAATGTTTTTTTGAAAAAATGCATGGACCTAAGTTCAAGTTTATTGTGAAAGCGGTTCAAGTTATAAAATCATAAGAGTTTTGAAAAGGAGGGAAAAGATTTTTGAAATTAAAGAAGATGAGAGGAGATGAAGGGACTGTCCTAAAGAATAAGGTAAAAGCTAGGGAAAAGAACCGTCTAACCAACGAGAAGCCAACACTAGACATATGAAGTCAATGTAGAATTCTCTTCCTTTGGATTGAAACTACGCAAGCAAGGATACTAAACCTCTTAATAATACCAAGCTTCAGATGCATTAAGTCTTCACAAAAATTGGACAGAGTAACGGCTGTATACAGAGAAATTCCCAATCACAATCAAAGCATATAATTATAATAACCTGCACATAAAGGAAATCAATCCAATGTCTTGGGGTAAATCCCAAGAACTCCAGACAAAATAACAATCAGAGCCACAAGGTCTTAAGGGTATCAAATGCTTCTAAATCTAAGTTCGAGAGGTCTGCCACTCCATTATGCCAGGGATAGTAAATAAATAGTCCATGTAATCTTAATGTCTTTTATTGTTCAAGTTGATTATTAATTGTAGCGGTGAAAATCGGAGATCAAGCTATTAATTAACTTGACTCACAAGTAAGCAAGAGTCGCCACCGCGCTTTATTATTTCCAAGGGAAAAGGGAAAAGAGCGAAATAAAACCCTTAAATATGCAATGTAAAGTATACTTAAAAGTAATGAAAATACAATGCATTTTTTGAAAGAGATCGAGAGTTCGGGGGTTGGTTATGCAATGGGAAGGTACTAGCACCCAATGCATCTACGATACTCCGCAGGAACCTTTTGAAATATCTGTTTTTAAAATTATTTGTTTGATTAAAAATGGTTTGTTTGGTCAAAATGGGTGTGGACGATATTTTGAAGATACGACGACATAGTGTCGAAGTTTTGGCTTAAAAGGTGTGAGTTTGAAAATTGAGGTATTTAGGAAAATCATCTTAAGTTTAGCAAAATAGTAAACAAGCAAAAAATGAATGAGGGTATTCGCACGATCGTACTACTTATGAAGTTAACAAAATATTTCTCTTGGATTTTAGACGGATGAAAGATATAAAGACTTAAACAAAGTTAATTAAAATGACAATTGAATAATTAAATAATCAAAAATTAAATAGAAGACTAATCTATACTAGCATACAATTTTGAATAATTAAATAAACAGCAAAAATTAAATAAAAGCATGTATTTGGATAATTATAAACAACAAAAATTAAATAAAAGCAAGTATTTGGATAATTATAAACAGTAAAAATTAAATAAAAGCATGTACTTAAATAATTAAAAATAACAAACATTAAATAGAAAATTTATTTATAAAACATGTATATAAATAACAAAAATATAAACAATTTAATAAATAACAAAAATTAAATGAAAGATTAATAGCATGTTTAAAAAAAAGATTAATTTGTAACAAGCATGTTTTTGCTGTATTTTATAATACTTATAATAAATTAAACTATATGTGTTATTATATGGAGAAATAAGATTAAAAGAATTGGAGAAAAAAAACGGGAAAATGTCCTAGCCTGGAGTTGAACTCATGTTCTCCTGGTTACTATAAATCTACCTTGCCATATAAACTATGCTATTTAATTGTTATAATTATGTTTTAATTAAAATGCAAGGTGATGATGGATAGTGATTGGGCCAACAGACCCAAAGGATTGACCCGGTTTGGGAGAAGGGGCAAGGAAACGTTTGAAAACCCTAAGTAAAGGGCGCCGCGACTATTTAACATGGGGAAAGAAAGAAACAAATTAATTATTATTATTGACAAAACTCTATTCCATATGTCTATCATGAAACGAAACTCAAAACTCTCTCTCTTTCTAAATAACCTTCATCTTCCCTAACCTCCATCCTGTCTGAAACTTCAACCTTCACACTACAACTACAACCCTCATCTTCTCCAACTTCCTCCACACCTCTCTCTGAACCTTCACCTCATCTTGTCGTCATCACCTTCCCACGAAGGTCAAACAACATCTTTCCATATAAGCTAAGCTGTCAAATCCCGGTGCCAAATTCATTAGTTGCAATCCTTGAACATGTAAATGTCCATCAACTAATGTTTCGTTGAAACATAAAACTGCTGTCCAGCGAGATGTACACGGGTCTCCGCGTTTCCAATTGCTCAAATTTTCGTTAGGATCAATCAACCTTTATTTTATGGCTTTTAATGCTTTAACTTCGGTAGGGTCAATGATATTCTACTGTGCAGCAATAAGTACCAAATTGCAACAAAACCATAAAACGAAAACAACTTGATGCCTGTAAACCTCCAAAAGAAATATCCTTGAAATATATATAAATCGCCACAACACAGCCCTTATAATATCTCTCTCAAAGAGAGTGAAAGAGGCATAAACATGGGCAAGATGTGAAATCAACGAGGTGGGTGTTGTCTTGGTGGGAGACGGAGAAGGAAATACAGAGGCCGGCGCGAGGGGAGAAGAGCTCGTTGGGAAGGAGGACAAGAGAGAGAGGTTGAGACAGTGGTAAATTATTTTTTATCTTATTTTCTTTTTTCTTTTAGGAATGAGTTGAATCAGAAGGAGCTTCTTTTTGCAGAGATGAATAGTTTGTTTATGGACAACAATAGCATTTAGGGAGAATTGGTAATTTTCTGGTTATTCTTCATATTTTTGTGGTTTATAAACATGAGTAATAAAAGCAGCTTGATTTTTAAACTTAGTTTAACTTTTCTGCTTCTCTCGCAGGGTAAGACATGGCTATGACAATGAACAAATGCAGAGAGTAATAACAAACAACATGCAGCAACCATTAAGTTATGTCAATGAATACGTACATGTATGTGAGTTTTCATGCCAAAGAGTGGAAGAAACATTACCTATCGAAGACTCTCCGATGGAGTTTCAAAAGACAGCAAGTTCACACTGCTTTTGCTTCTGCTCCTCTTTCTCTCTTTTCCTCAATATTTCTGTTATAAGTTACTCTTGGCTTGTGTTGAGAAAAACCCCTCTTTTTCTGTTGATGAAGGTCTGGTTTTATAGAGAAAGAACAAGGCATTTAGGGGGAAAATAGTAGAATATTTGAATTGTTTTGACAAACTATTTTGATGCCTTCTTGATGCAGGAATTTGTGGTTCCATTTTGGGCAAGTTTTGGACAGCAAGGATAAGACCAATGCAGCAGGGGCAGCAATATGATTTTGGAGCTTTATGCTTGGATAGAGACAAGGCTTGGTGTGGACAGCAATAGCATGTTTTGGGACAGCAGACAAAAGACTATTTTGGGGTTGTTTTTGGCATATTGCAGCAGCAGAATTATCATGGAAAGGTCTATTTCTACTTTGCATTTTTCTAATATTCCATGTAACAATACATGTATCTTCCTTCTCTTTTTATTTTGAAATATTGGACTGATTTTGCTTTCATATGTGTTATTGTTTTAGTGGACAGTTTTGGGGTGAAAATTGGAGCAAGGTTTCTGGACAATTCTATGGCGTGATTTGGAAGAATCAACCAAGTTTGAAGATTGTGATAGATTTAGAACTTTTAGAGTTTAGGAAATGGTCATGGAAATGCTTGTAATGATGTATGAAACTTTAAGCACTCAACAACTGAAGTGTTATGGTTATGAATTGAATCTTTTGTACCTTAGAATGTATTGAATGAATTTCTTGAATTTCCTTGTAACTTGAAATTTAAGCTCTAGGGAACTTGTAATTCTTGAATGGCATTTAAAATTGGAATGATGGCCTTAAAAGAAAAATGTGTGAGCACTTTTAATTCTCTTGACAAAAATTGAATCATTTAGCCTTGACTTGAATTTAACGACATTTCATGGGCGAATCTTCAATTCATGGTAATTTGCAATACAATCCAATGGCACTTGAAAGAACAATAATTCCTTGAGAAATACACTTTCATTCAGTAGTCACCTAATGCTTATACACAAGTGATTTGAATTGCGAATAATAAGGAGATCAATGAATTTCCAAACTCCAACTCTTATTTTCATGAATAATCTCCAGGTAAGAATCAAGTATCTTGAGAAAATAGTTATGACATGAGTTGGACCTAGGAGTTAAGAATATTCTAAGTCAAGAAATGACCCATAACGATTCAATGGCTTTTATGATCTTTTATGCATAATTAACTCTCGATCCTTGAAGAGAACTGGTAGACGACATTACTCACGATAATGTGAAAAAAGAATCGCCTCAAAATGTCGAGAATCAAAGAAATTATGATCCTTGGAAGTTGGGCACAACGGTTTTGGGATTAGGTCAAATTCCACAGAATGACCTATAAAGTATTCGTACTTTTGATGATCCTCAGCACATAATCAGATCTCGACTGGTCAAGAGGAGTTAGAGATGAAGTCAAGGAGAGCTATACGCAAAAATAACCATTCAAAAATATTGAATAATGAAGAAGTTATGATCGTTTGAACTTGAATGTGCAAGCGTTGACTTCTGGTCAAAGTGCTTTGAATTAACTTGCAAACTTGATCTTTCTTTGTGTTCCAAAGCATCTTGATGCACATGTGAACCAGTGATGATCAAATCTTGTTTATGCTCTGAGAAAGTTGTGGAGAAGCTTGAGACCACTTGTCGAACAAGGCGTGGAAATAAACACACGATTCCCCTGATGAATCAGTCTTCACGAATCAACAATCAACTGTACTTCTGGCTTGAGAGATTCTGAACCCTAATTGAAGCGTGACGCTTGATGCTCTTGATTCAGATCTGTTTCCTACAAATGAAATCAAAGAAACGAAAAACACACATGCTTGATTAGAAGTTAGTGATACATATGCTAAGAATGTTCAAAATACTTGACAATTTCTGCATAGTCAAAGCTCGAAGGTGAGAGGTTAGAACCGACCGTATTTCGTGACCTTGACTTCTGTATAAAAATGCAAAAACAAAAAGGGATCTTAGGTTAAAAATTGGGGTATGAGAGCTGCCTCTATTTAATTTTCTTCTATCTGGAGATAAGAAGATTGGAATCTTCATTTCGACGAGATTGAAGGGACTTAAATATAGAATACACAATTTTTGGCCTTAAGATACCGCAATTATGTTTATGATATGAATGTAATATTTTTAATTTAATGAGGAATGATGTCGTATGAGACAAACTACTGCTGGAGAAACCAAGCACATTATACAGTAATCCCACAGGGGAAGAGATTATAACTCCACTGGGGAACAGAGCCACAGACTTCGATCGAGACTCTTATTGGGGTACAACTTTGAGAGAAGAAAAAATTATTGACTCTATCAGAGAAGACGCCTTGCATAGGCTGCAAAAAGATAGATGGTTATTGACCCAAGATGATGGTGAGTTTATAACTAAAGGTCAAATGTAGATAAAAGGTATACCAACTTTTGTTGATAGTGAACTACCAACTTTTACTAAAGGTAGAGAATTCATAACAAACTTCTTTGCGAGACTTTTTCATAGAGATACCATTTGCTGCTGAAATAACATATGGTTGTAGATATACAAGCTGCTCAAATAAAGAGGCCGCCACTTGTTGTCTTCAAAATATATCAATAATACACAAGTTGCTCATGAAGAGCCGCCGCTTGCCGTCTTTATAAAATAATACGCAAGTTGCTCATGAAGAGACGACCGCTTGCTATTTTTCCAAGGAATCAATAACATACAAGTTGCTCATGACGAGACCTCCGCTTGATGTTTTTTCAAAGATAACAATAACATATAAGTTGCTCATGAAGAGACTGCCGCTTGTTATTTTTCAAAGGTATCAACAACATACAAGTTGCTCATGAAGAGACCGCCGCTTGCTGTTTTTTCAAAAGTATCAATAACACACAAGTTGCTCATCTTAGGTTATAAATTGGGGTATGAGAGCTGCCTCTATTTAATTTTCTTCTATCTGGAGATATGAAGATTGGAATCTTCATTTCGACGGGATTGAAGGGACTTAAATATAGAATACACAATTTTTGGCCTTAAGATACCGCAATTATGTTTATGATATGAATGTAATATTTTTAATTTAATGAGGAATGATGTCGTATGAGACAAACTACTGCTGGAGAAACCAAGCACATTATACAGTAATCCCACAGGGGAAGAGATTATAACTCCACTAGGGAACAGAGCCACAGACTTCGATCGAGACTCTTATTGGGGTACAACTTTGAGAGAAGAAAAAATTATTGACTCTATCAGAGAAGACGCCTTGCATAGGCTGCGAAAAGATAGATGGTTATTGACCCAAGATGATGGTGAGTTTATAACTAAAGGTCAAATGTAGATAAAAGGTATACCAACTTTTGTTGATAGTGAACTACCAACTTTTACTAAAGGTAGAGAATTCATAACAAACTTCTTTGCGAGACTTTTTCATAGAGATACCATTTGCTGCTGAAATAACATATGGTTGTAGATATACAAGCTGCTCAAATAAAGAGGCCGCCACTTGTTGTCTTCAAAATATATCAATAATACACAAGTTGCTCATGAAGAGCCTCCGCTTGCCGTCTTTATAAAATAATACGCAAGTTTCTCATGAAGAGACGACCGCTTGCTATTTTTCCAAGGAATCAATAACATACAAGTTTCTCATGACGAGACCTCCGCTTGATGTTTTTTCAAAGATAACAATAACATATAAGTTGCTCATGAAGAGACTGCCGCTTGTTGTTTTTCAAAGGTATCAATAACATACAAGTTGCTCATGAAGAGACCTCCGCTTGCTGTTTTTTCAAAAGTATCAATAACACACAAGTTGCTCATGAATAGACTGTCGCTTGCTGTTTTGTTAAAGGTGTCAATAAAATATTGTGAAGATATTGCTGGAGGTGGGAATCAAAAATTTCATCGGGGATGGACAAACTGCTCATGAAGAGACCGCCATTTGTCATAACATAAAGAAGTTCAGCGATAATCAAACTGCTCAAATAAAGAGCCAGCCGCTTGTTGTCACGTCGATATTCCAGAAGAATGTTATGATAACACTACTAGGGAATAAAGTTCATCTTCAATGGGGAACCATGAATAAATCCTTCCTGAGGAGACCAGGTATTTACATACAGAAGATCAATGTACTCTTTATCTAGGTTTCACAGCTTAGAGAGATTCACAAAGCAACATTTGTAATAGACAAAACTCGATCCAAGAACAAATTGGAGAGAAATAGTCAAACAAGACCCTATGAGATGAGGAATAAACTCAATCGGGACTTATCTTATCCTGAGACAAAGAGGAAGGCTAAAGAAACAACTCTTCCACGAGGAATAAACTCCATGGGGAATTAGAAAGGAGACACTTTCTGCTTAAGTTGACACTCTATTTGAGAAGAGGAAATATGATAACCAAAGTATACAGATCAAGAACATCAACAAATATCAATATGTATGCATGATGCAAGTGTGAATGAATAAATTAATGTCATGTATATGCTGACAAAACAGATAGAGGATATAGACAGAAGATGATAAGACATCACAGCACAACCCGACACTCAGCTAATCTCAACAAGATGGGAACATTATTGGAGATAGAACAAAATCCATCATTGGAGAAAAGTACTTTTACAAGGCTTAAATATCTCAGGAGAGGGAGATATCTTTCGGTAGAAAACCCAAAGTCCAGTCTTCTATCGCCAACAATCCATTGAAAGGATAACAACACAAACAATGTTTCAGCTGGAAAAAGTCTTGCTTAGCTGGAGATACTGGGAACACCACCCTCTGATAATGTGTGCAAAACATATCACATATCTTAACAAATCTGGATTGCCCCTGGGACTAATTTAGGATGCCCCAAGTTTACTGCTGATAAGCTGCGTGATGCACGACAATTCTTGCGAATAACTTCACTTCTAAAATGCCCCAATCTATATGGTTGATGAGGAGAAATCTTCTCAAGAGGATTTTACAAAAGACCTGGCGTCCACCATTCTCTGGTGTCTTCAAACTCTTAGAGGGATTCATCGAATCTCGACGTGATTGCCCCGGATTGACTGTAGTTGGCACAACAAAGTCTTCAAATTTTGCCCCAAAAGAGTAAACAAGCTGGGAAAGCATTAACTGGGAGAAGCAACATTTCGTGCTTAAGGTCTTCACATGGCATGCCCCTTGATATGATTTCTCTTGAAATGATTCGCTAATTACTCAACAGAGTTTCAGGAATTAAAAGAATAAACTTATCACTAGTGCTTATATGCGAGCTTCCTTGATATTAAACAAATGTTTTGCAGTAGGAAAAAGTTTATTATGAGAATGAAAATTCTAATGCAACAGTTATGTAAGTCTTGAAGATTTTGAAAAGATATGGCACAAATTTTACGAGTTAGAGCAACATTTATTTTTGTATAGGAAAAGCATATGATACCAACATAACTATTTAGAAAACATTCATGGGAGTCAGGAACACTATCTCATTGAAGCATGCTTTCAAAATAACCTTGCTTCAATTAGGACTTTTGAAGGTTCTAACGTGGCCTGGTTCATGGTTCTTTAGAAAAAAGATTTTTAAGGCTCAAAATTTATAGGTGCCCACCCATTCTTCGTGATGTTCTCCAATCCTATGTTCAGTTAATTCAACATGAGTGTTCATCTCTAAAAAGGATTTTGTGACGGTTAAAGAAACGACGAGGCTTTCGGAGTAGCAACCACCCTTACTCCTTCGTGTTTGTAGTCACCAATTTGTTCTTTGCTGAGGACTTTTCTTTGTATTCCTTTCTTTGTAATTTTTTTATTTTCCCTAACTTTTTCCTGGACTAATTCTTTTGAATTGATAGTCCAGCGGGATGCCTTAATTTTTGCCTAAGCCGCACGTTTTCAAGTTTTCGAATTAGCATGCTTTTTCTTTTTGCTTGATTTTTGATTTTTGAACAAAACGTGTGACATTAGCTTGTCTTTACTTGTTGAGAGGATTGTGACTGCCTCGTTTCTTGATGAATGAGGGATAACATTGTGGTCCCACATCTTCTAGCTTCATTATACATGAAGGATAGCCCTTGTAGTTTCTCTTCAAAATATCTTCCTTATGAACTTTGAACACTCAATCAGATTAACTGAAAACTACCTGCCCGAGGTTAAAATTTGAGGGTTTTTTCGTATAGAAAAGAAACTCCTACTTCAAGGCTCAAAAGGGGTTAGAAAGGGATTATCTTCCTTACATCTCCGATGTTTAGGGATTTGAAACAATGCATGTACATCGTCAGCAAGATTTTACTCAAAAAGCATACAACTAGAGATTTTGTGTTTTTCAGATCATCATCCTCCCTTCAATCTCTGCCTATGCAAGAGAATGGGCAACAAGTTGGTATCATAATGCAAAAAGAAATTTAAAATTTGAAAACAAATATGAGTGAAACGAATGAATTTCTTCAAGACAAACATACTCATTGTATTAAGATAATCATTCAAAGGTAAACAAGTTCTTACATGCAAACAATGTTTTGGTAAACAAGAAAAATTACAAAAATCAGAAATGAGTTAATAATATAGGAAGCCTTTCCATCTAGACTTGTGCTGAAGGAAACCTCTCCTAAACTTCAAGGCCAAAATCAACAGAGATTCACTCATGCTTTAGCAAAGGGGTTGACTTGAATGTTAAGACTACCGTCTTTAAATGATAAAATACCACCTCTTACCATCTTCTGCACCTCAATCTTCAAAGTAAAGCAACCCTCCAAGTCATGCCCAGGAGCATCTTGATGAAAGGCACAAGTCAAATTATCTTTGTAATACCAATGCATCTTCTCAGGAACCTTCGGTGGAGGTCGGGTCTGAACCAAATTCCTCTGCATCAAGACAAGAAATAACTTTGTATAGGTTGTTGGAATTGGATCAAACCTAGATTTCCTATGATTAGGAACTTGCTGATTTTGTT
This sequence comes from Vicia faba, assembly GCA_948472305.1. Taxonomy (NCBI): domain Eukaryota; kingdom Viridiplantae; phylum Streptophyta; class Magnoliopsida; order Fabales; family Fabaceae; genus Vicia; species Vicia faba. The sequence goes on along the minus strand of OX451737.1, from coordinate 1,550,280,808 downwards.
GATGAACTGAAGCTGCAGAAGGTAAATTAAATGCAGGGATGATAGGAGGAACATGATGATTCTGGAAATGATTATTTCTTCCTCTGACTCTCTTCTTAGAAAAGTTATTATCAAACTTCTTCACACCACTAGCTGATCCACCATCTTCATATAAACATCCCTTTTGAACATATTCTTCTAGACGCACTCCCGCATTCAAATTGTTAAGAAAGTCACTAGGCGCATTAATTATCATCTTCTCGTGAAAGAATGATTTCAGAGTTTCAGTGAAGACCTTTGCCATCACTTCTTCTTTCTTATAAGGATTGACTTAGGCGGCAACCAAAATTTCAACCCAAACCAGTTAAGTGCTCCATACTAGCTTTCAAAGTAATCATCTCTCTGTGGAGTTCAGAAACCTCTTGCTCGATATTCTCCATTGTTCTCCTAGCGCGAGTGTTGTACCGGTGAGACCAAAGGAAAAATAAGACTCTGAAAAAGACCTTTGAAAGTGAAACAAAAAATGTAGAATGATGTATGATATGCAAAAGAGAGTTTTTATTTGACTTTCAAGGAACTCAACATATTAAGTTGTAAACATCAAAGTATGAAGATAGAAGATGAATTTTAAATTGGATCAAAGTGTTGATCAAGTTATCATCAAGATCAATCATCCATTTTGGTGGATTAGGGTTTTCACCCCATCAACACCCAAGATCCATTGAGCTTGACGAAACTTGTGATGTTTACAAAGAAAGACTTCCAAATTCCTTGAAAGTTGAGTGAAAAGGGTTTTATGGATGCATGAAGGCATGGCTATGTAACAACCACAAACAAGGTCACAAACAAAGTAGAAAGGTTCAACGTCACGAGCATGGAGTCAAAGGTAAAGACCACCCTGAGGTATGTACTAAAGATTTAATCACACCTGTAAAACAAGGTTCTAAAAGTTCCCAGAGTCTACATTTTTCTTTCGGATATTACCAACTTCCCGATTACTCGGTAATTAGCAATATTCTCAAGAAAAACTCGTATGAGCGCATCATCGCGTGACAACCACTTCCAGATTACTCCGTTATAGTCTCCGCACTACACATAAGAGGCCAAGATGGGTTAAGGGTTTTGCGGTTCTCAGCTTCTCTGGCTCCCAGGTAAAAAGCAATAACGTCTTTCCGATTACTCGGTAAACAAATACTACGTTCAAAGGGGCTTCCACTGAGTGGGGGATTTCATGCCTCCTTCTTCAGGATTACTCCCTCAAATTTAACATGACTATACCGCCCGTTCTATTCCTAAGTGTAACTTAGTCCGGGTATAGGACTTGTCGTTTGTAAATATCATCAACACCAAAATAACCATAATATATCACATATAATCAAACAAACAAGTAATAATAAATAATAAATAGATATGAAAAATTAGGCTTAACCCACTTAGGGATGGACCAGCAAGAGGTCAATCTGTCCCCGGCAGAGTCGCCAATTCTGTAGCAGTGAAAATCGGAGATCAAGCTATTAATTAACTTGACTCACAAGTAAGCAAGAGTCGCCACCGCGCTTTATTATTTCTAAGGGAAAAGGGAAAAGAGCGAAATAAAACCCTTAAATATGCAATGTAAAGTAATACTTAAAAGTAATGAAAATATAATGCGTTTTTTGAAAGAGATCGAGAGTTCGGGGTTGGTTATGTAATGGGAAGGTACTAGCACCCAATGCATCTACGGTACTCCACATGAACCTTTTGAAATATCTGTTTTTAAAATTATTTGTTTGATTAAAAATGGTTTGTTTGGTCAAAATGGGTGTGGACGATATTTTGAAGATACGACGACATAGTGTCGAAGTTTTGGCTTAAAAGGTGTGAGTTCGAAAATTGAGGTATTTAGGAAAATCATCTTAAGTTTAGCAAAATAGTAAACAAGCAAAAAATGAATGAGGGTATTCGCACGATCGTACTACTTATGAAGTTAACAAAATATTTCCCTTGGATTTTAGACGGATGAAAGATATAAAGACTTAAACAGAGTTAATTAAAATGACAATTGAATAATTAAATAATCGAAAATTAAATAGAAGACTAATCTATACTAGCATGCAATTTTGAATAATTAAATAAACAATAAAAATTAAATAAAAGCATGTATTTGGATAATTATAAACAGCAAAAATTAAATAAAAGCAAGTATTTGGATAATTATAAACAGTAAAAATTAAATAAAAGCATGTACTTAAATAATTAAAAATAACAAACATTAAATAGAAAATTTATTTATAAAACATGTAAATAAATAACAAAAATATAAACAAGAGATTAATTTATAACATGTATTTTAAACAAGTTAATAAATAACAAAGATTAAATGAAAGATTAATAGCATGTTTAAAAAAAAGATTAATTTGTAACAAACATGTTTTTGATGTATTTTATAATAATTATAATAAATTAAACTATATGTGTTATTATATAGAGAAATAAGATTAAAAGAATTGGAAAAAAAACGGGAAAATGTCCCAGCCTGGAGTTGAACTCATGTTCTCCTAGTTACTGTAAATCTGCCTTGCCATATAAACTATGCTACTTAATTGTTATTATTACGTTTTAATTAAAATGTAAGGTGATGATGGATAGTGATTAGGCCAAAAGACCCAAAGGACTGACCCGGTTTGGGAGAAGGGGCAAGGAAACGTTTGAAAACCCTAAGCAAACGGCACCGCAGCTATTTAACATGGGGAAAGAAAGAAATAGATTAATTATTATTATTGACAAAACTCTATTCCATATGTCTATCATGAAACGAAACTCGAAACTCTCTCTCTCTCTAAATCACCTTCATCTTCCCTAACCTTCATCATGTCTGAAACTTCAACCTTCACACTACAACTACAACCCTCATCTTCTCCAACTTCCTTCACACCTCTCTCTGAACCTTCGCCTCATCTTGTCGTCATCACCTTCACACGAAGGTCAAACAACATCTTTCCATATAAGCTAAGCTATCAAATCCCGGTGCCAGATTCATTAGTTGCAATCCTTGAACATGTAAATAGCCATAAACTAATGTTTCGTTGAAACATAAAACTGTTGTCCAGCAAGATGTACACGGGTCTCCGTGTTTCCAATTGCTCAAATTTCCGTTAGGATCAATCAACCTTTCTTTTATGTCTTTTAATGCTTTAACTTCGGTAGGGTCAGTGATATTCTCCTATGCAGAAATAAGTACCAAATAGCAACAAAACCATAAAACAAAAACAACTTGATGCCTGTAAACTTCCAAAAGAAATATCCTTGAAATATATATAAATCGCACAAACATAACCCTTATAATATCTCTCTCAAAGTGAGTGAAAGAGGCATAAACACGGGCAAGATGTGAAATCAACGAGGTGGGTGTTGTCTTGGTGGGAGACGGAGAAGGAAATATCGAGGCCGGCGCGAGGGGAGAAGAGCTCGTTGGGAAAGAGGACAAGAGAGAGAGAGAGAGGTTGAGACAGTGGTAAATTATTTTTTATCTTATTTTATTTTTTCTTTTAGGAATGAGTTGAATCGGAAGGAGCCTCTTTTTGTAGAGATGGATAGTTTCTTTATGAACAACAATAGAATTTAGGGAGAATTTGTAATTTTCTGGTTATTCTTCATATTTTTGTGGTTTATAAACATGAGTAATAAAAGCAACTTGATTTTTTAACTTAGTTTAACTTTTCTGCTTCTCTCGCTGGGTAAGACATGGCTATGACAGTGAACAAATGCAGAGAGTAACAACAAACAACATGTAGCTACCATCAAGTTATGTCAATGAATACGTACATGTATGTGAGTTTTCATTCCAAAGAGTGGAAGAAACATTACCTATCGGAGACTCTCCGATGGAGTTTCAAAAGATAACAAGTTCACACTGCTTTTGCTTCTGCTCCTCTTTCTCTCTTTTCCTCAATATTTCTGTTATAAGTTACTCTTGGCTTATGTTGACAAAAACCCCTCTTTTTCTGTTGATGAAGGTCTGCTTTATAGAGAAAGAACAAGGCATTTAGGGGGAGAAATAGTAGAATATTTGAATTGTTTTGACAAACTATTTTGATGCCTTCTTGATGCAGGAATTTGTGGTTCCATTTTGGGAAAGTTTTGGACAGCAAGGATAAGACCAATGCAGCAGGGGCAGCAGTATGATTTTGGAGATTTATGCTTGGATAGATACAAGGCTTGGTGTGGACAGCAATAGCAGGTTTTGGGACAGCAGACAAAAGACAGTTTTGGGGCTGTTTTTGGCATATTGCAGCAGCAGAATTATCATGGAAAGGTCTCTTTCTACTTTGCATTTTTCTGATTTTACATGTAACAATACATGTGTCTTCCCTCTCTTTTTCTTTTCAAATATTGGACTGATTTTGCTTCCATATGTTTTGTTACTTTAGTGGAAAGTTTTGGGGTGAAAGTTGGAGTAAGGTTTCTGGACAATTCTATGGCATGATTTGGAAGAATCAACCAAGTTTGAAGATTACGATAGGTTTAGAACTTTTAGAGTTTAGGAAATGGCCATGGAAATTCTTGTAATGATGTATGAAACTTTAAGCACACAACAACTGAAGTGTTATGGTTATGAATTAAATCTTTTGTACCTTAGAATGTCTTGAATGAATTTCTTGAATTTCCTTGTAACTTGAAATTTAAGCTCTAGGGAACTTGTAATTCTTGAATGGCATTTAAAATTGGAATGATGGCCTTAAAAGAAAAATGTGTGAGCACTTTTAATTCTCTTGACAAAAATTGAATCATTTAGCCTTGACTTGAATATAACGACATTTCATGGGCGAATCTTCAATTCATGGTAATTCGCAATACAATCCAATGGCGCTTGAAAGAACAACAATTCCTTGAGAAATCCACTTTCATTCAGTAGTCACCAAATGCTCAGACACAAGTGATTTGAATTGCAAATAATAAGGAGATCAATGAATTTCCAAACTCCAACTCTTATTTTCATGAATAATCTCCAAGCAAGAATCAAGTATCTTGAGAAAATAGTTATGACATGAGTTGGACCTAGGAGTTAAGAACATTCTAAGTCAAGAAATGACCCATAACGATTCAATGGCTTTTATGATCTTTTATGCATAATTAACTCTTAATCCTTAAAGAGAACTGGTAGACGACATTACTCATGACAATGTGAAAAAATAATCGCCTCAAAGTGTTGAGAATCAAAGAAATTATGATCCTTGGAAGTTGGGCACAACGGTTTTGAGATTAGGTCAAATTCCACAGAATGACCTCTAAAGTATTCGTACTTTTGATGATCCTCAGCATATAATTAGATCTCGATTGGTCAAGAGGAGTTGGAGATGATGTCAAGGAGAGCTATACACAAAAATAACCATTCAAAAATATTGAATAATGAAGAAGTTATAATCGTTTGAACTTGAATGTGCAAGCGTTGACTTCTGGTCAAAGTGCTTTGAATTGACTTGCAAACTTGATCTTTCTTCGTATTCCAAAGCATCTTGATGCACATGTGAACCAGTGATGGTGGAATCTTGTTTGTGCTCTGAGAAAGTTATGGAGAAGCTTGAGACCATTTGTCGAACAAGGCGTGGAAATAAACACACGATTCCCCTGATGAATCAGTCTTCACGAATCAACGATCAACTGTACTTCTGGCTTGAGAGATTTTGAACCCTAATTGAGGCCTGACGCCTGATGCTCTTGATTCATATCGGTTTCCTGCAAATGAAATCAAATAAACGAAAAACACGCATGCTTGATTAGAAGTTAGTGATACATAGGCTAAGAATGTTCAAAATACTTGACAATTTCTGCATAGTCAATGCTCGAAGGTGAGATGTTAGAACCAATCGTATTTCGTGACCTTGACTTCTGTATAAAAATGCAAAAATAAAAAACGAATCTTAGGTCAAAAATTGGGGTATGACATTAAGTATCTTCAAAAAGAAAATGAAAGCTTAAGTGAGCAAAATGAAAATGACATAAAAATAATTGTTGAAGTGAGCAATGATGGAAATAGCATGAAATGTAAATGCTAAAATAAAAAATAATTGTTCAAGTGAGCAAAGATGAAAATAGCATGAAATGTAAATGCTAAAATAAATGGTGCTTAAAGTAAAGGCATAAAATAAAAGCATCAAGTAAAAACAAAAAGTAAAATTCAATTGTTCGTGAATTATAAGTTAGAGGTTAGTTGAATGACCTTCTTGAAACTTGCATTTGAAAACTCATTAGAAGATTGATAAAATCAAAGCTTCTCAACAACAAGTTTCATTTGCTTTTTGTCTAGTATATCATTCATTTCAAATCTTCGAGGTAACAACATATGATCAACGATGTTTAAATGATTCACTTAGACCAAATTTTATGAAGGTTCATTAGAGGATTGATAAGACCAAAGCCTCCTAACAATGAACCTCAAGTTTATTGGATCAAAGGTTTCAAATTAAACATACCTGGGCTTGAAAACATAGGTTTGAGCCACGAATGATCATTTCTCAAACCGGGACATAATTTAGCGATATGTTAAGCAATCATAAGTGGACTTATGTAGAAGTTGCACCTATTTTGAGGCTGGTCAATAGCAATCTATGTACTATATGTTTGGAGAAATAATATGTAGATCATTCTCCAACAACATGTAGCACAAGTGAGAAAGGCATAAGATGAAGAGGGGGGGAAGTAGTAGATGAAATTGGGGTTTCAAGTATCATCAACATCATTCATCCATTTTGGTGGATTTGATTTTTCAACCTATCAACACCCAAGATCCAATGAGGTGGAAGAACTTATCCCAAAAAATAAAATCCAAACAAAAATGATAAAATAATATTTAATAAAATAAAATTTAAATGGTTAATAAAAGGGAAATAATTGGTAAAATACACAAAGTACATTAAAACACCAAATAAATATCTCAAAAAAAAAGTCAAAAGTCAAATATAATTTGATAAGTATTGCCAATTTTTTTGGAAATTTTTTTAAGTCAGAAACTATTTTTTTAAAATTTAATGAAACATGCAAAATAAACCAAAAATAGTAAAAAATAGAAAAATCTGAAATAAAAATAAAATGAGGTCACCAATATTTATCAAGAGGTTATTGGATCCTTCCATAATTTTTCAGAATTTTAAAAATTAAGGAAAGTATTTTTAATCAATTAAAACAAGTTAATTAAAGTGAAAATCATAAAAAAATATCAAATCACAAAATAAAATTGTTAAAAAGTAAAAATCAAAAAGAGAAAAATCAAAGATATTTTTAAGAATTTTTTCAGAATTTTTGAGTCAGAATTCAATTTTTTATGAATTCTTAAAGTTAAAACAATAAAATATAAAAATTAGAAAATAAAAATAAAGTCAGAAAAATATGGACCATTGAATGAGAGTCAAAACACATTAGTAAACTAATCCAATGGATCAGGCACACTGTGCATATCGCGGTCTTCAGGAAATAACACATGTGATCCATTATTTAAACAAATTTGAAAAAATGGGTGGCAGCTCATCATTGGTTGAAGACAGACACGTAGGTCGTCTTCAACCTCCGTCCACGCGATTTACATGTTCATGAAATGGAAAAATTGTAGCTCGAGACCAGTGTCATTCGCTTCATCTCTTCAAGACGATTCCAATGATACCCTCACGCCAAATTTATATTTGCCTCAGCGTAATCGATTTGGAAAATACCAGAGGAAATTTTTTTAGAAGGGATTTGAAAACAGACGTATCAAACTCAATTACAGTTGAAAACAAAGGTTACCAGGAGCAACAAGGAACCAAGCATTGTGTTCTAACAACAAAATTGAGGCGAATTGGTGGAGAAAACTAACTATTCGAACTCAAGGATGAAGCTCTGAAACTGGACTTATGGAGCTTGATTCAGGTCACAATTCTTGAAGGTAGGAGTATGGTTGGCTTAAAAGAATTCCAACGAAGCTAACTGAAGAGATTTTTGGTGATTTGAAGGGTGGAAATGAAAAAACGAACAAGCTTTAAGAGTTCAAATGAGATCTTAGCATGGGTCAATTGGCTATCAAAAGCTTATGGAAATGGGTGGAATGTGTATCTTATTTATAGGAGAGGATAATCCAATTCTTAAGCGTGCGAATGGGAGAATAAATGAATGAATTCGTGTGAGTCTGAAACATGAGCAATGTGTGACTTGTTTGGCATCAAAACTCAGCCAAAGCCTGCGTTCATGGTGCTAATTGCTTTTGGAAAGTTGCTAAACATGATTAGAAGCAAAAACAAGTGAGAACTTTGTGTTTAGAGGCCAAACCAATCCAAACTAAATCTGACTTTGAACTTATAATCATTTTCAGGAAGTCAACTTTACAACCATGGTGCCAACAATGTAGAGCACTAGATGATGTGTTTTTTAAAGCATTATAGAGATCTTAAGTCAAGCTTTGCAATGTGAAAAGAATGGTTGCATTTGGTGTCTTGGATCAAAATTTGTGTCCCTTTGAAATTAGCAAAAACACACGGATTTTCTACACTTAGAAAAATTTCTAAGTTTGGCATTAAAAGTGTCTTGTAATTTTTTGCATTCAAACATGGCCTTCCACTCAAAATTTGCTTTTGAAACTTGAAGGTGACATGAAGTAGACCTCTTGAATTGAAGTGTGGAATTGAGATCACTCAAAAATCATAAAAAAAGTGAAAGAGTTATGATCTTTGTAAAATGATGAACAAATTTGGGGAAATTCATAAAAGACCTATAATCTTTTCTAATGTTAAACCACTTTTTAAGCATGTTAATATTTTGCTCATAAAAAAAAGGTTATAGTATACATCCCAAAGATTATTGTGGAAAAATAATGGGCTTAAGGAGAAAAAAATTGACCAAGTTATGAGCATTTGAAGTTACATGAGGGGACTTGATAGCCTATCTAGAGGGCTTGTAATATTTCTCAATCATTAGTGATCTTTCACACAAAATTTGCTTGAAACTTTTGAAGTGATTTGTTGATAACCCTTTAAAGAGAAGCATATCTTTGGAATCACTCAAAAATATCAAAAGATGGACAAGATATAGCCCTTAGAAGTACAAAACCCTAACTCTTAGAGCATCAAAATAACTTGGGAACCCCTTTCAATTTTGACAATCTTTCTTGTACAAGTACTTTTTCTATGTGAAGAGAAGTTGTTGGGGATTATAATAAGAATCTATATTAAAAATAAGCACTTCCAAATGTTGAGAATTGATGGAGTTATGCACTTGTGACCAAGGAATCAAGAACTTGTCCAATTAGGTCAAACTTCTTTAATCAATTCTTGCATCTTTTGACTTCCTATGGAAAATTGAAGCATGATGAACCATAGTAGACCTTGTCATGACATTACTTTAAAGCACACTCAATTATGAAGATTAAATTTCAATGACGCTTTATTGAAGAAGGCATGGAAATAAACTCATAAACCTATGAACCAAACTGATGAAATGTGTTGTGCCCTCACCTATGGTATCGTTATTTATAAAGCAAACATTAATTATATTTGTTAGTTAAAAGTTAATCAACACAAGACATATATGATCACAATATACAAGTCAAAGTTCTTGGTGATCCCTCATGAGAAAACCTAGAGATAGGGAGAAGAACCAAACCCTAGTGTGTGATCTTGATATGATTGGGTTGATCTGAGATGATAGAGGGGTCTTAGGGAAAAAATTGGGGTATAGAAGTTACCATATGTAAATATATATCCATTTTGTGATTTAGTATTATGTAGACCTGACAAGTACCCTACATTTACATAACCAGGCAAAACTGGTTTTGTATTGTTAGAATAAAACAAACCAAGATCAGATGTACCTCAAAGATATCGAATTATATGCTTTATTATTTTCCAATGTCTTTTTGTAGGACATAAGCTGAATCTTGCTAGTAAATTCACTGCAAAAGCTATATCAGGTCTTATATAGTTAGCAAGGTACATGAGTGCCCCAATGGAACTGAGATATGGTACTTCAGATCCAAGATCTTCTTCACTATCTTCCTTAGGTCTAAATGGATCATTATCAACATTAAGTGTTCTACCCATTATTGGAGTACTCAAAGGGTTTTCTTTTTCCATGTTAAACATTTTCAATACCCTTTATGTATAATTTCATTGATGTACCAATATACTATTTTTAGTATACTCAAATGGTAAACTAATGCACAATCTAGTTTTTCCCAAATCTTTCATTTCAAATTCTTTCTTTAAGTAATCTCTTGCTTCCTTAATTTCTATATTAGTTCCAAAGATATTTAAATCATCAACATGGACAATAATTATTACAAAACCAGATAATGTTTTTCTTATAAAAATACAAGGGCAAATAAGATTAATCTCGTAGCCTTCTTTAAGTAAATATTCACTTAATTTATTATACCACATGCGCCCATATTATTTTAACCTATACAATGATATTTTCAACTTAATTGCATACATTTCTCTAGGTTTTGATGTATCGGGCATTTTGAACCCTTATGGGATTTTCATGTATATATCAATATCAAGTGATCCATATAAATAAGCAGTAACTACATCCATAAGATACATATCAAGATTGTTAAATACTGATAAACCAATTAAATAACGAAAAGTAATGGAATCGACAACAGGAGAATGTGTTACCTCGTAATTAATTCCTGGTCTTTCGTAAAAACCTTATGCAACAAAATGAACTTTGTATTTGACAATCTCATTTTTCTCATTTAGTTTTCTTCCAAAAATCCACTTATATCCAACCGGTTTCACATCTTTCGATATAGCCAAAATAGGGCCAAATACATTTTATTATTTAAGAGAATTTAATTCAGTGTCTATTGCATCCTTCCAATTTTTCCAATCATGTCTATTTTGATATTCACCCATAGTTCTTGGTTCATGATCATTGTTTTCATTCATTTTTTTCACATGCAATGGAGAAGAAAATATTTCATCTATATTCATACATTTTTGGTTCCACAAAGTTCCTGTATCAACATAATTAATTGAAATCTTGAGATCATTCTTTTTTTTCAGTTTCATTATCCATTATCTCATTATCACAATCTTGTGCTTCTTAGAAATCATGTTTTTCACTTGTGGACTTATTTATTATTATCTAGTGTCTTTTCAAGATCACTTTCAATCAAATCCACCTTTTCTATTCTCTTTCTTTTTCGAGGATTTTTGTCTTTGGATCCTATAGGCCGGCCATGCTTCAAGTGTGTCTTAGAAGTACTTCTACATCATTTAGAGTTAAAATCTCAATCCTAGCTGGGACATTTATTACTAGTACATGTGACTTTATCACTCTTTTAAAATCAGTAAACGAATCAGGAAATTGATTTGCTAAATCTTATAAGTGCGTTGTTTTCTTTACATTTTCTTCCCATGATTTATTATATGGGTCCTGTGATACAGTGGGAGAACTGACTTGAGGTTTTGCGTTTGCATTCGCAATTGTGCAGTTTAGCAAGAGTCGCCACCTACTTTTTATTTTATCCTAAGGAAAGGTCAAAAAGCACAGGAAAGACCTTTGAGATGTTTTCTTCGGTTCGGGGGGTAGATTATGAAAAGGGAAGGCGCTAGCACCCTTTTCATCCATGGTTTTCCATGGGCTCTTAGTTACTTGTTTAGATCACTTGCTTTTGCTTTTCAATTGTTTGAAATGGTGCTTTGTGTGTGTGGTTTTGAAAATGCTTTGAAAAAGAGGCCATCGTTGTAGCAACTTTGTAATGATTCTTGTTTGAATATATACAAAGGTGTTTGTCTTTTGAAAATATATTTCAATGATTTGAAAGTTTGTTTTGGGAAATGTTTTGAATTGTGTTGTGATGTGTGTTTGAAAATAGCAAGGATGTTTTGCAAGCTTTTGATCAAGTAACTAAGAGTTATCTACCCTATTTTACTCAAAGATCTTTCCTATATGTTTTTAACCCTTTTGACAGTGTTATTTCACCATTGCATTTGGTGAACAACCTTGTGTTAGGATGTTAAACGGGACAGGCGCGGGTCATCGCATACAGTCATTGGAAGCAACTTGTGAGACGCTCTAGCAATTTTATATAGGACGAGATCGTTTTATCGAAGGCAACATTGAGGGTCATCGAGGGACTACGATCTTTGTTTATCGAAGGGGCATTTTCTAGAGTGTCTCATATTCGAGGGACATGATTGCATTTCCGAGGCAACAAGCGAGGTTACCCTAGAGGTGCAAGTGTGCATTGTGTTTGTCATTTTCATGCATTTAGGTTTTGTATTTAGGTCATCTAGCGATTGATTTTGGATTTTCGCATACAAACCCTAATCTCTAATCATGACATATTTGAAAGCATAAAGTGCGAGAATTAAAAATCTAAACTATTACAAAAGTATCCAGGGATGGGGGTATAAATTATTACAAATGGGGATGAGTCTCACAAAGATAACAATGTCCAAGTATTAATAAATTATAAGATGCATGTATAAATAAATAAAAATCTATTCTAAAAAAAAGAAAGATTAAATATTTTATTCTTTTGTGTTTTATTAATTATGAAAAGAAAAAGTTTTAAAGAAAGAAAATTAGTTAAATAAAACTTCTATTATTTTTGGTGTTTTCATTAATAAAATAAAAAAAGAATTTAAAGAAACAAAATTAATTAAATCAAATTAAATTATTAAATAATATTAGTGTTATTATTAATAAAAGAAAAGAAAACAAATTAATAAAGATGAATTAATTATAAAAAAAGAGTATTTGTTTAAACAAAAGAAAATAAGAGAAAAAAATAATTAAAAAAAGTGGGCTTAAAGTGTGATATGGAGATTAGGCCCAAAAGAATAAAAATCAGAATAGAAGGGAAGGGGGTGCAAGCCAGCAACGCATGTGGGCTTATGGCATTGTTTGGGGTTAGGCCCAAATGAAAAGTTTGTACAATTTGGTAGGGGTTTGGACGATTTAGGGTTTGTGGAACGAAAATCTCAGCGGCGCCGCTCTCTCATTCTTGCTCTTCATCTTTCTCACTCTCACGTGTTCTGATTCTCCCTAAGCCCTAGCCTAAGCTACCAGAGCGCTACCTCTTCCTCTCATCTCCTCACAATGATCCATGGCTTCGGTTCTAAATGGTATAGTTCATTCTCTCTCTGAGTTTTACAGTTTTTTCAATTTGGTGTTTGAATCGCATGCTTGTCCAGTTTTGTTTTGCTTAATTGTTTAACCTATGTTCTTTACATGCCTAAAACAACAGTAAAGGGGTTTGAGAAAAATGTACCTTGGGGATTTTCTAGGAAGAAAATGGAGAGGAGAAAATGGTGAGACGGAGGCGCTCCTTGGTGGCTTAGAGGCGGAGGAAGAGGTGACGGCGAGTTTCTGGTATTTCTCCTTTGTTCTTTAAGATTTGAATGTTGATGATGATTATGACTCTGAAACTTGTTGTTGATGGATTCTGAAACTCTTTTTCTTTCTTCTGAATGTTGATATTTGATGATGAAATATTTCTGAAAACTTTGTTGTTGTTGGATTCTGAAACTCTTTTCCTCTCTCTTGATTTGTTGATGATGATGCTGTTCTGAAACTTCTTTTCCTCTGAAACTTTTTTTCTCTCTTCTTGAATGTTGATGTTGATGATGAAACTTTATTTGTGAAACTTTTTGTTGGTTTTTTTGGCAAGCTTGCTTTTTGTTATTGGCTTGATAGCAGGCTTGATGATTTGTTAGCTTTGCAGGTTTTTTGAGTTTGTAGTTTTGGCTGTTGTTGTTTACAGTTTTGCTGTAGTTTGGGCAAGCTTGCAGTTTTGCTAGGCTTTGGCTATGCAGGTTTTTTGTGTTTGTGGTTTGCAGTCTGGAAACTTGTTAACAGGTTTGTAGAGTTTTGATAGCAGGTTGGCAGTTTTGTTGCTAGCTTGTGCAGGTTATGTTGTTTGTGTAGCTTGGTTGATGTTGTACAGTTTGACAGGTTCAGGCTGTTTGTGGTTTGTTAACAGGCTTGTGTTGTTTTTGCCATGGTTTTGTAGTTTGGATCTTGATTGTTATGCAGCTTGGGATTTTTGATAACAGGGTTTTGGAGTTGGTTTATAGTTTGGCCATTGATTGTTATGCAGATTGGGGTTTTTTTTGTGAACCTCTTAACAGTTTGTAATTTTGTTACAGTTTGGTTGTAACTGGTTTTTGAGAGGGCAGGTTTGGACTTCTAAGTTTTCAAGCTTGGATCAATGTTCTCTCTTCCTTTCAAACTGTCATTTGATAGTCTTATATCTTTTTCTTGTTTTTCACTTGTGACAACCCTCTTGCCAAACTGTACACTTCAAAAGGTGATATCCTTCTCTCTTTCTCTCTCTATGAAAAAAGCATTTTTGCTTTTCTTATTATTCTGAAAATTTTGCCCTTTTGACTGGAAAATGATGACAAGCTTAAGACAAGTCTTTGACTTGTGGTTTTGGATTACCTCTTGCCTTTTACTGCCATCCTGCTGCATTTTTCTGCTTTCATGCTGCATTGCTACATTTGTACAGTTTGCATCCAATTTGTTTTGTAACTCAGTTTGGGCAATTTGTTTTGTAGCTCAGTTTGGTACCTTGCTTGTGCTGCTTGGTACAGCAAGTTCCTGTCATGTAATGCATTATATATTGGGTTATGCTTGGTTTTGCCTACTTTTCTTTGTAATGCAGCTTGACATTTTGGCCTATGCTTGGCACCTTGCTTGTACAATTTGGCGCCTGTTGCATTTGAAACTCAGTTTTCTTTGTATGCAATGTTTTAGTTTGGCTTATGTTTGACAGTTTTGGCACCTGTTGCATTTGAATAGTTTTGCTTTGTTTTCATTCTTCTTTTGCACTTTTATTTTTTTCTTTGTGAACCAAGAAGAGCAATCTTCTTGTGATTTGCAAAGAGAAAAATAAAACGTGATGAAAAATAAGCATTCTGATTCCAGACGGAAAATTTTAATGATGAATTTTTCCTTTCTCTTTCTGTTTGAAAATTCTTTTCAATTAACTGTACTAATTTTTTTTCTTTTGTCTTTTTCATGTGAGTGCAACTTGGACGGCGACAAAGCAGTAGAAGCCGGAGACTTTGAGCATGGGAGCAATGGAGCAATGGAGGCTTAGGCTTAGATTAGATAGACTTTTTCCATTAATTGTAACATTTATTTTTTAAATACTATAAGTTGTAAAACTTACAATATTCAAATAATAAATTATTTTTGTAACAACATTTGGAATGAATGAAGAAAACTTTTATGAGATCATCTGATAATCCAATAAAACTTTCTACTGTCAAATAATCTTACCATTCTTTCTTCAAGTCTTCATTGATTATTTAAGATTCTCAAATCAAAATAATTGAAACTGCATTTCAACAATTCTAATCCAGATAACTTAAATTCTAAGTAATCCAAAAACTTTGCAGTCTCGTAACCTTGCATCAGTATTCCAATCACAATACGCATTGTATAATAAACAAGCAAGCATTCCATTAACTGGCAAACCTTTCATTCCATTAACAAGAAGATGTCTTGATATTCCAAATAACAGTCTCAACTCCTATTTCTTATCCCAGATAATCAGGCCTTGAGAACAATCAGTTAACCTTTCAGCAAACTTGAAAAAGTGTGAAAACAATGTAACAGTAAACTGAATTTCTGTGGATTCAATTTCTTCTGAGAAATGCGAGAGAAACCCTGATTCTTGATTTACTGCCAAAGAAAAGTCTGTTTGATCGATTCCTGAGCCAATCTTAAAAATCAGAGAAAACCCTAGGGTTGTGATTTCTTGTGAAAAAAGGAGGGAAAATTTTGGGGTACAACAGCTGCCCCTGTTCAATCTTCTTGAACCTGAAGAGTTAGATTGGCAATTTTGTCGTTCGCGACTCGAAGGTAAAAGATGATTGGACACTAGAGTGCCCATAAATTTGCACTCGTCAAAGCATAGTTGAGGGAATGGGCTTAAAGATGCCATTTGGAGATGTGGCAGAACCTTGTCGGAGATGGGCTTAAAGATGCCATCCAAGAATGTTTGTTGAGCTGTATGTTGTAGGTGAAAGAATGAGTATCAGAAAGGTATCCATGTCTGGAACGTCTCTGAGCTGGGGGTTTGAATAAGCAATAGATTAGCATTCGCGTTTGGAGAATCTGTAAACTGTTTTCATGAGCTGAATCTGAACAGGCGATAGATTAGCATGCATGTTTGGAAGCGTCCGTAAACTATTTTCATGATTCTGGAGTTGAACAAGCAATAGATTAACATCCGTGTTTGGAGTATCCGTAAACTGTTTTCAATGAGCTGAATCTGAACAAGCGATGGATTAACATCCATGTTGGGAAGCATCTATAAACTGTTTTCATGATTCTGGAGTTGAACAAGCAATATATTAACATTCGTGTTTGGAGTATCTGTAAACTGTTTTCAAAAGTTGAATTTGAACAAGCGATAGATTAACATCCATGTTGGGAAGCATCCGTAAACTGTTTTCAAAAGTTGAATCTGAACAAGCGATAGATTAACATCCATGTTGGGAAGCATCCGTAAACTGTTTTCAGAAATCCTTGAGTTGAATCTTGCTAAACTTATCCTGTGAAGGGTAAAATATTAGCTGAAACACAAAGTTATGTTGCATGAAATGTATGATGCAATATATGTGTTATATCAATGTTTATGATATATGAATGCAATGTATGCGCATGTAAGCTGATGAGCCGTCTCGCTGAGGAAGATAAATCCTGGATAGCTGGAGATAATAAAATCTTTGACTGCTGTCGGGGAAAATAAATCTTGGACCATTGTTAAAGAGTATGTGTGTCTTAAAGAATTTTGAAAAATTCTGTGGGGAGAAGCTATACTGTTGGGGAAATCAAAAGTTTAGGTTGTATGCCAATCTACTGGGGATTCCTGTTTTGCTGTTTGAGGAGAACTCCGCTGGGGAATATCTGAAAACTCTGTGGGGAACTGAGAATGAGTATCTTCATTCTGCTAGGGGAATTGGTGCTGAGGAGTCAAGAACGAGAATCTTTGATCTGCAGGGGATTAAAAACTCTGATAAGTTTATGCTGAGGGTAAAGAAGGCTCTGGCAACTTTACTGGAGAATCAAAGATGAGAATCTTGATTTTGTTGGGGAGTAAAAACTCCATGGGGAATAGTTATACTGTTGGAGAGTAAGCTCAGGACTCTGTGAAAAGCTTATTCCTGCTTGGAAGAAATTCAAGAGCTTAGGTTGTATGCAACTTTGAGAATGAGAATCCTCATTCTGTCGGGAATATCAGGAGCTTGGGTGTATGCTAATCTACTAGGGAAGCAAGAATGAGAACCTCTGTTCTGTTGAGGATATCAGGGGAAAACTGAATGGTTTCTGCTGGGGATTGGTAGCTCAAAGTTTCCTCTCCACTGGGGGTCTTAGTGACGTGCTGATTTGATTGGCGACTTCACTGGGAAAAAGTTTAAAAATAACTTTCCAAGGAATTATCTGGTTTAAAAGCGACTCTCCAGGGAAAAGGGAGGAAACTGGATGGTCTTCACCGGTGTTCAAAAGTCGAAGGTTTGACTCCGTTTAGGGAAGAAAGTTTCATTCTTACTGAGGGTTTGTAGTTCAAAGTTTTGCTCCGCTGTGGATTGGGAACTTGAACACTCAACTCTGATGGGGATCCTTGAAACTTAACTCCGCCGGGGATATGCCTTTCAAAGCTTTAGTTCCGCCTAGGATCTGGATGATGTATTGCAGGGGATTTCTCCTGGAATAGCCTAAAGACACTTTCCTACACTTCCATCCTATCAGTAATTATTCTTTCTCATTTTGTTTTATTTGTAAGCAGTGATTATATTCAAATGCATATGCTCATTTAATAAATCATTGGACGTTTTTCAAATAAAACACAAGTGTAAAAAGAAAGAAAAGGCAAACAGTTTTCTGTTCTTTGAAGTAACTTTGTATCAACTTTGTGTAAGTATTTTGTACAAAGGAGACAGACATCCTAGTAAGAGAATGTCGTCATAAAGTTGAGAAAAATTTATACAAAGAAAGATGGCTTATGTGTAACAATTCTATGGGGTTCCCATTCTGCTATAGCCTTCACAACTCTGAGTATCTTGTCCATTCGTTGCTTTGTCCGCGGATGATTGGATTGATCATTCGCTTGGAGCCTGTCCGTGAAGAGATTGTCCTTAAAGTGATTCGATGAGACATAGTCATACACTTTAATTCCCTAACTTTTGCCTGGATCGCCCTTTCAGGTTTTCGATCCACCGGGAAACCCTTTTTTTCCCAAGTCGCCCTTTCGGGTTTTCAACTTGCCGGGTGTATAGATTTTTTTGTTTATCCCTAATTTTTACCCAAACCGCCCTTTCGGGTTTTCGATTCGCCGGGATGCCCATTTTTGCCCAAGTCGCCCTTTCGGGTTTTCAACTTGTCGGGTCGTTTATGCGTAGTATCTTTTGACTATGTCTGTGTTTGCAGGGTGTGGCAGATCATCGCCATCCATGGTTGTCAGGATCATTGCCCCGCCAGAAAAGATGTTTTTAATCACGAATGGTCCTTCGTAAGTAGGAGTCCATTTTCCCCTAGGATCACTTTGCGACAAGATAATCCGCTTGATTACAAGATCCCCGACTTGATATACTTGTCTCTTGACTTTCTTGTTAAAGGCCTTGATCATACATTTTTGATACGTCTGGCCATGACAAACAGCAGTAAGTCGCTTCTCGTCAATCAAGTTAAGTTGATCAAGCCGGGTCTGGATCCAATCGTCTTCACTCAAGCCGGGTCTGGATCCAATCGTCTCAGGGGAGGAATCTGAACTTCTATAGGTAAAACAGCTTCTATGCCGTATACCAAAGAAAAGGGTGTTGCCCCAGTTGATGTTCGCGCCGTGGTACGGTACCTGTGTAGATCAAACAGTAACATCTCATGCCAGTCCTTGTAGGTGACTGTCATTTTTTGAATGATCTTCTTGATATTTTTGTTCGCAGCTTCGACAACACCGTTCATCTTTGGCCGATATGGAGATGAATTGTGATGTTGAATCTTGAACTGTTCACACAGAGCGGTGATCATAGTGTTGTTCAGGTTTGTACCGTTGTCCGTAATGATTCGGTTAGGAATACCGTACCGGAAAATGAGGTTCTGCTTGATGAAGCGAGAAACCACATTCTTTGTAACAAAGGCGAAGGAAGCTTCTTCGACCCACTTGGTAAAGTAATCAATGGCCACCAGGATGAAGCAGTGTCCATTGGATGTTGTAGGCTTGATCTCCCCAATCATGTCGATACCCCACATTGCGAATGGCCAAGGAGCTGTTAGGACATTGAGAGGAACCGTAGGAATATGCACTTTGTCTGCATAAACTTGGCATTTGTGACAAGTGCGGGCGTATTGGTGACAGTCAGCTTCCATGGTAGACCAGTAGTAGCCTGCCCTTAGGATCTTCTTAGCCATCGTATGTCCGCTCAAATGGGTTCCAAATGTGCCACTATGCAGTTCAGTCATGATCTGCTTGGCTTCAACCTTGTCCACACAACGAAGCAAAACACAATCATGGTTGCGCCTGTATAGGATACCATTGCTCAGGAAGAACTTGGCAGCAAATCTCCTTAAGAACTTTCTGTCATTGACTGAAGCTCCTTCAGGGTATTCTTGAGTCTCGAGATACCTTTTGATTTTATGAAACCAGGGTTGTTCCACTACTTCTTCGGTATTAATCTCATGACAATGTGCAGGTTCATCCATCCGTTCGATGGTAATTTGGGTAGCCTCATTATCCCAGTTAAGTTTAAACATGTAAGACATCGTAGCTAGAGCATCTGCTAGCTGATTTTCTTCTTGCAGGAAGTGCTCGAAGGTAATCTGCTCGAAATGAGGTAACAATGTTAGGACATGTTCTTTGTATGGGATGAGATTAGGGTGTTTAGTGTCCCACTCTCCTTTGATTTGACTAATAACCAAAGCTGAGTCTCCAAATACAACCAAAGATTTGATTCCTAAGTCAATCGCAGCCTTGAGACCAAAGATACAAGCTTCATACTCGGCCATGTTGTTGGTGCAGCTGAAGCAGAGTCTAGCGGTGAAAGGTGTATGGAAACCTTCTGGAGAGATAAGTACCGCGCCGATACCGTTGCCAAGTGCATTTGAAGCACCATCAAAGTACAGGGTCCATCGGGATCCTTGTTCAGGTTCGTCATACGGTCCGTTACCTTCAATGTTGTCCAATGTCATAATGTCCTTGTCAGGAAAGTCGAATTTCATGGATTGGTAATCTTCGACAGCTTGATGAGCTAGATGGTCAGCTAGTACACTCCCCTTTATAGCTTTTTGGGTTGTGTACTGGATATCATACTCAGTCAGGATCATTTTCCATCTAGCGATTCTTCCATATAAAGCAGGCTTTTCGAAGATATACTAGATCGGATCCATTTTAGATATCAGCAGAGTGGTATGTGTCAACATGTACTGCCTTAGTCGGCGAGAAGCCCATACCAAAGCATAGTAAGTTTTCTCGAGCAGTGAGTAGCGAGTCTCACAGTCGGTAAAAATTTTGCTAAGGTAATAAATGGCATGCTCTTTTCAACCAGACTCGTCATGTTGGCCTAGTACGCACCCCATTGAATTATCCAAAATAGTTAGATACATGATTAACGGCCTTCCTTCGACGGGTGGCATCAAGATATGAGGCTCTAGCAAATACTCCTTGATTTTATCAAAAGCAGTTTGACAGTCATCATTCCATTCGACCACATGATCTTTCTTCAACATCTTGAAGATTGGTTCACAGGTAGATGTTAGGTGAGAAATGAACCTTGCAATGTAGTTTAGGCGTCCTAAGAAACCTTTGACCTCCTTTTCAGTGCGGGGGGCAGGCATTTCTCGTATAGCTTCGACTTTAGCAGGATCAACCTCAATGCCTTTGTTGCTGGCGATGAATCCCAAGAGTTTACCAGGTCTGACTCCGAAAGTGCACTTGCTGGAGAATGAGAAGGTCCTCAATGACTATGTCAGCACGCAAGGAAAATAACCATGGGAGCGCTGATGTCTTTTGCTATTTCTAGTTTTGATTTACTTTTCAGTTTTTCTTTTGTAACGCCTTAAAGGCATTTGTTAAACATTGTTTTAGTTTGAATCTAATAAGAGTGTATTTCATTTTGGTTTACAGATTTGAATCTCCCTAAAGTCTTTGAAATCATATCATACGCATTCCATTCCCATGCACATCATTACAGGTACCCTTACAGGTTTCTCATCTTCTTCGCTGTTTATTTCAGCAATCATGTCTTCTGAAACATCTACTGATCAAGCCATCAAGGCTCTCCAAGCTCAGAATGCTCAGTTCCAGGAAATGTTCATGAACTTGGCCAAGGATCAACAAGATTTGAAGACTCTTATCTTGAAGGACAAGAAAAAGAAGAAGAAGAAGAAGAAGAAGAAGAAGAAGAAGACGGTCCTCCTGAATATGGGTCGCCGATTTGGGAATAGGTTGCGACAGGAAGTTGATTTGTCTCATTCATCTAGTAAATATGAAGAAGATGATTCATTCGTGACCTCCGTAGAAGACATTTCTACTCCATTGATGATAGTAAAGAAGAACTTATTATCAGCCGGTTTATTTCCGGGCTGTGGCGAAGGTTGCCACCTATGTTCCATCCTACCTGTTGGTTGTCATTTGTTGAAGTCAGGTGTCCAACGCCTGATGGATAATAAAGAAATCTTGTTCGAGAAAACTTTGGTTCCATTGGTTCCTGTTGAAGATGTTTCCATAATTACCATTTCCGCCAATTCTTCCAAGGCTTCCTCGAGAAAGCCTGTTAGAATTACATCTGTTCCGAGAATTGCTCCTTTGATCATTACTGTTCTTGGACCTATCCCTTACACGCCGGATAAGGCTATCCCATGGCACTATGGGACCGATGTGTATTATCACGGGGTTAAACAAGACTTGAAGGATGAAGAGGATGATACTGATGTCAGCAATATTGCTGGATCTAGTAAAGTCACCCGAAGCGGAAGACTTTTCTCCCCTGAGATCTCCCCACCGATCATTCAGAAGCTTGTTGTTATTACACCTGCCAGTACATCTGCTACTATCCTTGTTCATGTTCCAATCCTTACCCCTGTCACCGAGTCATCTGACACTCGGGGCAAAGGGATCACTAGTGGGCCTGCCCAGACGGAGGCACCGAAGGTTACTGTTGAAGCCTCTAGACAGGAGATAGAGAAAATTTTAAAGATCATCAAGAAAAGCGACTACAATATAGTCGAACAGCTGGGGAAAACCCCGTCAAAGATCTCTATGTTGTATTTATTGTTGTGCTCAGAGGCCCATGCTAAGGCTCTGATTGCTTTCCTGAAAACTGTGCATGTGCCGCAGGAGACATCTGTTGACCAGTTCAAAGATTGTGTGGCTAGTTTGACAGTAGATAACGGTTTGGGTTTCTCCGATGCAGATTTGACTGCCAAATGGAAGAATCAAAATGATGCTCTTCAAGTTTCAATCAAGTGCAGGGGCACTACTCTGGCCCACGTGCTGGTGGATACTGAGTCCTCGTTAAATGTTTTACCCAAGAAAGCGTTAGACCGATTGGGCTGTGAAAGGTTGGTGCTGAAGCTGAGTAACATTGTGGTTAAGGCCTTTGACGGGTCTAAGAGGATGATACATGGAGAGGTGGATATTCCAGTTAAGGTTGGTTTTCAGATTTTCGCGTCTACATTCTATGTGATGGACATTCGACCATCTTATTCTTGTTTGTTGGGTCGCCCGTGGATCTATAAAGCTGGGGCAGTAACTTCTATGCTCCACCAGATGCTGAAATACCCAGTGAAGGGGAAAATTGTTACGGTACGAGGAGAAGAGGAGTACATGGTGAGCCACCTCAACTCTTTCCGGTATATGGAGATGGACGGGAAGTTCATTGAAACCCCGTGTCAACATTTTGAAGAAGTCCCCCAGACGCTAGCATCAATTGAGACTGTTGTTGAAGATCCTCCAATGAAGATGGCTTCCCTCAAGGATTCCTGGGCTGTTATTGAGAAAGGTGGGTGTGTGAATTGGGGTCGACTCCCTGACTTTGCACACAAGACTGACAAGTTTGGTTTGGGTTTTACTGCAGAAGCTCAAAGGGCTGTTCAGCGTGCGTCGATTGGAAGACCTCCCCTGCGTATCACAAATCCGGAAGTGAATGCGATTGAAGATGATGATGAAGAGTCTGAGTTTGACAGCTAGATTTACCCGACTACCGACGACGGATTGAGCAATTGGAAGGCAAAGGACTTCGTTCCAATTTCTTTTATTACACAGTAATAGACTTTCGTTTTGGATTTATAACAGACAATTTTAAACTTTACGGCCCGATGCTTTACCCGAGACACCGTGGCTTTGCTTGAGGGCTTATTATGTGTCATTTCCATATATCACTAATAAAAGCATTGGACATTTTCTTGCATTACGAATTTTGCGTTTCTATCTTGTAAAACAGTTATTTTACACACACTCACATATCATGGTCCACATCCACTCTGGATCCCACTGATAACGACTCTGCTACTGCCAATTATGACTTCGAAAGTCTTATCAACCAAGCCGAGGATGAAGGTGAGGACGATTGTGAAGTGCCTGGGGAGCTTGTTGGACTGTTACTACAGGAAGAAAGAGCCATACAACTTACAAAAACCACCAATCATGATGCCTCCGGTTGAAGGGAGACCCTTGATCTTATACTGGACAATACTCGACAATTCAATGGGGTGTGTGTTGGGGCAGCATGACAAGTCTAGCCGAAAAGAGCATGCTATTTTCTGCTTTAGCAAAAAGTTTAACGACTGTGAGATCCGATACTTGCTGCTCGAGAGAACTTGCTACGCTTTGGCATGGGCTGCTCCCTGACTGAGACAGTATATGCTGGCTCGCACTACCCTATTGATATCAAAAATGCGAACATCTTGACAGCTCCTTGGCCTTTTGCAATATGGGGCATCGGCATGATTGGTGAGATCAGACCTACTGCATCCAACGGGCATCATTTCATCCTGGCAGCTATTGATTACTTTACGAAGTGGGTTGAAGCAGCTTCCTTTGCTACAGTAACCAAGAACATCATGGCGCGGTTTATTCGGCATAATCTGACTTGCCGATATGGTGTACCGGAGAGGATCATTACGGACAATGGTACAAATCTCAACAATAAGATGATCTCTGAGATCTGCAAGAAGTTCAAGATACAACATCATAACTCTTCTCCTTACCGGCCGAAGATGGATGGGGCTGTAGAAGCGGCTAATAAAAATATCAAGAAGATGGTGCAGAAGATGACGGTGACATACAAAGATTGGCACGAGATGTTACCGTTTGCTCTTCATGGGTATCGTACCTCAGCGTGAACGTCAACAGGGGTAACACCCTATTCCTTGGTTTATGGTATGGAGGAAGTCTTGCCCATTGAAGTTCAGATACCCTCTCTTCGGATTATGAAGGACGCAAGTTTGAGCGAAGATGACTAGATTCAGACCCGGCTTGATCAGCTGAACTTAATCGACGAAAAGAGACTTACTGCTATTTTCCATGGTCAAACGTACCAAAAACGGATGATTAAGGCATTTAACAAGAAAGTCAGACGACAAGAGTATCAAGTTGGGGATCTGGTGATCAAGCGCATCATTCTATCACAAGGTGATCCCAGGGGCAAATGGACCCCTACTTACGAAGGGCCATTTGTGGTTAAGAACATTTTCTCAGGAGGATCCATGATTCTAACCACCATGGATGGTGACGACCTTCCTCACCCCGTCAATGAGGACATTGTGAAAAAATACTACGCATAATTAAAGACCCGCTAGGTTGACTGGCCTAGGCAAAAATAAGGGCTTCCCGGCGAACCAAAAGGGTTCGGGCAAAAATAAGGGATGAAAATGAAAAAAAAAACTGTACACCCGGCAAGTCGAAAACCTGAAAAGGCGGCTTGGGCAAAAAAGGGCATCCCGGTGGACTAAAAACCCGAAAGGGCGGTCCAGGAAAAAAATAGGGATTAAAGCGTAAGACTATGTCTCATTGGATCACCTTGCAACCAGACTTCAGTATCGACTATCAAGCTCGGACGGCACTAATCAATCTGATCTACCTTCAACCAAGTAGCAAAGTGCTGAGATGCTCGAGTACATAAAGGCAATAGCAAAGTTGGAACCCAGTGGGATTGTTCACATAGCTGTTTTTCTTTGTTTTTCACAAATTATATAAATTCTATTTGTTCGGCGACGTTCTCTTACTAGGACGTCAGCCTCTTGTATAAAAACGCCTATTTACAGGCTAACTTCAAAATCAATACAAATCATTTTTACAAAGAAATTTCAAACTGTTTTCCTTTCTTCTGTTTTGTTTTGCAAAGAACGTCCAATGTTCAGTCTTTGATATATGCATTTGACATTAATTGCTGCTCATGAATATTTACATGCGAAACAAAAGACGATTACTTGTAATATCATAAACAGTGGCAAACGAGAAATGTCCAAGTTGTACAGTTGCTCTGTCCACCAGGTATAGGGATATACCTAGCTGGAGGAAACATTCGAAAGTACATTCATTTCCCGTAGAGTAAAGAGAAAGATAGTGGTGTTAGCTCTCCCCAGCTGAGACTCGCAACTGTGAAGAAATCGGTAATATTCTCCCCAAGCAGAGCTTATCTACCATCAGCACTTAAAAAAAAAAATTTCCCCAGTGGAGTATAAAAAATATCCCCAGTGGACTCTGGAAGATTGTCCCCAGTAGAGTCTAAAAGGTTATTCCCCGTGAAGTCGTAACTAGAAAATCATCCCCAGTGGAGTTCTTTCCTTTCACAAAACAGGAATTCAATCCCCAACAGGTTTCACTGTCACCAGCAAACGGAAATTCATCCCCAGCTGAATTTATCAGCGAAATCCTCAACAAAACATCTCCTCCCCACAGAGTCATTCTGTCGTTAATTTATTCCCCAGTGGAGCTATCCTCTCCTACAGGTTTATTCTCACAAGCATCTTCATCCATTATCTCCAGCAGAGACGAAAAATTCAACTCTTTTCTCCAGCAGCAATCCAGGATTTATTTTCCCTAGCTCAAAACACTACATTTCCATACATCATGACACATGCATATACGCATCATACAAACACAATCTCATTTATTTTGAGAACATCATTGCTTGATACATATCATGCATCACATACAACTAACTTTTACCTTTCAGGAAGGATACGGTTAAATTCTCACAAAGTTAAAGCTATGAAGATGTTTCCTCAGTTGAATTACGGACAAGTTCCTAAATATCAGCAGTGATGTTTCATCAGTTGAATTACAGATGAGTTCCTAAATCTCAGCAAAGATATTATCTCAGTTGAATTACGGAAGAGTTCCTAAATCTCGACAGAGATGTTTCCTCAGTTGAATTACGGACGAGTTCCTAAATCTCAGCAGAGATGTTACCTCAGTTGAATTATGGATGAGTTCCTAAATCTCAGCAGAGATGTTTCCTCAGTTGAATTACGGACGAGTTCCTAAATCTCAGCAGCGATGTTTAATCAGTTGAATTACGGACGAGTTCCTAAATCTCGACAGATATGTCTCCTCAGTTGAATTACGAACGAGTTCCTAAATCTCAGCAGAGATGTTACCTCAGTTGAATTACGGACGAGTTCCTAAATCTCAGTAGAGATGTTTCCTCGGTTGAATTACGGACGATTTCCTAAATCTCAGCAAAGATATTAGCTCAGTTGAATTAAAGACGAGCTCCTAAATCTCAGCAGAGATGTTTCCTTGGTTGAATTACGGACGAGCTCCTAAATCTCAGCACATATATGTTTCCTCAGTTGAATTACGGACGAGTTCCTAAATCTCAGTAGAGATGTTTCCTCGGTTGAATTACGGACAAGTTCCTAAATCTCAGCAAAAATGTCCCTCAGTTGAGTACGGACGATCGAAGTTCCTAAATATCAACAGAGATGATTCCTCAGTTGATTACGGATGACCAAAGTTCCTAAATATCAACAGAGACGATTCACCAGTAGAATAACGGACGATCGAAGTTCCTAAAATTCCACTTCTCTCAATAAAGATCAGCCTTCCCCAGCGGAATCTTCCTCAACAACAGATATATAAGCTCTCACTAAGGAATCTCTTATGCGATCGACACTCCTCCAAATGGCATCTATAAACCCATTCCCGACATCACAAGACAATTATCACTTCATGCGAGTGCAAATTTCTGGGCACTCTAGTGTTCAATCAACTTCCACCTTCGGATTACGAAAGGCACGAAAGCCAATCTACATCCTCAGGTTTAAGAATATTGAACAGGGGAAGCTGTTTTACCCCAAAATTTGCCCTCCCATATTTCTCAAAACATTGCAAGAAAGATCTTCAAGTTGCTCAAGGTAGTCCAAGGGTTGGCCAGACAAGCTCTTTCCTAAGGCAGTCTACCTCAAATTAGGATTTCATGTTGCATCAAGATACTTGAGTTCAAGTGGTTCCAAATGATCAAAATTGTCCTAATATGTTCTCAAGATCATCCATGTCAAGTTTCAAGCCTTGCAGAGGAAGTTTGCTCAGTCAATTGTTCAAAGGTCCAAAAATTGACTGTGTTAGGGCAAAAGTCAACTGTGACCTACATACAGTCAAACTTCAAGATTTTTGGTCAACATCCTCATTTTGAATTATATTTCATCATTTGATCAAGGGTTGATCATTATTCATCAAGGATTGCTCATAATTCATCAAGACTCAAAAGTTGCTAAATTAGGGTTTTGTAGGAAAAGTCAACTCAACTTTGACCAAGCATAACTTTCTCATACTTTATGAGAAATGACCCATCCAAAGCTCATTTTGAATAGGATGCAATTCCCTACAATCCATCTTCAGTTCCCATGTTCAAAATATGCACTCACAAGAAGTTATGATTTTGGACATTATAGGTCATTTTGAAAAGTCAACAAAAACACATTTTTTGTTAATGCTTCATACATGAGTATTGAATATCAAATTGAGATCAGACCAAAATGGTTAATTATAGCACATCTCAAGCTTCCTAAAAAGTCCAAGAACACCTCCAAAGAGTCAAAATTGAGGAAGTTATGCATTGGTGAAGTTGACATTTTTTGCAAAATTGCCAAAAGTCAACTATCCGTAAAACTTCAAATTTTGCCAAATGGGCCCAATCTTTTTCACTTGTTTTGAGTTGGAAACATAGCCCACGTGCTCTAGCCCTTGGCACTTGTCCATATATTATTTTTATTATTTATTTTGATTTTTATTTGAATTAATTTAATTTAAATCAAAGAAAATCATATAAAATCCAAGACATTGATAACAAGGGATTTTATGCTTGTTTCAGGCTTTATTACACAGCTAGCCATCATTTAAATTCGCACCAAGGCTTGTGTGCACAAAAAGATTGGGAATAAGCCAAATTTGGAAGGTTTTCAAAGCAAATCAAATCAAATCAAAATGCATTGAAAGAGAAGGATTTTGATCAGTTTTGCAACCCTAATTCCTTCACTAATACATATAGACTGCGTGCAGATCAAAAAGGAGGTTGGAAAGAGGCGCTAGAATAAGAACCATATTTGAAAAAAAAGGCAAAAAGTGTGAGATCGAATTGATAGTTAGAGGCATACTCAAGGCTTGTTATCGATCCCAATCGCTTCCTGGCACTCTCAGCAACCTAAAGCTATCAAGAACAAGTTCGTTCCGGTCCCTAAACGCGCTGTAAGTCCATCACGATACACATCTGTTCTTGAATTCGCATCTTGAAATTTAAGCATTGTTAACCTGAATTAATGGCATATTCTTAGTCTATTGAGCATTTGCAAGCTTCCTGCATTACTCAATTTCATTTATATGGTCTGTAACGAAATCCACCATTGTTATGGTTTCGGACTTTGTTTTAGGGCTTTTGATTACAGGGACAATTGACCTTGATAAGAGGTATCATTGTGTTCAGAAGAAGGAGACGGTTCTAACCATGGCCTTGGTGGTCATTTATATTACCTATACGTGATTTTGAGGATTGGCATGGTTATAGAAACGGACATTTGTCCGTAGGTATAGGCTAACAAACTTTTAGCCATGGTGCAGGGAAGAAGACGCATACGTGGCCAACTTCCATTGGTTTGTTTAAACGTCGGCGCGCGTTTTTCTGAATTTGTCCACTAACATTTGTTTTTGTATATTATTATTATTTTGTAATATGATAACAATCAAAACCAAGTGGCGTAGTGGTGGCCACGTGAGTACTTAAGGCGTTAGAGGATGGAGGTCAGGGGTTCGATCCCTGCCTCCAACATTTGTTATTTTTCCTATTTTCTTTCAGGCGATTCAATATGCATGTAAGCCAGGAAACCCATCATACTCCCTCAAGATCTGGCACGCCAAGTGGCTGGATGGCCAAATCTGATGGCCATCCAGGGAGGAACACCATGATCCAGGGTCAACGCATACGCACTGGAACCAAAGTCAAACGGATCTCATATTTGGGCCCAGAAAATTGCTTTCCACACCTCCTCAAAATTGCTAAATTCGGGCCCATTTTCTCTCTTCATATCTTTTTATTTATTTTATTTAAATTGTTTATTTATTTACTAACCAATAAAATAATTTTCTTTTTATCAAAAATCACTAAAAATATTTTTATATCCAAATAAATTTAGAATATTATTTTTTTCATCAATAAATTAATTAATTGAATTAGGTTTGTTTAATTAGATAACTTTAATTTATTTTGAAAATAATTAAAATCAATTAGAATTAATAGGTTTTTATTACTAACTTAATAATTTTGTGTCTTTCCTAAAACACCAAAAATCAAAAAATATGTCTTTTAATTATTTTTCATTAATTAATTTAATTAACTAATTAATTGCATTTTTAATTTAGAAAAACTTATTTCTTTTTTAATAAAAAATAACAAAAAACCATTTTCTTTTTTTAATTAGGATAGAAGGGTCAAAACCCTAGTTTTGCATTCGATCTAATTTTCTCACGCGCTTTATTTTTATCCAATTATTGTATTTGCTCCCGGTTTGTAATAATTAAATTAGGACATTTATTTATTTTTACCGCTTTTAATTTCAAATGGTTGTTTTTGGCTATGTAAATACCCGAAGCCTTGTAATAGCTTAGTTTAAATTCCGCACTTTAATTTCTGCAAATATTTAACTGTTAGATGTTTGATAATAGGGTTTGCATGACAAGAATGTATGTCTAATTTTAAAACAGTTAGATCACCCTAAATGTGCAAAGATGAAAATAATCTGAAATTGAAACACTCGCACATGCGCACTCCTAGGGTACACTCCCACTTGGTTGCCTTCGTAAATGGTCATTGAGTATAGGTTGTTTTAGAGGTCACCCTCTTGTCTAAAAGATCATAAGTTGCCTCGAAATGGTTGCCTCGGATAAATGATCTAAGACATTAGGGTTACCACTAAGACATCCTAACGTTGCTTTAATGATTGTACGTCCCTTTAGAATTGACCCTCAAAACTCCAACGACGGTGCTACCTATTCACTAATAGTGGGATAACATTGTCTAAAGGAAACAAACATAGAACGAGTCCTTTTTCGAGTAGGTAGATTAGTTCTTAGATACTTGTTCATCCAAAACAAACTTTTTTCACACTTACACTCCTTTACAAACAAGTTTTCAAAAACACTTCATTACACTCTTGAAGACAGAAGCAAGAGTTAAATAGAAGTTAAAACAAAAACTTTTCAAAACCTACAAACACAAAGAAAACAATTTTGAAAATGATGAGCAAGTACCTAAGAGCCTGTAGATAACTACGGATAGAAAGGGTGCTAATACCTTCCCTTTCTATAATCGACCCCCCGTACTCAGAAATATCTCGAAAAAGGAATTTTTCTGTGATTTTTTCCTTTCTTTGTTGGATAAAATAAAAGACGGTGGCGACTCTTGCTTACCGCTACATTTTGCAAACACAAACGCAAAACGCAAACCAGCAAAAATTCCTTAAAAAAATGGGGAAACACGTCCCGGTTCTGGCCACCGTATCACAGAGGTGTTAAGGTGTTACAAGTGTGGTAAGTTCAATCATCGTGCTCCTAAATGCAAGAACGATGGTTCGACTTGTTTCAATTATGGAGAGCAGGGTCATATCAGTACCCAGTGTCAAAAACCAAGGAAGGATGTTACTACCCAGATCAATGGTAGAGAGTTCCCTCTGAGTGGGTCGGAGGACTCTAAGATGGACAACTTGATTTGAGGTACTTGCTTTATTAACGATGTTAAATGTGTTGCTATTATTGATACTGGTGTTGCTCATTCATTTATTTCACTCGAGTGTGCTACTAAGTTGGAATTGAAATTATCTAATATGAATGGTAGTAAGGTAATAGATACTACTGCTAGTGGTTCTGTTACTACTACTTACGATTGTTTGAAGTGTCCTTTGACTATTTATGGCAAGAGTTTTATGATGATTTAATGTGTCTTCCCTTACACCAAATTGATGTTATCATTGGGATGAACTGATTGGTATTCAACTATGTTCATATCAATTGTTATCATAAGACTTTGAGGTTCCCTAAGTTTGGTGATAATGGAGAATTGATGTTGTTGACCGCTAGGCAAGTGAATGAGCTTTTAGAAGATGAAGCCTTGATGTTTACAATGTTTGCATCGTTGAAAGTAGATGTAAAACATGTGAATATGGAATTACATGTTTCCTGTGAATTTCTAGAGGTGTTTCCATATGACATTAGTAATTTACCTCCTAAAAATGAAGTGGAATTTTTTATAGATTTGGTGCAAAGTACAAGTCTAGTATCGATGGCTCCTTATAGAAGGTCAGCTTCAGAGCTGAGCGAGTTGAAGAAACAATTGGAAGAGATGCTCGAGAAGAAGTTTGTTCGTACGAGTGTTTCACCGTGGGGTGCTCATGTGTTGCTAGTTAAGAAGAAAGATGGAAGTATGAGGCTGTGTGTAGACTACAAACATTTCAACAAAGTAACGATTAAGAATAAGTATCCACTTTTGAGGATCGATGATTTGATGGATCAGTTAGTGGATGCGTATGTTTTTAGAAAGATTGATTTGAGGTCGGGTTATCATCAGATTCGAGTTAAACCAGATGATATTTTGAAGATAGCTTTTCAGACGAGGTATGGTCATTATGATTCTGTTTGGTGTATCTAATGCGCCAGGTGTTTTCATGGAATATATGAATAGAACTTTTCATTCCTACCTGGATAAGTTTGTTGTGGTCTTTATTGACGGTATTTTGATCTATTCTAAGACGGAAGAAGAGCATGTTGAGCATTTACGAATGGTTTTGCAAGTGTTACAGGAAAATAAATTGTCAAAGTGTGAATTTTGACTAAAAGAATTTAGTTTTTTGGTCATGTGATTTCTTGTGGTGATTTCTAGATAGTTCTAACCATTGTGATTGTTATTGATATGAAAAAGAGAATGGTTGGAAGGAACGATATTTCACTTGCTTCTTCTTTGCAGGTTATTGCTCGGGTTGTGCTACATCAGCCTAATGATGGGTCCCGTGTTTTGGAGAAGTTCCAGAGGAATCATCTGCTTGTTTTCAAAGGTAGGTTCAACCTAATAAAGAACAAGTTTGGTTCAAGGAGATTGAAATAACCTTATGAGTCATGGATTGTTTAGAGGCAAAGAAGGTGCAATTTGGTACACATCAACTGGAAGAGGAAGCTGATGACTGGTGGGTTGGTACTCGTCAGAGACTGACAACGCTAGGTGAAGTGATTACTTAGGTTGTGTTCAGCAGAGAATTTGAGGAAGTATTTTCCTGAGCATGTGCGTGGGAAGAAATAGATTGAGTTATGGAGTTGAAACAAGGAAGCTTGACTGTGAATGAGTATGCTTCAAGGTTTGTGGAACTGGCGAAATTTTATCCACATTACAGTGAGGCAACTGCTGAGTTCTCAAAATGTATCAAGTTTGAGAATGGTATGTGTCTGGAATCAAGCGGGTGATTGGGTATCAACAGATCTGTGTATTTTCAGAGTTGGTGAATAGTTGTAGAATCTACGAAGAGGATAGTAAAGTTCATTCGGCTCACTACAAGAGTTTGAATGAAATAATAGGAAAGCAATATCAAGATTGTAAGAAGCCTTGTGATGCCCCAGCTGATAAAGGGAAACAAAAGGCTTATGATGGGAAGAAGACGTGTGGTGGAGGGGCTCCCGCTATTATCAAGTGTTATAGGTATGGTGAACAAGGTCACCGATCCAACGAATGTGAGAATTATGTGTTGAAGTGTTACAAGTGTGGTAAGTCTGGTCATCATGCTTCTGAATGCAAGAAAGATGTTCCGACTTGTTTCAATTATGGAGAGCATGGTTATATCAGTACCCGGTGTCATAAACCAAGGAAGGATGTTACTTCCCAGATCACTGGTAGAGTGTTCGCTCTGAGTGGGTCGGAGGACTCTAAGAAGGGAAACTTGATTCGAGGTACTTGCATTATTAACGATGTTGTATTGGTTGCTATTATTGATATTGGTGCTACTTATTCATTTATTTCGCTCGAATATGCTACTAAGTTTAAATTGAAATTGTATAATATGAATGGTAGTAAGGTAATAGATACTACTGTTAGTGGTCCTGTTACTACTACTTATGTTCCAGACCTGTTGCATATGATTCAAATGGATGATGTACAGGTGAGAGATAACCTGACTGTTGAAGCATTACTATTGTGAATAGAGGGTCGGGAAGTGAAGAAATTTCGAGGCAAGGAGATCACCTTAGTGAAGGTATTGTGGGTAGGACCAGTTGGTGAGAGTTGGACTTGGGAACGCGAGGATTAGATGATAGAGTCTTATCTGAACTTGTTTCCGCCAGGTAATTTTCGATGGCGAAAATTCTTTTAAGTGGGGGAGAGTTGTAACACCTCAAATTCTAGATTAATTATTATTTAATTAATTTAGAATAAATATATGAGTATTTGTGAAGTGTTTGGTATATATGATGTTTTGGTGCTTTGTGTGAGTCCTTGTGACGAT
This sequence comes from Vicia faba, assembly GCA_948472305.1. Classification (NCBI taxonomy): domain Eukaryota; kingdom Viridiplantae; phylum Streptophyta; class Magnoliopsida; order Fabales; family Fabaceae; genus Vicia; species Vicia faba. Next base: position 1,550,246,890 of record OX451737.1, on the reverse strand, counting down.
ATATGATGTGTATTCGTGATACATCTGTAATGCAATAGCGATGACTTGATGAATAAGATGTTTAAGATGATGATTTGTGTGGTGTATGAGGGGATAATAAGAAGGTTTAGAAGTTAAATAATTATTTTAGAGTTATTTAGATTTAATATTGATTATTTAGAATTATTTGGATTTAAATAAATAGAATAATATATGATGTAGAGAAATTAAGGGCATTATAGTCATTTAGGAGGGATAAGTGAGGGCATGATTGGAAGTTCATTATTAGGGGTCTAAGAGGTCAAGTTTGGTATAAGGAAAATATTTAGGATTTTACACGATCATTTTGTGCAATCATGGAATTGGAACAGACGTTGTGGAGAAAGAAAACTAGGGTATAGAGACAGGAGGATCTTGTGATAGAACACCAAGGGATTGTAATTGCTGCAATAATCTAAGGTAAGGGGAATTTTATCATTGTTATTATATTTGATTTAAGGTTTAGATGATGGTAGAACTGCCTTAGGTTTTAGTAGATGAGGAATTGATGATGATTGATGAGGAATTGGTGAATTGGTGATGAAAAATGACTTATAATTAATGTATAGGTAGTGTAGTATAATAGTATGTTGATAGATGACAAGACCCTGGGACTAGAAGATGCTTTTGGACCTGTAATTTGATGAAATCATAGGAAAATTGGATGGTTTTGTGTAGGAAATTGAAACAGGGAAACCTTGTTCGTTGAGGGTCGTCGGGCAATGAAGGTTGTATTTCTGGGTGATGGAGTTTCGCTAGCCGTCACCAGGCGAAATAAGTGGTGATGGATGGTAGAATAGAATATAGTTTCTAGAGTGTGTCGCCTCTAGCATCGCTGGGCGAAGCAGACGTAAAAGGTGTGCCGCCAGGCGATAGACATGTGTCGTCGGGTGAAGGAAGGGAAAATTGATTGGCTGTTTTGGACTTTCTTAAAAGAGCCATAACTTGAGTTTCAGAACTCGGTTTAAGATGTCGTTCGAAGCGTTGGATAGCTAATGTAAGGAACTGTAGTTATATGGAATTTAATGATATAAAATAAGTGTTTCCCAAATATCTAAGCTAGGATGAAGTTAGGCTCCCCGTGTTGGATTATGAAGATGCTTTGTTTATTATGATGTTATGATGATGCTTTATTTATTATGATGTTATGATGATGCGTTGTTTATTATGATGTTACTATGATGCTTTGTTTATTATGATAATATGATGATACAATGATGATGATGATTATTTACTTGAGATGATATGACGATATTGCGATGAAATCATGAATATGATGCATTTTGACTAGCCGTGGTAGCTTGTTTTATGTTGTTGTGCATCATGCATTCATGGTATAGTTTAGGACTTCAGTCTAATGCTGTTATTAGGAATTCGGTCTAGTGAAGATGATAAGACAATTTTCCAACGAAGGCATCAATCCCATAGTATGGATTGAGTGCAAAATTGTGAAGTGCTTTGGTGCCAAGCGGGAATCGATCCTATTGGAGGGGATCTTTGGAGTTTAGTTGGTTCAACCTGTCCTAAAAAGTAATCGGGTTCTAGGGAATCTCAATATCATTGATATTTCTTCATCAGGCATTGTTTCAGCGCAAGCCTCTTTATTGGCGACCGAAACATCCCGAAAGTACGATCGCAATAAGCGTAGTATCGAGTATCAACCAACTTTGGACTGCACCAAAGTCAGCTATCTCACTACTTCCTAATGGTCAAGTTATTCAACTAAAGGTTCTAGGGTCAGTTAGTGCTTCATGACACCACACAGTGGCCCCGTATTCTCCTCAATTCGCCACAAGGGATACCAGTACCAACAAATATGTCACACTAACGTAGCCATCGCTTTAACCATATCGGTCTACGTCGTACAGTCTCCACGATCTTTGTTACTTACCTAATAATGTTTACAGATCCGGGTAGAGGATCTATACAAAACCCAAATATAACCCATAATGTAAAGAAATCAAGTCAGACAATGAAAGCATTTAAAGGTGATCTAGCCTCTAAGGTAACCCCACTTTTAAGTTATTTCACCAGCAGAGTCGTCAGTTCTGTAATACGATGGGAGAACTGACTTGGGTGTTTTGCATTTTATCGCAATTGTTGCAGATAGCAAGAGTCGCCATCAACTTTTCTTTTATCCAATAAAGGAAAGGGTGAAAAGAACAGGAAAGACCTTTTGAGAATTTTCTTGAGTTTGGGGGGTAGGTTATGAAAAGGGAATGTGTTAGCACTATTTTCATCTGTAGTTATCTATGGGCTCTTAGTTGCTAGATCACTTTGAAATTCTTTGTAAAATGTGTTTGTGTTTGTTTTGAAAGTGTTTTTGAAAAGTGCCTTCGTTTAGGTGAACTTTGTAATGATTCTCGTCTCTATAAGAATGTATACAAAGTGTTAACTTTTGAAAATATTTCATGAAGGTGTTTATGTGTTTGAAAGATGTTTTGTTTGAAATGTTTGTGATCAAGCAACTACGAGCGTTCTACCTACTCAAAAGAAGTCGTTGTTCTTTTCATCCTCCTTTAGATAATGTTATCTTACCATTAGTTAGTAAGAAATCATATCATTGGATGTGAAGGGACGGGCATGGGTCATCGTATAGCCATAGAAGGCAACTTGTAAAATGTTTTAGCAATTGTCGTAAGGGACTAAGATCATTTACCGAAGATAACTTTGATGGGTCATTTGAGGGACTATGGTCTTATAATCAAGGGTCTTTTGCTAAAACAATCCACGTTCGAGGGACATGACTATTTATATCTGAGGCAACAAGTGTGGGTTACCCTAGAGGTGCAAGTGCGCAAAGTGTGTTTGACTCAATTATTTTATCTTGAATTAAGGTTTTCTAAGATTGATTTTATCTTTCCATACAAACCCAAGTACTAGCAATAATAGGAAAGCGGTAAATTGTGGAATTTAAATGTCATACGCTATTACAACGCTTTTAGCCGATGGGGATACAACTTTATGAATAGGGGATGAAAGAAATAACCCTAAATTACTATTACAAATTGATGAATAATTGCATAAATGTAAATAATGCAAAAAAGTAAATAATGTACAAAGATAGGAAAAGGGGTAATATGATAAACCCTAAAAAGATTTTAAGTATTTTGAAAGAGAAATGTTTTTGTTTGTTTTTGTTTGAGAAAAGATGTTTGAAATTTGAAATGAAAAGTAATTAGAAATTAAACCCTAATTCTATTTTATTTACAAAATAAAAAAGAAAAGAAAGGTGTGATAGTTTAATTTATTTATGAAAATAAATTAAATCATAAAAATTCTAAATGTTTTTTAGAAAATAATATTTTTGGATTTTTGTTTTAAGAAAATATTTTTAATGTGTAAAAAGAAATAATTAAAACCCTAGTTTCTAATTAATTTACAAATTAATTAATAAAATAAAGGGTGATTAAAATTAATTAATTTTTATGTCAAAAATTATATTAATTAAATAAAAACCTAAGTCTCTTATTTTTGTGATTTTAGGATTTTATGATATAAAATAAAAATGATTAAAAGAAATCAAATAATAAAAATGATAAAAAAGAGTAAATGGGCTAGGGTCTGTGTAAGTGAAACAGGGGTGAGAGATTAGCAAACATGCCAGGCCCAACAACAGGGAGTCCAGCACTTGCTGGAGGATCCAGTGTGATGACTGGTGGGAAGTCCATCATGGGGAACCTTGTGAGATGTATTGGATTGATTGATGATGAGATCAGAGGGTGTTTATTGAAGGAGTACCATGTGCTCTAGCTTGGCATGTACCTGATCCTGAAATGAAAATATGAAGAAAAAACAACAAAACGGTACCACTAGGGATCGGACCCAGGTCCATGAAGTGAAAGGCGTGCTCTTTAACCACTGGGTGGTGATATATTCGTTTATTAAAGCAAAACCATAAATATATAAAATAAAACAAGTCCTGAGGCCTGCTTCTTCTTCTTCCTCGCGCCAGTGGCTGGAACATGGATTTTTGAAATCCGTATCTCACTCATTTCTCAACCAAATGCAAAAGTGTAAACATGAAACATGCTTGGTTTTTCACCACAAATCCGACCATATAAATTATGTAAGCTAAAAATCAAATATGAAGATTAATTTTGCTGGCCCTAAATTGAATCAAATTTTCTCAGAAAGTTCAAACTCAAAATGCTCATTCAATCAAAATGAAAAATATGGACATGGTTAGCTTTAGATCAATGATATCTACATTTTTGCTTTAGAATATATGCACAAAGGATGCTTGTATCAAGATATTAAAGTTTGAAAACTTACCTCTTGCAACTGGATTCGTGTATGGAGTTTGAGCAAGTTTTGAGGTGTGATGATGATCAAACTAACTTGCCTGGACCTCCCTGAATGTGTTGCAAGTCTAACTTTTCCTTGAGGATGGCTGAAACTCCCCACTCAGGTCAAGTTACAAGCTTGAGTTTAAAAAATGGTAGATGATGGAAATGTGATTACAGTCCTGAAACAGGTGTTGGAATCACTTTAATTAGATGTATGGAGTGTGTATAGATGGTTCAAACTCAATACGCACAAGTGGATTTGGAGATAGCTGCTTGAAACTCAAAAATGCCAATTTTTTGTCCAGTTTTGGATTATAGAAGGTGTGGGAGGTTTGAGGGTGCTTGAGCTCGTGTCTTCGCTTGCAAATAACTTGTATGGTTATAAGCAAAAGGTTAGAGATATTTCGCACAACAGTTTTCTCAGTTGTAGGGTTATGGCTAGGTTGCTTGATTTTAAAGAAAAGTGAGAAAATCAAGTTTCAATGTTTTGTACCAACAATGTAGAGTGGTTGAATCACTTTAAACATATTTCTTCTAGTCTTTGCAAAGTGTGTGTGCATAAAAAACAAGTTAGGAGCTCAAGGAGAGTTGACCTTTGCAAAAGCAATGCTTTATCAAAATGGAAATGGTACCTTTGTGCCACAAATGGAAAATCAACTTGGACAAAGCTTCAAACACTTGGATAATGGCTCCAACAGTTGTGTAAACATTTAATTATTGAATTATTATCAAGTTTGAAGCCTACAAAGCAAGATTTATGGAGCATGGTTTGAGATTTTCTCAAGTGTTCATCAAGAAAATGACCTATAATTCAAGTTTATGAGGCCATCTTCATTTCTTCGAAACTTATAGCTCAAGCATGATCTCTTAAAGTTCTTGGACATTTTGGAAATCTTGAAACATACTATACAACCTTAATGTTGACCATTTTGACAAAATCATCTTGGAGCTTGGTGAAAATTTGCCAAGAAGTTAGGATAAAAATCTGCCTAAATTAGGTCAAACTTTCACCGTGTTTTTAGAAAAAGTGCATGACTTCATGAATTTATAACTTCAAATCTAAGCACTTCTAGGACTTTATCAGTAAATAAAAGTTATAGATATCATCAAGATATACAACTTTCATGTTGAAAGTTTTCTTTGAATCATCTTGCATCTTGGTGAAAAAATGTCATGAAGTTATGAATTTATCAAGGTTTAAAATTAAAACACTTAAAAAAATTCTAAGTATTGAAAATTTTGACTTTTCAAATTGACTTTTGACTTTCTTGATTTCTTGATGATAAAGTTTTATATTTTTGAATATCTTGATGAATTGTGATCTTTGAAATTGAATTTTGACCAAAAAGTCAAAGTTTGACTTTTTGTGCATTAGTTGACTTTTCATCAGTTGATCAAATTTCAACTATCAATCCATTGATCTTGAAGAATGTTTTAAACTATGAAATTAGGTCAACATGTTGCATTTTAATCCTTAATATTATGCTTCAATCCATTAGATCATCTATTAGGTCAAAAGTCACTGACCAGTCAATTACAGTCAAAACCCTAATTTTCACCATTTTGCCCCTTTGGTAAATTGAGTGCTTTTCTTGAGGGACTGTGATCAATACTTGATCAAATGAGGAATATGACTTTAAAATGTTGATGTTTTCCAAAAACCATGAAGTTTGACTGTAGGTTGACTATAGTTGACTTTTTACCCAATACAATTGATTTTCAGTCATTTGGTCAATTGGCTGAGAAAATTTGTGATTCAAAACTTGAAACTTAACATGATTATTCTTAGAGGTATATAATTATCCATTAAGGTAATTTGAGGCATTAGAATTCCAATTATCCTTGTGAAAATCAAAACCCTAATTTGAGGCATCAGTATTTAGGAGATGGTTTGACCTAGTCAACACTTGTGTAAACTTGAGCTTTTGGAGATCTTGTGAGAAATGTCTTGAGAAAGGAGAGGGCAAATTTTGGGGGTACAATAAACATGAAGATATGATGATGTGTGATACTTTTATATGTGCATATTTTTCTATGTCTATGTGATACGGTGGGAGAACTGACTTGGGTTTTTGTGTTTGTATTCGCATTTGTTCGGTTTAGCAAGAGTCGCCACCGGCTTTTTATTTATCCTAAGGAAAGGTCAAAAAGCACAGGAAAGACCTTTGAGATGTTTTCATGGGTTCGGGTGGTAGATTATGAAAAGGGAAGGTGCTAGCACCCTTTTCATCCATGGTTATCCATGGGCTCTTAGTTACTTGTTTTAGATCACTTGCCTTTGCTTTTCAATTGTTTGAAGTGGTGCTTTGTGTGTGGTTTTGAAAATGTTTTGAAAAATATGCCTTGTCTAGGAAACCTTTGTAATGACTCATGTTTGAGTATATACAAAGATGTATGTCTTTTTGAAAATATGTTTCAATGTTTTGAAAGTTTGTTTTGAAATTGTGTGGAGATGTGTGTTTGAAAAATGGCAAGGATATTTTGCAAGTTTTTGATCAAGTAACTAAGAGTTGTCTACCCTATTTTACTTAAAGATCTTTCTTATGTTTTTAACCCTTTTAACAGTGTTGTTTCACCATTGTATTTGGTTAACAACCTTGCGTTAGGATGTTAAATGGGACAGGCGCGGGTCATCGTATACAATCATTGAAGGCAACTTGTGAGACGCTCTAGCAATTTTGTAAGGGGCGAGATCATTTCATCGAAGGCAACATCGAGGGTCATCGAGGGACTAACGATCTTTGTTTATCGAAGGGACCTTTTCTAGAGTGTCTCATACTCGAGGGACATGATTGTATTTTTCCGAAGCAACAAGCGAGGTTACCCTAGAGGTGCAAGTGTGAATTGTGTATTGGTTTTCATGCATTTATCTTTGTGTTAGGTTATCTAGCGGTTGATTTTGAATCTTCACATACAAACCCTAATTACTATACAGTATATGGAAAGCGATAAATTGCGGGAATTTAAAGTCTAAGCTATTACAAATAAGTATCCGGGGGTGGGGGTACAAATGTTTACAAATGGGGATGAGTCTCATCAGAATAGTAGTGTTCAAGTATTATTTACAACCAAATTGAATTGTCGCATTCTCAATGTAAAATATAGCAAGGTATAAGAATCAAAGAGAAATAAAAGTATTGTAAAATGCATATGATTATTTACAAATGATCAAAATGTTAACCTAATGTATTTATTAAGTATTTTATTATTTTTGTATTTTGTTAATTATAAATAAAAGAAAGAACTATTTAATTAAATTAATTCTACTATTTATGTATTTCAAGTGTAATAATAAAAAAAAGTATTGTTAATAAAAATGTAATACAAAAAATTAGTATATTATTGTTATTTATCAAGAAAGAATTAGAAATTAAGTTGAATAAAGGAAATAAGGTGATGATCAAAAAGGTATTAGTTTGTATAACCTAAAAAATAAATAAAAATAAATTAAATGGGCTTAAAGTTATGCATTTGGCCCAAGTAACAACAAAATTAGATTAAAAAAAGAAAGGAAAAAGGGGGGTGTAGCGCCAAAACTTAATGGGCTTAAGGTTTTTGTGCAAAGGGGCAGGCCCAAACGCGTTGACAAAGTTTTTAGGGTTTCACTTGTTTGATTAAGAATTAGGTTTGTTCAAGTTTGTGAGCGGCGCCGCTTTCCATCTTCTTCATCGCCTCTTCATCCTTTCTCAAAAGAGCCATTGATGCTCTCTATGCCTTAGGCCACCAGACGCGATGCCTCCTCCTCCTCCTCCTCATGGTTTCTCAGGCGGTGATAAAAAGAGTTAATGATTTCGTTCTATCGCGTTTTAGGGTTTCAAGTTCTTATCTTGCATGTTTTATCTTTTTCATGTTTTAATCATGGATGTTCGTGTTTGTGTGAGATGTGAAGCAGAAAAAGGAAAGGGGGACAATACCTTTAGGGTTTTGGAGACGGAGGAGTGGACGGCGGCGCTTCTCAGGTTGCCAAGGTGGAGGGAACGCGTGATGTAAGGTTGCTGGCTTGTCTGGTATTCCGTATATTTTGCTTTGGATGTTTTATGATGATAATGTTTCTGAAAACCCTAGGACATCCGTTTCTGAATCTTCTTTTCTTCTTCTGATTTTGTTGATCTTTCAATGATGAGTTTCTGAGATGCTTTTGCTTCAGTTGTCGTTTTTACTTCTGAGTTGCTTATTCGCTTGTTGATGTTGATGAACTTTATTATTCTGATGTTGATGATTTTTGTTGTTCTGATGTTTGTCTCTTTCTTTTCTGGGTGCTGTTGACTTCCAATGATGATTATTTCTGAGTTGCTTCTCCTCCTTAATGTTTGTCAAATATGAAACTTGCTTGTTCGGTATTTGATGATGTTGCTTTTTCCTATGATGAACTTGGTTCTGAGGCGTTTGTTTATGTGATATTTGTGGACTTTCTTGAGTTTGGTTGTTTGGTATTGAAGGCAGGTTGGTATTCTACAGTTTGACAGATTTTTAGGCTTATTAGTTTGCTTGCTTGAAGGCAGTTTTGAAGCTTGTTTGAGGCAGGCTTTGACAGGCTTGCTTCTGTAACAGGTTTTTAGGCTTTGGTTTGAATGTTTTGTTCTTCTTTTAAGTTTGCTTGAAGTTTAGTACAGGCTGGCTGGCTGGGCTTTGGCTTGAAGCAGGCTTGAGGCAGTTTGAAGCTTGTTTGAGGTAGTTTGGGGGCAGGCTTGAGCAGTTTGAAGCAAGCTCAGGTTTGAAACAGTTTTTGTTGATGGTTTTTTAGCAGGCAAGCTTGAAGGCTTGCTTCTGCAAGTTTTGTGTTTTAACAGGTTTGTGGGTAACAGGCCTCCAGGCTTGTGTTGTTTGAGTTTTATGCAGGTGGATGCAGTTTACTGATACAGGCTTGTCATGTGTTTACAGTTTGTGACCTTTTTTCTTTGTGTTCCGCCCCCCCGCTTTCTGAACTGAACTCTTTGTTATATTTATCTGTCTTCTAAGCCTGCCTAAAAATTGTAAGCCTGCTTTTTTCTCTCTTTCTCTCTCTCCAGAAAGCATATTTTAATTCTTTAGAATAGCTTTTTCTGAAAAGGTTGTGGCTGGAAAATGATGAAAAAGGTTTTGACAATATTGCTTGCATTTTGGTTTTGCTCTGCATATTTCCAGATTTTCTGCATTTGCTTTTTGTGTACTTGTTGACAGTTTTTCTGCTTTGATATCTTTCTTGACAGTCTTTTCTGTTTTGATATCTTTCTTGACAGTTTTTGACAGCTTCTTTGACAGCTTCTTTGACAGTTTTGAACTTGTGACTTAGTTTGCCCATTTTGACAATGCAATTTGGTTTGGCATTTCAGTTTGGTTTGCCTCTTTGACAATTTGAATTTATGCAGCTTTGTGCATTTTGCAAAATAATTTTTCTTTCCCTCTTTGTGAACCAAGAAGAGACATCTTCTTGCGATTTGCAGAGAGGACGAACAAACTGATTCCGGCCAACAACCTTTAATGATGAACTTTTGCTTATCTGTCTGAAAAATGCTTTTTTCCAAATTAATTGTGTTGACTTCTCCTTTTCTGGCTTTGCAGGTAAATATCAATTGGGGAAAGGGAAGTAGCAGTAGAAGATGAAGACTTCAAGAGACTTAGGATGTAGATTTATTTTATTTTTAACCATTGTAATAAACATCATTATAAACACTGTAAATAAATTTACTGTATTCAAATAACACTTGTAACAATAATTAAAATAAATAAAAATCTTTTGTCAGATAGTTCTTTACTTGTTTATTTAATCATTTAAATTTCTTGAATTATAATAATTGGAAATTATCCCAACTATTTTAACTTAGATAATATAAATAATCAACAAACGTCACAGTCTCACAGCCTTACATTAACCAACAATAAGCTCGGCATTCCAAATAACCATATGTATTGCACAGTCAAACAAACAAATGTCCATACGCCTTTCACTTTATTGATTAAACCAACGCTTCAAACTTTCAATTCAAATGCCTCAGCTTCTATCCCAGATGTTTTAGTCTTTGAGAAACAGACATCAATTTTGAACAAGCGTCAAAACCATGTGACAGTCAAATGAAATGTTGTGGACTCAATTCCTTTTGAGAATGCGTGCGCAAACCCTAATTTTGGATTTATTGTCAAAGAAACGTCTGCTTGATCAAACCCTGAGCCAAACTCAAACAAATCAATAGAAACCCTAATAATCTGCTTGGACTGATTCAAAAGTTAATGGAAACCCTAATTTTGTCTGACTGATAAGAAAAGTCTGTTTGACCGATTCTTAAGCCAATCTGAAAAATCAGGAAAAGCCCGAAGCTGTGATTTCTTGTGAAAAAGAGGAGGGAAAATTTTGGGGTACAACAGTTGCCCCTGTTTAATCTTCTTGAACCTGAAGAGTTAGATTGGCAGTTTTGTCGTTCGTGACTCGAAGGTAAAAGGAGATTGGACACTAGAGTGCCCGAAAAATTTGCACTCGTTAAAGCGTAGTTTGAGGAAATGGGCTTAAAGATGCCATTTGGAGATGTGACAGAATCTTGTCGGAGATGGGCTTAAAGATGCCATCCAAGAATGTTTGTTGAACTGTATGTCGGAGATGGGCTTAAAGATGCCATCCAAGAATGTTATAGGTGAGTGGACGAGTATCAGAAAGGTATCCATGTTTGGAACATCTCTGAACCGGGGGTCTGAATAAGCAATAGATTGACATCCGTGTTTGGAAGCATCCGTAAACTATTTTCAAAAGTTGAATCTGAACAAGTGATAGATTAACATCCGTGTTTGGAGAATCCGTAAACTGTTTTCAGAGGTCTTGAAGTTGAATAAGCATGAGTTGGTCGAGTAGATATTTGTCCTGTCTGGTTTTAGGTGTTAATCTCTGACCTGAGAAAGAAAGATAGTTTCCCTGGCTTGTTACAGGTATTGATCTTCAATCTCTACAGGTATTGTGATGTCGGGAATGGGCTTACAGATGCCATTTGGAGATATGATGGATAGTTGTTGGAGATGGGCTTAAAGATGCCATTTGGAGGTGTGAAAGAAGTCTTACTGGAGATGGGCTTAGAAGATGCCATCCAAGAATGATTGTTGAATTGTTATTGTAGGTCAGAAGAATGAGCATCAAAATGGTATTCGTGTCTGGAATTCCATTGAACTGTATCTGGAGACTGAGTTTTTATGAGCAAAAGAAATGACGTCCGTGTCTGGAGCGTATCTGAAATATATTTGAAGGAGTGACAGAATGACATCCAAATCTGGATCATATATGGACTGTATTTGAAGGAATCTGGAATAAGTATCAGAATGTCAGCCATATTTGGATCGCATCTGAACTGTCTCTAGAAAGAAATCTGGAATAAGTATCAGAATGTCGCCATATCTAGGTCACATCTGAACTGTCTCTAGAAGGAAATCTGGAATAAGTATCAGAATGTCGCCATATCTGGGTCACATCTGAACTGTCTCTAGAAGGAAATCTGGAATAAGTATCAGAATGTCGCCATATCTGGGTCACATCTGAATTGTCTCTAGAAGGAAATCTGGAATAAGTATCAGAATGTCGCCATATCTGGGTCACATCTGAATTGTCTCTATAAGGAAATCTGGAATAAGTATCAGAATGTCGCCATATCTGGGTCACATCTGAACTGTCTCTAGAAGGAAATCTGGAATAAGTATCAGAATGTCGCCATATCTGGGTCACATCTGAACTGTCTCAAGAAGGAAATCTGGAATAAGTATCAGAATGTCGCCATATCTGGGTCACATCTGAACTGTCTCTAGAAGGAAATCTGGAATAAGTATCAGAATGTCGCCATATCTGGGTCACATCTGAACTGTCTCAAGAAGGAAATCTGAAATAAGTATCAGAATGTCTCCATATCTGGGTCACATCTGAACTGTCTCTAGAAGGAAATCTGGAATAAGTATCAGAATGTCGCCATATATGGGTCACATCTGAACTATCTCTAGAAGGAAATCTGGAATAAGTATCAGAATATTGCCATATCTGGGTCACATCTGAACTGTCTCTAGAAGGAAATCTGGAATAAGTATCAGAATGTCGCCATATCTCGGTCACATCTGAACTTTCTCTAGAAGGAATCTCGGAAGATGATGATCTTTGCCTGTTGATTGATCTTTCCTGAAAAGGTAAAGAGTTAGTTGTATGCAATATCATGATGTATGCATTGTGTAATGATGTTCTCAAAGTAAAATAAGGTTTGTGTCATATGTATTTTGTATGCATATGTTATGAATGTTGTTGAAGTGTAATTTTGTCTTGGAGAATAAATCCTTGACAAGTGTTGGGGAGTCATTAAATCCTGGACTGCTGTTGAAGAGTATGTGTGTCTTTAATCTTTGCTTAGAATATTTCCAATGGATTCCTATTTGAGGAGAACTCCACTGGAGGATATTGAAAACTCTATGGGGAGTGTTGATTCTTGCTTGGGAAAAGGAGTTCAGGAGTCTTAGTCGTCCGTTGCTCTACTGGGGAGTCGAAGTTGAACTGATATCTGAGCGGGTCCAGGTTTCGCAGTAACTTGTTGGGGATTGTAGAGTAGTCTACTGGAGAAGAGGAGTTGTGGTCCTTTGATTTGTAGTAGTCGGAGAGGCAAACTCAAGCTGTGGAATCCTGGTGTTGTTGGGGAAATAAACACTGTCGTCAGTCCGCTAGAGAGGTGACATCTTTGTTGGGGGAAGTCCTCGAGGATTCTTGAGGTTGATTCAGCTGGGGAAGGGTTTTCAGAGGTTAAACCCTTGCTGGGGAGTCATCCTATAAGAAGGACTTTTGGGGAGATTTGTCATTGCCCCTAGTGGTGGCGGAGACTTTCCCCAGGTTAATCTGTAATTGAGAGATTTGTTGAAATATTGACTGGACTGCCCCAGGTTAACTGAACTTTGAAAGATCTGTTGAAATCTTGACTGGACTGCCCCAGGTTAACTGAACTTTGAAAGATCTGTTGAAACCTTGACTGGACTGCCCCAGGTGTGCTGGATAGTGACATGTCATGCCCCCTTGTTGATAGGAGATTTGTCAATGTAAGTGTCATCCTTTTTGAAGTGATTTTGCTTACTGAGAGGGCTTTCGTTCATCGGATATTCGTTGTGTGAATTTCTCCGCTGTCAAACAAATAGCCAAATGCAAACAGTGATATTCAAGTAATGCAAAGTTTATGCTTGTCTTGAAGTTTTGAAAAAATGCATTTTTAGCAAGTAACTTTTTATAAGACAAATTCAACACAAGATTTAGGGCAAAGCCTTACAGGAGTCAGGATACCTTTTGTAACATTATGCTTTCGAACTAACCCATACTTCAATTAGGACTTTTGAAGGGTTGTAACGTGGCTTGGTTCACGGTTTAAGAAACAAAGGATAAAGGCTCAAAGTATGTTTGTACCCACCCGCTCTTCGTGATGTTCTTCAATCCTAAACTCAATTAGTTGTGCGTCGAACTCTATTCGAATTTGGAACGACTTTTTGGTGATGGCTCACACCAGTTGAATTTGTGGAAGGCAGTCATCTTTTGCAACATTTTTCATGTTGTTGAGGATTTGTAATGACCTCTCTCTTTTGATTTGTTATCCCTAACTTTTGCCTGACTGTTCCTGTTTTCGAGATCACAGTCAGCGGGATGCCCCAGCTTTCTTTAAGCCTCCTTTGTAGGTTTTGGCTTAGTGGGTTTTTCTCTTTTGAGAGATTGACTGCCTATGAGGTAAGGAACCATCGCTGTCTTTTGATTCCAGAGGAATGCTTTTTTTTGTCGTTCGTTGTATTACAAACTGAGAGTTTGCGACTTTAATACGCATCTTTTCTTTTGATTAACTGAGAGACTACCCTGCCCCAGGGTAAAATCAAAGGTTTCAATTTGTGTTTAAAACAGAAAACTCCTACTTCTTTGGCTCGAAGGGGTTGACTATGGATTATCTTCCTTATAACTCCAGTGTTTGGGATTTGAAAGAAACGCCTGTACATCGTCAGCAAGGTCTGTTCAAAAGCATACTGTATGAAATTATGGCATTGTTTCGTCATCCTCCCTCTAAAGGCTTGTAGCTTTTTATCAAGAGTTAAGTATCATAAATAAAGCACAAGAATAGTGAAAACAAATGGATGAATTCAAGACAAACATATGCAATGCATTAATGAAACAGAGTTTGACATCAACAGATAATTGTTTGAATAACAAAAGAAATTACAACTTGAAGATTCAAATGGAACAAAAGTCTCTCAGTTCGAGCTTTGTCATTTCAGGTGGAGAAACCCTTAACGGAATATTTTCATCTCACCATCCGACATGAATTCCAGCACTCCTTCGTCAATCAAGTCTTGGATCTTGTTCTTCAGGGTCCAACAGTCATCGGTGTCATGTCCAGGACTATGGGAGTGGTTAGCACACCTTTCATTGGGGTGATAGGTAGGAGCAGAGGTGTTGGGATTCCGGGGAGGATCTTTTAAAGTAATCATTTTTGACCTCCAACAGGCGTTTTAGTATCAAAGATGATGGTATGTCAGTCTCAGAGAAATGTCTTCCAGACGTATTTCGCTGGCGCCGATTACCCCGTTGATGCTGGCGAGGTTGTTGTTGGGCTTGTGACCCTGAAGCAAGTTGAGGAGCTTTTCCCTTGCCTTCTTGTCTCAGAGGAGGTTGAATGATGATTTGATCTTCATGCCCAGTTGTCTGTCCCACTTGGTTATCTCGAAGCAGTTTGTTGACGAGAACCCTGAGCTCTTCTTGTCTTTGAGCCAGGTCCTGGATGAGAGCCATCTGACTCACCAGTTTCCCCTTCAATATGGCTATCTCAATTTGTAGCTCCAACTGGTCATCTCTGTCGTCCCCGGGATTTTCCACGATCATGCCCCTGGTGAGGAGCGTCTTGACCTCTACTTGTCCCTTGGATAGGTTCAAGAACATCTCTTGAAGTTGAGCGTTTTGAGCCTGGATGTCCTTGATAGTCCTTTCTAGAGCCATCTCTACTGAAATAAACAGTAGGAGAATAAGGAAACCTAAAAAGGAAAACCTGTTATGATACAATGCATGATATGTGGATGCATGTTTTCAAGAATCTCTCGGGGTAAACACAAGAGAAATGTTAGAGATTGAATTTCGATCAACATCTTTGATTGGAGAGCTTCATATCGGTGGATGTCTTTCCACGAGAATCAAGCTCACCATGTCGAGTGGGTCATAGCCCCTGATTCAAGTTTTTGCACTTGATCTTTGACGGTGTTTGTTTAGAGGAAAACCCTCTTACCCTTTGGTAGACGTCTGGTTCAACGTGACCCTGTATCAAAAGACCTTCGAGATCCTTGAAATGGTTATTGAAAATGCTATGGTATGATGTTATGATGTTATGATGTTATGTACATGTATGCAAAAGCAAGTAAGTGTATATACAGACAGTCATATACACACAAAGCAAACAAGTCCTTAGGTTTAGGCTTGCATGGGATTCGTAGGTAAGTACCCTCTTGAAGTTAGTTGGCTCATCCTGTCCTAAAATAGAAACTGGGTTCTAAGGAGCTCAATATCACTGGATTATTTTCTGTGTTCATTGTTTTGATTTAGCCACTTAACTGGCGACCAAAATATTCTAAGAAAACAATCCTCAATGAGTGTAGTATCGAGTATCTACCAACTTCGGACTGCACCAAATTCGGTCATCTCACTACCCTTAAAAAGGCCAAGATGGTCAAGCAAGGTTCTAAGAGTTCGTTAGTGCTTCATGACATTGCTCAGCGGCCCCGTATTCTCCTTGACTACTCAAGGGCTACCGGTACTTACAAATATGTCACACTAACATAGCTACTGCTTCAACCATGTCGGTATACCCCGCACAGTTCCCTCACAGTTTATTGCTATTTACCTAAAAAGGTGCCCCCAAATCCGGGTGTAGGATTTACAACAAACCCAAACAAGGAACCCAAAAGGTAAAGCAATCAAAGCAAGTATGTAAAGGTGATCTAAAACCCTAAGGTAACCCCACTTTTAGAAATAGTCCCCAGCAGAGTCGCCAGTTATGTGATACGGTGGGAGAACTGACTTGGGTTTTTGCGTTTGTATTTGCATTTGTTCGGTTTAGCAAGAGTCGCCACCGACTTTTTATTTATCCTAAGGAAAGGTCAAAAAGCACAGGAAAGACCTTTGAGATGTTTTCGTGGGTTCGGGGGGTAGATTATGAAAAGGGAAGGTGCTAGCACCCTTTTCATCCATGGTTATCCATGGGCTCTTAGTTACTTGTTTTAGATCACTTGCATTTGCTTTTCAATTGTTTGAAATGGTGCTTTGTGTGTGGTTTTGAAAATTTTTTGAAAAAGATGCCTTGTCTAGGCAACCTTTGTAATAACTCATGTTTGAGTATATACAAAGATGTATGTCTTTTTGAAAAGATGTTTCAATGTTTTGAAAGTTTGTTTTGAAATTGTGTGGAGATGTGTGTTTGAAAAATGGCAAGGATATTTTTCAAGTTTTTGATCATGTAACTAAGAGTTGTCTACCCTATTTTACTCAAAGATCTTTCTTATGTTTTTAACCCTTTTAACAGTGTTGTTTCACCATTGTATTTGGTGAACAACCTTGCGTTAGGATGTTAAACGGGACAGGCGCGGGTCATCGTATACAATCATTGAAGGCAACTTGTGAGACGCTCTAGCAATTTTGTAAGGGGCGAGATCATTTCATCAAAGGCAACATCGAGGGTCATCGAGGGACTAACGATCTTTATTTATCGAAGGGACCTTTGCTAGAGTGTCTCATACTCGAGGGACATGATTGTATTTTTCCGAAGCAACAAGCGAGGTTACCCTAGAGGTGCAAGTGTGAATTGTGTATTGGTTTTCATGCATTTATCTTTGTGTTAGGTTATCTAGCGGTTGATTTTGAATCTTCGCATACAAACCCTAATTACTATACAGTATATGGAAAGCGATAAATTGCGGGAATTTAAAGTCTAAGCTATTACAAATAAGTATCCGGGGATGGGGGTACAAATGTTTACAAATGGGGATGAGTCTCATCAGAATAGTAGTGTTCAAGTATTATTTACAACCAAATCGAATTGTCGCATTCTCAATGTAAAATATAGCAAGGTATAAGAATCAAAGAGAAATAAAAGTATTGTAAAATGCATATGATTATTTACAAATGATCAAAATGTTAACCTAATGTATTTATTAAGTATTTTATTATTTTTGTATTTTGTTAATTATAAATAAAAGAAAGAACTATTTAATTAAATTAATTCTACTATTTATGTATTTCAAGTGTAATAATAAAAAAAAAGTATTGTTAATAAAAATGTAATACAAAAAATTAGTATATTATTGTTATTTATCAAGAAAGAATTATAAATTAAGTTGAAAAAAGGAAATAAGGTGATGATCAAAAAGGTATTAGTTTGTATAACCTAAAAAATAAATAAAAAGAAATTAAATGGGCTTAAAGTTATGCATTTGGCCCAAGTTACAACAAAATCAGATTAAAAAAAGCAAGGAAAAAGGGGGGTGTAGCGCCAGAACTTAATGGGCTTAAGGTTTTTGTGTAAAGGGGCAGGCCCAAACGCGTTGACAAAGTTTTTAGGGTTTCACTTGTTTGATTCAGAATTGGGTTTGTTCAAGTTTGTGAGCGGCGCCGCTTTCCATCTTCTTCATCGCCTCTTCATCCTTTCTCAAAAGAGCCACTGATGCTCTCTATGCCTTAGGCCACCAGACGCGATGCCTCCTCCTCCTCCTCCTCGTGGTTTCTCAGGCGGTGATAAAAAGAGGTAACGATTTCGTTCTATCGCGTTTTAGGGTTTCAAGTTCTTATCTTGCATGTTTTATCTTTTTCATGTTTTAATCATGGATGTTCGTGTTTGTGTGAGATGTGAAGCAGAAAAAGGAAAGGGGGACAATACCTTTAGGGTTTTGGAGACAGAGGAGTGGACGACGGCGCTTCTCAGGTGGCCAAGGTGGAGGGAACGCGTGATGTAAGCTTGCTGGCTTGTCTGGTATTCCGTATCTTTTGCTTTGGATGTTTTATGATGATAATGTTTCTGAAAACCCTAGGACATCCGTTTCTGAATCTTCTTTTCTTCTTCTGATTTTGTTGATCTTTCAATTATGAGTTTCTGAGATGCTTTTGCTTCAGTTGCCGTTTTTACTTCTGAGTTGCTTATTCGCTTGTTGATGCTGATGAACTTTATTGTTCTGATGTTGATGATTTTTGTTGTTCTGATGTTTGTCTCTTTCTTTTCTGGGTGTTGTTGACTTCCAATGATGATTATTTTTGAGTTGCTTCTCCTCCTTAATGTTTGTCAAATATGGAACTTGCTTGTTTGGTATTTGATGATGTTGCTTTTGCCTATGATGAACTTGGTTCTGAGGCGTTTGTTTATGTGATATTTGTGGACTTGCTTGAGTTTGGTTGTTTGGTATTGAAGGCAGGTTGGTATTCTACAGTTTGACAGATTTTTAGGCTTATTAGTTTGCTTGCTTGAAGGCAGTTTTGAAGCTTGTTTGAGGCAGGCTTTGACAGGCTTGCTTCTGTAACAGGTTTTTAGGCTTTGGTTTGAATGTTTTGTTCTTCTTTTAAGTTTGCTTGAAGTTTGGTACAGGCAAGCTGGCTGGGCTTTGGCTTGAAGCAGGCTTGAGGCAGTTTGAAGCTTGTTTGAGGTAGTTTGGGGGCAGGCTTGAGCAGTTTGAAGCAAGCTCAGGTTTGAAACAGGTTTTGTTGAAGGTTTTTTAGCAGGCAAGCTTGAAGGCTTGCTTCTGCAAGTTTTGTGTTTTAACAGGTTTGTGGGTAACAGGCCTCCAGGCTTGTGTTGTTTGAGTTTTATGTAGGTGGATGCAGTTTACTAATACAGGCTTGTTATGTGTTTACAGTTTGTGACCTTTTTTCTTTGTGTTCCGCCCCCCGTTTTCTGAACTGAACTCTTTGTTATATTTATCTATCTTCTAAGCCTGCCTAAAAACTGTAAGCCTGCTTTTTTTTCTCTCTTTTTCTCTCTCCAGAAAGCATATTTTAATGCTTTAGAATAGCTTTTTCTGAAAAGGTTGTGGCTGGAAAATGATGAAAAAGGTTTTGACAATATTGCTTGCATTTTGGTTTTGCTCTGCATATTTCCAGATTTTCTGCATTTGCTTTTTGTGTACTTGTTGACAGTTTTTCTGCTTTGATATCTTTCTTGACAGTCTTTTCTGTTTTGATATCTTTCTTGACAGTTTTTGACAGCTTCTTTGACAGCTTCTTTGACAGCTTCTTTGACAGTTTTGAACTTGTGACTTAGTTTGCCCATTTTGACAATGCAATTTGGTTTGGCATTTCAGTTTGGTTTGCCTCTTTGACAATTTGAATTTATGCAGCTTTGTGCATTTTGCAAAATAATTTTTCTTTCCCTCTTTGTGAACCAAGAAGAGACATCTTCTTGCGATTTGCAGAGAGGACGAACAAACTGATTCCGGCCAACAACCTTTAATGATGAACTTTTGCTTATCTGTCTGAAAAATGGTTTTTTTCCAAATTAATTGTGTTGACTTCTCCTTTTCTGGCTTTGCAGGTAAATATCAATTGGGGCAAGGGAAGCAGCAGTAGAAGATGAAGACTTCAAGAGACTTAGGATGTAGATTTATTTTATTTTTAACCATTGTAATAAACATCATTATAAACACTGTAAATAAATTTACTGTATTCAAATAACACTTGTAACAATAATTAAAATAAATAAAAATCTTTTGTCAGATAGTTCTTTACTTGTTTATTTAATCATTTAAATTTCTTGAATTATAATAATTGGAAATTATCCCAACTATTTTAACTTAGATAATATAAATAATCAACAAACGTCGCAGTCTCACAGCCTTACATTAACCAACAATAAGCCCGGCATTCCAAATAACCATATGTATTGCACAGTCAAACAAACAAATGTCCATACGCCTTTCACTTTATTGATTAAACCAACGCTTCAACCTTTCAATTCAAATGCCTCAGCTTCTATCCCAGATGTTTTAGGCTTTGAGAAACAGACATCAACTTTGAATAAGCGTCAAAACCATATGACAGTCAAATGAAATGTTGTGGACTCAATTCCTTTTGAGAATGCGTGCGCAAACCCTAATTTTGGACTTATTGTCAAAGAAACGTCTGCTTGATCAAACCCTAAGCCAAACTCAAACAAATCAATAGAAACCCTAATAATCTGCTTGGTCTGATTCAAAAGTTAATGGAAACCCTAATTTTGTCTGACTGATAAGAAAAGTTTGTTTGACCGATTCTTAAGTCAATCTGAAAAATCAGGAAAAGCCCGAAGCTGTGATTTCTTGTGAAAAAGAGGAGGGAAAATTTTGGGGTACAACAGTCTACTCCTTATATCTTATATAATGATTATGATTTACTCACCCTTTCTACTTGAATGATGCCTCTATGTGGGTAACACGCATGTGATGCGGATTAGGGCAGTGAAGCTTAGAGAACAACTTCAGAGTGTGTTTATTTGCTTTTTGTAGAATAAATAGAGTCTTTCTCTAATATGTAACATCGGGGTTGGGATCGAGTGATTGGAACTTATGTTCTTTGTTTTATTTTAAGATGTTGAGTCACCCTACATGGTACTCGAGTTGTTTGATTTACGATGATGAGTTATGAAGTATGCCGAAATTGTATGAAGTGTCATTATGAGAAGTTGAAATATGATTTTCGCTGCATTAATTTGAAGAATTAAATGTTGAAGTATCTTGTTAAATATTTTGAAAACCCGTGTTACAGAGCAGAATGTATTGTTATGATGATTTATTAGAATATTTGTGAAACCCTTGTTGGTGATATACTCTGATTTACTTATTTATTTATTCATTTATTTAAATAATTGCGAATAATATTCAGGGTTTAGAAGGGTGTTACAGACCATAAACAATTGTGCAATGTCTTACAACTCCACAACAAATTGAGGAGATAAAATTCTTGAAGCATAATAACCCATATTCTAATACCTATAATCCTGGGTGGAAGAATCATCCTAACTTCTCCTGGAAAGATCAGCAGCAACAAGCTCCTCAAAAGGAAGAGTGTGAGGTGGCTATTAAAAAGATGGCTGCCCACACCTCTCAATTTCAAGAAGAGACAAGGAGAAATCGCAAAAATATCACAGTTGCAATAAAAAATTTGGAAGTTCAAATGGGACAGATTGCACAACAAGTAGCTCTGCAAGCACAGGAAAATCATAAAAATCATGAGAATATTAATGATGTCACAACAAGGAGTCAGAAAGCTGCTGAAGAAAAAGAAGAAGAGGTAAAAATTGATGATCATATCATAGAAGTAGAGTTAGAAGTGAGAGAGAACAAGAAAAAACAGGAATAAGTGGTATCACTTGTGAAGCCAGCTAAAGAGAAGATTAAATGAGTGATTAAGTTGATATATCCCTCTCGAGTGGCAAAGAATGACACAAAAGAGAAAGACTTTGATAAATTTGTCAAATTATTCAAAAAGATGAAGATCAACATAACGTTCTTTGAAACACTTGAGAAAATGCCATTGTACCATAAGTTCATGAAGGAGGTACTATAAAAAAGACACCAACAAAAGATGAATAAATACCCGTTGATGAGAAATTGTGTGAAATCACGCATGAGACAAGAATCCCTATCAAATAGAAGGATACGGGGCCAGTTGCAATACTGTGCACAATAATAGACAAAAAATTCAAGAGCGTTCTAATTAATTCTGGTTCTAGTGTGAGTTTAATTCCATTATCTATCTTCAAAAAGCTTGGTATTGAAAAGATAAGTGGGATTGGAAAAAATAAAATTTGCTGATCACACCATCAAGTAGTCATACGGGATAGCGGAAGATGTATTGGTGGAAATTGACAAATTTGTTTTTCCAGTTGATTTCCAGATCATGGACATTCCTGAAGATGAAGAGACTCATATCATTATTAGTCGATCGTTTATGCTGACAAGTTGGTGCAATTTTGATATCGAGACAGGTAATCTGACATTAAAATCATTTGAGGAGGAGATAACCTTGAAGGTGTTGGAAATCAAGAAGCAAGGTGAAAGTGGAAAGAATAAATCTTCAGTCGGTATGATCAAAGTAGAAGGAGAAAGAAAAATTTCAAAATCACTCCCAGAAGAAGTCTTAGGCATTATCTCTCAGGTGACATCAATAAAAATGCCCAATTTTAGTCAAGAAGTCAAAAGGAGATAGAAGAAGGAACACCGAGGTGAGAGGGTGAAAGTTATAAGTGACCTAAAGCATAATATGGGTCATACTTTTAATCTGAATGGGTGTTGGGTTGCAGAAAGGACAAGCAACAAGGTGTGGAAGAGGAAGTACCCCCCCCCCCCCCCATAAGGGGATGAGCCGTCGAGCCATGCAGCATTAAATGAAGCGCTTCGTGGGAGGAAACCCATGCTTTTAATAACTTAGTTTTTCTTTTTGTGTTTGTTTCGTTTTGTTTGTAGGTAATAAAAGGGGGCCTTACTGGTGAAAGCTAGGAGGCAGCATCTGGTGTTGCATCACCCTCTATGAGTCACCGTACTCAAGCTTGTTCTGAAACATTAGGGCCAATGTTTAGCTCAAGTTTGGGGGAAGGGATTTTACTGCTTTTCTTTTTGAATTATTTGTTTGTTTTATGCTAATTGTTGTGTAAATCCACGAGTTGAAGTCATTCCCAAATTGTGACCGAAATTATTTATTTTGTTTTGCTCAAGAGCTTTATTTCATAAAGATCTAGATTTGTATATTGAGACAAAGAGATGATTGTTTGAGGGTAGGAAGTTCATAATAACATGATAGCGATACGATTCTAACGTGTAGATTTGTACCATAGTGCTTGAATCCTAATAAGTACTTCTTGAGTAGTTTATCAATATAGTATGACATAATCTAAATTCACATGCATGTATGATTGGTTGAGATATAAATAAAACTAGAAACAAATGATGAAAAGGCGGTAAAAGGCAACTGGCTCGCTAAGTTGGGTATCCATCATCTGATTTTTCATCCCAAAAGGGGTTAATCCTAAAACATAGTTGTAGCGGTAAAAATGTTCAAGACTAAGTCATTGGATTGACTAGACTTCATACAAATCAGAATAAAAATCGCCATCGCGCTCTATTGTTTCCAAAGGAATGGGAAAAGAGCGAATAACCCAAAAAGAGGGGGAAAGATTCAAGGTAAGGGGGTTGGTTATGCAAAGGGAAGGTATTAGCACCCTAAACATCTACGGTACTCCGCAGGAACCTCTTTGTAAAATCTGTATATTTTGGCTATAAAAAATGTTGTGTATAAAATAGATGGTGGAGGTGAGAAAAGAAATATATTTTTTATGATTTTTTCACCGGCCGCGGTTGTAAACCTTTAGTGCCTACGTACCACCTTTCATGCAATAGGGGATCAGGGTACACGTAGTTCCTCTTTTAAAAATTTAAAACACAAATGTGTTGGTCAATTTTATGAGATAAAACATCATTGTCATTGTCCGTGTGGAAAACATACCTACTACCCATAATCATGAGAAAGGAAAATTTGCATCATCTCAAAGTGGAGGATATGGCTTCGATTTTAAAATCAACAATGCCTCACTCAACACCCAAGTGGAAAATATCTCTCTTTACTACATATTGTAGAAGTATAGTTGTTTGCATCACTACAAGGTTTGACAAGAGTTTAATCTTTTGAGAAAAATTTAAAGTAAAAGCCAAAGTGGCAGAATGGTTTGAATGAGATTGATTGACTTTTAGTCTTCTCACAAAAAAAAGTCAAGGTATCGTTAAGTTGATTGGAGTTTATTTATGAAAAGGTTTTTTGTAAATGCATGGACCTAAGTCCAAGTTTATTATGAAAGTAGTTTATGTTTCAAAACAAGAAGAGTTTTCAAAAGGAGGAAGAAGATTTTTGAAATTAAAGAAGATGGGAGGAGAAGAGGAGACTATCCTAAAGCATAAGTTAAAAGCTAGGGATAAGAACCATCTAACCAACAAGAAGCCAATACTTGACATTATGAGCCAAGATAGAATTCCCATTCTTTAGATTGAAACTAAGAAAGCAAAAATACTAGACCTCTTGAGAGAACCCAAACTTCAAGTGTATTAAGTGTTCATAAAAATTGGGCACAATAATGATTATATACTGGTGAATTCCAGATTACAAACAAAGGGTGTAATCCCAATAACCTGCACATACAACAAACAAACAACCCAATGTCTTGAGGAACGTCGAGAGCTCCAGACAAAATAATCAAATAAGATCACAAGGTTTCCAAGATAAGCCAAGGTTTCTAATCCTAAGTCCAAGAAAAAGTCCCATGCTCCATAATGCCAAGGATAGTAACCAAATAGTCCAAGTACCATTAAAGATTTTAGGGTTTATGTTGATTATTAAGTATCTTAAGAAATGAAAAGAAAAGCTCAAGTGAGAAAAATAAAAATGGCAAGAAAATAAATGCTCAAATGAGCAAAGATGAAAATGGCATGAAATGTAAATGCTAAAAGTAAATAGTACATAAAGCATAAAAAAGGATAAATGCATAAGGTAAAACAAGTCAATAATTAGTGGTTAGTTGGATGACCATCTTGAAACTTGCATTTAGAACTCATTAGAGGATTGGTAGAACCAAAGCCTCCACACAATAAGTTGCATTTGCTTTTTGTCAAGTATATCATCCATTTGGAATTCTCATAAGTACTATTTAATGATCAACGATGTTTAAGTGATCCGCGTTGACCAAAGGTGTTGTAGATCCATTAGAGGATTGGTAGAACCAAAGCCTCCACACAATGAATCTCAAGGTTATTGGATCAAAGAGATCAAATTAACATACTTGGGCTTTCAATCATAAGTTTGGGCCACAAATGATCATTTATTCGAATCGGGATAAAATTTAGCGTTATGTTAAGCAATCATAAGTGGACTTATATAGAAGTCGCACCTATTTTGAGGCCGGTCAATAACAATTTATGCACCATTTGTTTTGAGACATGATATAGAGATCATGCTCCAACAATATTTAGTGCCATAAGAAGGGGATGAGATGAAGAGAGATAGGGAAAAAATATACAAACCATATTTGAATTAAATTTTAATCAAAATATTATTAAAATCATTCATCCATTTTTGTGGAGTTAAACTTAACACCATGGATCCAATGATGTTAATAAAGTTCATGATCCAAATCTAACCCAATATTAGCCAAAAATAATCACAAAATAATATCAGGTTTAATATATACATTAAAAGGGTTTAAAAAAATGTTAAAAAAATCAAAATAGAAGAGAAAAATATCAACTATGTTCAAATTAATCAAGAAAGAAAAAGTAAGGCCATAGAAAAATTAGAAATAGATCCAAATATTTTTATAAATTTTTTGGTAATTTTTAAAAGTCAGAAACTATTTTTTTAAACTATTTAAAATTTCTCAAACAAAAAAAAAATAGGTCAAAAATAGTAAACCTCAATATAAAATCCCATAAAATTTTCAGAAAGTCAAAAATATGCAAAATAATATTTATGAATTTTTTCAGAATTAAAAAATGTCAGAAAGTATTTTTTAAGTAATTAAGAGAAAGAAAATAATTCAAAAAATACAAAAAAATATCAAATGTCAAAATAAAAATGTAATAAAATAGTCATGAGATCAGAAATAATTCAAAGTATTTTTGTGATTTTTTCATGATTTTTGGGTAAAAAAATAAAAGAGTTATGAATTTTTGAAAATTTAATCAATAAAAATATAAAAATCAGAAAATAAAATAAAACCAAAAAGATGTGGACCATCAGATCATAGTCAAAACGCGTTAGTAAGCTAATCCAGTGGACCAGACGCGCTGTGCTTGATATGGACCTTAGTGAGATACGCATAGGATCAAAAAAAGGGCAACCAATGAAATTAAAACGTTTGGCACGCTATCATTGGCTGAGACGAGACATGTCATCATCTTCAACCTCCAGACACCCTGCAATGGGGATTTTGTGAGATCCTTCAAATGGAAAAATTAGGATCCCAGGCCAGTATCATTGAACTCGTCTCTTCAAGACGATTCTAACACCACCATCACGCCAAATTTATATAAGGTATGGAGAGAGATATGAATCAAAAACCCAGAAAATAGCGAGCACCTTCAATTTGAGATTTCTCTCTCAATTCTCAATGAATTTAAAAATTGTAAGCAACATTGGAATTAGGAGAAGGAGTAGAATAGATTAGTGCTTGATTTGGATCCAAATGGTGGAGAGTTCTACCTTTTCGAAGTTCAAGGAAGAATCTATGAAACTGGACTTCTGTAGCTTGAATTATGGCTCATTTTGATTGGTTTAAGTGCTGGAGAGTTTATATGATGCTCAAGGATGATGAATGCGCAAAGAATTTTGGAAAAGGGAGCTTAAATCTCAGAAACTGAATTAAAAAAAGATGGGTTCGTGTGAAGTTTTAGCAGGGTGTTTTTGGCTCTCAAAGCTTGAAGAAATGAATGGGGGATGACCCTCTATTTATAGGGAAGTGAATGGGAATGAAAATTTGAAGAAAAAAGGAAGTTTGGAGGGAAATTGAGTGAAGGTCGAGCACGAGTGAATGTGACTTCATTTCCATCAAAACTCAACCAAATCTTGCATTTTGGGGTGCTAATCTCTTCTAGAAAGTTTGCTAATCAAGTTTAAATCAAAAACGCGCATAAATCTTGTGTTTAGAAGTCACATTATGGATTTCAAAATTCTGTCTTTGTGGAAAATTCAATTTCAAGTTACCAAATTCAAATCCACGGCATTTCCAACTCAAGGGGTCTTAAGGCATGACTATTGATTCTTTAGAAAGACGAGGTTACAAGCTTTGCAATGGAAAAAGAATGGAGTTAAATGGATGCTTGAGCTGAAAGTTGCATTGAGTCAAAGTTGAAGAAAAAGGGTTGACTTTCCATACTTAGAAATATTTCAAATTCTTCTTCAAAAATGACATATAGTCTTTTGCATCCAAACATGGCCTTCCACTTGGAATTTTCTCTTGACCAAAAAAGATGGAATGAAGTAGATCTCTTGAATGACATTTTGAAACTTGAACCACTCAAAATCTCCAAAAATTGAGCAAATTATGACTTGTTGAAGTTGGGCAAAAATCATGAAATGACCTATAATCTTTTGCATATTTAAGGCAACCTCCATCCATTTTCCCACTTTGCACATAAAAGAAGGTATAAAGTTCACATCTTAAAGATAATTATGTAAAAATAATGGACTCAAGGTGATGAAAATTGACCAAGTTATGATCAATTAAAGTTACTTATGAAAATTATGGATTCATTTGGAGGACTTGTAATCTTGCTTCTTCACCAAATTTCTTCCACATGAAAATTCTTTGGAACTTTTGAAGTGATTTGTTGATAACCCTTTGAAGATAAGGATGTATTTGGAATCACTTAGAAATACCAAAAGGTGAGCAAGATATGCTCCTTTGATGTTCAAAACCCTAGCTTCTAGATCAAGAAAATGCCTTGAGGAACTTTGACAAGTTTGAACAAACTTCTTGTACCAATATTATTGCTTTGTGAATAGAAGTTTTTGAGGATGATGATGAAAACTATTAGCCACCAAAACCACTTCCATATCTTTAATTTTGAGAGAAATATACTCTTGTGACCAATAGGAACAAGGCCTTTGTCCAAACATGACAACTTCTCCAATCAACCCCTTGTACTTTTAAGTCATATCTAATAACCTTGAAATGTGATGAATCAAAGCAACCTTGCCATTCCAATTCTCCCAAAACCAGTCCAATGGTGAGATTTTAACTTCTCAAGCCTTTTATTGGCTAGGTCATGGAAATAGACTCATGAACCCATGGAGTAACTTGTTAAATCTCATTGCCCTTACCTACATGGATAACAAGCAAGACAAGCCAACATTGTACTTTATTAGTTAAATGAAGAAAACAAAAAAATATTCATGATCATAAAAGGAACATAAGTCAAGGTGCTTGGTAATCCCTCAAAAGGAGAAAAACTAAATGTAGGGAGGGGAATCAAGAATCCTAGTGTGATCTTGTTGTGAGTGAATCAACATGGTATGATGAAGGGATCTTAGGGGCAAAAATTGGGGTACAACAGTCGTTCAAAAGGACAATATATAAACTGAAAAGTATTGAAAATTTCATCTAAAATTAAAAAGGAGCAAAAGTTGCTTTTTTGGTGCCTGAATAAAAAAATCTCTTGATTAGTCTTGTACGTGTGATGATCATCAAAAATTCTTGTTGCCTTAATTTGACTTTCCGAATGAAAAAGGAGGAAAATCGGAAAAAGACTTAAGTATAAAGCATAATTAGAGAGGTATCTAAAGAGGAAGCTCGAGATTTAAAGGTTCATACACAAACTCCTCGTGTCATGTGAACATTGGACGAACTACCTTTTGATCAATGTGAAGACATGTCTCAAGTATGAGTACTAGGCTGCTACGATTTTCATGAGTTCTTGTAATGGTCGCTTGAGGTAAAGCAAAAATTTTAATTTGGGGGAGTTTGATCAGTGGTATTTATAGTTATTTATCTTTGATTGCAATTATCTTTTCTCTTATTGCCGAGTGTTTTATTTCTTTTACCGCATTTTATGATATGGTTGTGTGTTTTAGTGTTTTCAGGGTCAGAGGAATAAAATAGGATGATTTAGGGCGAAAAAGTGCAAGAACTCGGAGTTTCGGAGAAAGTCAAAAATCCACCTACAAGAGGCCTAACACGGCCACCTCTGTCACCTGACACATGCCGTGTCAGGATGGGCGAGTTGAAGAAAGATGAAAGTCAGGGGTGCAACACGGGCGGTTGTGTTGCCTGACACGGGCCGTGTTGCAACCCCTGGGACCTTAAAAGAAGATTTAGGAGTTTGGTGGCCAACACGGGCGGCCGTGTTGGCCTGGACAATGATTTATGGTCTTTTCTATTTTGCCCATGTGTTAAGTTGTGGGGGTGTTTTGGGTACTTCTATCCGACCTATGTGAGTTTTTGTTATTTAGATGAGTTTCCAAGATGAATTAGGGGACTTTTTTCCAGCAGAGAACTTCTATGATTGATGATTGAAGCATATGCAAGTGTTGGAGAACGAAGACCTTTCATGAGCGGAAGCGATTGAAGATCAGAGTTCACCGTCAATTTGTAATGTTTTAAGTTTTATTCTGAAACTACTTTGAACAATATGAGTAGCTAAACCCCCCAATGCTATGGGGTGTCCCTGATTTACAAATGTAATGATTTTAAATTATTGATTTTGATATAATAGTTTATTTTCAATTTAATTGTTCAATGTTGTTATGCTTTTCCTATCGGACAAATAGGGATTGTTTCACGGTTAACAATTAGGGCTGGACCACCATTGTTAAGGTTTTTGAATGATTAGACTATAGTAAATATCACTTGGACTAGCGATACCCTATAGTTACCTGTAAAATCTTGATAAAATAAATGTTTGGTTTCATCATATTTCTCTAAGGACCTAGGTATTAGGATGAAGGACTAAAGGTTTCCCCACTAAGGACTTAGGGAAAAATAAACTTAAGATCTGGTAGTTAAAGGTTATGGACTTGTTGAAGAAATCAAGATTCAAGGTTATTACAGGGGCAAATCACATAATTACCCCTAGAATGCTCCTTAAATTAGTGAAAAGCCAATTTATATTTCTGCTTATTGTTAAGTGACAATTCCAAAACCAAAACCCCAATTCAATACTTTTGTTTAATTGAACCACAAATTGAACTCGATACTGATATGCAGTCCTTGAGATTGATACTTTGGTATTTCCCATTAATACTACATTGGAGAATTAGTAAACTTTCTAATTTACCGATCACGAACTTTGCAGCAACATGATGAACAAGTTGTTTCAACTTGTAGATTCAACATTTCGAATGTGATGTCCTAACTAGAAGTATAAGACATCTGGTCTGTTATATTTTTGCAATTTGGAAGATGTTTCAACTTGCAGTTTCAACATGTCGAATGCTATGATCTAACCCGAAAAGAAGGACATCTGGTATTTTATAGTTTTGTAGTTTGGAAGATGTTTCAACTTGATGTTTGAACATATCAAATGGGTTGTCCTAACCAGAAGAGTAAGACATCTGGTTTACTACAGCTGACAGGTTCAATTCAGCTGGTGTTTGTTAAATATTGAATATTCAAGGAATATTAAGTAATCATATGT
Source organism: Vicia faba (assembly GCA_948472305.1). Lineage (NCBI taxonomy): Eukaryota > Viridiplantae > Streptophyta > Magnoliopsida > Fabales > Fabaceae > Vicia > Vicia faba. Next base: position 1,550,216,456 of record OX451737.1, on the reverse strand, counting down.
TGTGTCCAAGAAGAAGAAATCAGAGATGTTGTTCAATATGGTCTGTCATGCAGAGAGACGGACATGTCGAATGAAGATGTCCTATGAAGTGTCATTCGATATGGCACATGTGACCATCTGGATAGTTCGATTTAATTGATATATTTCAGATGAAGAATATTCTGAAATATTGTGTAATATTATGTGGCGCATAATTTTAAGATTGAAGAGATTCAAGCTGAAATCATGGAGTTAAATTAGTTTATAATTATGGATATAAATTAGGGAACTAATGATTGAAACCCTATCTTCATGGAGATTTTTCTGCTGATTTTCTGCAACAGATCAGCTACTGTTCTAAAGCCAAAATCCAATCCCTTGAAGATTATAATAGGAAGGTTGAGACCTAGGGCAAACTAACTAAACCGAGTATAACAAATTTAGAAAGAAAAAAATAAGGGTTCAGGGTTTTTTGAAAGTCATGTACTTTCTTGTGTTGTAAGTCACCCTTTGTATCGGTTTGATACACTGTGGTAGACATGGTTTTATGTAGATTCATAAGCCTTTAGGTAATGAATCATGTATTGTTCTTGGATGAAGCTTTGAAGAAAATTAAAGTATGTTTATTAGTCAAGAGTCTTGACTGATCAAGTTATAATTGATATAGATATCACTGAGGTGATTTAGGAAGTGAGATGTCGATTTCTCATATTTAGGATGTTCCTAGGTATAAGTTGCATCGGTAGGGATTAGGAGAGAAGTTGTAAATAGGGGAGTTGAGCTTTGAACTAATATTGATGATATTGGACTTCCTTACCGGCTTGGTAGCCCCCAGAGTAGGTGTGTGTCCACTGAACTGGGTCATCATATTTGTGTGTTATTATCTTTCTGTATTGTTCAGTTTTTATTCTTGATTGATTGACATGTCATATAAGATGTTAAAACATATGTGATGAGATTGAACTGATAAGGTTATATCAGTTTGTTGTATTATGTCCATGCGATGCAGAGATATTTGTCTCAATATGTGTTAAGAAAATTATTATTTGTATAACAAAACTTCAATTGGTATCAGAGCAGGCATCCAGTTCTGTTTTTGGGTGAGATCCTGGGAAGATACTTTCTGGTTCAATGGGAAAGGAAGAAGGTTACTATCGAAAATATGTATGAACTTAGACAATTCATATTGTTGTTTGGATGATCCCTTGAGAAGGATCATTGATTATATGTGACAAGGTGTGTAATGGTCCCGTCTATAGTTGTTGGGGCACGGTGCTTTGGTGGAGAGTTGTTGTGTTGTGTTTGATCTATTTTCAAACCTATGTTGTCATGTTATCACCTAGATTGTGGTACATGTGTGCAAGGGTGAATTAAGCCTTGCTTGAAGGTTGTTTTAGGAGTTTTTGATGTGTGTTCCGCTACATATGTTTCTGTCAGAAAACTCCTGGTGGTTTTGTGTGTCTCTAGTGTTGAGGTTGTAGAAAGGTTTGTTCTTGGAATACTAAGAAGGAGGAGCATTATGATATGTTCTCCTCTGAATATTTATCTTATGATGGTATGATACTTGGATGACAATTTCAACAAACTTATTAAATTTGTCAAAGATACTTGAGGATTATCTCAAGTCCACTTATAAAGGAACTTAAATGAGTTTGATGAGAATCTGAAGAGAAGTTGATCAAGATTAAGAGAATATGTGATCATGTACATGCATGGGTATTCCTATTTTATGGCTAAATTATGAAAGTGGACCTAAACATTTTTGTTGATGGTTTGGCTGGAAGATGGACTTCTATTGAAGACCTTGAAAGTGACCGAGGAATGTTTTGGAAAAGGAAACTGATGTCCTACCATATGTTAGAACATCATATCAGCAGGTGTGCAGATTCCTGTTGCATAGCATATGCCCTGGGTGCTAAACAAATGTGTGTTGATCACATATTTTGGAACCTTCTCATAAATTGGAAGAGGAGGAATATATGTTATGTGTCTAAGGAGTTTCTATCCAATAAACACATCTTTGATAAGTGGGCTGGTTAAATGATGATCAACCTATTGATTACTTCTTGGTTCAGTTTATTTTTTATCTAAGAAAGTAGGAGTGCAGAAGATGAACTCTATTTTCTATTGAAATTTTGGCATTTTAACCAGTTTTTTTGGAGGTCGGTTCAAATGTCGAGGATATTCTCTCTATCATCAGGAAGATTCCTCTTATCAAAAGGAGCCGGGTTTATGGAATCTTGCATATGGATACTTTGCTCCAATGAAACGGATTGAGTTGAAAAAGAGGGAATCCCTAATTTGGAGTTGGAAGATCTTGAAGAAATGTCAGATATAATGTCTTGACATCTTTGTGTTGAGAATTTATTTTTCTCAATATGCATGGCTGGTGGTTCTCATAAACAGAATGGAGGTTATTTACTCAAACTTGATATTATTATCAAGTCTATGAGAACATGGGACTCTTGTTCTGTCATGGTGAGAAAAGACATCCAAGGGGTTGTGTGCTATGAAGATGTATCAATCTAAGTGGTTTATTGGTGTTTGTTTTACTTTGCAGTGTCATCTAAACCACCTAGGATGAGCATTTCAGATTTTTGTCTGGAGCAAGGAGGAATCAGTTGTCTTATTAGGGACCAAAGGACCATGGTTCTTAAGAAAGGGTCCTTGTTATCTGTATGAGAAGTTCCTCCTTAAGCTGGAGTGTAGTTATGCGCTGTCCTCACATGATGGAGCATTAGTTTTTGTAAGTATTAAAGAGCATCCTTGAGTCTTGAAGGATTGAGAGAAGCAGACTTATTCTGAACAGTATGCTTATGGCTTATAATGATCAATCAATGCCATGTTTGAAGTAATCTGCTCCAGATACATGTTAGAGGGAATCTCCTCTTTAGGTGCAGAGGGATGACATATAACACCTTAAAGTCCGACAGGAGAGTTGGACATTATGCGTATAACAATAAGCTTCTTCAGGGTTGCTTCTTCAGCCAAGGATGTTTTTTATGGAGCTAATGGTGAAAGTGCAGAGTCAAGTCACTGGCCTAATTTGGCATTGTGATACGGTGGCAGAACCGACTGTTAATACTGGTTTTCATTTTTTGTATGCAAAATCTCGCGGTAAGCAAGAGTCGCCACTGACTTTTATTTTATCCAATCAAGAAAAGGAAAAGAACAGAAAAAACCTTTTTCGAGATGTTTCTGAGAACGGGGGGTAGATTATAGAAAGGGAAGGTGTTAACACCCTTTCTATCCATGGTTTTCCATGGGATCTTAGGTACTTGCTCATTTTGAAAACTGCTTGTGTGTGCTTTGTTTTGAAAAGTTTTGTTTTACTTCGTTTTAACCCTTGTTTATATCCTCAAGAGTGTTACGAAGTTGTTTCGAAAACTATTTTTGAAAAGTGTTTGTGTGAAAAATTTTGTTTGAGCAAGTACCTAGGAACTAATCTACCTACTCGAAAAAAAGTATGTTCGTTTTCCTTTAGACAACGCTATCATATTATTAAGGAATAGGTAGCACCGTTGTTGGATTTTTAAAGGGACGTTCGAAGGGAAGAAATGGTCTCTGAAGGCAACAAGTAAGGATACCTTAGCATTTCGAAGGGACTATCGTCATAAGATCAATTCGTAGGCAACTCGAGGGACAAGTATGGACCATGATCTTTATGACAACTTTGAATCGCGGGTCATTACTAAGGTATCCCTACGTTAAAGGGACACGACCATTATTTACGAGGCAACCAAGTGAGACAAATCCTAGGAGTGAACATGTGCATGTGTTCGATTTCAGTTATTTAATCTTTGCACAATTAAGGTGATCTACTGTTTTAATTTTATTTGTCTTTTGCATACAAGCCTATTACCCATACATCTAGACAGTTCATAGTTGCGGAAATTAAAAGCGGGAAAGTAAATCTACGCTATTACAAGGCTTCGGGGAGGGGGTTACATGACCAAAAACCGGGGATTAAATAGTAAATAATATGCGGTAAACCCTAATTAAAAAACTATTACAAACCCGAAGCAAATACAATAATTGGAAAATAAAATATTGCGCACGAGAATTAAGTACGGGAATCAAAGTTTAAATTCTAAAAATCTAATCAATTAAAGAGAAAATATTTTTTTGTATTTTCTTATTGAGAAAAAATATTTGAAATATTAACCTAAATCTAATTAATTAAAGAAAAATATTTTTTGGTATTTTATTGAGAAAATTAAATGTTTGTGAATTAAACCTAATTTGTCTAATTAATTTTAATTATGAAAACAATCAAGTCAATATCATTAAATTAATTATTTTCCAAAAACAAAAATTTAATAAAAAAACCTAATTCTACAGTTTTGTGGTTTTCTTGATTTTATTATTAAATAAAAAATGATTTTTTTTGTTGTTTTGTAAAAAAGAAATTAATCAAATAAAACAAAAGAAAATAAAGAAAGAAGGTAATTGGGCCTGTGGTGAAAGCAGATTGGGGGTGTGGAATGGAATTGTTAAGCCCGGAATTATAGGCTCATTTTCCCACGTGGGGATTCAATGCAGCTGGCCTTCAGGAGGTCCACCACGCGCCTGCATGCTTGAGGCGTTAGATCTAGCCAGGACATGATCTGATGGCGTGGATTTGAGGATGCATGATGGCCCTTTTGAAGGTGAGGTTCGCTGTATCTGGGACAAAGAAATTGGAAAATATGAAAATGTGAGATTCTGGGATCAAACCCAGAACCCTTTGCTTCACCGCCTGCGCCTTTGCCATCTGTGCTGGGATGGTTAGTTGTAAATATAATAACATAAATAAAATATAAAGGAAATAAAGTGGTCTTTCCCAAACGCGCGCGTGATTCAAATCACCCAATGGGATTCTGCCACCTAATTGTCTTCTTCCCCATAATTGTTGTTTTTGGCCTCACTTTTACCTACAATCATTATCGTCACTAAAAGCTATAGTGACGGATTTTGTTCGTAGTCATAAACCTGTAAAATTAAAAAATGCAACACAAGCAGAATAAATTCAAACCAAAGACATGGATCAATTGCAAATCATCTTCTAAGCATGATAGTACCCCTGATTTTGTCCAATTTTGCTTCTATATGGAATTCCCAATTTGGGACCTCAAAACCCTAACAATGGCATTGTGCCATTCCTGCACTTAAACTTCAACCAAACCAATCAAAAACATTGCAAATATGATAGCAAGCAGAATATATGATCAAAACATGTTTATGATGGATAAATTATTAAAAATGAATCTTGAAAAAATATGCAAACTGTGGCACTGTGAGGCATGATTTCTGAAGGTTTTAAGGTTGGAGGACGATTGGAATAGCTTCAAGAAATGTCCAGGAACGGATAGCTGGCCTTGGAATTACTGAAATCAGTCTATGGAGGAATATGTGATCAGCACTTTTTTTGAAAAAAAATTGAAGTTGACCTCCTTGTTTTCACGACCCAAAAACCTCTTCCTTATGCTTTGTAAATGTTGTGTATATATCATAGAATGATTTAGGTCAACAAAAACTGATCATATCTTTGCAAATTATGGAATTTTGATTTCATTCTTTGTCTTGTATGATTTGTTTCCAAAATAGACCAAATTAAGATCTTTTCCAATCAATTGGCTCTTGCACGAATATTTTGATTTGGTAGTTGTTCATGGACTCATAATATGCTCATAAAATCAAATCTTTGATTTTATTTGATTATTCTACTATTTAAATTGATTTATTTTGATTTAAATGGATAAAAAAATCAAAATAAATAATAAAATAATAGGTGGATAAGATCAGGGGTCGTGGGTCATCTTAGGAACAATTTTCAAACAAGAAAACATGGGCCCATTTGGAAAAAAAAGTCATTTTGATCAATGTTGACTTCATGCACATTTCTAAAAATTGGTCAACTTTGACAATACACATCTCTCTCATTTTTAACCCTAAGAAGCTGTTCTTGGACTTTTTAGAAATCTTAGGATGTTACCTATACAACCCTTTTAGTTTACCCTCAATTGGGTCTTCCATGTTCATGTAAGAAGCTTTGACCCAAAAGGTGTTTTTGTTGACGTTTCAAAAGGACCTATAATGTAGAAATTCATATCTTTCCATGAGTGAATTTTTTGAACTTGAAGGCTGAAGATGTGTTGTAGTAAATTGGATTATCTTCAAAATGAGCCTTGGATGAGAAATTTCTGATAAAGTATGAGAAAGTTATGCTTGGTCAGAGTTTGGTTGACTTTTCCGGTGAAACCCTAATTTAGCAACTTTTGGGTTTTGATGAATTTGGGGACATTCCTTGAGGAATTATGATCAACCCTTGATAAAATGATGGATATCTCTTAAAAATGTTGATGTTGACCAAAAATCTTGAAGTTTGATTGGATGTGGGCCACAGTTGACTTTTGACCTAGTACAGTTGATTTTCAGGCATCTGGGCAATTGACTGAGCAAACTTCTTGTGCAAGGCATGAAACTTGACATGGATGATCTTGAGAACATATTAGGACCATGGAAAGAATTTGGTACCTTTGTAGTTCCCACACCCTAATGAAAATGGAAACCCTAGTTTGAGGTACATTGCCTTAGGAGAGAGTTTGTCTGGTCAACTCTTGGGCCTCCTTGAGCAAGTTGAGGACCTCAATGGGCATGTGTTGAGTAAAATGAGAGAGCAAATTTTGGGGTACAATAGGCATGATTTATGGTGTGAATAGCAGTCATGACTGTTTTCATGAAGAAGAATCTAATAGGGCTAGATGTGTGCACAAGAAGGATGTCAGACCAAATGTTCTACCAAGTATGAGAAGGTAGTATTATCTGTTGATTGTATTTCTCAAAGGAAACGGTGAAGGAAGGATTGTAAGGAAATTCTCCTCTATAAAAAACCTAATGGACCATTAACTTTTCATGGGCTTTTCTGATTTAGAAAAGCCTATTAATTCTCTAAAAGGATAAAAAACCCTTTTACAAACTTAAAACCCAAAGCAAATGCTAACTCTGAAATTTAATAAGGGATCAAAGATTTAGAAATTAGTATGGAAAATTTGGGGTATGACATGTGCATCAAACGGACACTCAAGTCAAAAGTTATGAATTTTACAAGTTTTTGAAAAATGTTGTCAGCTTCAGGATATCGATTACCCCAATACTGGTAATCGATTTCCACACTTCCAGTAGCTATTTTTGAAATTTTCCGTGCAGGAAATCAATTTCCCCATGATGGGTAATCGATTTCTACACTTCCAGTGGCCATTTTTCCAAAATTTTAGTTCAGGAAATCGATTATCCCAAAACTGGTAATCGATTTCCCCAACCTGACAGTGAAAAATTCTGCATCTTTTTCAGATGCGAAAACCAGTCCTAATAATTTCAAAAATCTAATTTTCCAATTGAGGCGGTGTATCATAATTTCATAAATTATATACATGCAATACTCATCATTCCAACACACTTCACATAATCAATTTTGTCAAATTCATCACAATACATCAACAATTTATCAAAATTACACAATCACACAAAACAATAATATGGAGTAATTCAAGAACACATAACTATAAACCTAATCTCTACCATTACACATCATTATACAAGCAATTATAGATTTAGAACCCCACCCTTACCTTAGATCCACGATTCTAAACTTCTACCGTGAATCCCTTTCTCGTTCTCTGTTTTTCACGTTCTAACTTCTCAATCTCTCTATTTCACAGCTAAACCTCTTGGACCCCTAAATCTTAATTCCAACCTTAACCTTCTCAAATTAAATGATTATTTAATTATAAAAATTATAATTATCACTATAACTATAATTATTATAATAAAATATAAAATATCATATTATATTCTCCGTCCACCCCTGTTACTACAAAATTAGTCATACACCCCTAACCTTAATTATTTAAAATTCTAAGGTAATCCCCCATCACTAAGGTACAACGACATATCTCAACATTCAACAAAACACTCAAAACCTCACATTGCATAATCAATTAATAAAAAATGATTAAATGAAAAACAGGGTGTTATAGGGTACATACCATGTTATCTCATTTTCTAATTTTTTATTCTCTCCCCTAACGTTGGAAATTTTGTTTCGTCAAAATGACAATCTGCAAGTCTTGCTTGAAAAACATGACCTATTAAAGGTTCAAGATATTTAATAATGGATGATGATTCATACCCCACATATATTCCTAACCTCCTTTGAGGTTCCATCTTTGTTCTTTGTGATGGAGATATTGGAACATATACTGCACAACCAAATATGTGGGGTATGAATCACCATCTATTATTAAATATCTTAACTTTTAACAGGTGATGTTTTTCAGGAAAGATTTGTAGATTATCATTTTGATGAAACAAAATTTCCAATGCTAGGGGGAGAGAATAAAAAAATAGAAAATGAGATATTGAGACATATACTTCACAACCGAATATCTTTAAATGAGAAATATTTAGTTCCTTACCAATTGCAAGTTGATAAGGGGTATGTTTGTGTTGTAACCCAAAATTTTTGCTCTCATTTATTAAATATTTTCTCACAAGATCTCCTTTGGTTCAAGACTGCACAAGGTTTGATCAGCTCAAGACACCTCCTTAAGCACTGATGACTGAAATTAGGGTTTGAGATTGCACAAGGATAATTGAACTTTTAATGCCTTATATGACTTTCATGGGTCATTATGGACCATCAAGATTTCTCATGTCAAGTTTCAAGTCTTGGATCACATTTTTGCTCAGTCAATTGACTAGTTAACCTAAAAATCAGTTGTATTAGGGAAAAAGTCAATTATGGCCAATTTACAGTCAAACTTCATAATGTTTTATCCATATAAACATTATAAACTCATATGTATCATTTGATCAAGTTTGGACCACAATTCCTCAAGAAATTTGATCAGATCATCAAAAGGGCAAAATGGTCAAAGTTAGGGTTTTGACTGAGAAAGGGCAAATTCTGATTTTTGACCTAGCAAATGGTTAATTGGTTTAAGGAATGATCTCAAGAGTTCAATTTCATCATTTTGACCTAATGGAATGAGTCAAAACATTTCTCAGGATCAATTAGATTGATAGTTGATTTTCAGTCAACTAATCAAAAGTCAATTGTATGCTGAAAAGTCAAACTTTGACTTTTTGGTCAAAATCAAGTGTCAAAGATCACAATTCATCAAAACATGTCAAAATATGAAAATTGTTCATCAAGAAATCAAAAATTCAAGATTTCATTTTGAAAAGTCAAAGTTTTCAAACTTAGAAATTTTTCTAAGTGTTGAAAACTTCAAATTTTTTCACAACTTTGAGCCATTTTTTCACCATGATGCAAGATGATTCAAAAGAAACTTTCAACATGAAAGTTGTAGATCTCCATGAGATCTAAAACTTTTCTTTACACAACTTCTCCTAGAAATGCTTGGACCTCAAGTTATTAATCCATGAAGTCATGGTCATGAAACTAAACACTTAGTGAAAATTTTGCCCTAGTTTAGGCAGGATTTTGACCTAACTTCATGGCATTTTTTCATATATTTCCAAGGGGAATTTTCAAAAGTGATTCAGAGAGGGGTTCTAGAGTACATTACAAGCTTTCTAAAATTTCCAAGAACTCCTTGATATCATTCTTGAGCAAGGAGAATCGAAGAGAGGAAGTTAGGGTTTCAAACTGAAATTATAGGTCATTTTGTGATGAACAAGAATTCAAATCCCAAGCCTATGTTGCACAATCTCTCTTTGCAGGCCTCTAAACCTCAAGATCTCTCCCTAATCAGAATATTACACTTGCTTTTGATCTATTATCCATTTAATTCAAGCTTTATCCAAGATAATTTTCCATTTATGGGACAAAGTTACCATTGCTATTTTGATAAAGCATTGCTTTTGCAAATGTCAACTCTCATTGAGCTCCTAACTTGTTGCCTCTGTCCACACTCAAGATAAATGATCAGAAGCAAACATGTTTAAAGTGCCTAACCACTGTACATGCTTGTACTTTCTACCTTAAAACTACATTTCTCACTTTTCTTCAAAATCAAGCAACTTAGCCATAACCCTATAACTCAAAAATCTCTTGTGCAAAACATCTCTAACCTTTTGTTATAGATACACAAGTCATTTTCAAGAAAACACACACATACAAAAGCCCTAAAACACACAAGAACTCATAACTGAATCAAAAATCATCATTGTTGCACATTCTGACCAAAAACTTGAAACTCATATCTCCCTCGTGCATTTTCAAGCCTTTTGATTCCTAAAGCTTCTAAACATTAAATACAACTCATCCCTAACCCTGTTACACGACTGTAACACCACTTGAACCATCTTCCATTTTCAAAAACAGAGCTTTGCACTTAGACTTCTCCAGAACTCCTTAGCCACTTCCAGCTCAAGCCAAGCATAACATTAGCTTCCTGGGAACTTGAGGAAGCTAACCCAATCACTGGAACTCATCAAAAGCTGCTCAAACTCCAAACACGATACCCTCTTGTAAGGTGAGTTTTCTGACTTTTTAACTCTTCATACAAGCATCATTAATAGTTTATTTGTGAATAAGAAATGTAGATATCATTGTCCTGAAGCTAACCATGTCCTTAGATTTCATTATTGTTGCTTGAGTAGTTAGAATTTTGAATCTGAACCTCTGGAAATATTTAGGTCAGGATTTGGTACCATTAGAAATTCATGCTCATTTTTTAGAATTAGCTTAAGTTATTTACATATTTAGAATCGTGAGAAAATTTCTAACAAGTTTGATGTTGGAAGTTTTAAGAATGGTTGAGAAATGATGAAGTTACAGGTCCTTTGGCTGGAGGTTGAAGATGAAGTGTATTCATGACTCATTTTGTATTATATATTTATCATTTAATTTAAGTTAACGGATGTACAGCCACCCCAGTGGTAAGGAAGGGCGCGTTATTGGTAGAGGTCATGGGTTCGAACCTCAGCGTTGCCTTTTGCATTTTTTTCACATTTTTTGCCATTTTTCCTTCCAGCGCGTTTGGGCTCTCTCCCTTGGACTTGATTCATTTTTACTCACTAATATCCCCCTGTTTGCTCATACCACAACCAAGCCCAAATTCCATTTTATTTATTTTTTCTGATTACAACAAAAACGTGACTTGGGCCCCTTTTACTTTTGTTAACCCCCATTTCCTTTTTTTAACCCCCTGACTTTAATTTTATATTTTTGTTTTATTTCATCTTTTATTATTATTATTATTACTATTATTATTATTATTATTTTCACTAATAAAAAATCCAAAAAAAATATTTATATTTTATTATTTATATTTATTTAGTTTATTTTTCTTCATAACTAAAAGAACAAAAAAAACATTTCCTTTAATAAATTAATTTCCTTTTTTAAATACTTAGATAATTAGTCTTAATTACTATTATATTATTTTCTTGTAAACTAAAATAAATTTATAACTTAGGACTTTTATTTTGTTTACTAGTTTAATTAAACTCACAAGAAAAACCTAAAAAAACTTGTTTTCTTTAAATTAATTTATTTCATTAACTTAACCTTAATTTTCTTTTTTAGTTAATTATTTTATTTTAGTTAATTAGGTCAAAAAACCCTTTTTCATGAAAACCAAACAAAAATCACTTTTCTTTTACATTTTATATTCTTGCATTTTTATCTTCATTTTTGTATAATATTCAATATGGTTGTAATAATTATTTAGATTTAATTTCTTGCAATTCTCCATTTGTAAATTTGTACACCCATCCCCTAAATTATGTAATAGCTTAGTAGTTTTATTTTCCATAATTTAAATGCTTTATATACAAATGCTAGTAATTAGGGTTTTGTATGGAAAGATTAAAACCAACAAGTAGCAAACCCTAATCAAGACAAATCAAGCATGTAAACCAATACACTTACCCACATACACCCCTAGGGTAAATCCACTTTGTTGCCTTACAAAAATATCCATATTATGCATGTGAGTTATCTTAGCAAAAAAACAAGCAAAAAATACAAGATCATAATCCCTCGATGACGCTATCCATGTTGCCTTCCAAAATGATCTTAGTCCCTATAGAAAATGCTAAGATATCTTACAACATTGCTAATCATGGCTATACGACGACCCATGCCCGTCCCTTTTACATCCAAAGATAGGGTTACTTACCAAATCAATGGTAAGATAACAATGTCAAAGGAAAGAGGAAATAAACATGAAATACTTTTGAGTAGGTAGAATGTTCCTAGTTACTTGCTCAATTTCAAAACCAAAAACATCCTTGCTATTTTCAAAACAAACACCAACACATTCAAAAAACATCTTTCAAACTTGAAAACGTTTTCAAAAGATCAACACTTTGTATACATTCTTACAAACGAGAATCATTACAAAGTTTGCCTAAACGATAGCGCCTTTTCAAAATACTTTCAAAAACCACACAAAGCATATTTTCAAACAAAAGCAAGTGATCTAGCAAGTAACTAAGAGCCCATGGAAAACCATGGATGGAAAAGGTGCTAATACCTTCCTTTTTCATAATCTACCCCCCGAAATCAAGAAAACATCTCAAAGGTCTTTCCTGTTCTTTTCAGCCTTTCCTTTTGGATAAAAGAAAAGTCGGTGGCGACTCTTGCTAACCGCAACATTTGTGATCAAACGCAAAACAACCAAGTCAATTCTCCCACTGCGTTACAGAACTGGAGACTCTGCTGGGAGAATTTTAAAAGTGGGGTTACCTTAGGGTTAGATTAGATTACATTTACTTGCTTTCATTGTTTTACTTGTATGCTTTACATTTTGGTTCTTTGTTTGGGTTTGAATCCTCTACCCAAATTTGGGATACCTTATAGGTAAGTAGAAATACGTTGCGGAAAATGTGCGGGGTATACCGACATGGTCTAAGAAATAGCTACGTTAGTGTGACATATTTGTGGGTACTAGTAGCCCTTGAGTAGTCAAGGAGAATACGGGGCCGCTGAGTGATGTCATGAAGCACTAACTAACTTCTAGAACCTTTACTTGACCAACTTGGCCATTAGGATGTAGTGAGATGACCAGCTTTGGTGCAGTCCGAAGTTGGTAGATACTCGATACTACACTCATTGAGGTTTGGTTTTTTGGGATATTTCGATCGCTATTAAAGAGGCTTGCGCTGAAACAATGCCCGAGGAAACAAACCAGTGATATTGAGCTCCCTTAGAACCCGGTTACTATTGCTAGGACAGGTTTGAGCCAACTAAATATCAAGAGGGTACTTACCTATGAGACTCCATGCAAGTCTAAACCTAAGGACTTGTTTGTTTTGGTTGTATATATTTACTTGCACATAACATCATAAACATTATAACATCATACTCATACTCACTAACCATTTCAAGGATTTTTGGGATTTATCTTTGTTCTATTTTGTAGGACATGGATTCTATTCGCAAGAAAACCATTCAAGTCAATCTTGTAAGGATCCCTCCTCAACTTAAAGAGCTAGCATCAAGGGTTCCTGAAAATTCTCCATTTACCGAAAGACATGGTCGCCTCCTAAACTTGGTTACCTCCAACACTGATGAGGACATGGTGAAGGTACTCTTCCAGTTCTTTGATCCTCTACACCATTGCTTCACATTTCCCGATTATCAACTTGTGCCAACTTTGGAAGAATTCTCCCAACTCTTGAGGATTCCGGTTCTCAATCAACTACCTTTCAACGGTACGGAAAGAGATCCAAAGCCAGAAGATATTGCTCAAGCCCTACACTTGCAACCATCTGATGTCATAACTAATTGGGAAATAAGGAGTGGTGTCAAATGTTTCTTAGCTAAGTTCTTGTTTGAGAAAGCTCAAAACTATTGGAACTCCTTGGACTTGCAAGATTTTGAGGAAATTATGGCTCTCCTCATCTATGGGATGGTTTTTTTTCCAAATTCTGACCAACTCATGGATGTAGACGCCGTCAAAATCTTCATGTCTCGCAACCCAGTGCCTACTTTGTTAGGAGACATCCTACATTATTTTCACACTCGCACTGTGAGGAAAAGAGGTATCCTTATATGTTGTACTCCTCTTTTGGCAAAATGGTTTATTCCGCATCTTCCCCAATATGTATTAAAGAACGAGTAAGGTTCAAAGTGGTCACATAGGTTGATGACGCTCAAACATTCATACATTCATTGGTGTTCCCGATCTGTAGAGAATGTTACTATCGTCAACCGTTATGGAGAATTCCCTAATGTCCCCTTACTTGGAATTAGAGGAGGTATCACCTACAACCCCTGCTTAGCCTTAAGACAGTTTGGTTACGCCCGAAGGGATGGCCCACATGAGATGCTTATTCAAGGTTTGGTATTTGACTACGAGAATGAGGATCAAGGTCACCGCTAGAGGTTTATCCGAGCTTGGAAGATGTTGAACAAGGTAGATAGCAAGACATTGGGGCACAAGAATTCCATCCCTCTTGATCCTTATCTCAAATGGGTATGAGCTCGTGCTCAAAGTCTTATGATGTCTTACCCCTCCATTCTCCTGGTTATTATAGAGCCTGTTGTGGAAGGAGATGTCCCATACACTATCCTGCATCCTGACATGCCCACCTCTCTCAAAGACTTGCAAAGGGATTAGATATAGCTTAATGGGGAGAGAGAAACTTTCGAGGCCCAATTCTACGCCAGCGAGAAGAAGGTCCTGGAACTCACCAAGCAACTTCAGAAGGAGCGGAGTCTTAACGTCTACATCGCACCAAAGAGGGTGTGTTCAACTTTTTTATCTTAGAGTTTTTGTATTTCTTTGTAAGCCCAAAATAGGCATGATCTACTCAAACTTTGATTTATTAATATAACGTGTGTTCCTTTTTTGTCTAAAGCAAGTTTAAATCTCTAATTTCCTTGAAATCATTACATATGCATCTTCATTCATCATAACATAAGCAGGTTTCTTACCACAAGTCTCCTAATCTTTCTACTGTTTATTTCAGTAAGATGGATCTTGAGCAGACAATAAAAGACCTCCAGGCACAGAATGCTCAGTTTCAACAGATGTTCTTGACTCTAGCCAAAGGACAAGACGATTTGAAAACTGTGTTGATCGAAGAAAAGAAGAATAAAGCAAAGAAAGCAACCAGTGTTCTAAATCTAGGAATAAGGTTCCCAGGGCCATCCAGATGGACCCTAGACTTCGCAACATCATCTGGTGAAAAGGATAATCAAGAAGGGAAAAACAAGGAAGTGATTGCCCAGCCAGAATCTGAAGAGGAAGAAGAAGAGGATTACTCTGAAGAACAATATCCTCCGGCCGACGACAAATACAAACATCTGGAAGAACGTCTAAGTGCAATGAGATTCAGAAAGTGCCCGGGCTGGACTTTGAAGAACTGGGTTTGGTGTCTGGGATTGTTATTCCACCAAAATTCAAGGCACCAGTATTTTCTAAGTGCGACGGGGTTTCGTGTCCCAAGATGCATCTCCGATCTTATGTGAGGAAGATATAGCCTCACACTGCTGACAGAGATCTGTGGGTCCACTTCTTTCAAGATAGTCTATTCGAGACTCAGCTAGATTGGTTATATCAACTAGAGAGGGCCAATATCCATAATTGGGAAGACCTTGCCGCTGCTTTTTATAAACAGTATCAATATAACGCATACCTTGCTCCAACTCGTACTCAACTCTAGAGTATGGCTATGGTTTCAAGCGAAGGTTTCAAAGACTACGCTAAAAAATGGAGAGACTTAGCAGGAAGAGTCCAACCTCCTCTGTCTGACATAGAGCTAGTAGACATGTTTTTGGGTACCCTGGCTGGTCCTTTCTTTAATCATATAATTGGAAGCTCCTCAGCAGGCTTCAATGAATTAATCTTGAGCGGGGAAAGAGTGGAAGTCGGGATTAAGAGTGGGAAGATCCAAAAGGACGCATCCTACAGTGCCATGAGAAAACCATTTATTGGGAAGAAAGAAGTTGTTTTTATGTACCCTCAAAGAAATCAGGACAGAACTGAACGCCGTCCAATGGTAGGGGCCGTCATGATCCCTAAGCCTGCACCTACTCAACAAAGGAATAGTCATCCTAGAACGGAAAGACCAATAAGACAATTTACCCGGATAAATATGACGTTGTCTCAAGTCCTGCCACATTTATTGAGATCTAATCTGGTAACTTTGAAGGAAGCCTCGAAGAATCCCAACACCGCCTCTCCTCATTACCACCCTAATGCTCGTTGTGCTTACCATTCAGAAAGTCCAGGCCATGACACCAATAACTACTGGGCTTTGAAAAACATGGTGCAAGACCTTATCGAAGCAAAAGAAATTGAATTTGATGCTCCTGAGATCCCAAATGTTATCAACGCTCATATGCCCAAGAATGGTTGTGATGTTAGCGTTGTTGAAGATGATATGTTTGTTACTGTTGTTGATGAACTTGTTACTCCTCTCCTGACTGTCAAGAGGAACCTGTTGAAGGCCAGCTTATTTTCGGGCTATGGCGAAGGCTATCACCTCTGTTTATCCCTACCAACTGGTTGTTATTTATTGAAAGCAGGTGTCCAACGCCTAATGGATGACAAAGAGATTTTGTTTGAAAAGACTCTCGTTCCAACCATTTCTTACAAAGATGTTTCAATTGTAACCATTTCCGCCAATCCTTCCAGGGTCTCCACCAAAAGAACCGTTAGGATTACATCAGTTCCTAAGGTGACTCCACTGATAATTATTATGCCAGGGCCGATCCCGTACTCATCATATGAAACTGTCCCATGGAACTATGGGGGTGACGTTTACTATCACGGTGTCAAACAGGATTGGCTGGATGATGAAGACTAAATTTTTGAGAAGGCTGACCCCGACATCAACAACATTGCGTGAACCAGCAAAATAACCCGAAGTGGAAGAATATTCTCCCTAGAGATTGCTCCTCCGAAAACTGGTATCGGTCCTATGATCATCCCTGCTTTTGTTCCTGTTGACACTACTACTACAATTCTTATGGTTACCCCTACCACCGAGTCGACCGAGACTCGGGGAAAAGAATTCTGGTTGAGCCTGTCCGGATGAAGGTGCAATCAGTATCTATCCCAGAAGCCTCCAAAAAATAGATGGAAGAAATTCTTAAAATTATAAAGAGAAGCGACTACAACGTAGTCGAACAGCTAGGGCAGACTCCGTCAAAGATCTCCATGCTGGCTTTATTGTTGTGCTCCGAGGCTCATGCGAAGGCCTTGGTGAAATTTCTTAAAACTGCCCATGTACCACAAGAAACCTCTGCTGATCAATTCCAAGACTGTGTGGCCAGTTTAATAGCTGACAATGGTTTAGGCTTTTCTGATGCTGATCTTACACCTAGAGGGAGGAAACATAACGAGGCATTGCATGTCTATGTCGAATGCAGGGGCATAACTTTGGCTCATTTCTTGGTTGATACTAGTTCATCTTTGAATGTTCTTCCTAAGAAGGCTCTTGATAGACTCGACTATGAAGGTTTGGCCTTAAAACCCAGCAACATAGTGGTAAGGGCCTTCGACGGTTCAAAGAGAATGGTGCATGGGGAGGTGGACATCCCCATTAAAGTTGGAACTTAAACATTTGATTAAACTTTCTACGTGATTGACATTCGCCCTTCCTATTCCTGTTTATTGGGCCGACCATGGATTCATGACGCTGGTGTCGTCACCTCTACATTACATCATATGCTAAAATACCCAACAAAGGGAAAAATCATCACTGTCCATCGAGAAGAGGAATATATGGTCAGTCACTTGAACTCCTTCAGATACATGGAATTGGACGGTGAATTCATTGAAACTCCATTTCAAAATTTCGAGGAAGTCCCACAAATAGTTGCAGCAACCAAGATTGTTTCCCAAGTCCCGAAGATTACAAGACCTCCGCTAAAGATGTCTTCTCTGAAAGATGCCAAGGCAGTGGTCGAAGAAGGTGGGTGTACTATTTGGGTCCAACTCCCGGATATCCCTTACAAATCTGACAAATTTGGTTTGGGTTTCACTTCAGGAGCCCAGAAAGTTGTTCGTCGTGCTCGTGTCGGGGGACCACCTTTGAAGATCAGCAACCATGGAGTCAACGCAATGGAGGAGGATGATGACAGCTACGATCTGGAGGAGTGGATTTTCCCAACTATCAAGGGAGTACTCACCAACTGGGAAGCTAAAGATTTTGTCCCAATTACTTTTATCCAACAGTAATTGTCTTTAAATTTTTGTCGAACTTGTAATAATTAAACAATTCAGACTTTTAAAACCCTGTGTCTTACCCGAGGCACAATGATCCATTTGTAAGGGTTGTTACTTCATTTTAATATGTCATCAATGAATCATGGACAATTTTGCATGCAAAACTTATGCTCTTTGTCTTTCTTTTTCTACATTTTTATTTTATTTCAAAGATAGTTATACTCTTACACACACTCACATTCAAAATGCAGATCTACATCCACTCAGGATCCCATGGGTAACGATTCTGATATGGCCTTTTGTGACTTTCAAAATCTAATCTACCAAGCCAAAGACGAAGGTGAGGAAGATTGTAAAGTGCCAGGGGAACTATCTAGGTTACTACAACAGGAAGAAAGGACCATACAGCCCCACGAAGAACCAGTGGACACAGTTTTCGTACCCCAAATTTTCCCTATCTCTTTTATTTTTGTCTGGCTTTGGACTTTGCATTCCATTTGCATCATTTTATTACTCAGTCATTTGCATATCCCACATCTCATGGAATCGGGCGCTTTGGTTTAAAGTTTTAGGGCTGTTGTGATACGGTGGCCAGAACCGGGACGTGTTTCCCTATTTTTTTAAGGAATGCTGGTTCGTGTTTTGCGTTTGTGTTCGCAAAATGTCGCGGTAAGCAAGAGTCGCCACCGTCTTTTATATTATCCAACAAGGAAAGGAAAAAAGCACAGAAAAATTCCTTTTTTCGAGATATTTCTGAGTACGGGGGGTAGATTATAGAAAGGGAAGGTATTAGCACCCTTTCTATCCGTACTTATCTATGGGCTCTTAGGTACTTGCTCATCATTTTAAAAATTGTTTTCTTTGTGTTTGTGGGCTTTGAAAAGTTTTTGTTTTAACTTCGATTTAACTCTTGTTTCTGTCTTCAAGAGTGTAATGAAGTGTTTTTTGAAAAAAACTTTGTTTGTAAAGGAGTGTAAGTGTGAAAATTTTCTTTTGATTGAGCAAGTACTTAAGAACTAATCTACCTACTCTAAAAAAGAATTGTTCTATGTTAGTTTCCTTTAGACAACGCTATCCCACTATTGATGAGAGGGTAGCACTGTCGTTGGAGTGTGAGGGTCAATTCGAAAGGGACGTATGGTCACTAAAGCAATGTTAGGACGTCTTAGTAATAACCTTAATGTCTTAGATCAGTTTATTCGAGGCAAAAAATCCGAGGCAACTTTTCCGAATCGGGACTTTGATCTTTGTTTAGACAAAAGGACGACCACTAAAGCATCCTATACTCAATGACCGTTTACCGAAGGCAACCAAGTGGGAGTGTACCCTAGGAGTGCGCATGTGCGGGTGATTTGATTTCAGTTTATTTATCTTTGCACATTTATGGTGATCTAACTATTTTAAAATTAATCATACATTCTTGTCATGCATCCTAATATCATACATCTAACAGTTAATAATTTTGCGGAATTTAAAATGCGGAAATTAAACTACGCTATTACAAGGCTTCGTGTATTTACATAGCCAAAAACAAACCCTTTGAAATTAAAGCGATAAATGTAAATAAACGTCCTAATTTAAACTATTACAAACTGTGAGCAGATACAATAATTGGGTAAAAAAATAATAAAGTGCGCGAGGAAAATTA
Organism: Vicia faba; assembly: GCA_948472305.1. Lineage (NCBI taxonomy): Eukaryota > Viridiplantae > Streptophyta > Magnoliopsida > Fabales > Fabaceae > Vicia > Vicia faba. Next base: position 1,550,196,695 of record OX451737.1, on the reverse strand, counting down.
GATCGACGAGAAATTAGGGTTTTGACCCTTCTAACCTAATTAAAAAGAAAAATATTTTTTTGTTGTTTTAATATTTTTTTAAAGAAAAGAATTTAGGTTTTAAAAATAATGTACAAATTAATAAGTGATTAAATTAATTAATAAAAATAATTACAAGACCTATTTTTGGTTTTTTGGTTATTTTAGGAATAAAATGAAATATAATTAAGTTAGTAATAAAACCTATTTATTCTAATTATTTTTGAGTTATTTACAAAATAATTAAAGTTTTCTAGATTAATCAAACCTAATTTAATTAATTAATTTTTTACTAAAAATAAATATCTTAAATTTAATTGGTGAAAAGTAATATTTTTGGTGATTTTGATAAAAAAGAAAATTAATTTAATGGTTAGCAAATAAATAAATAAATTTAAAATAAAATAAAGTAGAGAAAGAAGTTGGGCCTGGATAGCATTTATGGGGGGTGTAAATAGCCAGATTTGGGCCCATTGGTGGAGGTCCACGTTGACCTCTTGGATCCAGTATGTTGTGTTAACTGTGGCTCATGGTGGTCCCTCCTGGATGGCCATCAGATTTGGCCTCAGGACACTTGGCATGATTGATGATGAGGACGTATGGTGGACCCCTGGTTGGTAAGCACGTTGGATAACCTGAAAGAAAATTAGAAAAATACCAAATGTTGGAGGCAGGGGTCGAACCCCTGACCTTAAGCCTCCTAATGCCTTAAGCGCTGCCTGGCTACCACTGCACCATTTGTTTCTGTTTGTACATGTAATGAATGATAATAATAATAATATATAAAAAACAAGAATTAGTGGAAGACGAAAAGAAAATGCGCGCCAGGTTTGAATGTTCCAATAGGGAAGTGACACGCAGTCATCTTCTTCCCCTCTCTGTGGCTAAAAGTTTTGATAACCTTTACCTACGGACAACGTCCGTCGCTACAGCCCTGCCAGTTCTTAAAATCAACTGTGAGCAAAATAAATAAAAACTAGGGCCATGGTTGAATTCTTCTGGTCCTGCTGAGTTCATTAGTGGCCCTTTCATGGCCTAATTTTGTCTGGATTCAAAAACCCCAAAGCGAGCTATAAAACCCTAACAATGGCACATTCCAGTACAGGCTATATAAATGCAATTAAATCATGCAGAAACCTTGCATATGTCTCATAGATCAAGAATATGTGATTAATTCATCCTAACAATGCCTAAATCATGAGATTCAATTTCAAGAAAAGTGAGGTATCGTGACTGACTTACAGTGCAATATGGGACTGGAAAGGCTTGGTTCTTGATTGCTTTAGCTTGTTGAGACTTCCAGGAATCGATTGGGATAGGCAAAGAGTCGTGTATTGGCCTCTAAATGCAAATTCGATTCACCACTTTTTCCTGATTTTTTCAGTTTTGATTCTCCTTGCTGCGCCTGTTACTCACCTCTCTATTAGGTCTACATTGCTTCTATATGTATTAAGGAGTGAATTAGGTTTGATAACTGATCTCAATCTTCCTCCATCAATGCATTGGATTCTTGATTTGATTCACTTTGAAACCTTTCTAAAAATTGCCTAAATCAAATATTTTTGTGCACACATGCCTTGATACGAGTTTGATTTGCTGCTAGCTGTGTAATAAGACCTGAAACAAGCACAAAATCTTTGGTTTTCAATATTTTGGATTTTATATGATTTGTTTTTTATTTAAATTGAATTAATTCAAATAAAAATCAAAATAAATAATAAAAACATGATAAGGACAAGTGGAAAGGGCTAGAGCTCGTGGACTATGTTGCCAACTCAAAACAAGTGAAAAAGATTGGGCCCATTTGGCAAGATTTGAAGTTTTGGGCATAGTTGACTTTTGGAAATTTGCAAAAAAGGTCAACTTCACCAATGCATAACTTCCTCAATTTTGACTCTTTGGAGGTTTTCTTAGACTTTGTAGAAAGATTGAGATGTCCTCTAATCAACCCTTTTGGTATCATCTCAATTTGATATTCCATGATCAAGTATGAAGCTTTAACAAAAAAGGTATTTTTGTTGACTTTTCAAAATGACCTATAATGTCCAAATTCATAACTTCTTGTGAGTCCATATTTTGAACTTGGGAGCTGAATATGGATTGTAGGGAATTGCATACTCTTCAAAATGAGCTTTGGATTGGTCATTTCTTATAAAGTATGAGAAAGTTATGATTGGTCAAAGTTGAGTTGACTTTTCCTACAAAACCCTAATTTAGCGACTTTTGGTTCTTGATGAATTATGAGCAATACTTGATGAATCATGATCAACCCTTGATCAAATGATGAAATATGCTTCAAAATGAGAATGTTGACCAAAAATCTTGAAGTTTGACTGTATGTAGGCCACAGTTGACTTTTGCCCTAGCACCGTCGATTTTCAGGCTTTTGAGCAATTGACTGAGCAAACTTCCTCAGCAAGGCGTGAAACTTTACATGGATGATCTTGAGAACATATTAGGACAATGTTGAGCATTTGGAGTCCCTTGGACTCAAGTATCTTGATGCAACATGAAACCCTAATTTGAGGTAGACTGCCTTAGGAGAGAGCTTGTCTGGCCAGCCCTAGGACTACCTTGAGCAATTTGAGTATCATTCTTGAAATGTTTTGAGAAATATGGGAGGGAAAAATTTGGGGTACAACAGCTGCCCCTGTTCAATCTTCTTAAACCTGAGGATGTGGGTTGGCTTTCGTGCCTTTCGTGATCCGAAGGTGGAACATGATTGAACACTAGAGTGCCCAGAAATTTGCACTCGTATGAAGTGGTGTTCGTCTTGCGATATCGGGAATGGGCTTACAGATGCCATTTGGAAATTGCCGATGAGGGGATGGGCTTAAAGATGCCATTTGAAGGAGTTTCGATCACATAAGAGATTCCTTAGCGAGAGCTTGTATACCTGTCGTTGAGTAAGATTTCGCTGGGGAATGCTAATCTCTATTGAGAGAAGTAGAATTTTAGGAGCTTCGGTAGTCCGTTATTCTGCTGGTGAGCCATCTCTGTTTGAAATTTAGGAACTTCGGTCGTCCGTATTCTGCTGAGGAATCATCTCTGTTGAATTTTAGGAACTCGTCCGTTATTCTACCGAGGAAACATCGCTGTTGAAATTTAGGAACTCGTCCGTTATTCTACCGAGGAAACATCTCTGTTGACATTTAGGAACTTCGGTCGTCTGTTATTCTACCGAGGAAATATCTCTGTTGACATTTAGGAACTTCGGTCGTTCGTTATTCAATTGAGGTAAAGGCTTCATAGCTTTGAATTTTGTGAGAATTCGGTTGTATCCTTCCTGAAAGGTAGAGGTTAGCTGTATGTAATGCATGATATGTATCAAGCAATGATGTTCTCAAAATAAATGAGATTGTGTTGTATGATGCGTATATGCATGTGTCATGATGTATGGAAATGCAATGTCTTTAGTTGGGGAAAATAAATCCCAGATCGCTGCTGGAGAAAAGAGTTGAATTCTTCATTTCCGCTGGGGATAGTGAATGAAGATGATTGTGACAATAAACCTGCAGGAGAGAATAACTCTGCTGGGGAATAAACTGATGAGGAAATGACTCTGTGGGGAGGTCATATTCTGCTAGAGGACCTGTTGATTTGGAGAAATAACCTCGGCTGGGGATGAATCATCATTGCCGGTGATGATAAACTCTGTTGGGGATTGAGTTTCTGTTTGTAAAAAGGAATGAACTCCACTGGGGATGATTTTCCAGTTGCGACTTCTCTGGGAATAATCTTTTAGACTCTACTGGGACAGTTTTCCAGACTCTACTGGGGATAATCTTCCAGTGTTGTTGATAGATAAACTCTGCTTGGGGAGAATATTGTCGATTCATTCGCGGTTGCGAGCCTTAACTGGGGAGAATTGACACCACTGTCTTTTTCTTACTCTGCGGGGAGTGAATGTTATTGGGACGCATGCTGAGGATATGACGATGACTTTGCATCGAGACTTTTCTGCCCCTGTATCTGCGGGAGAAGGTGTCTGCGGAGGCCTTGTGGATCGAGTATTATCCCAACCTATGAGGTGCTTGGTAATTGCCGATTGAAATGAAAAATCTTCTTCTGGTAGGCAATTGACGAGATGATGGGACATAGTCGTACGCTTTAATCCCTAACTTTTGCCTGGACTGTCTTTTTAGATTTTCAGTCCACCGGGATACCCTTTCTTTCCCAAGCCGCCCTTTTGGGTTTTCGACTTGCCGGGTGTACAGGTTTTTTCATTTTTTATCCCTAATTTTTGCCTAGGCCAGTCAACCTAGCGGGTCTTTATTCATGCGCAGTATTTTCTGACTATGTCCATGCTCTCAGAGTGTAGAGAGTTGTCACTGTTAGTAGTGTTGTGTTGCCACACTACCAGAAGATGTTCGTTTGATCATGCAAGATTCGTTGTTGGAACTCATGTCCAATGCCCCAAGTGGTTCAGATGGAGATTTTCCTCTGGCTATTTGGCATCTTTGAGAGATTCCTTGAATCTTGACTTGACTGCCCCAGATGATGGACAATGATCATGTCGTTCCCCTTGGTTGGAAGTGTTTTTACTCTTGAGGTGATTCTTTTTGAGATGGTTTTTGTTCACTAGATATTCGTCGCGTGAATTTCTCTGTTGTTGACCAAAGAGTCATATGCAAACAATGTTATTTTAAGAATGCAAAGCTTATGTCTGTCTTGAAATTTTGAAAATGTATTTTTTCAGTAAAATAGGAAAATTTTGTAATATGTGATGTCAACTCAGGATTTACAGCAAGTCCTACAGGAGTCAGGATACCTTTTGTAACAGTATGCTTTCGAACTAACCCATGCTTCAGCTAGGACTTTTAAGAGTTATAACTTGGCCTGGTTCACGGTTCAAGAAATAAAGGATAAAGGCTCAGAATTTATTTGTACCCACCCGCTCTTCGTGATGTTCTTCGATCCTAAACTCAGCTAATTGTGCATTTAGATCCCGTTTGAGTCTTTTCCCTGATATTCCAGTGATGGTTCGGATACTGACAATTTATCTTGAACAGGCAGTCATTTTTGTTGAGAGTTTGTAGGACCTCTTTCCTTTTTATTTTATTATCCCTGTCTTTTGCCTGAACTGTTTCTTTTTGTGATTACAGTTAGCGGGATGCCCAAGCTTTTTTCTTAAGTCTCCTTCATAGGTTTTGACTCATTGGGCTTTTATTTCGAGATATAATGACTGCCTGTCTTGACGATTATAGGGAACCATCATTGTCTTTTGTTTTGGAAGGATGTTTTTGAAGCCATTCATTGTGCACCTGAATTAACTGAGAAAACTACCTTGTCCCAGGTTGTGATTAAGGGTTTTAATTTGTGCGAAAAGAAAAAACTCCTACTTCTTTGGCTCAAAGGGGTTGACCAGGGATTACCTTCCTTATAACTCCACTGTTTAGGATTTGAAACAACGCCTGTTCATCGTCAACGGGGTCTGTTCAAAAGCATACTGCAGAGATTTTGATATCACTTCGTCATCCTCCCTCTAAAGGCTTAGAATTTTTTAATCGAGAGTTGAACATCAAAAAAGGGAAAGAAATTTAAATATAGTGAATACGAATGGATTGATTCAAAACAGACATATGCAATGCATTGATAAAGTAACAAAGTTTGACATGAATAAATATTCGACCAATCAAAAGAAAATTACAAATTGAAAATTCTAATGAACAAAAGCCTCTCTTGTCGGAACTTGTCACTTCAAATGGTGAGCCTTGGAGGATTGATAGAAACATTCTAGTTGACCATCTTGTGTGAATTCCAATGCTCCTTCGTCAATCAGGTCTTGAATTTTGTACTTCAACTTCCAACAGTCATCAGTATCATGCCTCGGACTGTTGGAGTGATATGCACACCTCGCATCAGGATTGTAGTTAGGTGAAGAAGTTTTGGGATTCGGATGAGGTCCTATCAACGTCACCAGATTCAATCTCAACAAGTGTTGTAAAGCTTGAGACAGCGGCATGTTGAGCTTGGTAAACTGCCTCTTGGGCATATCCGGCTTACTCTGATTAACCCGTTGTTTATGGAAAGGTTGTTGTTGGATCCTTGAGGTAGCAACAACTTGGAGAGGTCCATTCTTCACCAAACCAAACCCTTGTCTTCTTGGAGGTTGATCAATAACTTGGTCCCCGGCCTCGGCTGTTTTCTTCATACTGTTGTATTGGTCTTGATAAAGCTGGTTGATAATGGTTCTCAGCTCTTCTTGTTCCCGGGCTAAGCCTTGGATAAGAGCCATCTGCCCCAGCATTTGGGTTCTTACTACATCTACCTTAGCTTGCAATTTCTCCAGCCATTCGTCCTTATTGTCTTCAGGACTTTTCTTGACCAAATTCCAAACGAGGAGTGTTTTCAACTCTTTCTGCCCCTTGGATAGGTTTAGGAATATGTCCCTGAACTGAGCTTCATGAGTATGAAGATCTTTGTTGTCTTTTTGGAGAGCCATTACTGAAATAAACAGCAAGAATATGAGAGACCTGTACTGGGAGACCTGTTATGCAATGATATGTATGATATATGTATGCAATGTTTTCAACGATCTCGCGGGGTAAACAAGAAACTGTTAGAATTTGGTTGCAGCTTGATTGAAGAAACTTCGTGTCATTAAGAATCCTTCTTCAAGAGTTAGGCTCACCATATCGAGTGGGTCATAGCCCCCGACTCAAGTTACCGTGTTTTGATCTCTAGACGACATTGGCTAGAGGAAAATAAATCCCCTTTGCCCCTTGCTAGACGTTTGATTTACCATAACCTGCATCACAAACCCTTGAGATCCTTGAAATGGTTAAGGAAATTTTAAGGCATGATGTTATGATGTGTATGATATGTGTTTAAGCAAAAACGCGAGGTAACGTAAGCAAGTAAATCTGGCAAGAAATCTAAGTTATTGGATAAGGACTGTAAACAAAACCTGCAAAGAACTCAAGTTGTTAGATAATAAAAATGTGCAAGTAGTTCAAGTTTGAGAGCACACAAGTCACACAAACAGCCTTAAGTTTGGGCTTGCATGGAGTTTAGGTATTACCCTCTTTCAGTTTAGTTGGTTCAACCTGTCCTAGTAATAGTAACCGGGTTCTAGAGGTTCTCAATATCACCGACCATCCTCGATCGGTTATAATTCCAGTTTAGTAATATTTTCTTGCGGCCAGAATCATCGCGAGAGTATGGACTTAATGAGTGTAGCATACTGCTACTTTTCTATGGCCAAGTTGGTCAATTATAGGTTCTAAGGTCAGTTGATGCTTAATGACCCATTAGCAGCCCCATACTCTCCTTGTTCCTCCACAAGGGATATCGATACCAACTAATGTGTCACACCAACGTAGCTACTGCTTCAACTGTATTGGTCTACGGCGTACAGTTCCCTCACAGTCTATTGCTACTTATCTAAAAGGTATCCCTGGATCCGAGTTAGGATCTATAGTAACTCCGATACAAAGCCCACAAATATAAAGCGAACAATTCAAACAATTGAAAACAATATGATGAACTAATCCTAAGGTACACCCCACTTATTAAGTCCCCAGCAGAGTCGTCAGTTCTGTGATACGGTGGCCAGAACCGCGACGTGTTTCCCTATTTTTTTAAGGAATGCTGGTTTGCATTTTGCGTTTGTGTTCGCAAAATGTCGCGGTAAGCAAGAGTTGCCACCGTCTTTTATTTTATCCAACAAGGAAAGGAAAAAAGCACAGAAAAATTCCTTTTTTCGAGATATTTCTGAGTACGGGGGGTAGATTATAGAAAGGGAAGGTATTAGCACCCTTTATATCCGTAGTTATCTACGGGCTCTTAGGTACTTGCTCATCATTTTCAAAATTGTTTTCTTTGTGTTTGTGCGCTTTGAAAAGTTTTTGTTTTAACTTCGATTTAACTCTTGTTTCTGTCTTCAAGAGTGTAATGAAGTGTTTTTTGAAAAAAACTTTGTTTGTAAAGGAGTGTAACTGTGAAAATTTTGTTTTGATTGAGCAAGTACTTAAGTACTAATCTACCTACTCTAAAAAAGAATTGTTCTATGTTCGTTTCCTTTAGACAATGCTATCCCACTATTGATGAGAGGGTAGCACAGTCGTTGGAGTTTGAGGGTCAATTTGAAAGGGACGTACGGTCACTAAAGCAATGTTAGGACGTCTTAGTAATAACCCTAATGTCTTAGATCAGTTTATTCGAGGCAACAAATCTGAGGCAACCATTCTGAGGCAACTTTTTCGAATCGGGACTTTGATCTTTGTTTAGACAAAAGGACGACCACTAAAGCATCCTATACTCAATGACCGTTTACCAAAGGCAACCAAGTGGGAGTGTACCTTAGGAGTGCGCATGTGCGAGTGATTTGATTTCAGTTTATTTATCTTTGCACATTTAGGGTGATCTAACTATTTTAAAATTAATCATACATTCTTGTCATGCATCCTAATATCATACATCTAACAGTTAATAATTTTGCGGAATTTAAAATGCGGAAATTAAACTACGCTATTACAAGGCTTCGTGTATTTACATAGCCAAAAACAAACCCTTTGAAATTAAAGCTATAAATGTAAATAAACGTCCTAATTTAAACTATTACAAACTGTGAGCAGATATAATAATTGGGTAAAAAAATAATAAAGCGCGCGAGGAAAATTAGATCGACGAGAAATTAGGGTTTTGACCCTTCTAACCTAATTAAAAAGAAAAATATTTTTTTGTTGTTTTAATATTTTTTTAAAGAAAAGAATTTAGGTTTTAAAAATAATGTACAAATTAATCAGTGATTAAATTAATTAATAAAAATAATTACAAGACCTATTTTTGGTTTTTTTGGTTATTTTAGGAATAAAATGAAATATAATTAAGTTAGTAATAAAACCTATTTATTCTAATTATTTTTAAGTTATTTACAAAATAATTAAAGTTTTCTAGATTAATCAAACCTAATTAAATTAATTAATTTTTTACTAAAAATAAATATCTTAAATTTAATTGGTGAAAAAATAATATTTTTGGTGATTTTGATAAAAAAAAAAGAAATTTAATTTAATGGTTAGCAAATAAATAAATAAATTTAAAATAAAATAAAGTAGAGAGAAGTTGGGCCTGAATAGCATTTCTAGGGGGTGTAAATAGCCAGATTTGGGCCCATTGGTGGAGGTCCACATTGACCTCTTGGATTCAGTATGCTGTGTTGATTGTGGCTCATGGTGTTTCCTCCTGGATGGCCATCAGATTTGGCCTCGGGACACTTGGCATGATTAATGATGAGGACGTATGGTGGACCCCTGGTTGGTAAGCGCGCTGGATAACCTGAAAGAAAATTAGAAAAATATCAAATGTTAGAGGCAGGGGTCGAACCCCTGACCTCAAGCCTCCTAATGCCTTAAGGGCTGACTGGCTACCACTGCACCATTTGTTTCTGTTTGTACATGTAATGAATGATAATAATAATAATATATAAAAAACAAGAATTAATGGAAGACAAAAAGAAAACGCGCGCCAGGTTTGAATGTTCCAATAGGGAAGTGACACGCAGTCATCTTCTTCCCCTCTTTGTGGCTAAAAGTTTTGATAACCTTTACCTACGGACAATGTCCGTCGCTACAACCCTGCCAGTTATTAAAATCAACTGTGAGCAAAATAAATAAAAACTAGGGCCATGGTTGAATTCGCCTGGTCCTGCTGAGTTCATTAGTGGCCCTTTCATGGCCTAATTTTGTCTGGATTCAAAAACCCCAAAGCGAGCTATAAAACCCTAACAATGGCACATTCCAGTACAGGCTATATAAATGCAATTAAATCATGCAGAAAGCTTGCATGTGTCTCATAGATCAAGAATATATGATTAATTCATCCTAACAATGCCTAAATCATGAGATTCGATTTCAAGAAAAGAGATTTATCGTGACTGACTTACAGTGCAATATGGGACTGGAAAGGCTTGGTTCTTGATTGCTTTAGCTTGCTGAGACTCCCAGGAATCGATTGGGATAGGCAAAGAGTCTTGTATTGGCCTCTAAATGCAAATTCGATTCACCACTTTTTCCTGATTTTTTCAGTTTTGATTCTCCTTGATGCGCATGTTTCTCACCTCTCTTTTAGGTCTGCATTGCTTCTATATGTATTGAGGAGTGAATTAGGTTTGATAACTGATCTCAATCTTCCTCCATCAATGCATTGGATTCTTGATTTGATTCACTTTGAAACCTTTCCAAAAATGGCCTAAATCAAATCTTTTTGTGCACACATGCCTTGTTACGAGTTTGATTTGCTGCTAGATGTGTAATAAGACCTGAAACAAGCACAAAATCTTTGGTTTTCAATATTTTGGAGTTTATATGATTTATTTTTTATTTAAATTGAATTAATTTAAATAAAAATCAAAATGAATAATAAAAACATGATAAGGACAAGTGGAAAGGGCTAGAGCTCGTGGACTATGTTTCCAACTCAAAACAAGTGAAAAATATTGGGCCCATTTGGCAAAATTTGAAGTTTTGGGCATAGTTGACTTTTGGCAATTTTGCAAAAAAGTCAACTTCACGAATGCATAACTTCCTCAATTTTGACTCTTTGGATGTGATCTTGGACTTTTTAGAAATCTTGAGATGTCCTCTAATCAACCCTTTTGGTCTCATCTCAATTTGATATTCCATGCTCAAGTATGAAGCTTTGAAAAAAAAGGTGTTTTTGTTGACTTTTCAAAATGACCTATAATGTACAAATTCATAACTTCTTGTGAGTGCATATTTTGAACTTGGGAGATGAATATGAATTGTAGGTAATTGCATCCTATTCAAAATGAGATTTGGATGGGTCATTTCGCATAAAGTATGAGAAAGTTATGCTTGGTCAAAGTTGAGTTGACTTTTCCTACAAAACCCTAATTTAGCAACTTTTGGTTCTTGATGAATTATGAGCAATCCTTGATGAATCATTATCAACCCTTGATCAAATGATGAAATATGATTCAAAATGAGAATGTTGACCAATAATCTTGAAGTTTGACTGCATGTAAGCCATAGTTGACTTTTGCCCTAGCATAATCGATTTTCAGGCTTTTGAGCAATTGACTGAGCAAACTTCCTCAGCAAGGCTTGAAACTTGACATGGATGATCTTGAGAACATATTAGGACAATGTTGATAATTTTGGGTCCCTTGGACTGAAGTATCTTGATGCAACATGAAATCCTAATTTGAGGTAGACTGCCTTAGGAGAGAGCTTGTCTGGCCAGCCCTAGGACTACCTTGAGCAATTTGAGTATCATTCTTGAAATGTTTTAAGAACTATGGGAGGGAAAATTTTAAGGTACAACAGCTGCGCCCTCTTTATGTCTAATCTTGTTTTGAGGTTTTCTTATCAGGTAAAAAGGAAACGCATTTGGTTCTCGATTAGTGGATTATGGAATGAATTTTGTCATCATGTTATAAGGTTGGTTCTCGCTCATATTTATCAGAGCCTGGATTAGGGTTTATTTCCCTATGTGTGTTGGTGAAGATGCTAGGGTTTCGAGTTTTTGGTTTCTGTGAAGATGCTTCTTTCGCCTGCCTCAAAGCTGGCTCAAAGCTCAGGGCATTAGGTCAAGAATTTCACCTCCTCGCATTTCAAGTTTCTTCTTAAAGTCTCTAAGCCATGGAGTCGAGAATTTAAAGTTTGAATTGACAAATGTGAAGTTTGGGTACAAGAAATGAGGCTGAGGATTCATGACCGTCAAGACAAGTTTTTGTTGCTTAAGTTACAGGTTATTGTGTGTTGAATATCAAAAATTAGGGTTCTGGTTGAGAAGTGCAAATGTGGTTCAGGCATGATATGAAGATCAAGGTTCAAGTGACCGGTGTTTTGGGTTCAAATTAACCAGTGGAATTAAATTCTTAAGCATTTCTTTTGTTTGAGAGTTTGATTGGATTTTGAAAGATAAGGCGCATTGATTTCTTGAAATACGAGTTACAACATTCGTTCATGATTTCTTGAAATTCCAGTTATAAAAGCAAGATGTACACTCAAATCATTCAATTGGAAATTGCTTCTTTCATTCAAAATTCAAGAGTTCAATTTAATTTTCATACAACCAATTCATTCAAAATATTTCATTCAGGTTTATGCTCGTTACACTTTTGGAAAAAAAAAGGGAGTTACAAGGCATGTCACGAATTAAAAGTTACAATTGCTATTTACAAAGACAAAAAGGGAATCAAGTGTTTCTCCTTCAATTGTTGTTGCTTCTTCTTCAAGAGAATCGTCCATGTTCTTACAACCCCGCTTGTCGTCCGATACTTGAACTCATGAAACAAAGAAGACAAAAATTAGCAAGCAACTAACGCATGAAAACTTCCAAACAATTATTTGTTAAGAGAAAATGTCATCATAAGGGTTTGCATTTGGAATCAGTTAGGGAGTTATTTTTATCATGGTTTATTTTCTCTCCCAAATTCCAAATCACAAAATTGGTTTTCTTTGGTTCACAAAAAGGGAGAAAAGAATAAATTGCAAATATTTTGCCAATGCAAAACAGCAACATTGTTAGCAGCTACAATAAACAGGAAGCGTAAAAAGCAACAAATAGTGTTGTAACAAGGTAGCACAAAAAGCTGCATCACAAACAGCAAACAGCAGCATAGCTACAATAAACAGGCAGCACAAAAAGCAACAGAACAATAGCAGCTACTGCATCTCAAAAAGAAACCAAACAGCGTTGTAACAAGGCCAGCAACACAACTACAAAACAGTAAATAGTATTAGAACAACAGAACAGGCAGCAGCATCAAACAAAACAAGTAGTATAGCAAGCTAACATTAGCCCAAAACCTCTATGTCATCATATTCCAAAAGTGCAAGCCCTTCAGAATTAATTTTGAAAAAAAAGCACAATAGCTTTGCATCACAGAAAGATAAAAGAGGAAAAGAAAAACCTGTATTAAATCTGCCCAAAACAGTCCAAAAACTGCTGTAACATTGCACAAAAATAGTAAAAGCAAACTGCATCAAAAAAGTAACAAAGTAGAGCAGCAAATATGTTCAAATCTCACCCATTTTCCCCCCAAAACACTCACCAATCCACCTATATAACAACATCAGATTACACAGAAAAGGGGACTGGGCTCATCTCATTTTTACACCAACTGAAAGCTGAAAAAATCACCAACAATAGAGCAGAACACATACTCAAAACCAAGTCAAAACTCTTCTCAATCTCATTCCAAAACCTCTATTAACAATCTTCATCAAACTTGAAATCATAAATCATATCTCAATACACAATTTCCATAAGCATAGTAGAGAGATACACAGAAACCATACAAAAAAATATACTACCAAACTTTTGTTCAAACAAGAAAAAACAGAAAAATTCTCAAAGAATCTCACTCAAAAAGTTTGCCCAAACTCTCTCAAACACCACTGAACCCTTCAATATTCTCAAACATATTCCCTCATACTCACCTCATAATAACCACTCCCCTACATTAATCATGGAACCTTTCTCGCCTTACTCTCACTAAACTCACAGAAAAAAATATTCTTTCTGAACTGCACATCAATTTCCCAACCTTAACTCAGTCCTCACGCATCACCCTCACTACAATCAATATGTTCATTCAACAAGCACCAACTCTATGCAAATGCACAGAATCGCCATCAAATCTCCACAACCGTACCACTAAAAATCGCATCATCTTCACTCACGCCGCTCACCAAACAACAGCGACGATGATCACCAAGCAACAACAGTGATACACACCAAACAAAACAACAATACAAAAGACAAAAAATACAGAATCGAAGAAGAAGAAGGCCGAATGACATACCTCAACAATCTCCATAGGGAATCACCTCTCTAAAGGTAAATCTATCGATTCTGCTCCCTTTTTTTATGGTACTGTTGTTTAACCGGTATTTTCATAAAGTATCATTTGCCATGTATTTTTCCTTTAAATCGCACTTTGTGAGTCTGTTGCATGCTTTGTAAATCGGAAACCGAGGTGGGTGAAATATTGTTGTTGCTTACTGAAGAGTGAGGTTGAGTGAGTGAAATGATTTTCTGTTGTTTTTCGCACGAGAGAGCTGAAGCCATGAGAGCCGTGAGAAATGTTAGAGCAGAGGATTTTGTTGTTAACTCGGTTAAGGAACCGAAAGAGAAAGATTATGGTTTTTGAAGTAGGACTTTGAGATGTTTAAGAGATAACAGAGAGTTTATTGTGATTAAGTGATGAACAGAAGAGAGGAAATCGGTGAGAAGAAGAGGCAGTGTTTTGTCCTTTTCCATTTTAGGGTTTATTCAACCCGTGGCTCTGTTAGTGGGGACCGGGTCCGGACCCGACCCGGTCCGGCCCAACGCTTTTTGTTTTTATTTATTTGTTTTTAGTTTTTGGGATATCTTTTTATTATTAGCTTGGGCCTGTTAACTGTCATTACCTTTTAGCCCAGTCCAAATTACTCTCTTTACTGCCTCCAATAATTATTAGTTACACCCTTTCAATTTGTTTATTTTAAATAATAATTAGTTTAGTTAATTTAGTTATTTTATAGATTTAATTAAATAACTATTTTTTATTTAACTAGATAATCTTAATTATTTAGATTAGTTTTAGACTTAATTTAATAACTTTAGAATTTTAATTAGATATAAATTAGTAATGTCAGAACCTTTAATTAGTTTAGGTATATTTTGATAACTTTAGAAATTTTAATTTGTTTAGATCTATTTTATAATTTTAGAACTTCTAATTAGTTTAGATACATTTTGATAACTTTAGAATTTTAATTTAGTCTTAGAATTTTAATCTTTAGTTTAGAATTAATTTAGTTTACATTTAAGTTAGTAATTTTTTTATTAATATGGTTTAGATTAAATTAGTAATTTTATAATGAATTTAATTTATACTTAAATATGTTTAGGATTTAATTTAATAGCTTTAGAATTTTTATTTGATTTAGATTTAGTAGTTTTAGAATTTTTATTTGATTTAGATTTAATAGCTTTAGAATATTTATTTGATTTAGATTTAGTTTAGTAGTTTTAGAATTTTTATTTGATTTAGAATTTGTTTAATAACTTTAGAATTTTTATTTGACTTAGAATTAGTAACTTTAGCATTTTCATTTTGATTTAGATTTAATGTAATAATTCTAGAATTTTTATTCGATTTAGAGTTAGTTTAGTAACTTTAGAATTTTATTTCATAATTTTAGAATTTTTTTATTTGATTTAGATTTAGTTTAGTAGTTTTAGAATTTTATTTGATTTAGATTTAATTTATCAACCTTGGAATTTTAATTTAGTTTAGATTTAACTTACTAATTTTTAATTTTTAATTTAGTTTAGATCTAATTTAGTAATTTTAGAACTTTTTTTTACAACCTTAGAATTTGTAGTTAGTTTAGAATTATTTTAGTAAGTAATCTTAAATTTTTAATTTAGTTAAAATAACTCCTTTAGATAGTTAGTTACATTCTCTTTTATTTATATTTAAATATCTCTGTAATTTTAAAACTCACACCTTTTAAGTCAAAACTTCGACATTAGGTCGTCGTATCTTTGAAATCTCATCCGCATCCATTTTTAGCCAAACACACTATTTTTTTAATCAAATCAAAAATCCAAAAACACTTAATCATTACTTGAATTTATTTTAAAACTCTCAAAATACTCAACCAATCAAAACTCCCCCAAAGGGCGTGTTATCTCTGTTCTACCGCGATACTGACCGTGCCTATTGCTAGAATGCGTGTGTTAATGTCGCCCCTAAAAAAACACAAAAAAATAAACCATTTTCTAGAGGAACTACGGTGTTTTGATTCCTTCATTAGATACGTAGGCAAAGGGTCGCGAAACCCTCACGAACGCAATAATCAAAAACCTTTCATTTCCCCTTAAGCAAGCCTAGTTGTAGATAAATACACCCTTTTAAGACAAACAAACAAAATGGATCCCGTTGAGTACAACGGATGTGAGGGGTGCTAATACCTTCCCCTTGTATAATCGACTCCCTTACCCTTTCTCTTGGTTGCAAGACCATCTTATCCATTCCCTTGTGGTTTTATCGATATTTCCCCTTCCTTCGGGATAAATAAAGTTCGGTGACGGCTCTGTGTTTTCTGCCGGTAGCTTCAGCTGGCGACTCTGCTGGGGAACTTTAGCGAGTCTCTCCTAGTTTTTTTATTTGTCTTTTTGGGTGTTTACTTATTTGCTTTATCTTGATTTACTGTTTTATTTCTATATTTATTTTATTCTTTTGTATATATTGCATATATTGTTGCTACTCACATATTCTGGATACATTGTGATGTTGGGTTTGGTGATTACTTTTGATAAGTCCTATACTCGGACTTGGGTTACACATAGGATTAGGACGGGCGGTATAGTCATGTTAACTTTGAGGGAGTAATCCCGAAGAAGGAGGCATGAAAATCCCCTACTCAGTGGAGGTCCCCTTGAAAGTAGTGATGTTTACCGAGTAATCGGGAAGACGTCGTTGCTTTCGATCTGGGAGCTCGAGAAGCTGAGGGCCGTAGAAACATTAACCCATCCTGGCCTTTTAGGTGCAGTGTGGAGACTATAACGGGGTAATCCGGAAGTAGTTGTCACGCGATATTACACTCAGACGAGTTTTTCCTGCGAATATTACTGATTACCAAGTAATTGGGACGTCGGTAATATCCAAAGGAAGAGCGTAGACTTCGAGAACTCTTTAGAACCTTGTTCGGCAGGTGATAAACCCCTAGCACATACCTCGTGGGTGGTTACTTTGACTCCATGCCTGTGACGTCGAACTTTTAATCCTGTTATTTTCAGCATGTGCAACGGACTACGCAATGGTTATCCAGAATATGTGGAGCTGAGACTTCATGCCATAGCATACCATGACATCATATCATCATGTATATATATCTCATACCTAGAGAAATCCAAAGACAAGTCTTGTTGATATAGCTTTTCAAAAAAGGAAAATTTAAAAAGATAGACGAGTCTTTGGGTCTCATCAGAAATGAAGATAAAGCATTCATCCATATTACCATGCATTCATTTTTTCACAACAAAAACTCATTGGGGTCCCCTTTCTCAGAATCCAGTAAACAGCAAAGACGACTCATCCACATCCTTACCGTACCAGAGGCAACCAGCAAAGGCTAATGGATCTTTTTGAAGAGAATCAGAATGCACTCCGTCGGGATATAGACACTATGGGTACTCGCCTGGATCAACTTATGGAAACTCTTCATGCCGTGATCAAGGATCAAGAAGAACTACACCAGAGTGTTTCCAAGCTTACTACTGCTGCTCCTTCCACTTCTGCTAATGGGAGAAATGACAATGCAAATGTTGAGACTCCTACCGGTGCTCCTAGGAATGATGTCGATGATCATCGTGATGTTATTGATCTCCATGAACCCCAAGTGAACCTTGCTGCCGGGGTTGCCGAAACTGCGAAAATGTACCATGCTCTCGAAGAGCGACTTAGAGCCATTGAGGGTATCAAAGCTTCTGGATTCAATACTGCTGCAATGTGCCTCGTGCCTGGGGTAGTTATTCCTCCCAAGTTCAAAGTCTCGGAGTTTGACAAATACAAAGGCACTTCTTGCCCAGAGACTCGTCTCCGTTCCTATTGTCGCAAAATGGCGGCCTATGCTGAAAATGAACCTTTACTCATGCATTTCTTTCAAGACAGTTTGACTGGGGCATTGTTGGATTGGTATATGCAATTGGAAAGATCTCATGTCAGTACTTGGGGAGAGCTTGTTGATGCTTTTTTGAAACATTACGATTACAATACTACCATGGCTCCTAGCCGTACTCAGCTCCAAGGGATGGTACAAAAGTATGAAGAGTCTTTCAAAGAATACGCTCAGAGGTGGCGTGAACTGACTGCAAGGGTCCAACCTCCTCTCTTGGATCGTGAATTGATTGATCTGTTTATGGGTACTCTACGAGGCCCTTATCTCCAACATATGCTCAGTAGCACTTCTCCTTCTTTTTCTGATATGGTCATTATTGGTGAACGTGTTAAGACGTGCATTAAGGCTGGAACGATTCAAGGTGTTCCTAACAATGCTAACAACAATACAATCATTAATAGAAAACCATTTTCTGGTTTTGTCAAGAAGAAAGAGGGCGAGACCAGTGCCATCATCGGCAACCAAGGAAGAGCTCCCACATTTCCTCAAGTCCGATTCCCTTATTTTCCTACACCTGCTGATATTCCCAACCAATTTGTTCCTCAAGTATATGCTTCTACAACTCCAGCACCCTAGATGGCCCAACAACGGCCTTTCACTCCACAACCACATTATGTTCCGCAACAACAATTTGCACCCCCTACAACTTATCAACAATCGAATCAACATCTCCAAGGCCCGAGAGCTCCTCAAAGACAGAAATCCCCTGAAAGAAGAATTGATATCATTCCCATGTCCTACGCTCAGCTTCTCCCACGGTTACTTGCTAGTCAAATGGTTCAATTGCGCGAACTCGGTCCACCACCAAATCCTCTCCCTAGTGGATATGATATTAATGCTCATTGTGAATTCCATTCTGGGGCCCCAGGCCATACAATTGAAAATTGTAGAGCATTCAAATGCAAAGTTCAAGATCTCATTGATGCAAAATCCATCAACTTCAACCCTATTGGTCAGAATATTCAAAATAATCCCATGCCTCCTCATCAAGGGGGAACAGTCAATGCTATCGAAGAAGTTAATGAACGAGTTTTGGTATCAAAGGTTGATGAAATTAAGATATCTTTGGAAACTGTCAGAGAACATTTGTTGAAGCATGAAGTGCTACAAGAACTCCATGACTTCTGCTTAACATGTTCTTCCAAACCAGAAGAGTGTGCTGAGTTGAAGACGGCCATCCAACATTTGATCGATGAAGGTGTCTTACAGATAGAGAAGGTCTTCCGAGAAGAAGAGATTGATGTCCTGGAAATCCCCTACTATCCGAGAAGTTTTTCATCCACCCCTAGTATTCCGTTAAAAATTCAGGTTCCTATTACCCCCACAATGATTCAAGCTCATATTCCTCCTACAAGCAACGACTCGAAGGCAGTTCCATGGGAGTATAATATAGTCTATATTCATGGAAGGAGGTATGAGTGTGCTCCGGTTGGTGACAAGAATGTTACCAACATTGCGGGAACAAGTAACATGACTCTCAGTGGTCGGATCTTTTCTCCTCCACCACCACCTCCTAAGGAAACTAACAATGAAGCTCTAGCTAAGGGCAGGGGAAAGCAAGTGATGGATAATCAACCCGAACTTTCTGTAGGACAAGAAGCGGAGCAACTTTTGAGAATTCTCAAGCGGAGTGATTACAAAGTAGTGGACCAGCTCAACCAGACACCATCCAAGATTTCCATCTTGTCTCTCATTTTGTTTTCAGAGGCCCACCGCAACGCCTTATTGAAGATCTTATGTTCTGCTCTTGTTACCCAAGACATCTTTGTGGCCCAGTTTGAAGGAATAGTCACCAATATTGCTGTGGGAAATTGTTTGGGTTTCTGTGATGATGAACTCCCAATTGAAGGAAGAGCCCATAATAAAGTGCTCCATGTTTCTATGAAGTGTTTGGACACTGTTTTATCTCGAGTTTTGGTAGATAAAGGTTCTTCACTCAATGTGATGCCTAAGGTTACCTTGTTTAAGCTGAATATGGATGGAGTAATGATGAGGCCCTCCACTCTAAATGTTCTAGCGTTTAATGGTTTGAGAAGATCGGTGGATGGAGAAGACGATTTGCCTGTCAAGATTGGTCCCCACACTTTCTATTTGTCATTCTATGTTATGGACATCCGTACATCCTATACTTGCCTTTTGGGTCGTCCATGGATCCATGTAGCAGGAGCTGTGACATCTACCCTTCATCAATGCCTAAAGTTCATTGCGAATGTCCAAGTTGTCGTCATTTGTAGGGAAGAAGACATAGTGATTAATAATCTGACTACTTACCGTTATGTGGAAGTGGAAGGCGAGGTACAAGAGTTGCCCTTTCAAGCTCTGGAGATTGTTACTGTTGACAAATTCCCCATCATGGAATGTAAGAAGTCTGAGATACCCCTGGCCTCTTTAAAGGATGGCAAAGCCCTCATAGAAGCTAGACCTCCCCATGATAGTTGGGGAAAATTGATTGAAGTTCCAGAGAAGAAAGACCATTTTGGTCTTGGGTATCAGCCATCATCCTCCGTGCAAGCTGGTTGGGTTCCTCTCAAAGGATAGCAGGTTCCCCTAATTTCTGAAGTGTTCGTCAGTCCTGGTGTAAGCAAAGAAGGACAGGTACTCTTCACAAATATTGAAGGTGACGATGAAGATATTTCAAGATTTATCTATCAAGTTGCGCCGGACCAGGAGCTCAGAAATTGGACTGCCATGGACATCCCTGAAGTTGTTTTCCTTTATGTGTAATTTTCTATTTCCATTTTAAGTCATATGTCTTGCCCAAGGCATACTAACAGCTTGTAGAAGGGGCCCCTTATGTTTCAATCTTAGTTTAACATTGAATGAAAAATCGCACTTTCGCATACAATTTTGTTCTCTGTCTTTTCTTTTACTTTTACTTTTTAAAAATAAAAATGGCAACACTTTTCTTTTCATATTCTAAATATTCTTTTGCACTTTCTAAAAATAAAACATAAAATCATCGATCATGCAGATCCGTCTCGGACTCCGTTGGAAATGATAATGCTATGGCTCCTTATATCCTTGAGAACTCAGTCGATCGTGCTAACGAAGATAGTGGGGAAGATTGTGAAATCCCTAGAGAACTAGCCAGGCTCTTGAGACAGGAAGAGAAGGTCATCCAGCCGTATCAAGAAGAAACAGAAGTCGTCAATCTCGGTACTGAAGAGGTAAAGAGAGAAGTCAAGATAGGGGACGCCTTGGAAAGTGAAGAAAAGAAGGGGTTGATTGAATTACTTCAAGAGTATGCTGACATCTTCGCCTGGTCGTATGAAGACATGCCCAGCTTAGACACTGATATAGTAATGCATAAATTGCCACTCAAGCCAGAATGTCCTCCTGTAAAGCAAAAACCAAGAAGGACCAGACCCGACATGGCCTTGAAGATCAAAGAATAGGTTCAGAAACAGCTCGAAGCAAGTTTCTTATCTGTGATAAATTACCCGCCTTGGATTGCTAACATTGTGCCCATACCTAAGAAGGATGGTAAGGTACGTATGTGTGTTGATTAAAGAGACTTGAATATAGCAAGCCTGAAGGATGATTTCCCGTTGCCTCATATTGATGTATTGGTTTATAACACTGCTCAGTCTTTGTTGTTTTCCTTTATGGATGGTTTCTCTGGATACAATCAGATAAAGATGGCTCCGGAGGACATGGACAAAACAACTTTCACAACTCCTTGGGGTACCTTTTGCTAGAGAGTCATGCCTTTTGGTCTTAAAAACGCTGGTGCGACATATCAGCGAGCTATGGTGACTCTCTTTCATGACATGGTCCATAAAGAAGTCAAGGTGTATGTGGACGACATGATTGCGAAGTCACTGACTGAGGAAGAACATTTGGTTCATTTGAAGAAGTTGTTCGATCGTTTGCGAAAGTTCAGGTTAAGGCTTAATCCCAACAAATGCACCTTTGGGGTTCGATCGAGCAAGTTACTTGGTTTTATCGTGAGTCAACGAGAAATTGAAGTAGACCCAGACAAAGTAAAAGCAATACAAGATATGCCGGCACCGAAAAATGAGAAGGAAGTACGAGGTTTCCTTGGAAGGATGAATTACATAGCCAGGTTCATTTCCCATCTTACTGCTACCTGTGAACCCATCTTTAAATTGCTATGCAAGAATCAGGATGTCTGTTGGGATGAGAGTTGTCAAGAAGCTTTCGAGAATACTAAGCAGTATCTTTAAGAACCACCAATACTCATACCACCAGTTCCCGGGAGACCTCTCATTATGTATTTGACTGTGCTTGAAGGATCTATGGGTTGTGTGCTCGGACAACACGATGATACTGGACGAAAAGAACATGCCATTTACTATTTGAGCAAGAATTTTACTGATTGTGAATCGAGGTATTCCTTGCTTGAGAAGACTTGTTGTGCTCTTACGTGGGAGGCCCTACGTTTGAGGCAGTATATGTTGATACATTCTATGCTTCTAATATCTAAAATGGATTCGATAAAGTACATCTTCGAGAAACCAGCACTTACAGGCAGATTGGCTCGGTGGCAAATGCTTTTGTCCGAGTATGACATCTAGTATGTCACACAAAAGTCCATCAAAGGTAGTATTCTTGCTTATCACCTCGCTCACCAACCATTGGAAGAATATCAACCCATGAAGTTCGACTTTCTAGACGAGGATATTATGAAACTTGATGACAATGAAGGACCCGAACCAGGGGAGCGATGGACTCTCACATTCGATGGTGCGTCAAATGCTATGGGTCACGGTATTGGGGCAGTTCTGACCTCTCCACGCAACACTCACATACCTTTTACTGCCAGATTATGTTTTAATTGCACGAATAATGTCACTGAGTACGAAGCTTGTGTGATGGGCCTTGAAGCCGCCATTGATTTGAAGATTAAGATTCTTGAAGTTTATGGGGACTCTGCCTTAGTGATACATCAAGTACGGGGTGATTGGGATACACGACACCCTAATTTAGTTCCATACAGGGATTACATAATTGAGTTATTGCCTGCTTTCAGTGAGGTCACCTTTGAGCACATTCCTAGAGAAGCGAATCAACTAGCAGACGCTCTGGCTACATTAGCAGCAATGTTCAAAGTCAATTACCCGAATCATGAACCCAGTATAAGGATCTGTCGTTACAAGGAGCCAGCACATATTTTCCCTGCTCATTGTCTCACAACTGAAGATGTATCAGACGAAAGGCCGTGGTATTTCGACATCAAAAGATATCTTGAGAAGCAAGAGTACCCCGAAGGTTCTACGATTTGTGATAAGTGGACTCTTAGAAGGTTGGCGTCTAAGTTTTTATTTTCAGGAGACGTTCTGTACAAGAGAAACTATGATTCAGTTCTGCTCAGATGCATGGATAGACACGAAGCAGGATCCATTATACGAGAAATACACGAGGGCTCTTTTGGGACTCATGCCAGTGGGTATTCCATGGCCTAGAAGATCCGACGAGCAGGTTATTTCTGGATGACGATGGAAAGTGACTATTGTGTATATGCCAAAATGTGCCATAAATGTCAGGTTTACGCAGACAGGATACATGTTCCTCTCACTCCTTTGAATGTGATGACTTCGCCATGGCCCTTTGTGATGTGGGGCATCGATATGATTGGACGCATCGAACCGAGCGCTTTAAATGGACACAGGTTTATCCTCGTTGCTATTGACTACTTAACCAAGTGGGTGGAAGCGGCTTCGTACAAGAATGTGACCAAGCAAGTTGTCACTCGTTTCATCAAAATAGAAATCATATGCCGGTATGGAACTCCTAACAAGATCATCACTGATAACGGGTCAAATCTCAACAACAAGATGATGAAGGAAATGTGTGAAGAATTCAAGATCGAGCACCATAATTCGTCACCTTATCGGCCAAAGATGAATGGGGCAGTCGAAGCCTCTAACAAGAACATAAAGAAGATCGTCCAGAAAATGGTGAGGACATACAAATATTGGCATGAGATGTTTCCTTTTGCCCTGCATGGCTATCGAACTTCGGTGCATACTTCCACTGGGGAAACTCCATTTTCACTAGTCTATGGTATGGATGCGGTACTCCCGGTGGAAGTGGAGATTCCTTCCTTAAGGGTTCTGATGGATACTAAACTTGATGAAGCAGAATGGATTCAAACGAGACTCGACCAACTCAATCTCATTGAAGAAAAGCGCCTGGCAACCATTTGTCACGGTCAGTTATACCAATATCATCTCAAGAGGGCATTTGACAAGAATATTCGACCTCGAGAGTTCGACACAGGTGACCTGGTCTTAAGAAAGATTCTCCCAATCCACACTGATCCAAGAGGAAAGTGGACTCCCAACTATGAGGGACCGTACATCGTGAAGAAAGCTTTCTCAAGAGGCGCTCTAATCCTGACAAACATGGATGGGGAAGACGTTCCACTTCTAGTCAATTCAGACTAAGTCAAAAACTACTATGCATGAAAGGACCCGCTAAGTCGAAAACCCGAAAGGGCGGCTTAGGAAAAAGTTAGGGCTAAAAAAAGGGGGGGAAAGAGAATAACCCGCTAAGTCGAAAACCCGAAAGGGAGGCTTAGAAAAAAATGGGTGTCCCGGTGGATTGAAAACCCGAAAGGGCGATCCAGGCAAAAATTAGGGACAGAAAAGCGAGAGACTACAGTCTGAATATTCTTCACGTACACCCTCCTAATGCGGGATGTATCAATCTATCCATCATCCTTTGGAAGCACGACAGTAGGACGACCCGGGATATGAGAACTATAGCAATATCAGTTTTAACAGAAATTCGAGATTTTCTTATTGCCATTTTACCCGTTGTATTTCTTTTCTTTTCCGCAACTTCCTCATTTCGAGTGACCTACGGGCCAAACTCATTAATAAAAATTTTCCCTTCCATTAAAAAAGCTTTGTTATGTTCTTTTACTTTATTTTTCGTATGCGAATTGTGATTTAAATTCTTTGTTAAGCATTGCATTGGAAACAATAAGTCAATAATAATCACGAGCTAAGATGTGAAACACTACATTACATGGATATGAAGGCATCCTAAGGGAATATTGTGGCGTTCAAGTGTTCGTTCTTCTGTGCAGATAGCAAGTCATAACGGTCACCTTGACCAAGATTTCATCCTCGCCGCCTCCTTACAATCGATGAGCGCCCGATTCTCCCACTCGGAGAGACCTGGGGCATTGGTTGAGATCCACGTCTCTTTTTCAGTTATTCACAAAGCCCAACACATGAAGGAAGTCAAATCAAGTCTTTTCTCCTCAGCAAGATTTAATTCCCCACTGAACTCGACAAGGCTAACTCTTTCTTCTCAAATTTCAAGCACCAGCCCATATTGGTACCTCAAGATGACGAGCAACAGATCCCAATAAGTTTTTAACATTTTTCATACAATAATCATCACGACATACTGCAGTGCATCCTCAAACGCATAGCATATACATGGATCATCATGTCACACTTCAAATGCATATGAAGCATGAGCCAGATCAATCCTAAATCAATCACAAATCAACAAAACATCCTCACAAAGAATATCATCCTCATAATTCCCAATTAACATATGTTATTACACTACAAACTAAAATAAACCACGGTGCCAGTACGTCGTACTCCCCCAACTCACAATATTCAAGTTATCTTTGCTAGGGTCGTACGTCACTCGTAGGTCTTACCCTCATGTTATCTTTCATAGGGTCGTAGGTCACTCATAGGTCTTACCCTCACGTTATCTTTCATAGGGTCGTAGGTCACTCGTAGGTCTTACCCTCATGTTATCTTTCATAGGGTCGTAGGTCACTCGTAGGTCTTACCCTCACGTTATCTTTGCTAGGGTCGTAGGTCGCTCATAGGTCTTACCCTCACGTTATCTTTTCTAGGGTCGTAGGTCACTCGTAGGTCTTACCCTCACATTATCTTTCATAGGGTCGTAGGTCACTCCTAGGTCATACCCTCACTTTATCTTTCATAGGGTCGTAGGTCACTCGTAGGTCTTACCCTCACGTTATCTTTCATAGGGTCGTAGGTCACTCGTAGGTCTTACCCTCACGTTATCTTTGCTAGGGTCGTAGGTCGCTCGTAGGTCTTACCCTCACGTTATCTTTGCTAGGGTCGTAGGTCACTCGTAGGTCTTACCCTCACACTATCTTTGTTAGGGTCGTAGGTCTTACCCTCATGTTATCTTTACTAGGGTCGTAGGTCGCTCGTAGGTCTTACCCTCACGTTATCTTTGCTAGGGTCGTAGGTCGCTCGTAGGTCTTACCCTCACGTTATCTTTGCTAGGGTCGTAGGTCGCTCGTAGGTCTTACCCTCACGTTATCTTTCATAGGGTCGTAGGTCGCTCGTAGGTCTTACCCTCAAGTTATCTTTGCTAGGGTCGTAGGTCGCCCGTAGGTCTTACCCTCATGTTATCTTTCATAGGATCGTAGGTCGCTCGTAGGTCTTACCCTCACGTTATCTTTCATAGGGTCGTAGGTCGCTCGTAGGTCTTACCCTCATGTTATCTTTGCTAGGGTCGTAGGTCGCTCGTAGGTCTTACCCTCACGTTATCTTTCATAGGGTCGTAGGTCGCTCGTAGGTCTTACCCTCACATTATATTTTAAGTTATCATTTTGTCAAGTAATTCTACTTTCAGTCATCACGACATTGTGAGCCATATCCTTTCAGACATTCCACCACCTGCTCCCTCAAAAACCTTGTATTGGCACCATTACCCCAGTACAAGCTACCCTTTTTCAACCATGTTTTATCCCTCATGACCAGTCCACCAGAAGACCAGTTTGTCTTTCCCCAGCAGACATTCACACCAATGAATGGCACTCACACCATCTTTCCAGGGCAAATTTTGGGTCCTGGTATTTAATCATCTTCTACCTTGAACTTTCGAAAGGCTGACGCCAATCTCACCTTCAGGTTCAAGACAATTAAATAGGGGCAGCTGTCATACCCCAAATTTTCCCTATCTCTTTTATTTTTGTCTGGCTTTGGACTTTGCATTCCATTTGCATCATTTTATTACTCTGTCATTTTCATATCCCGCATCTCATGGAATCGGGCGCTTTGGTTTAAAGTTTTAGGGTTGCTCCCTCTTTATGTCTAATCTTGTTTTGAGGTTTTCTTATCAAGTAAAAAGGAAACGCATCTGGTTCTCAATTAGTGGATCGTGGAATGAATTTTGTCATCATGTTACAAGGTTGGTTCTCGCTCAAATTTATCAGAGCCTGGATTAGGGTTTATTTCCCTATGTGTGTTGGTCAAGATGCTAGGGTTTCGAGTTTTTGGTTTCTGTGAAGATGCTTCTTTCGCCTGCCTCGAAGCTAGCTCAAAGCTCAGGGCATTAGGTCAATAATTTCACCTCCTAGCATTTCAAGTTTCTTCTTAAAGTCTCTAAGCCATGGAGTCGAGAATTCGAAGTTTGAATTGACAAATGCGAAGTTTGGGTACAAGAAATGAGGCTGAGGATTCATGACCGTCAAGACATGTTTTTGTTGCTTAAGTTACAGGTTATTGTGTGGTGAATATCAAAAATTAGGGTTCTGGTCGAGAAGTGCAAATGTGGTTCAGGCATGATATGAAGATCAAGGTTCAAGTGACCGGTGTTTTGGGTTCAAATTAACCTGTGGAATTAAATTCTTAAGCATTTCTTTTGTTTGAGAGTTTGATTGGATTTTGAAAGATAAGGCGCATTGATTGCTTGAAATACGAGTTACAACATTTGTTCATGATTTCTTGAAATTCCAGTTATAAAAGCAAGATGTACACTCAAATAATTCAATTGGAAATTGCTTCTTTCATTCAAAATTCAAGAGTTCAATTTAATTTTCATACAACCAATTCATTCAAAATATTTCATTCAGGTTTATGCTCATTACACTTTTGGAAAAAAAGGGAGTTATAAGGCATGTCACGAATTACAAGTTACAATTGTTATTTACAAAGACAAAAAGGGAATCAAGTGTTTCTCCTTTAATTGTTGTTGCTTCTTCTTCAAGAGAATCGTCCATGTTCTTACAACCCTGCTTGCCGATACTCGTGCTCATGAAACAAAGAAGACAAAAATTAGCAAGCAACTAACGCATGAAAACTTCCAAACAATTATTTGTTAAGAGAAAATGTCATCATAAGGGTTTGCATTTGGAATCAGTTAGGGAGTTATTTTTATCATGGTTTATTTTCTCTCCCAAATTGAAAATCACAAAATTGGTTTTCTTTGGTTCACAAAAAGGGAGAAAAGAATAAATTGCAAATTTTTTGCCAATGCAAAACAGCAACATTGCTAGCAGCTACAATAAACAGGCAGCATAAAAAGCAACAAATAGTGTTGTAACAAGGCAGCATAAAAAGTTGCATCACAAACAGCAAACAGCAGCATAGCTACAATAAATAGGCAGCACAAAAAGCAACAGAACAATAGCAGCTACTGCATCTCAAAAAGAAACCAAACAGCACTGTAACAAGGCCAGCAACGCAACTACAAAACAGAAAATAGTATCAGAACAACAGAACAGGCAGCAGCATCAAACAAAATAAGTAGTATAGCAAGCTAACATTAGCCCAAAACCTCTATGTCATCATATTCCAAATGTGCAAACCCTTCAGAAGTAACTTTGAAAAAAAATCACAATAGCTTTGCATCACAAAAAGATAAAAGAGGAAAAGAAAAGCCTGCATTAAATCTGCCCAAAACAGTCCAAAACCTGCTGTAACATTGCACAAAAATAGGCAAAGCAAACTGCATCAAAAAATTAACAAAGCAAAGCAGCAAATATGTTCAAATCTCACCCATTTTCCCCCCAAAACACTCACCAATCCACCTATATAACAACTTCAGATTACACAGAAAAGGGGACTGGGCTCATCTCATTTTTACACCAACTGAAAGCTGAAAAAATCACCAACAATAGAGCAGAACACATACTCAAAACCCAGTCAAAACTCTTCTCAATCTCATTCCAAAACCTCTATTAACAAACTTCATCAAACTTGAAATCTCAAATCATATCTCATTACACAATTTCCATAAGCATAGTAGAGAGATACACAGAAACCTCATAAAAAAATATACTACCAAACTTCTGTTCAAACAAGAAAAAAACAGAAAATTTCTCAAAGAAACTCACTCAAAATCTCTGCCCAAACTCTCTCAAACACCACTGAACCCTTCAATCTGCTCAAACATATTCCCTCATACTCACCTCATAATAACCACTCCCCTACATTAATCATGGAACCTTTCTCGCCTTACTCTCACTAAACTCACAGAAACAAATATTCTTTCTGAACTGCACATCAATTTCCCAACCTCAACTCAGTCCTCACGCATCACCCTCACTACAATCAATATGTTCATTCAACGAGCACCAACTCTATGCAAATGCACAGAATCGCCATCAACTCTCCACAACCGTACCACTAAAAATCGCATCATCTTCACTCACACCGTGCACCAAACAACAACGACGATGATCACCAAGCAACAACAGTGATACACGCCAAACAAAACAACAATACAAAAGACAAAAAATACATAATCAAAGAAGAAGAAGGCCGAATGGCATACCTCAACAATCTCCATAGGGAATCACCTCTCTGAAGGTAAATCTATCGATTCTGCTCCCTTTTTTTTATGGTACTGTTGTTTAACCGGTATTTTCATAAAGTATCATTTGCCATGTTTTTTTCCTTTAAATCGCACTTTGTGAGTTTGTTGCATGCTTTGTAAATCGGAAACCGAGGTGGTTGAAATGTTGTTGTTGCTTACTGAAGAGTGAGGTTCAGTGAGTGAAATGATTTGCTGTTGTTTTTCGCACGAGAGAGCTGAAGCCATGAGAGTTGTGAGAAATGTTAGAGCAAAGGATTTTGTTGTTAACTCGGTTAAGGAACTGAAAGAGAGAGATTATGGTTTTTGAAGTAGGACTTTGAGATGTTTAAGAGATAACAGAGAGTTTATTGTGATTAAGTGATGAACAGAAGAGAGGAAATCGGTGAGAAGAAGAGACAGTGTTTTGTCCTTTTCCATTTTAGGGTTTTTTCAACCCGTGGCTCTGTTAGTGGGGACCGGGTCCGGACCCGACCCGGTCCGGCCCAGCGTTTTTTGTTTTTATTTATTTGTTTTTTCTTTTTGGGATATCTTTTTATTATTAGCTTGGGCCTGTTAACTGTCATTACCTTTTAGCCCAGTCCAAATTACTCTCTTTACTGCCTCCAATAATTATTAGTTACACCCTTTCAATTTGTTTATTTTAAATAATAATTAGTTTAGTTAATTAGTTATTTTATAGATTTAATTAAATAACTATGTTTTAGTTAACTAGATAATCTTAATTATTTAGATTAGTTTTAGACTTAATTTAATAACTTGAGAATTTTAATTAGATATAAATTAGTAATGTCAGAACCTTTAATAAGTTTAGGTATATTTTGATATGTTTAGG
The DNA here is from genome assembly GCA_948472305.1 of Vicia faba. Classification (NCBI taxonomy): domain Eukaryota; kingdom Viridiplantae; phylum Streptophyta; class Magnoliopsida; order Fabales; family Fabaceae; genus Vicia; species Vicia faba. Next base: position 1,550,166,626 of record OX451737.1, on the reverse strand, counting down.
AATTTTAATTTGTTTAGATCTATTTTATGATTTTAGAACTTCTAATTAGTTTAGATATATTTTGATAACTTTAGAATTTTAATTTAGTCTTAGAATTTTAATCTTTAGTTTAGAATTAATTTAGTTTACATTTAAGTTAGTAATTTTATTATTAATATGGTATAGATTAAATTAGTAATTTTATAATGAATTTAGTTTATACTTAAATATATTTAGGATTTAATTTAATAGCTTTAGAATTTTTATTTGATTTAGATTTAGTAGTTTTAGAATTTTTATTTGATTTAGATTTAATAGCTTTAGAATTTTTATTTGATTTAGATTTAGTTTAGTAGTTTTAGAATTTTCATTTGATTTAGAATTTGTTTAATAACTTTAGAATTTTTATTTGACTTAGAATTAGTAACTTTAGCATTTTCATTTTGATTTAGATTTAATTTAATAATTCTAGAATTTTTATTCAATTTAGAGTTAGTTTAGTAACTTTAGAATTTTATTTGATAACTTTAGAATTTTTTTATTTGATTTAGATTTAGTTTAGTAGTTTTAGAATTTTATTTGATTTAGATTTAATTTAGCAACCTTGGAATTTTAATTTAGTTTAGATTTAATTTACCAATTTGGAAATTTTAATTTAGTTTAGATCTAATTTAGTAATTTTAGAACTTTTTTTTACAACCTTAGAATTTGTAGTTAGTTTAGAATTATTTTAGTAAGTAATCTTAAATTTTTAATTTAGTTAAAATAACTCCTTTAGATAGTTAGTTACATTCTCTTTTATTTATATTTAAATATCTCTGTAATTTTAAAACTCACACCTTTTAAGTCAAAACTTCGACATTAGATCGTCATATCTTCGAAATCTCATTCGCATCCATTTTTAGCCAAACACACCCTTTTTTTTAATCAAATCAAAAATACAAAAACACTTAATCATTACTTGAATTTATTTTAAAACTCGCAAAGCACTCAACCAATCAAAACTCCCCCAAAGGGCGTGTTATCTCCGTTCTACCGCGATACCGGCCGTGCCTATTGTTAGAATGCGTGCGTTAACATCGTCCACTAAAAAAACACAAACAAACAAACCATTTTCTAGAGGAACTACGGTGTTCAGATTTCTTCATTGGATGCATTGACAAAGGGTCGTGAAACCCTCACGAACGCAATAATCAAAAACCTTTCATTTCCCCTTAAGCAAGCCTAGTTGTAGATAAATACACTCTTTTAAGACAAACAAACAAAATGGATCCTATTGAGTACAACGGATGTGAGGGGTGCTAATACCTTCTCCTTGCATAATCGACTCCCTTACCCTTTCTCTTAGTCGCAAGACCATCTTATCCATTCCCTTGTGGTTTTATCGATATTTCCCCTTCCTTCAGGATAAATAAAGTTCGGTGGCGGCTCTGTGTTTTCTGCTGTAGCTTCAACAGCCAACTTAGGTACCATAGAGAACAAGAAAGAATTCATGGTATGAGCCAATCTGGAACCCAGTGTCAAGAAGCGTTTAACTCAATTACTACATGACTATGTTGAGGTCTTCGTCTGGTCATACGAACACATGTCAGGACTTGATGCTGATATCGTAGTCCATCGTTTACCTACAAAAGAAGACTGCCCTCCGGTAAAATAGAAAGTACGTCGCATGCGGCCAGACATGTCAGAGAAGATCAAGGCTGAAGTCATGAAACAATTCAACGCCGGATTCTTAGTCGTCACCTCCTATCCATAATGGGTCGCCAATGTTGTTCCAGTGTCTAAAAAGGGCGGCAAAGTATACATGTGTGTGGGTTACCGAGATTTGAATAAGGCAAGCCCTAAGGATGATTTCCCACTTCCCCATATTGATATTCTGGTTGACAATACCGCACAATATAAAGTGCTCTCATTCATGGATGGTTTCTCAGGCTACAATCAAATTAAAATGGAACCTGAGGACATGGAGAAAACGACCTTCATCACACAGTGGGGCACTTTCTGTTACAAGGTTATGCCATTCGGGTTGAAGAATGTTGGGGCAACTTACCAGCATGCCATGGTAGCTCTATTTCATGATATGATCCATCACGAAATAGAGGTCTATATGGATGACATGATAGCCAGATCTCAAACTGAAGAGGAACATCTTGACCATTTGCAGAAACTGTTTGAAAGGCTAAAGAAATACATGCTAAGGTTAAACCCGAATAAATGCACATTTGGGGTGAGGTCTGGTAAACTCCTAGGCTTCGTTGTCAGCGGTAAGGGTATCGAAGTGGACCCTGCCAAGGTGAAAGCAATACAATAAATGCATGCTCCTCGCACCGAGAAGGAAGTCAGAGGATTCTTAGGACGACTTAACTACATCGCCAGATTCATTTCTCACATGACCGCTACTTGTGAACCAATCTTCAAATTACTGAAGAAATATGAAGTAGTCAAATGGAATGATGAATGCCAAGTTGCCTTCGACAAGATCAAGGAGTACCTATATGAGCCTCTTGTTTTGATGTCGCCAGTCGAGGGAATACCTTTGATCATGTATCTAACTGTCTTGGAAAATTCAATGGGGTGTGTGCTGGGGCAGCATGACGAGTCTGGCCGAAAAGAGCACGATATATACTACCTGGGCAAAAAGTTTACCAACTGTGAAACAAGATATTCACTGCTCGAAAAAACTTGTTGCGCTCTGGCATGGGTTGTTCGCCAACTAAGACATTATATGTTGACCCATACTACCTTATTGATATCCAAGATGGATCCAATTAAATACATATCCGAGAAGCCTGCCCTCTCTGGGAGAATAGAAAGATGGCAGATGATCCTGACTGAATACGACATTCAATACACTACCCAAAAAGAAATAAAGGGCAGTGTGCTAGCTGATTACCTTGCTCATCAAGCCGTGGATGACTATCAGTCCATTAAATTCGAGTTCCCATATGAAGACATCTTGATGGTAAACAATTGTGAGGAACTCAGACCATATGACAGACCTAAACAAGGATCTCGATGGACCTTGGTTTTTGAAGGAACCTCCAACGCACTCGGCAATGGCATAGGTGTTATAATCATATCCCCTGAAGGATGTCATACTCCCTTCACTGTAAGACTTTCTTTCAACTGTACTAATAACATGGCAGAATACGAAGCGTGTATTTTTGGTCTCAAAGTTGTCATAGATTTGGGAATCAAGTCCTTAAGTGTATTTGGAGATTCAGCCTTAGTCATCATCCAGATCAAAGGAGAATGGGACACGAAGCACCCTAACCTCATCTCCTACAAAGAACATGTGTTGACATTAATCCCATATTTTGAGGAAATTACCTTTGAGCATTTTCCACGAGAGGAAAATCAACTAGCGGACGCACTATCCACCATGTCATCCATGTTTAAACTCAAGTGGGGTAACGAGGCTCCCCAGATTACCATTGAATGGATGGACGAACCAGCTTACTGTCACGAGATCGATATTGAAGAAGTAGTGGACCAGCCTTGGTTCCATGAAGTTAAGAGGTATCTCGAGGCTCAAGAGTATCCGGAAGGTGCTTCAGTCAATGATAAGAAGTTCTTGAGGAGATTCTCTGCTAAGTTCTTCCTCAGTAATGAAATTCTCTACAAGCGCAACCACGACTTTGTTTTTCTTTGTTGCATAGACAAAGATGAGGCAGAAAAGATCATGGTTGATCTACAAGAAGGCACTTTTGGCACCCATACCAGTGGGCATACGATGGCTAAGAAGATCTTACGGGCAGGGTACTACTGGTCTACCATGGAAGCAGATTGCTATCAACATTCATGAACCTGTCACAAGTGTCAGATCTACGCTGACAAAGTGCATGTGCCTCCAGTTCCTCTAAACATCTTGACTGCTCCCTGGCCGTTCGCGATGTGGGGCATTGATATGATTGGAGAAATCAAACCTACAGCTTCTAATGGACATCTATTTATATTAGTGGCCATTGACTATTTCACGAAGTGGGTTGAGGCAGCTTCTTTCGCTTCCATTACCAAGAATGTTTTGGCCCGGTTCATCAAACAGAATCTCATCTGTCGGTACGGTATCCCAGAGAGAATCATCACATACAATGGTATGATTCTCAACAATACTATGATCACTGCACTATGCATGCAATTCAAGATCCAGCAGCATAATTCTTCTCCTTATCGACCAAAAATGAATGGTGTTGTCGACGCTGCAAATAAAAATATCAAAAAGATCATACAAAAAATGACAGTGACCTACAAGGACTGGCATGAGATGTTGCCATTCTCTCTCCATGGTTACCGTACCATGGCGTGCACATCAACAGGGGCAACTTCCTTCTCCTTGGTATACGGCATGGAGGTTGTCCTACCAATTGAAGTCCAAATACCTTCTCTGAGAATCATAAAAGATGCATGGCTAAGTGAAGATGATTGTATCCAAACTCGACTTGACCAGTTGAACCTAATTGATGAGAAGAGGCTTACGGCTGTCTGTCACGACCAGATGTACCAAAAACGTATGATCAAAGTGTTGTACCCCGAAATTTGCCCTCTCATTTTATCAAGATTTCCCCTCACAAGACTCTTTGGACTCCAGACAGGATTAAGGTTTGCTCAGCTCAAGACCTCTCCTTGCACTATTGACCTGAAATTAGGGTTTGAGTTTGCACAGGGATTTTTGGACTTCCAATGCCTCATGTGACTTTCATACTTCATGTTGGACCTCTAAGATTGCATATGATACAGTGGGAGAACTGACTTGAGGTTTTTCATTTGTATTCGCAAATGTTTCGATTTAGCAAGAGTCGCCACTGACTTTTTATTTTATCCAAAGGAAAGGTCAAAAAGCACAGGAAAGACCTTTGAGATGTTTTCTTGGGTTCGGGGAGTAGATTATGAAAAGGGAAGGTGCAAGCACCCTTTTCATCCATGGTTATCCATGGGCTCTTAGTTACTTGTTTAGATCACTTGCTTTTGCTTTTCAATTGTTTGAAATGGTGCTTTGTGTGTGGTTTTGAAAATGTTTTGAAAAGAGGCCATCGTTGTGGCAACCTTTTTAATGATTCTTGTTTGAATGTATACAAAGGTGTATTATCTTTTGAAAAGATATTTCAATGTTTGAAAGTTTTGTTTTTGGGAAATGTTTTTGAAATTGTGTTGTGAGGTGTGTTTGAAAAAATGGCAAGGATGTTTTTGCAAGCTTTGATCAAGTAACTAAGAGCTATCTACCCTATTTTACTCAAAGATCTTCCCTACACATTTTTAACCCTTTTGACAGTGTTGTTTTACCATTGCATTTGGTAAACAACCTTGTATTAGGATGTTAAACGGGACAGGCGCGGGTCATCGTATTGACCATGATAGCAATTGTGCCAAGTATCTTTAGCAATTTTTGAGGGACTAGATCATTTTTGTATAGGAAACCAAGATAGCGTCATCGAGGGACTATGATCTTTTGTTTTATTTTTGTTTTGCCAAGACACTTAGCATGCATACCATGGCCAATTTTAAAGGCAACAAGTGGATGAAACCCTAGGGGTGCATGTGTGCATTGTGTTGTCAATTTTCATGCTTTTTGTTGTTGTATTAGTCAAGCTATTTGTTTTGATTTTATATTTTTTGCATACAAACCCTAGTCTCTAACATGGCATATTTGTAAGCATAAAGTGCGAAAAATAAATCTACACTATTACAACATTTGATATGGGAAGGGGATACAATTTTGAATGGGGATTACTATGCAAGAAATTAAAACCCTAATATTTACTATTACATCCAAATTGAATAAATGGTACAAATAAGTAAATTGGCAATAATTAAACAATTTAAATATGCAAAATATTATGAATATGCACAAAATGTTTTTGTTTATTTTTTTATGTATGTAAAAAATATTTAATGTATATATAAGAAAGAAATAAAGGATTATTGTATTTTAATTATTAAGGGTAAAAACCCTAATTTTCTTTTAAGAAAGTATGTGTGTGTGTATATATATATATATATATATATATATATATATATATATATATATATATATATATATATATATATATATATATATATATATATATATATATATATATATATATATATATATATATATATATATATATATATATATATATATATATATATATATATATATATATATATATATATATATATATATATATATATAAACTATAAAAAATATAAAATGAATGAAATATATACAAATGTCACAAAATGAAAATATATTAAAAAAAAGAATTATTTTTAATAAGGGTGGAAACCCTAGTTTTCTTGAGAAAATAAATATATATTAAATATATTATTTATGTACAATAAAATAAAATAATGTATATACAAAAAATAAAAAGTATATTATAAAAAATATTATTTAAGTATATGTAATAAAAATAAAAGTATAATATTTTTATGTATTATTTTTAAGTTTCATCAAATAAAATAAAAGTATATAATCACTAAATTATTTTTGTGTTAGAAAAATAAAAACAAAATACAAAAATAAATGTGAAAATTTATAAAAATATTTTTAGTATTTTTTATGTTTTAAAAATAATAAAACAAAATTAGAAATGAAAAATAAATACAAAAATATAAAAAATATGAAGAAATAGGCCAGGGGGTGCAGTCAGCAATGATGGGGGTGTCAAAAACAAGAAGCCAAAGCCCAGCCCAAGTCCAGACTTCATCTTCAACCTCTCGTTCAAAAAACGCGCGCCTGACTTCAAACATGAACAACCTGCATACGTGCTCTAATGCAAAAACCCATAACATCAAAGTTGTAGCATTTTTCAAGACGAATCCAACCATGTAAAGAACTCATTCTAACTCTCAAAGACCAGAGAGAATTTCTCTGGCCCTAAATCCTAACCTAATTTTTTCAGGAAGTTCATGGATCAAATTCTCTTAACACGTTTAACGTAAATGAAAACTGAGCATATGTACAGCTTCATGGTTATGAATACTACATTTTTTATTCACAAACCTAAGCCTAATGATTCCTAAATAGAGAGATAGGAAGTTGACAAAAACCTGTTTCAGTTGACTTCGTGTATGGCAATGTGGAGCTTTTCAGTGAGGCCTGAGATGTTTGGGAGCTTGCTTGAACTTCCTCTGACCTTCCCCAATGCCTAGCTTGCCTTGAATGTGCTTGAACAAACCTGTAGAACTCAACCTGCACAAGCTGAAATCAAAAATGGTAAACCTTGCAAATGGAGTTACAGTAAGTGTTTAAGGGTTGGGATAGCTTGGATAGGTTATGTGGAATGTGTTTGAACCAGTTTGAAGCAAAACGCACGAGGGGTTTTTGCTATGGAAGTCAAACTGCGGGGAGTGCCCTGTTTTGCCAGTGGAAGGTGATTTTGTGATATGGAAGGTTTCAGGACTCAAAGGCTCGTGTTTTAGGTTCAATACAATGTGTGAAACTTGTCTCAAATGCTTGCAAAAGTTGGTTTTTTCTGATGTTCAAGTTCTAGTGTATTTGACAAGTTTCTTGTATTTTAAGCAAAAGCAAAAACATGATGCAAGACAAGCCTGTACATGCTATCTATCAGCCTGCACCTTGTGCTCTTGGCCCCTCAAGTTGGTGGATATTGTGTGCAGTACAAGATCTTGTTCAAGGCTCAAGGATTCTATTTGACATAAAGCAAGATTTTGACAAAAATGGTAATGTACCTTTTACCATTTTTGGATTAATCTATTGTATAATCCTCTAATGACCAAAACAAAGCCTTATACCAATGGATTTGCATTTAATTATTGAGTATGGAAGGGTTTTGGGACCTGTAATCAAGTACAAACAAAGCTGATTAGAGTTTGCAACTTGTATCAATATGAACATGCCATGGATCAAAAGTGAGTTTTTGCCAACTTCAAGCCTTCGATTCTCCCTAAACACAAATGATTTTAGGGAGTTCTTGGACTTTTTAGAAATATTGTAACATGCTCTACTTTCCATATTTGAAATGCATTTTGAGATTCCAAGTGGAACTATGTGAAAAATTTCCATGAAGATAGGCCAAAATCCTGCCTAAACTAGGGCAAAATTTCACTAAGTTAAAAGTTTCATGGACTCTTGTTCCAAAAATCATAACTTGAGATCCAAGCATCTTTTTGGAAAACTTTGTGAATCAAAGTTGTAGAATTTGTGGAGGATTACAACTTTCATGTTGGAAGTTTTGTTTGAATCCAATTGCATCATGGTGAAAATGTTGGGCAAAGTTAGGAAAAAATAAGAAAATTTCATAACTAAGAAAAATTCTAAGTTATGAAAATTTTCAATTTTAAACCCTAATTTGCAAAGTTAGGTTTCTTGATGAACAAGTTTCATGTTTTGACACATCTTGATGAAAAATGACCCTTGATACTTGATTTTGACCAAAAAGTCAAAGTTTGACTTTTTAGTGTACAGTCAAATTTTGATCAGTTGACTGAAAAATTCATTTGTCAATCCAATGCATTTGAGGTATTTTGAACCTTGTGAATAGGTCAAGATGATTCCATTGAGTCCTTGAGTCAATGCTTGAACCCAATTTTCCATTGGCTAGGTGAAAAATCAGAAATTGCCCTTATACAGTCAAAACCCTAAAAAATGACCATTTTGCCCTTTTGGTGATCTGATCAAATTTCTTGAGGAGTTGTGGTCCAAACTTGATCAAATGGTTCATATGAGTTTATAATGTTGATGTGGATCAAAAATTATGAGGTTTGACTGTAAATTGGCCACAGTTGACTTTTTCCCCAATACAGCTGATTTTTAGGTCAACTGTCCAATTGACTGGGCAAAAATTTGATTCAAGGCTTGAAACTTGGTATGGACAATCTTGTAGATCCAATATGAAATATGAAAGTCACTTTGAGCATTGGAAGTCCAAAAATCTTTGTGCAAACTCAAACCCTAATTTAGGTCATCAATGCAAGGAGATGTCTTGAGTAGAGCAAAACCCTAATCCTGCCTGGAGTTCAAGGAGTCTGGTGAGGGGAAATCTTGATAAAATGAGAGGGAAAATTTTGGGGTAAAACAGCTGCCCCTGTTCAATCTTCTTGAACCTAAAGAGTTAGATTGGCGAGTTTGCCTTTCGTGACTCGAAGGTAAAAGATGATTGGACACTAGAGTGCCCGTAAATTTGCACTCGTCAAAATGTAGTTGAGGGAATGGGCTTAAAGATGCCATTTGGAGATGGTAGAATCTTTCTGGAGATGGGCTTAAAGATGCCATCCAAGACTTGTTTGTTGAAAATCAGGAGAATGAATATCAGAATGGTATCCGTATCTGGAACGTATTTGAGTTGTATCTGGAGATTGGATTCGTATGAGCAAAGGAATGGCGTCCGTGTCTGGAGCGTATCCGAGCTGTAACTGTATTTGATTCTTGAATGAATATCAGAATGACTGCCGTGTCTGGAGTGTATTTGTATTGTATCTGAAATCTGAAATCTAAATAAGCGACAGAAAGACATCCGTGTCTGGAGTATCTCTGGGCTGGGGAATAGGTTTGAATGAGTGACAGAATGGCAACCGTGTCTGGAGCATATCTGGACTGTATCTGAAGTTGAGATCTGTATGAGTAGTAGAATGACTTCCGTGTCTGGAATGTGTCTGTACTGTAACTAGGATCCGGACAAGTGACAGAATGACTTCCGTGTATGGAGTGCATCTGAACCTGAAGTTGATAGTTGAATCTGAATGAGAAATAGAATGGCATCTGTGTCTGGAGCGTATCTAGTTTGTATCTAATTGCTGAAGTCTGAATGAGTAGTAGAATGATCGTCGTGTCTGGGGTGTATCTGTACTGTATCTGAAATCTTTGAACATTTGTTAAAGGTAGCTTTTAATCTTATCCTGAAAAGGGTAAAATGTTAGCTAAAACACAAAGTTATGTTGCATGACATGTATGATGCAATAAAATGTGTTCTATCAATGATTATGATGTATGTGTATGTAAGCTGGTTAGCTGTCTTGCTGAGGAAAATAAATCCTTGATAGCTGGAGATAATGAAATCTTTGACTGCTGCCGGGGAAAATAAATCCTTGACCACTGTTGGGGATAGAAAATCCTTAGTGACTTGTGGGGATGTGAGAATTTTGATAACATCTGCGGGGATATGAGAATCCTTCACGACTTTCTGGGGAATAAGGAAAACCCTAACGATCTCTACTGGGGAATCAAAACCTGGGGAGAATCTTCGATCTGCTGAGTATCTTGAGTGGGTGCCAAAGGTGCCATTATATAGTTCAGCCATGATCTGCTCAGCTTCAACCTTGTCCATACGACGAAGTAGGACACAATCAAGATTGCGCTTGTATAGGATACCATTGCTCAGAAAGAATTTGGCCGCGAACCTCCTTAAGAACTTCTTATCATTGACTAAAGCTCCTTCAGGGTACTCTTGCGCTTCGAGATACCTTTTGACGTCGTGAAACCAGGGTCGGTCCACCACTTCTTCGGTATTAATCTCGTGATAATGTGCAGGTTCGTCCATTTGTTCAATGGTGATTTGAGGTGCCTCATTATCCTAATTAAGTTTAAACATGGATGACATTGTAGCTAACGCATCCGCCAACTGGTTCTCTTCTCGCGGGAAGTGCTCGAAGGTGATATGCTCGAAATGTGGTAACAATGTCAAGACATGTTCTTTTTAAGGGATGAGGTTTGGGTGCTTAGTATCCCACTCTCCTTTGATTTGACTGATAACCAAAGCTGAGTCCCCAAATACAATCAAAGATTTGATTCCCAAGTCAATAGCAGCCTTGAGACCAAAGATATAAGCTTCATACTCGGCCATGTTGTTGGTGCAGCTGAAGTAGAGTCTAGCAGTGAAAGGTGTATGGCAACCTTCTGGAGAGATAAGTACCGCGCCGATACCATTTCCAAGTGCGTTGGAGGCACCATCAAATTACAGAGTCCATCGGGATCCTTGTTCAGGTCCGTCATACGGTCTGTTTTCTTCAATGTTGCTCAAAGTCATGATATCCTCGTCGGGAAAGTCGAACCTCATGGATTGGTAATCTTCGACGGCTTGATGGGCCAGATGATCGGCTAGCACACTCCCCCTTTATAGCTTTTTGGGTCGTGTACTGTATATCATATTCGGTGAGGATTATCTGCCATCTAGAGATTCTTCTGGATAAAGCAGGCTTCTCGAAGATGTACTTGATCGGATCCAACTTAGAAATCAACAGAGTGGTATGTGTCAACATATACTGCCTTAGCCGGCGAGAAACCCATACCAAAGCGCAGCAAGTTTTCTCGAGCAGTGAGTAGCGAGTCTCACAGTCGGTAAACTTTTTTCTAAGGTAATAAATGGCATGCTCTTTTCGGCCAGACTCGTCATGTTGGCCCAGTACGCACCCTATTGAATTATCTAAGACAGTCAGATACATGATTAAAGGCCTTCCTTCGACGGGTGGCATCAAGATAGGAGGTTCCAGCAAATACTCCTTGATCTTATCGAAAGCAACTTGACAGTCATCATTCCATTTAACCACCTGATCTTTCTTCAGCAGCTTGAGATTGGTTCATAGGTATATGTTAGGTGAGAGATGAACCTTGCAATGTAGTTTAGGCGTCCTAAGAAACCTCTAACCTCCTCCACAGTGCGAGGGGCAGGCATTTCTTGTATAGCTTTGACTTTGGCAGGATCAACCTCGATGCCTTTGTTTTTGACGATGAATCCCAAAAGTTTACCGGACCTGACTCCGAATGTGCACTTGCTAGGGTTCAGTTTGAGCTTGTATTCCTTTAACCTGACAAACAGCTTTTGCAGATGGTCGAGGTGTTCTTCTTCTGTCTGTGAACGGGCTATCATGTCGTCTACATAGACTTCAATCTCATGATGTATCATGTCATGAAACAAAGCTACCATGGCTCGCTGATAGGTTTCCCCGACATTCTTCAGTCCGAATGGAATCACTTTATAGCAGAAGGTACCCCACTGCGTAACAAAAGTAGTCTTCTCAATGTCTTCGGGGGCCATTTTGATCTGGTTGTACCCTGAAAATCCGTCCATGAAAGAGAATACCTTGTGTTGAGTTGTGTTGTCAACCAAAATGTCAATGTGCGGTAGTGGAAAGTCATCTTTAGGGCTAGCCCTGTTTAGGTCTCTGTAATCCATACACATTCTGACTTTGTTGTCCTTCTAAGGCACGGGCACAATGTTAGCAACCCATTATGGATAGGAAGTAACATCAAGAAAGCCAGCATTGAACTGCTTCATCACTTCAGCTTTGATCTTTTCAGACATATCGGGTCTCATTCGGCGGACTTTCTGTTTGATTGGTGGACAGTCTTCTCTTGTAGGGAGACGGTGAACCACAATATCTGTATCCAGTCTCGGCATGTCTTCTTAGGACCAGGCGAAGATCTCAACATATTCGTTCAATAGCCGAACTAAGCGCTCTTTGACACTTGGCTCCAGGTTGGCGCCCACTTTAACCTCTTTTTTGTCTTCCTCTGTTCCCAAATTAATAGTCTCTAACAACTCTTCATGGGGCAGAATAGCCCTTTCTTCCTGTTGCAAAAGTCTAGCCAACTCTCCAGGCACTTCACAGTCTTCATCACCTTCGTATTCGGCATGATTGACCAGATCTTCAGAGTCACTGAAGGCCATAGCAGAATTGTTACCCATGGAACCCGGAGTGGATGGGTACCTGCATTTTGTGAGTGTGGGTGTGTGTAAGGGATAGCCACCTTTAAACAAAATGAAATGTAAAAAGAAACAAAATGAACACAAAAGTTTATAGATGAAAACGTCCATGATTCATTAAAAATGGCATATGAAAATGAAGAATCAAAACCCTTACAAATGGACATATATGCCCCGGGTAAGGCATAAGGCAAAAAGTGTACGAATTGTTTAAAAGTTATTACAGACCAAACAGGAAATGTTCAAAAGATAAATTACTGATTGATGAAAGTAATGGGAACGAAGTCTTTCGCCTCCCAGTTGTTCAGTCCTCCTTTAATGGTTGGAAAGATCCAGTCTTCAAAATTGCTTTCTTCTTCATCATCCTCTAAAGCATGAACTCTGTGATGAGTTATTTTCAGTGGCGGTCCTCCAGCCCGGGAGCGACGCACAGCTTTTTGACTAGCAGCAGTGAAACCCAAACCGAACTTATCTGTCTTGTAAGGAAAATCTGGTAGTTAACCCCATACTGTGCTTCCTCCTTCCTTGATCACAGCCTCCGCATCTTTAAGGGATTAAATCCGGGACACAGGCTTGGTAATGATGGGCACATCAGTCATTGTCTTGGCTACCGCAACTTCAGGAGAGACCTCTTCAAAATGTTAGAAAGGTGTTTCTATGAATTCACCATCTAACTCCACGTAGCGGAAAGAGTTAAGGTGGCTTATCATATACTCCTCCTCACCATGAACTGTTATGATTTTACCCTGGACTGGGTATTTGAGCATCTGGTGTAGAAAAGAAGTGACTGCTCCAGCGTTGTGGATCCATGGCCTTCCCAACAAGCATGAATATGAAGGACGGATGTCCATCACATAAAATGTAGAGTTGAAAATTTCCGTTCCCACCTTAATTGGGATGTCCACCTCTCCGTGAACCATCCTCTTAGAACTGTCGAAGGCTCTAATAATGATATTACTGGGTGTGATACGGTGGGAGAGAACTGACTGTTTTTTGGAATGCTGGTTTGCATTTTGCGTTTGTTTTCACAAAATGTCGCGGTAAGCAAGAGTCGCCACCGTCTTTTATTTTATCCAACAAGGAAAGGACAAAAGCACAGAAAAATTCCTTTTTCGAGATGTTTCTCGGGTCCGGGGGTAGATTATAGAAAGGGAAGGTGTTAGCACCCTTTCTATCTGTGGTTATCCACGGGCTCTTAGGTACTTGCTCAAAGTGTTTTCAAAATTTGCTTTTCTTTGTGTTTGTGGGTTTGAAAGAAGTTTTTGTTTGAAAGGTGTAAGTGCGAAAAGTTTTGTTTTGTTTTTAGAATGAGCAAGTACTTAAGAACCATCTACCTACTCGAAAAAGGAATTAATCTATACAAATGTCCTCTAGACAATGATATCCCACTATTGAGGAGTAGGTAGCACCGTTGTTGGAGTTTTAAGGGTCAATTCGATTAAGGGACGTGTGGTCACTAAAGCAATGTTAGGACGCCTTAGCGGTAACCCTAATGTCTTAGATCATTTTTCCGAGAAAACCGTTTCGAGGCAACTATGATCTTTGGACAAGAGGGCGACCTCTAAAACTTCCTATACTCAATGACCACGTCCGAAGGCAACCAAGTGAGGTGTACCCTAAGAGTGTGCATGTGCGAGTGTGTTATTTCGGTTAAATTATCTTTGTACATGTCATGGGTGAGCTATGTTGATTTTAGGTTAAAGATTTGATCTTGTCATGCATTCCCTATTACCAAACATCTAACAGTGTATAGTTGCGGAATTTAAATTGCGGAAATTAAATCTAAACTATTACAAGGCGTCGGGTATTTACATCGCCAAAAACAACCCTTTAATTTAAATTGCGGAAAATAAAATAAAGCGATAAAATAAAGTCCTAATTAAAAACTATTACATACCGGTAAACAATTACATTATTGGAATTAAATGGATCGCGTGCAAGAAATTAAATCGGATGTGGAAATTTTTTAGGGTTTTGACCCTTTTATTGAAAGAAAACATTTTTTGGTTTATTTTTGCATTAAAAGAAATGATATTAAGTTAATTAAATAAATTAATTAATTAATTAATAAAAGTGATATTTTTGGATTTTTTTGAATATTTAAGGAAATAACATAAAATGATTAAAAGTTAGTAAAAACCTAATTTCTACATTAATTTTAATTATTGCAAAAAGATATTGAAATTATACCTAATTAAAACTAAGTTAATTAATTAATATTTATTTACAAAAATAAAAGTGATGAATTAATTTAATAAAATAAAACATGTTTTTTGTGATTTTGATTTTTTATGAGGAAAATAAATTAATTAGCTAGTTTGAATAATAAAGATAATAATATAAAAAACAAATAAATAAAATAAATGAAGAGAAGAGAAAATAAACCAAAGGGGGAGGTGTTGGGCCCAAGAGGAGGTGAAACTGGCATTTTTTAGGCCCATTACAAGCAAGCCTGCTTTGACTTTTACCATTCCACGCGTATGCATTGACTGGAGAGTATGGTGGACTTGCAATCTTGGCCATTGGATTTGGCCTGAAGGCCATCTGGCAGATGATCAGGTGATGATGCATGGTGAACTAAGCCTGGTATGCTGCATGGAATAAATTGAAACAAAATAATACAAAGGCGTTGGGGGACCTGGGATTCGAACCCAGGTCCTATTGGACTATGCACAACACGTTTGCCACTGGACCACTGCATTCTCTTTGTTAGTGGGATAAGCACTAAATATTATATGGGAAAACAATTAATACGCCTGGAATAAAAAAATAAAAAGCGCGTAATTTGAATTGACCAATGGGAAGAAGACACGCCTTTGTCTTCTTCGTTGAAAAGCCTGGATATTTACCTGCGGATTTTATCCGCAGCTAAATTCCTAGGTTCGTCCTAAAACGAGCTATAGGCCATATAAATACAAACAGAGACCATCACCATGTTCGTCTCTCCTCCCTGAACACAACCATGTCCATGGTTCGCCCTAATTTCACCTGTAGCAAAAACGCCTAAAAACAAGAAACGAAAACCCTAGGTTCGGGTGTTACATTACAGGCCATAAAAACGAAATTAAATATTGCAGAACGCTTAGAAATTGAATGATAAGCATGATTGTACAAAAAATTTGCTCAAAGGATACAGAAATATGGAATCACGATTTCATGTACAGGGTCATGTTCATGGACACTTACAGCGTGATTCAGGTGACGAGAGGGCTTGGTTTTGATTCTTATCGCTTCAGTGGATGGCAAACAAGAGGTCTATGGTGAGTTTTGGCCTTGAAAATGCCTCCAATATGGATTTCAGTTTCTCACTTTTTAAGCTTTTTTCAAGTTTTGTATTTGTGAATTATGCCGCTTTCAAGTCGTGTTCTTGTATGCTTTGTGTTGTATATGTAACAAGGATTGTATTAGGTTAAAAATTTGGGCTTGAATCCATGTGAATTGATGAATCAAGATTTGATATGATCTTCCATTAACAAAGCTTCCAAAAATGTCCAAATCCAATATTTTGTGCATGATATGCCTTGGTACGAATTTGATTGTGTGCATCAGGATAATTAAGACCTGTAATGATCAAAAAGATTCCAATTGATTAAGATTTGGATTTTATTTGGATTTAAATTGATTAAAAATGAATTAAATCAATAAAAATCAAATAAAATAGAAAAATTAATAAATTGGCACAGGACTTAAGATATGACACGTGTGTGGTGTGACAAGATCAAATCAAGTGGGAAAAAGTGGGCCCATTTGACAAAATTTGATGTTTTGGGGATAGTTGACTTTTGGCAATTTTGGAAAAATACCCAACTTCAACAATGCCTAACTTCTTCAATTTTGAACTTTTGTAGGTGTTCTTTGACTTTTTAGAAACCTTAAGATGTCCTCTAACCAACCCTTTTGGTATCATATCATTTTTATATTCCATGCTCAAGTTATATGCTTTGGCAAAAAAAAGTGTTTTTGTTGACTTTCAAAAATAACCTATAATGTCCAAATTTGTAACTTTTTGTGAGTCCATTTATTGATCTTGGGGTGTGAATATGGATTGTAGGAAATTGTATCATATTCAAAATGAGCTTTGGATGGGTCATTTCTTATAAAGTATGAGGAAGTTATGCTTGGTCAAAGTTGAGTTGACTTTTCCTACAAAACCCTAATTTAGCAACTTTTGAATCTTGATGAATTTTGAGCAATCCTTGATGAATCATGATCAACCCTTGATCAAATGATGAATTATCCTTCAAAATGATAATGTTGACAAAAAATCTTGAGGTTTGACTATTTGTAGGTCACAGTTGACTTTTGCCCTAGCATAGTCGATTTTTGGACCTTTTGAGCAATTGACTGACCAAACTTCCTTTGCAAGGCTTGAAACTTGACATGGATGATCTTGAGAACATATTAGGACATTGGGGATCATTTGAGGTCATTTGGATGTAAGGACCTTGGTGTAACACAAAACCCTAATTTGCTTGACTGCCTTAGGAGATGACTTGACTATCCAACTCTTGAGCCATCTTGAGCCATTTGGAAATTATTCTTGCCATGTCTTGAGAAATATGGGAGGGCAAATTTTGGGGTACAACAGTTTCCCCTGTTCAATTTTCTTGAACCTGAGGATATAGATTGGCGTTCGGGCCTTTCGTGATCCGAAGGTGGAAGATGATTGAACACTAGAGTGCCCAGAAATTTGCACTCGCATGAACTTGTATCAGCATTGTGATGTCGGGAATGGGCTTACGGATGCCATTTGGAGATTGTTGGTAGGTGGTTTTGTCTCTTTTGACTGGATTGTCTCCTTTGACGGGTTGTCTCTTTTGACGGGTTGTCTCTTTTGACGGGTTGTCTCCTTTGACTGGCTTGCCATCAGAAAAAATTTTAGGAGTCGGTTTAACTGGTTTTGTCTCTTTTGACGAGGTTGGCATCAGAAAAATCTTTAGGAATCGATTTAACTGGTCTAGGGGAGGTTTTGTCTTCTTTGACGGGTTGTCTCTTTTGACGGGTTGGCCTCAGAAAAATCTTTAGGAATCGATTTAACTGGTTTTGTCTCCATTGACGGGTGGCCTCAGAAAAATCTTTAGGAATCGATTTAACTGATTTTGTCTCCATTGACGGGTTGTCTCTTTTGACGAGTTGTCTCTTTTGACGGGTGGCCTCAGAAAAATCTTTAGGAATCGATTTAACTGATTTTGTCTCCATTGACGGGTGGCCTCAGAAAAATCTTTAGGAATCGATTTAACTGATTTTGTCTCCATTGACGGGTGGCTTCAGAAAAATCTTTAGGAATCGATTTAACTGATTTTGTCTCCATTGACGGGCTTCGCCTCAGAAAAATCTTTAGGAATCGATTTAACTGATTTTGTCTCCATTGACTGGCTTAGCCTCAGAAAAATCTTTAGGAATCGATTTAACTGATTTTGTCTCCTTTGACATAGCTGAAAACTTAACTGCCTCTTTCCTGAAAAGCGAAGGTTAGTCATATGCAATGCATGATATGGATCAAGCAATGATGTTCTCAACATAAATGAGATTGTATTTGTATGATGCGTATATGCATGTATCATGATGTATGGAAATGTGATGTTTTAGCTGGGGAAAATAAATCCCAGAGCTGCTGGAGAGTAGAGTTGGATTGCTTCGCTTCCGCTGGGGATGATGAACAAAGATGATTGTGAGAATAAACCTGCGGGAGAAGAGAACTTCGTTGGGGAATAAACTGATGAGGAGGTTACTCCGAGGGAAATTACTCTATGGGGAGAGATGCTCTGCTGAGGATTTTAACGATAAACTCCACTGGGGATTCCGCTAATAAACTTTGCTGGGGATTTCAATGATAAACTCCGCTGGGGATGGATTACTGTTGCTGGTGATATTAAATCTGTTGAGGATTGAATTCCTGCTTGTGAAAGGAAAGAACTTCGCTGGGGACGATCTTTCAGTTGCAACTTGCTGGGGATAACCCTGTTAGACTCTTGTGGGGATAATCCTTTGAACTTGGCTGGGAGATTTATTTTTGTACTCCGTTAGGGATAAACTTCCAGAGTCTACTGGGGATGATGATTCAACTCCGTTGGGGAAGCTTTTTCAGACCATGCTGGGGAAATATTTACTCCACTGGGGGTATCTTGTATTCTGTCAGGGAACATTCTTATACTTTGTTTGGGGAATATTAAGACTGTCGTGGATACTCTTATACTTTGCTGGAGAATATTATTATACTCCACTGGGGGAATATTAAGACCTTCTGGGGATACCACGCCTTTTTAGCGTTGATGATGGATGAACTCTGCTTGGGGAGAGTATTGTTGATTCGTTCGTAGTTGCAAGTCTCAGCTGGGAGAGCTACCATTACTGCCTTACTCTGCAGGGAGTGAAGGTATCTTAGCCATATTCTTCAGCTGGATCTACCTTTGTACCTGGTGGACAGAGCAACTATACAGCTTGGACAATTCTTATTGCCCCTGTTTCTGACATTACCAGTAATTCGTCCTTTGTTTCACATGTAAATATTTATGAGCAGCAATTAATGTCAAATGCATATATCAAAAATGAACATTGGACGTTCTTTGCAAAACGAAACAGATAAAAGGAAAAACATTTTGAGATTTGTCTGAAAATGAATTGTATTAATTTGAAGTTTGGCCTGTAAATAGGCGTTTTTGTACAAGAGGCTGACGTCCTAGTAAGAGAACTCCGCCGAACAAATAGAATTTATACAATTTTGTGAAAAGAAAACAAAACAGCTATGTGAATAATTCCACTGGGTTTCAACTCTGATATTGCCTTTATGTCCTTGAGCATCTCATCACTTTGCTGCTAGTTGAAGATGAATCAGATTGATTAGTGCTGTCCGAGCTTGATAGTTGATACCGAAGTCTGGATGCAAGGTGATCCAATGAGACATAGTGTTGCGCTTTGATCCCTAATTTTTGCTTGGACTGCCCTTTCGGGTTTTCAGTCCACCGGGATACCCTTTTTTGCCCAAGCCTCCCTTTCAGGTTTTCGACTTGCCGGGTGTACAGATTTTTTCAATTTCATCCCTTATTTTTGCCCGAACCCTTTTGGTTCGCCGGGAAGCCCTTATTTTTGCCTAGGCCAGTCAACCTAGCGGGTCTTTGATCATGCGTAGTATCTTTTCACTATGTCTGCATTGACGGGGTGAGGAAGGTCTTCACCAACCATGGTGGTTAGAATCATAGCTCCTCCTGAGAAAATGTTCTTAACCACAAATGGCCCTTCGTAGGTAGGGGTCCATTTGCCCCTGGGGTCACCTTGAGGTAAGATAATGCATTTGATTACCAAATCCCCAACTTGATACTCTTGTCGTCTAACTTTCTTGTTAAATTCCTTGATCATCCGTTTTTGGTACGTCTGACCATGACAAATAGTAGTAAGTCTCTTTTCGTCGATTAAGTTCAACTGATCAAGTCGGGTCTGAATCCAGTCATCTTCACTCAAACCTGCATCCTTCATAATCCGAAGAGAGGGTATCTGAACTTCAATGGGTAAGACCGCCTCCATGCCATATACAAAGGAA
Source organism: Vicia faba (assembly GCA_948472305.1). Classification (NCBI taxonomy): domain Eukaryota; kingdom Viridiplantae; phylum Streptophyta; class Magnoliopsida; order Fabales; family Fabaceae; genus Vicia; species Vicia faba. The sequence goes on along the minus strand of OX451737.1, from coordinate 1,550,146,466 downwards.
TAGGGTGTTGCCCCTGTTGACGTTCGCGCTGAGATACGGTACCCATGAAGAGCAAATGGTAACATCTCGTGCCAGTCTTTGTATGTCATTGTCATCTTCTGCACAATCTTCTTAATGTTCTTATTAGCTGCTTCAACAGTCCCATTCATCTTCGGCCGGTAGGGAGAAGAGTTATGATGTTGTATCTTGAATTGCTCGCAGAGCTCAATGATCATCTTATTGTTGAGATTGGTACCATTGTCCGTAATGATCCTCTCTGGTACACCGTATCGACAGATCAGATTGTGCCGAATGAAACGTGCCACGACGGTCTTGGTTACGGTAGCAAAGGAAGCTGCTTCAACCCACTTCGTAAAGTAATCAATCGCTACCAGGATGAAATGATGCCCGTTAGATGTCGTAGGTCTGATCTCGTCGATTATATTAATGCCCCACATTGCAAAAGGCCAAGGTGCCATTAATACGTTTAGAGGCACTGGAGGTATGTGTACCTTATCAACATAGACTTGGCACTTGTGACATGTCCGAGAATGCTGATAACAGTCGGCTTCCATTGTGGACCAGTAATATCCTGCCCGTAGGATTTTCTTTGCCATGGTGTGTCCACTGGAATGAGTTCCGAAAGTACCTTCATGTAACTCCACCATGATCTTTTCCGCTTCATTCTTATCCACACAACGCAGTAAGGTCGAATCATGGTTACGCTTATAAAGAATCCCATTGCTGATGAAGAACTTTGCTGCAAACCTCATCAGAAACTTCTTGTCATTAACAGATGCCCCCTCGGGGTATTCCTGAGCCTCAAGGTACCTCTTCACCTCATGAAACCAGGGCTTTTCTGTTACCTCTTCAGTCTCAAGATCACAACAATGTGCAGGTTCGTCCAATCTTTCAATGATAATATGGGGAGCTTCGTTGTCCCAATTGACTTTGAACATAGAAGACATCATAGCCAGCGCGTCCGCCAACTTATTCTCCTCTCTAGGTAAGTGTTCAAAGGTTATCTCCTCAAAATGGGGAAGCAACGTCAACACATACTCCTTGTAAGGAATAAGATTTGGGTGTTTCGTATCCCACTCACCTTTGATCTGACTGATCACGAGAGCGAAATCTCCGAAGACACTCAGAAACTTTATCCTTAGGTCAATTGCTGCTCGAAGACCCATAATGCATGCTTCATACTCCGCCGTATTATTGGTGTAGTTGAAACATAGTCGGGCGGTAAACGGAGTATGAGAGCCTTTAGGAGATATGATCACAGCGCCAATTCCATTACCCAAAGCGTTTGAAGCTCCATCAAAGTACATAGACCATCGGGATCCTTCCCCAGGTCCTTCATCCGGTCCAGGTGTCTCACAATCGGTTACCAACATGATATTCTCGTCCGGAAACTCAAAGTTCATAGACTGGTAATCATCCACTGCCTGATGTGCCAAATGGTCTGCCAATACACTTCCCTTGATTGCCTTTTGGGTTGTATACTGGATGTCATACTCAGTCAAGATCATCTGCCATCTGGCTATTCTTCCGGACAATGCAGGCTTTTCAAAGATATACTTGATTGGATCCATTTTTGAAATCAATAGAGTAGTGTGAGTCAGCATATACTGTCTCAGCTGGCGAGCAGCCCATGCCAAAGCGCGGCAAGTTTT